>CM035840.1:38896329-39576329 GCA_020510985.1 Pholidichthys leucotaenia | reverse complement strand
TGTGTTGGTGGGTTTTAACCAATTTTCTGGTATCACGTGTCATGATCGTCAGCAGGCCGATCATGACCCATCCCTTGAGTGTTAATATTCTGTTACAGCTGAAACCAGAAGTTTACATATACTGTATAAAAAGAAGCATAACCTTGTTTTCCCTCACTGCCTGACATTAAATTAGGCTAAACTTTTCCTATTTTAGGTCAGTTAGAATTTCCAAAATTATTTCTATTTGCTAAATAATTTTTATATTTGCTAAATAATTATTCAGAGGATTTTTTTTATTGTTTTCTTCGAAGTCAGAAGTTTACATACACTAAGACTTCGATGCCTTTAAGCAATTTTAGAAAGCCCTGATGATGATGTAATGGCTTTGGAAGCTTCTAATAGGTTAACCCCTTGCACTCCGGTCAATTTCCCTAAAAACGCCAAAAAATAACGTGCCCAAATTAAAGGCCAAATGTCACGTAATTTTTTTTTCTAAATGACAACGAATTTAGATAAAATACACATAGCTTAAACCAAATATTCATACCAGAGACCATATCACCCACCTGTATTTACATAATTGCACAAAATACACCAGGTGAAGGCCCCACCTTGCTTGCTGGCTTGTGACAGTCAGTCCAGACCACGCCCATGTTTTTGACATCACCAGTTGTACCCTGGCTGCCCTGCCTATCCACATTCACACTTATCAACATTGGACAATCATGACGGAAAGTGACAGCGATTGTGAACAAATTAGTTTAGTTTTGTCTTTTTTTTTTTGTCTTTTTTTTTGTCAGTGGTTCAGACAGTGACAGAGGCATAGAACCTTACAGGTTCGAGCCGTCCGTGACGGAATCAGATGCTTTGTCTGATGACAACAGTTCCACCGATGACCAGAGAGCAGAACCAGTGGAAAATGTCATTGAACTGGACATTAATCGCCTCCAGAATTGCGAAGCCGAAGGGGGTCTGTCGAGGGCGCCCCATAAATATTGATTTTTCGGAAGCCATTATTATTACAGTGGAGGAGAGCCGCTGCTGTCAAGAAATTGACCAGATCAATATGAAAATGGAGGCGCATACCTGTCAAGGGAGACGTTTTCGCCGTATTTTGGTGGGCGGAGTGGTGGTGGACACTTTTCTGGGAAATGTTTTAAATGTAGTTCGTGTTGTTATTGTCAAATATTTTAAGGAAAATATGGGGAAAATGCAATTTTAGCAAAAACGGGCGTATTGCCATTTCTGTACGCCCAAAAGGAAAAATATACTGGAAAAAAAATTGAGTGTTTTGCGGAGCACTCCTGTGTGTGATCAGCCACAGCTGGTGCTGGCAGATCGCTCAGCGTCAGCTATTCGCACTACCATGAGAAGTGTGGAGTCACTCATTAGTTTAATTGTCTGGGCGGGCTGATCGCTCAGCGTGAGCTATTCGCACTACCATGAGAAGTGTGGAGTCACTCATTAGTTTAATTGTCTGGGTGGGCTGATCGCTCAGCTTGAGCTGTTCTCAATACAATGAGAAGTCATTAGGACAATGGTTTAACACGTTGAGCTGTGCAGCGGTTGCGGAACAGACAGAGATCCCAGAGAGGTGTGCCTTGTTGCTCCGCCATTCCTTATAGCCGCTTTTTACGGTGTTGAAGTACAGCGAAAACGTCTCACTTAACAGGTATGAAAACATTTCCCAGAGAAGTGTCCCTTATTACCCAGCTGTCCCTGATAGTCCCGTTTTAAGGTATGGGTGAAATATCCAATTTTTTCTTTCTTGTTGCTCACTTCAACCTTCCGGTCTCCATATAAACAATCAATTGAAATACCCCAAGCATCAAACTAGGGTACAATCGATTTCGTCACTTCCGCCTTCTTCCCCAGGTGATTCCAGGGGCCGTGTCAGGCCAAGCGCGGCAGTTTTAAATTAACGAATATTCCGTTGTTACTGAAGCATATGCACCAAGACCCGAACGGATCGGTTCCCTTTTATATCTAGTTTCAAGACATTTAAAGTACCCTGTTACGTGACATTTGGCCTTTAAATCCAAAGCTGTTCTTCAACCCTTTGCAGCATCTTCATGGGGTTGGTCTCATTTAAAAGAAAACACTTTGAATTTTTTGGCAAAACAGTCATAATCTCTCTAAGTGCTCCGGCCACTGAGTTACAGTCATCTAAACATAGTGAACTTGAAGAAAATAAATTTGGCCTGGGTGTTTTTTTGGATACAAATGCTTGCAAATAACACACAGCTTCAGATCCGGGCTGGAAAATGCAACAGAAATGTAGAACCAAATGTTATCCAGCTGAGGTCCAAATTTTGTAACAATACCACAAAAAATGAATATATTACACAGCTTTTTCCTCAGGTAGTTCCCAGGCGTTTTGGAACTGTGCCAAATTGTGCCAAATGGCACAGTTTGGAAAAACGTCTAACTTTTGAATGCTTCAATGTAGAAGCTTCATTTTGGGCTCTAATGAAAGGTCACACTCAGGGCTGTGTCTGTGTGTGTGTGGGGGTGTGTGTGTGGGGGGGTTGTCCCCCCCCCCCGCTACAGAGGATGGACATCGGCCATCGCTACATGACGGATTAGCCTCATGTGGCGATGTGGGACAGCAGCGCAGTCACCACGGCTCCCCCCCCCCTCGCTAAAGAAGAATAGCGGGGGGTGGGCGGCGTTCACGGTCTGGACGTGGCGAACGACCCCTTGTACCGCGGCGCACGAACTTCAGACTTCGTGCGCCGCACAGTTGTAATTTACCGATCGGTCAAAAGTCATTTTGGATTACAATTTTCAGGGATAAAGAATAATTTAGCTTATAACACCTTACCTCTTCACAGCAGCAGCGGAGCTGGCGAACTTCTCTTCCTCATTGTCAGACGAACGCGACGCTGGTCCACTCGTGGTTCTGGTCTCACAACCCGATGAAAACATAATTCCATTATTGCGGTTTTGTGCTTCCATGATTGCGGTTTTTGGCGAACGATTTTTCAAAACAAATAACAGTAGTAATTAAAAAAAGACTGGCGAACGCGTGTGTGTCACTCAGCCTTCGTCGTCTGCCTCCATCGGTCTATGACCATGGAAGTAAATCATAACGTCTACTCTGCTGGAACAAAAGCAAAATAAGCACCGCCTGTGGCCGAACATGCCGGTGCGCTCTGGGACGCAGAGACTTGCCCGCCCGCGGTACAACGGAGTGCAAGAGGTTAATAGACAACATCTGAATTAATTGGAGGCACATCTGTGGATGTATTTTAAGGCATACCATGTGTGACATCATGGCAAAGAAATCAGCCACAATATCAGAAAGATTTGTGGACCTCCACAAGTCTGGTTCTTCCTTGGGTACTCAATGCCTGAAGATGCCACGTTCATCTGTTCAAACAATTATATATATAACACCATGGGAATGTCCAGGCATCATACCGCTCAGGAAGGAGATGGGTTCTGTGTCCCAGAGATGAAAGTGTTTTGGTGCAAAATGTGCATATCGGACTTCCGGTCTGGACACCATGGTGGTAGCAGCTTAACGCTGAAGCTCCCAGACCCCATCCGTGAAAATACCATGAAAATCAGATTTAACAGATTTATGGAAGAGTGAAAATCAAAAGACAAAGTCATTATGCCTAAAGGAAAACAGAAGAGATCGACATTTACCAGACCAAGACACGCATCGGCCAGAGAATCTGACCTGGAAGACAACAACCACTCGCAAATAGAGGAGCAAAATGAGACTAGCAACACGATTAGCTTAAAAACGGTACTTCAAGAATTAAATGAATTTTGCCGAGTGTTGGGCCGAATTTCGTGAAATTAAAGATGAAATAAAAAAGGACAAACAACAGAGTGGACCAGGCTGAGGACCGAATCATGGAAGCAGAGGAAAGAATAAAAGGGCTGGAAGAAACCACGCTGAAATTACTCAAACAATAGACAAGACTGGAGGCTAAACTAACCGACATGGAAGGAAGACTAAGAAGAGACAACATAAGAATTCATGGTCTGAAAGAAGGAGTCGAGGACGGTTTCACCACAATGGCTGCATGCGTGGAAACCATACTAAGAGAGAAGTTGGAAATTCCCCAATCCACCAATTTGAAAATAGAAAGGGCGCACCGTTCATTAGCCCCAAGGCCGTCGGCGGAAGCTCCCCCGCGATTGGTGGTGGTGAAGTTTTCCAACTTCAGAACAAAAGAAGAGGTTTTGAGACTGGCTTGGCAGAAAAAAGGATTTATGCACCAAGAAAGAAAAGTTTTTGTGGAGCATGACTACGCCCCCGAGGTCCTTAAAAAGCGTCGGGAATACAATGACGCTAAAAAGGTACTACGAGAGAAGAAACTGCGCTTTCAAACTCCATTTCTGGCGAAGCTGAGGGTTTTTTACGGGGAAGAGACATGTCTCTACAACTCGGCGGAAGAAGCAACCAGGGATATGGCGAGAAGAGGGCTCCTGGTAACGGTGGTTAAACCCACAGCAGACCCGACCGAAAGAAACAAGGCTCAAACGTGGTGCACACAGAGACCCTCAAAATCCACGGGCCAGCAGTGGGAAACCCAGCGCCAGGGCTATAAGGAAAAACTGGATGCTTTCAGGAGGGAATAACGATATTTTTAGTCAATCTGCGCATCCAACCCTCCTCCTACAAGGTAACAGACATTAAAGGAGATGCAGAATCAGCAAATATGAAGTGGTAAAACATTTCATGGAACAGTCATAATATTAGAAACAAATAAGTCTTTAAAAAAAAAACAACTTGTTAAAATAGAAATGTGACAGTGAACCACATGAACTCTCCACACTAACAAATACTGTATTAACGTGATTGTTTGCTGTGATGGTGGTGGGAGGTTGCGCACAATTTCATAGGGTATAGGCATAAAAAAAAAAAAAAATCATTACAAGTTCGGATTGGGATCTGAAATTCACGTTAAAAACATGGGACAACTTACGTAAGAGAGGGCCCTCAACACGTTACAGAGTTTGAGGAATCTCCTTCAGAGCCAACACACCAACCACAAAGGTCTTCTAAGGTCGCTAAAAAGACCTCAGTTCAGGAAGATCTTCTGACAGTTTTTTGTTTTAAAGTTTTATATACTATGTGCTTTATGTTTTTTATGTTCTTAATGTTCTTTCAGTTTTTGAGTAGCACAGAAGAGGGCTACTACACTGTTATACTAAATAAGACAATACAATGGAGAAACAGGGTGTAACCAAAATAATCTCATATAATGTAAAAGGGATCCTGAATCCAGTTAAAAGATCCAAGATTCTAGGCAAAATGAAAAAAGACAAAGCAGGAATAATATCTTTACAGGAAACCCACCTAACAGACTTGGAGCACACTAAACTTAATAGACAAGGGTTTAAACTGATGTCTTCATCTTCATATAAGTCAGGGAGGAGGAGGGGGTGGCGACATTGATCTCAACCAAAATTATATTTGAAAAAAATTCAGAACACAAAGATAAAGAAGGGAGATTTAGCATGGTACTTAGTCGGCTAGAGGGAGAAGATATCACCCTGCTGAATGTATATGCACCTCCAGGGGCTAACTGGAAATTTTATAAAAATGTATTTGCCCTAATGATAACTAACGCCCAAGGTTTAGTGATATGTGGTGGAGACTTCAATCTAAGACTGAATCCACACTGGGATGCATCAGGTAATTCTCCACATCAAAATAACACTCAAAGTAGAAAAACTCGGATGCTACTAAAAGAAATGGGAATCTGTGACGTGTGGAGGGAATTCATACATTTTACTCAGCACCACATTCATCATACTCAAGGATTGACTATTTTTTTATGTTTAATAGAGACATTGGAAGAGTAAAAACATGTAAAATAGGACTGATTGATCTCTCTGACCACAGCCCGATCTATATGGACTTAAATATCCAAAAAATACACAAATAATACATTTTCTTGGAGGTTAAATTCAAATGTGCTGAAAGGACCACTGAAAGATGAATTGGAATCAGATATTCTCAGATATTTGGAAGAAAATTATAATGGAGAAGTATCCCCTTTAATACTGTGGGACGCATGCAAAGCTGCAATAAGGGGAAAGATTATCACAAAACTGGCACTCCAAAAGAAACTGAGACAAGAAAAACTAATCACATTAGAGTCAGAACTTAAGAAACTAGAAAAAGAGCACAAAGACAACACTCATTCTAATGACTCGCTCAAAATTAAGGAAATTAAAAAAACAAATAAACAAGATCTACACAATAGAAATCCAGAAGAAACATAAGTTTCTGAAACAAAAATACTATGAAACAGGTAGCAAATCGGCAAAATTACTAGCCTATAAATTGAGGAAACAACAAACGGAGAGAGCAATCTACACAATCAGAGACCCAGTATCAAAGGAAATAAAATTTAGAATTCAGGAAATTCTTAAAAGCTTCGAGAATTACTACAAGAACTTGTACTCCCACAAAAAACACAAAAACGCATCCGAAGCCTTCCTAAATACATTAAATCTTCCCCAACTTACTGAGTCACAAAATAAAAAACTACTGGCAGAAATACAACCTAAAGAATTAGGAAAAAGCAATTATGAAACTTAAAGCTAACAAATCCCCAGGAGCAGATGGTTATACAGCAGAGTGGCACAAAACCTTTAAACAGCAACTACAGTGGGGCAAAAAAGTATTTAGTCAGCCACCAATTGTGCAAGTTCTCCCACTTAAAAGATGAGAGAGGTCTCCAATTTTCATCATAGGTATACCTCAACTATGAGAGACAAAATGAGAAAAAAAAATCCAGAAAAATCACATTGAAGGATTTTTAATGAATTAATTAATTAATTAATTAATTAATTAAATTCCTTGGTAAAATAAGTATTTGGTCACCTACAAACAAACAAGATTTCTGGCTCTCACAGACCTGTAACTTCTTCTTTAAGAGGCTCCTCTGTCCTCCACTCGTTACCTGTATTAATGGCACCTGTTTGAACTCGTTATCAGTATAAAAGACACCTGTCCACAACCTCAAACAGTCAGACTCCAAACTCCACTATGGCCGAGACCAAAGAACTGTCAAAGGACACCAGAAACAAAATTGTAGACCTGCACCAGGCTGGGAAGGCTGAATCTGCAATAGGTAAGCAGCTTGGTGTGAAGAAATCAACTGTGGGAGCAATTATTAGAAAATGGATGACATACAAGACCACTGACAACCTCCCTCGATCTGGAGCTCCATGCAAGAGCTCACCCTGTGGGGTCAAAATGATCACGAGAACGGTGAGCAAAAATCCCAGAACCACACGGGGGGACCTAGTGAATAACCTGCAGAGAGCTGGGACCAAAGTAACAAAGGCTACCATCAGTAACACACTACGCCGCTAGGGACTCAAATCCTGCAGTGCCAGACGTGTGCCCCTGCTTAAGCCAGTACATGTCCAGGCCCATCTGAAGTTTGGATGATCCAGAAGAGGATTAGGAGAATGTCATATGGTCAGATGAAACCAAAATAGAACTTTATTGTAAAAACTCAACTTGTCGTGTTTGGAGGAGAAAGAACACCATACCTACTGTGAAGCATGGGGGTGGAAACATCATGCTTTGGGGCTGTTTTTCTGCAAAGGGACCAGGACGACTGATCCGTGTAAAGGAAAGAATGAATGGGGCCATGTATCGTGAGATTTTGAGTGAAAACCTCCTTCCATCAGCAAGGGCATTGAAGATGAATCATGGCTGGGTCTTTCAGCATGACAATGATCCCAAACACACCGCCCGGGCAACAAAGGAGTGGCTTCGTAAGAAGCATTTCAAGGTCCTGGAGTGGCCTAGCCAGTCTCCAGATCTCAACCCCATAGAAAATCTTTGGAGGGAGTTGAAAGTCCATGTTGCCCAGCGACAGCCCCAAAACATCACTGCTCTAGAGAAGATGTGCATGGAGGAATGGGCCAAAATACCAGCAACAGTGTGTGAAAACCTTGTGAAGGCTTACAGAAAACGTTTGACCTCTGTCATTGCCAACAAAGGGTATATAAAAGTATTGAGATGAACTTTTGTTATTGACCAAATACTTATTTTACCGAGGAATTTACCAATTCATTCATTAAAAATCCTTCAATGTGATTTTCTGGATTTTTTTTTCTCATTTTGTTTCTCATAGTTGAGGTATACTATGATGAAAATTGGAGACCTCTCTCATCTTTTAAATGGGAGAACTTGCACAATTGGTGGCTGACTAAATACTTTTTTGCCCAACTGTATCTCCTCTCCTCCTGAAAACATTTAACTATGTCCTCCACACAGGGGAAATCCCCCCCTCCTGGAGAGAAGGGGTCATTGCAGTCATACCTAAACCTGAAAAGGATAAACTAGACTGCTCCAACTACAGACCAATCATGTGTGTTAAATCAGGACTATAAACTTTTTACCACTATCCTTGCCAAAAGGTTAGAAAATATACTGACAGACTTAATTCATTTAGACCAAACAGGTTTTATAAGACAAAGACAGACACAAAATAACATTAGACGCACTTTACACAAAATTCATCATATAAAAAAATATAATTTAAACGCAGCCATATTGGGATTAGATGCAGAAAAAGCATTTGATTCGGTTGACTGGTCTTTCCTATATAGAATCTTATCCAGTTTCAATTTTCATAACAACTTCATTAGAACTATCCAGGCATTATATAAAAAACCAACAGCTAAAATAAGGATTAACGGTAAATTATCATCATCTTTTGAACTGGAAAGAGGATGTCGTCAGGGCTGCCCCTTGTCTCCACTGCTCTTTGCAATCTTCATAGAACCTCTGAGCCAATGGAGAAGACAGAATCAAAAAATTCAAGGTATTACACTTGGTCAGAAGGAACATTAAATGGCACTCTTTGCTAATGACATTTTAATATACCTGGGGCAGCCGGACACCTCTTTTCCAGAACTAATCTCAGTTTTTTCAGAGTATGGAGAGTTATCGGGGTACGAATTAAACATGCATAAAACCCAAATTTTCACATTCAACTATGACCCAAATCAATATTTACTAAGCAAATTCAAAACTAACTGGGAGATGGAATCTATGAAATATCTGGGGGTCAATACCCCGAAACAACACAACAAAATTATAACACTAAACTATGATCCACTGATGGCAAAAATAATTTCTGATCTAGCAAGATGTAATATGATACCATTCTTGGGTACTGCACAAAGAATTGAAGCAGTCAAAATGAATATACTTCCATGTCTTCTATACCTTTTCCAAACAACACCGGTAGAACCTCCCAAAAAAACATGGCAAGAACTGGACAGAAGGATCTCAAGATTCATATGGCAGGGCAAGAGACCTAGAATCAGATATAGAACCCTACAGCTAAACAAAGACAAAGGTGGGCTCGCGCTACCAAATATCAGGGACTATTTTAAAGCCGCGCAAATTAAAACATTAGTAGAGATATGTAACCCAGTCTACACTGCACAATGGAAGGAGACAGAATGTTAAATAACAAGTGACATTCCCCTACAGGCGATAATAGGGAACAATGCCTTACCTAAACTTTTGAATAACACTAACCCGTGGATAGAGACCCCACTAAAAATTTGGTTTAAGATAGTCAGAGAGAATCAAACTAAAGAACCCTATCGATTATTGCAATGGATTTCCTATGATCAGGACTTTACTCCTAATAAAACAGACACTAGATTTAAAAAGTGGAAAGAGAACGGACTGATAAAATATTACGATTTTTTTAAAGGGCAAACTTTAAGAAGTTTTGAAGATTTGAAAAAACAAGGCCTAGTAAATCAAGACCTTTACAGGTTCTTTCAGCTTAGACACCACATAAACAAAATACTTAAAAAGGAGGATTTGGAAAGGGCCCAGTCAGGTGTTCTGAAGGTTTTCTTAATGGCATATAAAGGGATCCCAGCGATCAGATACATTTCTAAAATATACCATGGTCTTCAGGATTTAAAAGGAGACAACACATCATATATAAAGAGAAATGGGAAAAGGAAGGGAATTTCACTTTACAACTGGAAATATGGGAAAATCTAAATAAACAACAATGGAAAAGTACTTCATCCCTGTTGTGGAGAGAATTTGGATGGAAAAATTTGGTAAGATTTTTCAGAACACCTGCACAAAACAAATTTACTCAAAGGGTTGAATTGTTGGCACTTGTGTGGTGAAAAGACTGCAAATCATTTTCATGTGTTTTGGTCATACCCAGTTATCCACCAATACTGGACCAATGTACAGACAATATTGGGGAAAATATTCAAATTAACAGTTCCCTTTTCTTTTGTAACTTTGTATTTGGGTTTACTACCGGAATCACTGGAAAGATGAGGAGAAAAATACTTATTCACTGTTTTAATATTGGTAAGTAAAAAAAGCTCTAACAAAAAAATGGATGTCGAAAGACTGTCCTGCACCTGAAGATTGGATTAACGTGATTCGGGACATTTATTTGATGGAAAAGTTGACATTTGCACTGAGACAGGACATAGATGGGTTCTTCAACTTTTGGCAACCCTGGAACGCATATGTGTCTTCCATCAGATCTAATCTTTGACAAACACCATTTCAATAATGGCACCTCTCTTTGTTCCAACGCTACTCAGATGCTCTTTTATTTTTCTGCTCTTTTGTTTTTTTTTTGTTTTTTTTTAATTTCTCTTTTTCTTTCACTTAAAAAAAGGGTGTTGTAATAATTTTTTTCCAATGTTGTCAAAAAACAAAAAAGGGGGGGAATATGTGATGAAAATGTAAACAATGCAATGCTGTAATGACATGTATACCCTTTACAAAAACTTAAAAAAAAAATGTGCATATCAACCCCACAACAAAAGCACAAGACCCAGGGTTGAGAATGGGGTTTGGGAAAAAAAGAGGAAACTAAGCCGGGGGTCTTGGGGGACGTAGGCCCCCAAGCCGGATCCAAGGCGGAGCCTTGGCGGGTGGTTTGGGGGGCATTGCCCCCCAGAAGCTAACGAAATCTGGTGTTTTAGAATGCTCAAATGTGGTCTTATATTTAAAGTTAGAAGTAAGTACAAATGCACTTATAGTTTACCTTTTTAATCTGCTGCTGCATCACATGTGTAAATTTATGATATCTGAATGGTATGTTGATGTAATAATACTAAATTATATTTTACTACTATTTAATATGTTTAGAACTGACACAGAATTACATTTACATAGTTCTAGAACAGACAAAATAATTTAACCAAGTAAAATAAATTATAAATATTAACAAAATTCCATCACCAAGTCCATCACCCATTTATTAAAATATACTGACATTCTGCAAACATTTTGATTTATTAATGTGTGCATTTGTTAGTGTTACTAGGAATATAAAAAAGTTGCATATTAGTATATTTTAATATTTGAAAGATAATCTAAGTAAGTAAAACCTAAAAGATGTTTAATATTTTTATGCAATGACCATAAAGAAATTATGTTTACTAATAAAAGCAAAGATATCTTAGGAAAAGCAACCCATCACCACCATGACAAAAAAACTTACACATGCATTATGTAACTCCTCCTAGTGAAACAAAAAAATGATAAATTATATTCAAAATTCTTAGATTGCATTTCAAATTGTGAGAAAATATGTAATAACATTTATCTATTAACAATCGATAATCAGCATTCAAATGCAATTAGTGTTTCAAAACAGGCATGACATCACAACTTACACATGCTATTTCATAACAAATTCATTACGCGAAAATTCTCAATTACATTACTTATAACGAGAAAAAAATCTTACCTCAGAATGTGTCTTCCGATCACTAATTGCTGTAATCGGGGCCGATTGTGATGAACTTTGACTGGCATCTGAATTTGACCGTGTCCATCTATCGTTTTGAATGCAGCACAAGCGAGTAGTTCGATCTCCTTGTAGCCACAATTTTGAGATGTTTCTGTTTTGAACAGTGTTCAACTAAGGCAACACAACCACGAGAGCCATAACTCAAGAAATCGTTATAATAAACACACTGAGCTTTCCCTGGTACTTCGCATTTCGCTATGAAGTCGGCCATTTTTTCAACCACAACTTCGGTATTTTTACCGATCTTTACAGTCATTGACACAATTTTTTCGAGCCATTCCCAACGAAATTTGTTCCTTATCCCTTTGTCGATTTCTAAAATTCTTGCTTTGTTGTCTTTCGTGAGTTTTAGGTTCACCATTTTCACGAAATCGGGAAAACTCGGTTGATTGAACTGTCTGCCATTTGCATTTCGCTCCGCGTGTTGGATATGACAAAGGAATAACAAAATCGTCGATTGGTTGCTTCAATAAGTATCAGCCAATCAGTGGCCTTGTTACATTACATTACTGATCTCGCTGGGTAGCGCGTTCTGCATGGTGGATTTTAGCAGCTGATCGAAAACACGACTCGCCGCTCTTAACATACCCTCCCCCCTAAAATTTTCTCCTCGAATTTAGAGGATTCACGAGAATGACCCTAGACATGATCAAATCCAAGGAATTCTGCGGATCCGTGGCGGATTCTCATCCCTGAAGACCTTGTGAAGAAGCTGGCTGAAGCTGGTAAAAGTGTCATTACCCATAGTGAAATGAGTTTTGTACTGAATGGGCTGAAAGGTCACTCAGTGAGGAAGAAACCATTCCTCCAAAACCAATATAAAAAAACTAGATTACAATTTGCAAATGCACACAGGGACAAAGACCTTAATGTTTGGAGACATGTCCTGTGGTCTGATGAAACTAAAATTGAACTGTTTTTGCCATAATTACCATTATAATATTTGGTGGGAAAAGGGGGACACTGTTGTGGGGTGTTTTGCTGCATGAGGGACTGGTACACTTCACAAAATAGATTCATGAGGAAAGAACATTATGTAGAAATACTGAAGCAACATCTCAAGACATCAGCCAGGAAGTTAAAGCTGTGATGCAAATGGATCTTTCAAATGGACAATGACCCCAAGCATACTGCCAAATTAGCTACCAAGTGGCTTAAGGACAACAAAGTCAATGTTTTGGCGTGGCCATCACAAAGCCCTGATCTCGATCCCATAGAAAATTTGTGACCAGAGCTGAAAAAAACGTGTGCGAGCAAGGCAGCCTACAAACCTGACTCAGTTAGACCAGTTCTGTCAGAAGGAATGGACCAAAATTCCAACAAACTATTGTAAGAAGCAGCAGGACAGTGGAGCAGTGGTTAGCACTATGGTAGCACAGCAAGAAGGTCACGGGATCGATTCCACCCCTGACCATCCTGGGTTTGATCCCACCCCAGACCATCGGTGACCCTTCTGTGTGAAGTTTGCATGTTCTCCCCGTGTCTGCGTGGGTTTACTTCGGGTACTCTGGTTTCCTCCGACAGGCCAAAGACATGCAGATTAGGTTAATTGGCATCAACTGGGGATTCTAAATTGTCCTTAGGTATGGATGTGAGAGTGAATAGTTGTGTGTCTCTCTGTGTTGGCCCTGCGATGGACTGGCGATCTGTCCAGGGTGTACCTCTCGCCCAAAGATGCTGGGATAGGCTACAGCCCCTCACCCCGCGACCTGAAAAGGATTAAGCAGTAGAAGATAGATGGATGGATGGATGGATGGATATTGTGAGAAGCTTGTGGAAGGATACCCAAACCGTTTGACCCAAGTCAGACAGTTTAAAGACAATGCTACCAAATACAAAGGAAATATATGTAAACTTCTGACTTTTAAATTTTTTTTTTAAATTCTCTAAATAATTATTTAGCAAATAGCCCTATGAATTTTAGCCCCCAACTCCCACTTATACCTTTTCCATTGCTGTGTTTATTTAATAGCACCCCTGTGTGTTAGATATTGACATATTAACAATAGGCAGCACAGACATGAGGACGCAGGCAGGGTGACGTCATCACACCGTGCTTACTTAAGGGAACTGTTGGTGGGAGTCACCCTATTTGGCGCCTCGCTTTCAAGCCAATCATAGCCTGCTACAGCTTAGTGTTAGCTTATTAGCTACTAACCCCTGACACGTGTATCATCTTTATATCTTATAATAAAATTCGGGTTCAGTAAAACTCCAGCCTCTGCTGTCCTATTTCTCAGACATAACAAATGGCGACGAGGAAAACAATTGGCCTTCCGGAGGAAAACTTGATTTTTTCCTGAAGACGGATGCGTGTCTGGCACCCCGGTCGGAGAGTGACGTGGCTGGATGAGCCGGGCTCTGCTGTCTGGCGAGCAGGTACAGGTTTGGGCAACTAGAGGAAGAAAATGGTGTGGACCAGTTAGTGGAGCACACCAGCAACCCTCGGCCGCGGGCGAAGCTAATCAGGGTGCCCGACGACCTACCACTGGCGAAGGCGGTGGAGTTGGTGTTCCAGTTGGAGGCCACCATCAAGCCAACATCACAACTAGGTGAGCCACAACAACAAATCTTGCTAACTTACGCAGTTACCCCAGCAGAAGTACTCGTTAACACAGCAACTTGCTTGGAGGACACCGAGGTGAACGTTACGGGGCAACGGAACATCATGAGACACCATACTCCCTGAGGCACTTAGTGCAAGTGCAATCCTGCCCAGCTGGAGGGCAGTGATCCAGACACTGCAGTAAGCTTAATCACTTTGCCAAGGTGTGCTGATTGACACAATTGACATCAAGCCCACCATCCAGTCCAAAAGAACCGCCAACAACCATTATCCACGCAGTGGGCTACAGAGGGGTGGCGTACAAGTGGCGCACAGTGAGGTTAGACGACGTTGGCTTACCGTTGCTGTGGGACGCCACCGCTGTGAGGTCAGTGATGAACTGGGTTACAGTAAAGAAATTCTGTTCCAACCATCCTGTTAAGAAGAATCCAGCAGGGCTGTATGGCTACGGACACACACACATCAGCTTTGTAGGGGCCGTATCGCTAGCGGTTCGCTACAGGTCAAGAGTCCTCCCAGTGTTCGTTTTCCAGGGGTTCTGTGGGAACACTGATGTTGGGAGCACAACACACTCGGACGGGGATACAGCCACTCTGAGCTTGACACTGCAAGGAGAGGACAGCAAGGAAAAAGGGCAAAAACTGGACTCATCCATTACCCGTGCGTCCGGCATTAGCAGCAAGGAGCCGCTGCAGTGCTGTGGGATAGAGAGTTCATGGCCCAGCAGGATCCAGCAGGACAACACCAACCAAGGGCATGTCCCGCCACCAGCGTGAGAGTCACGCCGCCACGGCAGCAACCAGCATCAGGAACGAGGGAGCAGCAGCGCCGAGTGCAGTCGAACAGATAGCCTCTCACAGTGCTCGATTGGGTTCAGGTCCCCTGATCCGAATGCCCAGACGGCCTGCAGATGTTCCTGTCCCCACTCAGCCAGATCACCACGCGGTTGGGGCCATCCCCTTTCCAGATGACCAATGGTTCAAAATGGCATCCAGGTCTGCCGCAGCCGCCGCCTCCAGGGCTGCTCCCACTGTGGGCTCAACTGAGGCCCCTGAAGGTGAACTATTGAAAATGACTGTTATGAAATGTTCAGGCAGAGCATGGTTACAACATAGTGGTAGAATAATCCACTCAACCATGCAGGGTTAACCGGCAGTCTACCCGGTGGCCAAGGTTCTATTTTCTCTGCTTGTTTTTATAAAAAAAAAAAAAAAAAAAAAAAAAAAAAAGAGAGAAAGCCGCTGTGATGTGAAATGTTCATAATGTTTTGGCCTTTTTCAGGGGGGAGGTAAATGTTATATATTGACATATTAAAAATAGGCAGCACAGACGTGAGGATGCAGGCAGGGTGATATCATCACGCCGTGATTACTTAAGGGGACTGTTGGCAGGAGTTGTCCTCTTTGGCGCCTTGCCTTCAAGCCGATCACAGCTTGCTACAGCTTAGTGTTAGCTTATTAGCTACTAAACCCTGACAAGTGTATCATCTTTGTGTCTTGTAATAAAGTCTGGGTTCAGTACAACTCCAGCATCTGCTGTCCTATTTCTCAGAAATAACACTATGGGCATTCAATAAAATTTTCCCCTCCTAGACTTCCACATATCCGGGAGGCTGAAATTTACAGGGGTTATTGGGCTTAATATTATAGCCGTAAATCCAAATTTTCAGCCCCCAAATCCTAGCGGTTATACCTTGTCCACATCTGTGTTCATTTAATAGCTCCCCTATGGACGTTCATTAAAGATTTCCCCTGCTAAACTTGCGCATATCTGAGGAGTCTGAAATTCGGGGATGCACACCCTCGTAACCTCAGCAAAGCATGTATCAAATCTGAGGTCAGTCTGACAAACAGTTCGAGAGATATGTGAGGAACAGACAGAATGACACACACAGACAGAGAATCCTTGCATTATAATGTGATTTAAAATAATTTATTATACACTAATCATCTGATTAGGACGCCTCCTGGACGCCTCCCACTTGAGGTGTTTCAGGCACGTCCCACTGGGAGGAGACCCCGGGGCAGACCCAGGACTCGGTGGAGAGACTATGTCTCCCAGCTGGTCTGGGAACGCCTTGGTATCCCCTCTGAAGAGCTGGAGCAGGTGGCTGGGGAGAGGGAAGTCTGGGCTTCTCTGCTTGAACTGCTGCCTCCGCGACCCGGACCTCCGGAAAAGCGGTAGAAGATGGATGGATGGATGGATATTATACACTATCTGGGACCAGAGGTGACTAGCTGATGTTACCAGTTTAGCCAGTCACTCATTGAATGAATGAATGAGTCTTTATTTTCGGATAGATTAAAAGTAAAGACTAAAAAAAGAAACAGAACAATATAACAAAGGGGGAAAAAAAGCCAACACGGTCAAATCAAACAATAACTCCTCTGATTATACAGTTCAACATAAGTTATCCGAAATGGGTGATGGCTGAAGCTGCAGCTTATATTGCCCACCCATATTCCATCCAAGAATCCAAAAGAAAAACAAAACAAGAGCGATTACAATTCAGAACAAAGCTAAGACAAAACGTGACAAAAAAAAAAAACAAAAACTAAGCAACAACACAACACAGATTGGATATGACAAACCTTATGTGATTTTACATGTCATCTTGTATATATGTTTGGAGTATTTCTTCCTTTAGTTTTAGTTTAAATTGTCCAAGCGTTGTACATGATTTTAATTCAGATCCAAGTGTTCCACAGTTTGACTCCATGCACTGAAATACAGTGTTGCTTGGTGGTAGTTCTCATTGAGGGTTTTTGAAATATACTGTACATGTTCCTCTGAAATTATATTGTTTCTCCCTTATTTGGAACAACTTTTGGATATTTGCGGACAGTGATAGATTCTTTACTTTAAACATAATTACTGCAGTTTTAAAGTCAACCAGATCTTTCAACTTGAGAGCTTTTAATTTAAGAAAAATTGGGTTTGTTGGTTCCCTGTAAGCAGCTTTGTTTATTATTCTAATAGCTCTCTTCTGAAGCATAAAGACTGGATATATGTTTGTTTTATATGCATTTCCCCACACTTCAGCACAATATGTCATGTATGGGAGCATTAATGAATGATACAAAGTATACAATGTGGGTTGATTCAGCAAATATTTCACTGTGTAGTATTGCAATTGATTTAGATATTTTACCTTTAATATAATTAATATGTGACTTCCAACACAGTTTATCAATTATTACTCCAAGAAATTTAATTTCAGATACCCTTTCAATCTCTACACCATTTACACTAAGTTTAGATACTAAGTTGTTGTGATGGTTGTTAAAAACTATAAATTTTGTCTTACTTAAATTGAGCGTTAATTTGTTTGAATCAAACCACAGTTCAAGCTTTCTTAATTCCTTTCCGAGTGTATCCAAAAGTTGTTCCAAATTGCTTCCACTGCATAATAAATTAGTATCATCGGCAAACAATATTAAATCCATTTTTTTCCGAGACTTTACATATATTATTTATATACATATTGAATAACAGTGGCCCCAAAACTGAACCCTATGGGACTCCACAAGTAACCTTCAGTAACTGAGTTTTTGTTACCAACACATACATACTGATATCTATTCTTTAACTACATAACCAGGACAGTGATACCCCCCTAATACCACAATTTTGTAGTTTCTTTAATAATAAATTATGATCAACTGTATCAAATGCTTTTTTTTAATTTAAGTTTTTGTAAAGGGTATACATGTCATTACAGCATTGCATTGTTTACATTTTCATCACATATTCCCCCCCCTTTTTTGTTTTTTGACAACATTGGAAAAAATTATTACAACACCCTTTTAAGTGAAAGAAAAAGAGAAATTTAAAAAAAAGAACAAAAAAAAGAGCAGAAAAATAAGAGCATCTGAGTAGCGTTGGAATAAAGAGAGGTGTCATTATTGAAATGGTGTTTGTCAAAGATTAGATGCGTTCCAGGGTTGCCAGAAGTTCAAGAACCCATCCATGTCCTGTCTCAGTGCAAATGTCAACTTTTCCATCAAATAAATGTCCTGAATCACGTTAATCCAATCTTCAGGTGTAGGACAGTCTTTCAACATCCATTTTTTTGTTAGTACTTTTTTACTTACCAATATTAAAACAGTGAATAAGTATTTTTCTCCTCGTCTTTCCAGTGATTCCGGTAGTAGACCCAAATACAAAGTTACAAAAGAAAAGGGAACTGTTACTTTGCATATTTTCCCCAATATTGTCTGTACATTGGTCCAGTATTGGTGGATAACTGGGCATGACCAAAACACATGAAAATGATTTGCAGTCTTTTCACCACACAAGTGCCAACAATTCAACCCTTTACGAGTAAATTTGTTTTGTGCAGGTGTTCTGAAAAATCTTACCAAATTTCTCCATCCAAATTCTCTCCACAGCAGGGATGAAGTACTTTTCCATTGTTATTTATTTAGCTTTTCCCATATTTCCAGTCGTAAAGTGAAATTCCCCTCCTTTTCCCATTTCTCTTTTATATATGATGTGTTGTCTCCTTTTAAGTCTTGAAGACCATGGTATATTTTAGAAATGTATCTGATCGCTGGGACCCCTTTATATGCCATTAAGAAAACCTTCAGAACACCTGACTGGGCCCTTTCCAAATCCTCCTTTTTAAGTATTTTGTTTATGTGGTGTCTAAGCTGAAAGAACCTGTAAAGGTCTTTATTTACTAGGCCTTGTTTTTTTCAAATCTTCAAAACTTCTTAAAGTTTGCCCTTTAAAAAAATCGTAATATTTTATCAGTCCGTTCTCTTTCCACTTTTTAAATCTAGTGTCTGTTTTATTAGGAGTAAAGTCCTGATCATAGGAAATCCATTGCAGTAATTGATAGGGTTCTTTAGTTTGATTCTCTCTGACTATCTTAAACCAAATTTTTAGTGGGGTCTCTATCCACGGGTTAGTGTTATTCAAAAGTTTAGGTAAGGCATTGTTCCCTATTATCGCCTGTAGGGGAATGTCACTTGTTATTTGGCATGCTATCTCCTTCCATTGTGCAGTGTAGACTGGGTTACATATCTCTACTAATGTTTTAATTTGCGCGGCTTTAAAATAGTCTCTGATATTTGGCAGCGCGAGCCCACCTTTTTCTTTGTTTAGCTGTAGGGTTCTATATCTGATTCTAGGTCTCTTGCCCTGCCATATGAATCTTGAGATCCTTCTGTCCAGTTCTTGCCATGTTTTTTTGGGAGGTTCTACCGGTATTGTTTGGAAAAGGTATAGAAGACATGGAAGTATATTCATTTTGACTGCTTCAATTCTTTGTGCAGTACCCAAGAATGGTATCATATTCCATCTTGCTAGATCAGATTTTATTTTTGCCATCAGTGGATCATAGTTTAGGGTTATAATTTTGTTGAGTTGTTTTGGGATATTGACCCCCAGATATTTCATAGATTCCATCTTCCAGTTAGTTTTGAATTTGCTTAGTAAATATTGATTTGGGTCATAGTTGAATGTTAAAATTTGGGTTTTATGCATGTTTAATTCATACCCTGATAACTCTCCATACTCTGAAAAAACTGAGATTAGTTCTGGAAAAGAGGTGTCCGGCTGCCCCAGGTATATTAAAATGTCATCAGCAAAGAGTGCCATTTTATGTTCCTTCTGACCAAGTGTAATACCTTGAATTTTTTGATTCTGTCTTATCCATTGGCTCAGAGGTTCTATGAAGATTGCAAAGAGCAGTGGAGACAAGGGGCAGCCCTGATATCAAATGCTTTTTTAAGATCCAGGAATACCCCAACTGAATAATCTATTTTCAATGGCAGTTGATATTTTTTCTATAAATTCCATTAGAGCAAATGCAGTTGTCTTCTTGTGTCTGAACCCATATTGCTGCTCACACAATAAATTATTCTTCATTATGAAGCTGTTAATTCTCTCACAGAATATTTTTTCAAGTATCTTGGAAAACTGCGGCAATAGTGAAATTGGTCTATAGTTTGAAAATTCCCCTCTGTCACCCGTCTTGTATATTGGAATTACTTTAGCTATTTTCATTGCATTGGGAAATATACCTGTTTGGAGAGACAAGTTACAAATACAGTGGGGAAAAAAAGTATTTAGTCAGCCACCAATTGTGCAAGTTCTCCCACTTAAAAGATGAGAGAGGTCTCCAATTTTCATCATAGGTATACCTCAACTATGAGAGACAAAATAAGAAAAAAAAAATCCAGAAAATCACATTGAAGGATTTTTAATGAATTAATTGGCAAATTCCTCGGTAAAATAAGTATTTGGTCAATAACAAAAGTTAATCTCAGTACTTTGTTATATACCCTTTGTTGGCAATGACAGAGGTCAAACGTTTTCTGTAAGTCTTCACAAGGTTTTCACACACTGTTGCTGGTATTTTGGCCCATTCCTCCATGCAGATCTCCTCTAGAGCAATGATGTTTTGGGGCTGTCGCTGGGCAACACAGACTTTCAACTCCCTCCAAAGATTTTCTATGGGGTTGAGATCTGGAGACTGGCTAGGCCACTCCAGGACCTTCAAATGCTTCTTACGAAGCCACTCCTTCGTTGCCTGGGCGGTGTGTTTGGGATTATTGTCATGCTGAAAGACCCAGCCACGTTTCATCTTCAATGCCCTTGCTGATGGAAGGAGGTTTTCACTTAAAATCTCACGATACATGGCCCCATTCATTCTTTCCTTTACACGGATCAGTCGTCCTGGTCCCTTTGCAGTAAAACAGCCCCAAAGCATGATGTTTCCACCCCAATGCTTCACAGTAGGTATGGTGTTCTTTCTCCTCCAAACACGACAAGTTGAATTTTTACAATAAAGTTCTATTTTGGTTTCATCTGACCATATGACACTCTCCCAATCCTCTTCTGGATCATCCAAATGCTCTCTAGCAAACTTCAGACGGGCCTAGACATGTACTGGCTTAAGCAGGGGGACACGTCTGGCACTGCAGGATTTGAGTCCCTGGCGGCGTAGTGTGTTACTGATGGTAGCCTTTGTTACTTTGGTCCCAGCTCTCTGCAGGTCATTCACTAGGTCCCCCTGTGTGGTTCTGGGATTTTTGCTCACCGTTCTCATGATCATTTTGACCCCACGGTGTGAGCTCTTGTGTGGAGCCCCAGATTGAGGGAGATTATCAGTGGTCTTGTATGTCCTCTATTTTCTAATAATTGCTCCCCCAGTTGATTTCTTCACACCAAGCTGTTTACCTATTGCAGATTCAGTCTTCCCAGCCTGGTGCAGGTCTACAATTTTGTTTCTGGTGTCCTTTGACAGCTCTTTGGTCTTGGCCATAGTGGAGTTTGGAGTCTGACTGTTTGAGGTTGTGGACAGGTGTCTTTTATACTGATAACGAGTTAAAACAGGTGCCATTAATACAGGTAACGAGTGGAGGACAGAGGAGCCTCTTAAAGAAGAAGTTACAGGTCTGTGAGAGCCAGAAATCTTGCTTGTTTGTAGGTGACCAAATACTTATTTTACCAAGGAATTTACCAATTAATTCATTAAAAATCCTTCAATGTGATTTTCTGGATTTTTTTTTTCTCATTTTGTCTCTCATAGTTGAGGTATACCTATGATGAAAATTGGAGACCTCTCTCATCTTTTAAGTGGGAGAACTTGCACAATTGGTGGCTGACTAAATACTTTTTTGCCCCACTGTATATGTCAGTGGTTTCACTAAGCATTCAATAATAGTTTTGACTAAGAGCATGTCAATACCATCACAGTCCATAGATGTTTTACTTTTAAACGATTTAACAATTTCAATTACCTCTCTCTCGACTGTGTTCTTTATGAAAATGGAGTCTTTTATAGCAGTGTTTTTGCTTACTGTATCACCTGTAGGTGCTGTAATGGGTATTTCTCGAGCCAAATTAGGACCAATGTTAACAAAAAAGTTATTAAATTCATCTGCAGGTGAGACTGCAGTCACACTCTGAGTCGTTTTATTTTATTATTTTTTTTTTGAAAAATTGGTTGGGTAGCTTATATTTCTATTTTTATTTCCAAGAATATCGTTAAGTATTGTCCATGTATTTTTAATATTGTCTCTGTTTTTCTCCAGTTCTTTACTGTAATAGTCTCTTTTACTACATCTCATTATAAATATGTTAACTTATTTTTGTATGTTTTATACTGCTGCTCTGCTTCTTTTGTCCTTTTCTTTAGAAAAGCTTTATATAATATTTTTTTCTTTTTACACACCTTTTGTAGTCCTTTGGTTAACCATGGCTTGTCGACAAATTTATGTTTTAGCTTTTTCTTTACTAATGGACAATTTTTTTTCATAAAGAGTGGTTATAATGTTCATAAATGTGTCATAGGCTTTGTTTACATCTGATACATAGACTTTTGTCCAGTCTTGCTTCAGCAAGTCTTCTTTAAAAGAACTGATTGCATTTTGTGATTTGTATTTGAAAGATTTTAAAGTTTTTTTCTGTATTGGCCCCCATGTGGCCATGGATAAGTGCAAAGACTGGCAAATGGTCACTTATATCATTTATCAATAATCCACTTTCTATTTTCTTATCAATAATATTAACAAACAGGTTACCAATAAGTGTAGCAGTGTGAACTGTGATTCTACTAGGATGTGTTATTGTGGGATATAGACTCATACTGTACATAGAATTCATGAACTCTGTAATTACATTTTGTTGAAATGGATTTAGTAAATCAATATTGAAATCTCCACAAATTACAACCATTTTCTTACTAGTAATATTATTGTACAGCTCAACTAATTTATCTCTGAATGTCTCAATGCAAGTTCCCGGCATTCTATATATACAACTTTTAATTACTGTAGATACAACCACAGAAACATAAGTGAATGTTTCTGTGGTTCTTGTACCGGTCATATTCTCTCAACCAATGAAACGTCACATCCCTCTCCTCCAGTGATGCTTTATTTAATTAATTCTTAAGGCAAAGTTAGGTTAGTTGGCTCAGGCTCCCTACTCGAGCTAGGAGTTTGCCAGCTAACATTAGCAGTTGTGATGGAAGGGGTAGGGTGGAGTGAACCAGGGCTCATAAGCATTTAAAGAGACATGCACTGAGATGAACTGTTCTGAGGATTGATGCAAAAGATGATTCACAATGATGCTGCAATAATTAAATAATTAAAGGCACTTTGGGCTCAGTATGTAACAAACATTTCATTATGACCTGTGGGCGACGCACCAGGCATTGGTTTGCTTGCTACTGGATAACCATGAAAACCGGTACTACCTGTCTCATGGGTCAGGCTGTTGGCGAACCAACTGGCAACCCCGCCCTTCCGAGAACATGGAAGGTGAAACTGGGCATCCTGCCAGAACTAAAAACAATATCTGTCACAGGTCTGTGGTGGACCACTCCCAATTAAATAGGGTGAGACTGGACATCCTGGCAGATAAGCACATCTGTCGCAAGGTCTGTGGTGGACTTTTGCCAGTCGGTGCATCGTAACATGCACTACACAAAGAGCAGAGATAAACAAACCTACCATCTGGTTAGTCACTGCAACAGATACTGGAGTCAGTTTGTCTTGGCCTGTCCTTGCCACTGACAATACCTCTATCTGCCAAGAATGTGCCCCTAGTCCAGCAAAAGCTAGCGGTACTCAAATACTTTGCAAGCAGTTTCATGAAATGGCCAGTCAGACAGCAACTCATACCAGCTTGGACGTTGCCTGGGTTAACAAGGTCTGGAGTTCCTGGCAGTGGAAGGTGAAAGACAGAGCTGCATGGAGGAATCTGATCAGACCTAAATGAAACAGTCATTGTTGCCCCCAACTGACTGCTATGGTGTGTGTGGTGTGGGAGCTGTCCGCATGTGGAAATAATGCAGTGAATAGGACCTATAATCTTTTGATGACACATTATTTATCCAATTAAAACCGGCTTTGTTATCCTGGGATAAAATATTAGTTACCTTGTGATCACAGGAAAACAGAATAATCAAAGACACTAGCGACCACTGCTGCTCTTGCTTTCATACAGAGCAGCTCGTCCTATAGTACAAATTGCACAATCTGTGGTGTGAAGTACTTTTCAAAGTTTTCACTTTGTAATTTGTATTCTGCTGCCAAATTCAAGTCCAGTTGTTTCCCCAAAGAATTTGTTCTGAGTGTGAGAGCACTAGATAATGAAAGCAGAACTCTGTACAGACCAGTCAGCAAGGCCAGTGTCGGTACAGCCCCCCATGTCTGACAACTACTGAGCCTGAAGGGGAAAAAAAAAAAGATAGTGAGCAGGTTTCGTCCTTCCTCCACAGCACAGTAAAAAAGTTCAGGGAGGAAAATATAGCAACCTCTAAGCCCTTTGGTGTAGCTTTAGTATGTAATTTCTCTCACCTCTGGGACCTTTCCGGCTCATTGTGAATCAACACAACTAAACCTTTCAAAATCCTGACAGACAGTGAGCAAGTGAGGTCGACAGGAAGCTTAAGCCTTACTTTCTCCATTGACTTCAGTGACATTTCAACAAAGGCATTAAGATTAATTGTTAAAAGGGCAGACATACAGGTGAATTTGATGAATGTAAATTAGAAGCCAGGGTATTCAAATAGCGATCTGGTGTCTTACCCAAATTGGCAAAGGTCACTACGTTATAAAATATAATTTAGAATTAAGCCGTTTTAATGAGTCGTGAATATGGAGAAATACCTCTATTTAGCCCAGTGGAGGTTTTATTTCTCCGTGGCCCAGTCTGAGCCCTGTAATGTGGAGAGCAGGTGGTCGGAGGTGAATTAGAACAATAAAGATATGCCTCTTCTCCCCTATTAAAACTGCCATTATCTGGTGTCACACTGGCAACCAGGATTCTCCTCATTCAATTTACAGATACAGACTAATGTTTCAAAAGGCCTGTGCTGCAGTGCTTCGGTGTGGGCTGTGGGTTTTCTGATTGAATCGTTGCTCCGTGACCACCAAGTGATTTCTGCCCGCAGACATTTATCTCAATTGTGCAAAAAGAGGATGGAACTGGGTTGGTGGTGAAGTGAAATGACATGCTGCATTTTCTCTTTGGGGATGTAATCAAAGCCGTGCTTGGCTGATCAACAGTTTGATGCCCAATGAAACGACAGAGACTATGATGGTATATAAGGGCCATCTTAGAAATGGGGAAAAAATTGAATAACAGAAGAACAGTAGTTACATCATAAAATTAAAGAGCATGTTGCTTAAATGCAGTGATCCCTGACTCAATTTCCAGCCACACTGATCTTTACTGCATGTCTCTACTCTATTTACCCCATATCTCTCTCACTTTCCTATATTTGTCCAATGAAAGAAAAATGTCAAGAACTTAATCTTTGTTTAAACAAAAACACAAAGTAAAATTTAATGAGATCATCCACTAACCGACCCATCTGAGACTGAACCTATATTCAGTCTAACCTTACCAAGTAAGACAAGCAGAGTGGCTGCTAAAAAAAAAGTGATTTTGGAGGAAAAAGACCGAGGCCCATTGTGGTCAAGTTCCTGCAGCACAAGGACAGGATGACCATTCTTCAAAGAGCCAAGTCCCTCAAAGGAACAAAAATCTTCATCTATGAGGACTCCACTGATTTGGTAAGAAGGAAGAGAAAAGAATTAATACCAGAGCTCAAAGCTGCAAGAGCACGGGGGGACATAGCCTACTTAAGGTATGACAGACACATTATTCACCCACGCCATCCACGTAACAGTACACCAAAATCAATGGAGCCAAAAATCAACCAGAAGTGATTGACATTTCATTATCAACTTAGAGATATAAACTGTGCATTTGTTTACATTGACTGGAATAATTAAGATGCAAACTTTTATAGGAAACAACCTCATTTTTAAAGGGTACGAATATACTGAGCATAAGCCATACAGTGTTGAATATGAAACCGATCCTGAAAATCACCTTTTCAACAGTATAAAACATCAGTGTAAATACTTTAGCTCAGACCAACTAAAAAATACAATTTCTGACCAATCATTGTCAATAATACACTTTAATAGTAGAAGTCTCAACATGAATTTTTCCAAAATCCAGGACAGTTTGTTGCAATATAACACAAATTTTTCTGCTGTTGCAATTTCTGAGACTTGGCTAAAAAAATGACCAACTTCATACAGTGCAAATGAGAGGCTACGATTTATATACCACAAGCAGGTCAAAAAAAGGGGGTGGTGGTGTTGCTTTATATATCAGGTCCTGCTACCAAAGCCAAGTTGTAGATAATACGTCTTTTGAAATGGAAAACATCATGGAGTGTGTAACTGTGGAATTAATTACAACTACAAAAACATCATAATAAGTTGCATTTATAGAGCACCGGGTACCGATATTGACATTTTCAAAGAAAAATTGTCTGAGCTTTTCAGTGCAGTAGGTAATAAGAAGCTGGTATTTATTTGTGGAGACTTCAGTATTGACTTATTAAACCCAAATGACCATATCCAAATAAGTGAATTCATAAATTCCATGTTTTGTATGGGTTTCTACCCTTCAATAACATACCCCACTAGAATAACAACACATTCAGCAACGCTTATTGATAACATTTTCACAAATGTCACTGAGGGGAATGTAACTGCTGGTCTTATTATCAATGATGTGACGGACCATCTGCCTGTTTTTGTTTCTTCACACACTGGTGTAACACATAACGTTGAAATAGATAAGGTTTTTAAACGACTTGTAACAGAAACCGCAATCAACAACCTTAGAAATGATCTAAAGATACAAGACTGGAGTGGTGTTTATGTTGACGACACTGATACAGCATATGGAGAATTTGTCTCCATTTTATCACAACTATATAATAAACACTGCCCTCTAGTGGTAAAGGAAACTAAAGTTAAATACAGAGATGAGCCTTGGATCACCAAGGGCCTGCCTGCAAAATGCTTGTAAAAAGAAAAACTTGTTATACAAAAAGTTTCTGAAATTAAGAACTGTGGAAGCAGAAAAGAAATACAAGACTTATAAAAATAAACTAATCAGTATTTTAAGATCGAGTAAAAAAACATATTACAGTAAATTATTGGAAAATAACAAAACTAATACATGTAATATATGGAAGGTGTTAAATAATATAACAAAGAGGAAAACTAAATTCCAACCACATCTCTTATTTAAATTCAGAAAATTGAATAATCAATGAAAATAGGTTGATCTCCAACACATTTAATATTTTGTTAATACAGGAAAAAAGATCGCCAACTCCACTGTATCATCAGCAAATACAAGTGGCGCTGACAATGTCGTCAACATAAATGCTTACTCAATGTTTATGAAAGAAACAGATGAAAAAGAAATTCTAAATTCAAAGACAAAAAATCAACTGATTGTAATGATTTCAGTATGTTCTTGGTTAAATGTATTATTGATTGTATTGTTAAACACTTCACTTACATACAGTATGCAACATGTCACTTACTGCTGGTAAATTTCCAAAGAAAATGAAAATAGAAAGAGTTGTTCCTCTGTATAAGACTGGTGACAAACACTCATTGTCAAACTACAGACCCATCTCCTCGTTACCTCAGTTCTCCAAAATACTGGAAAAAATATTTGTTAAGAGACTAAATGATTTCATTGATAAGCACAATATCGTCGTCGGCCTCCGTCGGTCCTCTGCTGGAACAGCACCGCCTGTGGCTGAACAGGCCGATGCGCGAATGGCAGTCCCTGTCACACAGGTCGCACTTGTGAGTGGTCTCCGTGCTGCTGGGTCTGTGGCGATTCTTCCTGCGGGTCCTTTTTTCATCTGCTGCAGCAGTCAGTCTCTCTTCACCCGCCTTGAGCTGTCTGGTCAGGGTGCCTCTCCATTTGGAGCGGTCCGTTGCAAGGTCCTCCCAGCGCTCTGTGTTGATCTCCATGGCCTTCATGTCTCTCTTGCAGACGTCTCTAAAGCGCAGCTGTGGGCAGCCAACGTCTCTCCTGCCTGTTGCCAGTTCTCCGAAGAGGACGTCTTTGGGGATTCTGCCATCCTCCATACGGTGAACGTGGCCTAGCCAGCGGAGCCTGCGCTGCCTGAGTAGAGTGAACATGGAGGGAAGGCCGGCGCGGGACAGAACTTCTGTGTTGGGCACTTTGTCCTGCCAGGATATGTCCAGGATGTGGCGAATGCAGCGCAGGTGGAAGGAGTTCAGTCTCTTTTCCTGCCGGGCGTACACTACCGTTCAAAAGTTTGGGGTCACTTAGAAATTTCCTTATTTTTGAAAGAAAAGCACTGTTTTTTTCAATGAAGATAACTTTAAACTAATCAGAAATGCACTCTATACATTGCTAATGTGGTAAATGACTATTCTAGCTGCAAAAGTCTGGTTTTTGGTGCAATATCTACATAGGTGTAGAGAAGCCCATTTCCAGCAACTATCACTCCAGTGTTCTAATGGTACAATGTGTTTGCTCATTGCGTCAGAAGGCTAATGGATGATTAGAAAACCCTTGTGCAATCATGTTAGCACAGCTGAAAACAGTTTAGGTGGTTAGAGAAGCTATAAAACTGACCTTCCTTCGAGCAGGTTGAGTATCTGGAAAAAATTATTATTTCAAATACAAATCATTATTTCTAACCTTGTCAATGTCTTGACTATAATTTCTATTCATTTTACAACTCATGGTGGTAAATAAGTGTGACTTTTCATGGAAAACACAAAATAATTGTCTGGTGACCCCAAACTTTTGAACGGTAGTGTATGTTGTCCACGTCTCACTCCCATAGAGCAGTGTGCTGATGATGCAGGCATGGTACACTGTCATCTTCGTCTTGACAGAGCGTTTGGGATTCTCCCACACTCGTGTGGTGAGGCGAGCGAGTGTGAAGGCTGATTTTCCAATCCTCTTGTTGATCTCTGTATCAAGGGAGAGGTTGTTGCTGATCGTGGACCCCAGGTACGTGAACTGATTCACGACCTCCAGCTCGTAGTCATCGATGGTGATGGTTGGTGGTGCTTCCGTGCCTTGCGCCAAGACGTTAGTCTTCTTCAGACTGATGGTAAGCCCGAAGTCCTTGCATGCCTGGGAGAAGCGGTCCATCAGGGTCTGAAGCTCCTGCTGTGTGTGGGTTGCGACTGCAGCATCGTCTGCGAACAGCATGTCTCTGATAAGAGCCTCGCGTACTTTGGTTCTGGCTTTCAGGTGGGCGAGGTTGAAAAGCCTGCCGTCAGATCTTGTGTGCAGGTAGATTCCCTCTGTTGCTGTGCTGAAGGCATGCCTCAGGAGTATAGCAAAGAAAATCCCAAAGAAGGTTGACGCAAGTACACAGCCCTGTTTCACTCCGCTACGTATGTTGAATGGCTCTGAGATGTTGCCATCGTGCTGCACTATCCCCTGCATTTGGTGTGAAACGATTCGATGAGGCTTTGCAACTTTGGTGGGCATCCTATCTTTGGCAGGATCTTGAAAAGGCCCTCTCTGCTGACCAGATCGAACGCTTTGGTGAGGTCGATGAAGGCGACGTACAGGGGCATGTTCTGTTCTCTGCATTTCTCCTGGAGTTGGCGGATGGAGAATATCATGTCTACCGTCGATCGCTCAGCGCGGAAGCCACACTGAGACTCGGGGTAGACACGTTCGGCAAGCTTCTGTAGACGAACGAGAACAACTCGTGCGTAGACTTTGCCAACAACGCTGAGGAGGGAGATGCCACTGTAGTTGTTGCAGTCGCTTCTGTCCCACTTGTTTTTGTAGAGGGTGATGATCTTGGCGTCCCTCATGTCTTGTGGTACGGCACCTTCCTTCCAACACTGGCAGAGGACGTCATGCAATGGCAGCAGTAGGGCGGTCTTGCAGTGCTTGATCAGGTCAGGGGGTATGCCGTCGTTGCCGGGTGCCTTGCCAGCGGCCAAGCTATCAATGGCCTTGCTGAGTTCGTCGATGGTTGGCTCGGCGTCAAGTTCGTCCATGGATGGCAGGCAGTCGATGGCATCAAGGGCTGACGGTGTCACGGTGTTCTGTCTGGAGTAGAGGTCGGAGTAGTGTTCCACCCATCTCTCCATCTGCTTGTTCTTTTCTGTGATCATCTCCCCAGTGGAGGATTTGAGGAGGGCCGTCTTGCTCTGAGCCGGACCAAGTGCTTTCTTGATGCCATCGTACATACCACGGATGTTCCCTGTTATGGCAGCGGTTTGAATGTCTTGGCTGAGCTGAGTCCAATACTCGTTGGCACAGCGCCGAGCAGTCTGCTGAACTTTGCTTCTCGCAGCCCTGAGAATCTGGAGATTCTTCTCGTTTGGGTACTTCTTGTACTCAGCAAGTGCTGAGCGCTTGGCTTCAATGACGGGGGTCATCTCGGTCAACTTGGCATCAAACCAGTCCTGTGACTTCGAGGTCTTCCTCCCAAAGGTAGCCAAGGCTGTACGGTGGATGGTGTTTTGCAGCTCTTCCCACTTCTGCTTTGCAGATTCTCCTTCTTGTGGTACACCAAGTTCCTTCTCAAAGGTGGAGGCAAACTGCTCAACAAGTTCTGGTTGAGCCATCTTGCTGGTGTCAATCCGTGCCTTTCCAGGCTGTCTAGCACGATGGAATTTCTTCAGCTGCAGCTTGACCTTGCAACACACCAATGAATGGTCTGTGTCGCAATCTGCACTCTGGAACGAACGGGTGATTAGCACGTTCTTCAGTGAGGAGCGCCTGGTCAGGATCAAGTCCAGCTGGTGCCAGTGCTTTGAGTGCGGATGTTGCCAGGAAACCTTGTGTTGGGGCTTGATCTTGAAGAATGAGTTTGTGATGCACAGATCGTGATATGTGCAGAACTCGAGCAGCCGCTGTCCGTTGTCGTTCATTCTGCCCACGCCAAAAGGTCCAAGACAGGAGGGCCAGGAGTCATGGTCAGCACCCACTCTGGCATTGAAGTCTCCAAGGAGAATGAGTTGTTCAGAGTTGGGGATGATCCTGACAGTTGTTGCGAGATTCTCGTAGAACTCGTCTTTTGCCTCTGGTGTGGCTGTCAGTGTTGGGGCATACACACTGACGAGGGTGACTGGGCCTTGAGTGGTGTTCAGGCGGAGGGTGAGGAGTCGTGCAGAGCCAGTGCTGCCTGGTTCCACCATCTTCAGCAAGGTGTTCTTCACTGTGAAGCCCACTCCGTGTTCCCTGTGTTCGTCACTGCCCTTTCCCTGCCAGTAGAACGTGTAGTCCTTCTCTCTCAGTGCGCCTGCGTCAGCCAACCGTGCTTCCTGGAGAGTGGCGATATCCACTCCCAGTCTCTTCAGCTCATTATTGATGATGGCAGTCTTCCTGGTGTTGCTGATGTCCTTGAGGTTAGCAGCGAGTCCTGTCATCATAGTGCGGATGTTCCAAGTTCCCAGTTTTAGAGTTGGTCTCTTTTGTTTTATTGTCTTGCCTGGTGCGAAGGTTCTCAGCCTGCTGTTCGTACGTCACCTCATCCCCATGCACCCAATGAGGAAAGCAAGCTGTGGCGGGACAACACCTTATTGGCTGGGGGCTGCCCAGCTTGAGGCGGGCGGTAGCTGTCCAGTGAGATCCGATGATCCCTCCCACCATCGGGAACAACCCCTGGCGCCGCGCTCTACGCCAATTGAGCGGTGGCTTATAACCGGTAACTGTCATTCCCCGTGTTTTGTCTACGCCAAAGGCGAAGCTGGAGTGTCCTCTCCAGTGATCCGGTGTTCTACCTTCCAGCGTTGGGCGTTGGTAGGATTCAAGCCTGGGCAGGAAGATATGGAGGACAAGATGTTGCCCATGCAGCATGTCCCCCCTCTCCACGTCACTGATGAATCCAAAGGAACAGCAGGGCTGCTACAGTTTGGCACCAGCGCCGTTGCAGGAGCTGCCAGAACGATGTTGAGCACAACATAGAACTGCCTTAGGGGCTCCAACTCCGGATTTTTCCTCAGGGTTGACTCCCGAAGCCTTTCCCGTGACCGGGTATGCCGCAAGGCAGCGGAGGTTTGAAATCAGGGTTTACCTTCCCCTAGATGGGCTACCTTCCCAGGTTGATGAGCCACCATCTACCCGAAGCATCTGGTTTTAAGGCGCCAGAGATCCGCCCTCGCCCCTTCTCCTATTAGTAAAAGCAGTTCCGCCGGGCTTAGAGACTAAACCACACGGGCAGGCTAGGAGTTGGACTTAGTTGTCAGAGGCTTTTCGAGACGCATGCCATAGGGAGCATTTTATGAGCACTGGGAGCTTAACCCCAGTGCCGCTCCTGGCTATGACAATCTTGACAACCAGTAAGCACAATATACTCTGTGAACAACAGTAAGGATTCAGGAAGAACTGGACCACCTCACTGGCACTCATGGACTTTGTTGAACAGATTACGGATGCAACAGACAGAAGAGAATACACAATTGGAATATTTCTGGACTTACAAAAGGCATTTGATACAGTTGACCATAAATTACTTCTCAGTAAATTACATAATATGGCATCAGAGGAATTGCTTTTGACTGGTTACACAGCTATTTAGAAGACGGATATCAATATGTTCATGTGAATAATACAGACTGAGTTGATGAAGATGATGTGTGGGGTACCACAGGGTTCTGTGCTTGGTCCATTGCTGTTTATTTTGTATATTAATGATTTATGTTCTGTGTCTAAATTGCTCAAGTGTATTTTATTTGCAGATAACTTTTTTTTGTAGTGGAGAAAATCTTAAGCAGCTTCTGGATTCAGTAGAAAATGAACTTAAATCAATTAATGGTTCACTGCCAATAAATTATCTATTCACCTTGGAAAAACAAAATGTATAATATTTGGAAACCGCAAATTATATAATCACAGAAAAATTAAACAATGTTGAAATTGACACAGTTTTCGAAACCAAGCTCCTAGGGGTCATTGTTGATAAACTAAACTGGAAATCACACATAAATTATGTCACAACTAAAATGTCTAAATCCATTGCCGTACTGTATAAAGTTAAGGATTTCCTGTGTCAGAAATCTCTTTGTATTTTATATAATTCACTGATAGTTCCTTTTATGACCCTGTGTGGAGATCTGGGGAAACACATAAAACAAACACAAACTTAATCTTTTTACTACAGAAAAAAGCCGTACGCATTGTATCAAAGAAACCTTACAGTGAACCAACAAATCCAATATTCATTCAATTACATACTCTTAAATTTAGAGATCTGGTAGATTATAATGTCATTCAAATCATGTACAAAGCAAATAACCAATTACCTGTAAATATTCAGAGACTGTTTAAAAAAAGGGAAAGCAAATATGAGCTAAGAGGTAACTGTGTTTTTAATAAGCCAAAGGTTGCAACAAATACAAAGTATCATTGCATGTCTGTCACTGGAGTTAAACTGTGGAACTGTTGCTCTGAAAATATTAAAACATGTTCAACTCTGAAGCAATTCAAAAAATTGTACAAAGATGAGAAAATCTCCCAGTATTTCCTTGTAAATGCTGGGAGATAAATTTGTAATAACTTAAAGGGTTTTTTTGTCTACTTGTTCCATTTGATTTTCTTTGTTGATTTTGGGTAAGACTTAAATTTTTATGTTATTGATTTTAAAATTGTAACGGGGTAAGCACTATATAAGCACTAGCTTCAGCCTACACCCTTTCGGTTGTTCTTTTGTGTGTTCTTATTGTATTGTACAGTATGTGTTTATTATTATTATTATTATCATCACCGAATAAAATAAATTCAATCATTTTCTGCTTTTTTCCTAAATTTGCCATAACATCTCCACCTCTGTCTTTTCAAATCTCAAATAATTCTTATACACGATCGTACAAAGACTGTCCTGAAGTCAAGTTTGTATATCTGAATACAAAATCAAATGTAGGGTAAACATTGCATTTTAAAATATAGGAGCTCACAAAGCAGTCAAAGATCTATTAAAAAAAAACATTCAAAGGTGTGACTCATTTTTCATGGCTTGTTGACATAATCATCATATTCATATCAAAGTTAATGATCCTGCTCTCTTTGGTTTCTCTTTATGGAACATCTGTCAGAAAAATAGACACCCAGCTCTTATGGTTATTCAGTGTTGCTTTTCAAAGAACATTTTATGGTTGAAGCTTTTATTGGATGTGTCATTTTGTTGGTGCCATTACTTTATGCATCATTTTTAAGTGCCATAAGTTATGTTTTCAGGTGACATCTTCTGAATACTCACAACAGCTTTAGTGGTACTTTCAAAGCACCGTATAACTTTTAATAATCACTTATGTATGTCAAAATGAAACTCACAAATCCAACTATAGTGTCTCTAAGACAAAATTATAGAAATGTTTGGAGGGTTGCAAATGTAATTTCTGTTAAAATACCAAGTTAAGTAGGAATGTGCTCAACGGAGGTGCTGACCCTTGTATTCTGTAGCAGAAGCTCTGAGTACCCCCCCATCTTTTTCTAACATTTCATAAGATATGAGCAGACATGCATAATGCAAGGATATATGTTTGTATTGACTTTCCATGCTCATTATCTTTGGATCTGCATATTTGACCTTTTCACCCCTAAACCATAGCAACAGGTGAGGGCCCCAAGGTCAATCTCTGTATCAATTTTAGCAACTGTACCTTCATTTTTTGTCAGAAGGAATCACATCGGGAATGCATTGCAGTGCGTAGATAAGTGTAACCAAGTGGAATGACAGAAAATGATTGACATTATGGAAATCCATTTATCAAAGAGCTCTGTCCTGGGAGAAAGATTTTCATTGGTGCCGCTGGTGAGAACACACAGCTTGCTCCTGACTGGTCAACAGATCCAGAAGTGGGCGGTCTTCCACAGACTGAAGCTCCTGGACAACATGGCAGATTCCAAATTTCATATCTTTAAGACAAACCAGCAAAAAGTGTTTCTAACAACTTTTCATGTAAAAAAAATAAATAAATGTGAAAACAGTAGTAGTTAATGAATCTGTTATTATTTGACATAAAAAACTGCTGATTTAAACATTCTGGATGACACCGCTACTGCTGACACATGCCGAGTGCCGAATCTCATTTGCATAAAGTTAAAAATTTTCAACTTTATCCATCCATCCATCTTCTACCGCTTTTCCAGAGGTCCGGGTTGCTGAGGCAGCAGCTCGAGCAGAGAAGCCCAGACTTCCCTCTCCCCAGCCACCTGCTCCAGCTCTTCAGAGAAGATACCAAGATGTTCCCAGGACAGCTGGGAGACGCAGTCTCTCCAGTGTGTCTTGGGTTTGCCCTGGGTTCTCCTCCCAGTGGGACGTGGCCGAAACACCTCAAGTGGGGGGTGTCCAGGAAGCATCCTGATCAGATGCCCAAACTACCTCAACTGCCTCCTTTCAATGTGGAGGAGCAGCGGTTCTACTCTGAGCCTCTCCGAGATGACTGAGCTCCTCACCTTATCTCTGAGGGTGAGTCCAGCAATCCTATGAAGAAAGCTCAATTCAGCCGCTTATATCCGCTATCTCATTTCAACTTTATGCAAATGAGAAGTACGGGACACTTGACATACCGCAGCCCAAATCTCACCACACCAGAGGCAAATACTTTGCATTGCATTTCAGAGAGACAATGAATGGGAAGCGGAAAAATGATGGATCCAGTAGACACATACCATTAGAATGCAGATGTATTAACCTTTGACTTTTGACCACAAAACCATTGCAAAAGATGATCTGGCACTGTTTGGTGACCTGAGTTTGATGATGACCTTGCAAATGAAAGCAGTTGCCTTGATGCGACCTCTACTGGCCTGGCCTAGTTATTACAATACCTTTTTTCGCCACTCCATTGAGGGTATAATGGTGAGGTAAATTTGTGTTTATTTTGAAAACAAAGGCTTATCTCGAAATTCTGGAAATTCTAAAAGTTGAGAAAATATGGCGATATAATGATACAAACCTTTAGTTCCAGGTGTCTTTGACCAGGTGAGCTGAAAAGCTGGTAACAGACAGACAGATCCACACATATAGACAAACAGTGATTCCCGTATGCCTCCGTTGCACTGAGGCATAATGAGCTTGTGAATTTGAGTTTGGGACCCTCACCATAGCCACAGGTGAGGATTCAACAAGGTCAAGTGTGCCACGTTTGGTGAACCTGCCTTTATTGTTTCTTGACAAGTCAAAGTTTGGATGGCCTTGTGACCGTGACCTTTGATCGTCAGGCCTCAGACAGACAAACGGAAGAAAGCGACTGCCTTACTCATGCATTTAGTCTGTCAGGTAATAATCCCATCTTCCACTGTAAATATTTGAGCAAAGTGCTTTTATTAATTTATTATATTAGTGCTTTCTCCCCTTTCATGCTTCATATTACAAACTTATTAGCAACACATCAGTGATGCTTCAGAATTTTGAAAATCTTTAATGGAATCAAATGTGACCCGTGCTGGCAAAATGAGTCGGAATGTGCACCGGGTAATTACGAGCTACAGGCAGGAGAAGTCATAAATCATGATTCTTTGTTTGCTGGCGGCAAGTCCCAGGAAATCCCCCATCAATGCCTGGTATCACTGTAAAGCTTTGAACTCCTACTTGCTAAAAATACACATTTTTGTGGAAGACGTAACTCAGGACTGATCGAAAGCAAGTTTTCAAACCAGCCAAAACAAACAAAAGCAGCTTATTGCTGGTCCGTTTTTGCATAATTCCTACAAATTACATATCACTTTGAAGGTCTTTCAATACAGAATATGAAAATAACGTTACCTCAGTGTCAGAAGCCTCCTTGTGCGCTGCGTAAAAGCGCACGGAGGAGGAGAAGAAAGAATGGATTTACACGCAGGTTACACCACAAACATTTATTAACACAAAGGGCAACAGTTCCAAAAATAAAGACATACAAAAAGGCAACAGGGTGCACTAAAGGGCATCACACGAAGAACGTGCAGCACGCAGACCACAGTGCACAGTGGCCACGACAAACGGTACAAAATAATATTATGGCTCGGGTTAACAGAGTCCTCCAGGACGCTCAACAGGTTAGGGAGAAATACACTGGCCAACAGTGCCAGAGCGCAGCAGCAAACTGCACGGGGAAACGCAAACAGTTTTTACTCACAGAACAGGAGCAGTCCGAGTAGTCCAAGAGATTCCAGCAAACACACACAACCAGTAACTACACTGAGGGCAGTAGCGACTGTGTAGTTTCCGACTCCCTCATTAGACAGTACATCCATAGGACAATGCACAATGGTCCAGCAATGCTTGAATGGCAAAGGCTGCTTAAGTACAAGCATTGCTGTCATGACAGATTGAGTGCATCTGGGTGAGGTGCGGGAAAGGCAATCGCTGGAGTGGAATCAGCTGGCTGTGAAGAGAGGGGGGGTGTGGTCGGACCGGCAAGTGCTAGACAATGCCCACACGAATGTAGGTCAAAGAGGCTGCCTAGCAGCTGCCAGCAAGAACAGCAGTTACAGGCACGGAAAAAGAACAAATGACACAGAAGCAACAAGAATACAAAAGATAACAGTACACAAATATACCGATACCTGAGCCACAGAGAACATTCAGAACTGAGCCTAAAGGACAACACCGGCTCGGTTCGTGACACTCAGTTTTGAAAATTTCCTCATTGCAACTCATTTTGCCAGCACGGATCACAAATGCACAGAATTAAGAAAATAGTTACAAATAGTTGAACCCAGTGTAGTTGAGCAAATATATTTTATTCAACAAAATTGAATTGCTTAGAGCTTCTACATATCTACAAATCAAGATCTAGCTGATCTTGATTTTACTGATGATATTGCTATTCTTGAGGACACCGTTACCTCTGCTGAGGCCCTTCTACATTGCATCGAGCTCACTGCCAAGTCTGTCGGCCTTCAGTGTAACGCAAGCAAAATGAAATGGATGCACGTAAGCTCATCTGTCCAGGACCTACATACACTTGACAGCTCTGTTATCGAGAGAGTGGACGACTTCCAATATCTTGGTAGCTGAACGAATACTGCAGGGTTTCTTCTGGTAACATTTCTGTGTGGCGGCCCGCTAAGGAAGTTTGTTGCCGTGCCTAAAATATTTTAATTTAAGAAAAATTAAATATGAAAGAAACGCTCTGCAAGCGCGCACAGGAACAACGCGTGTGACTGTCATCCGCGCAGAAGCACCCTGCCCGCCCGGCGCCCACGTGACCGTTTCTGCAGGCAGAGCATGTCTCTGTAGCGTTGCTGTCCGAGAGAAACATGAGCTTATTAAAGTACTTTAAACAGAGAAAAAAGTACAAGAGAGTGGAGGCGTTTATGGTGATTTTAACCCGCTGGTAACTGGAACAATGAGGAGTCGCTTAACTTACACGGCTGGTTAGGCTTCATTGCAGGGAAAGGAAAGAGTGACCGATGAGTCGCTGAGGATTTACTTCACCAGCTAATGCAATATTGACTAATAATTTATGTTCATTATTATGTACCTGGCAAGTTAAGATGACCGGAATTCACGAAGTCAATGACTTTAATCCGTCAGCAGCCTTCAGGGAAAATAAGGGAGGTTCTTCCTGCTGTCTGGTTGGTGAGGAGAGCTCTAAAAAACTATAAATATATAGAAATATTATAACGAAAATAACTGCATCTTTGGTCATTTAAGTAAATTCATTTCTTTAAATCGTCGGCCTCCGTCGGTCTATGATGACCATGGAAGAGAATCCTAAACGTCTACTCTGCTGGAACAGCACCGCCTGTGGCTGAACAGGCCGATGCGCGAATGACAGTCCCTGTCACACAGGTCACACTTGTGGGTGGTCTCCGTGCTGCTGGGTCTGTGGCGGTTCTTCCTGCGGGTCCTTTTTTCATCTGCTGCAGCAGTCAGTCTCTCTTCACCCGCCTTGAGCTGTCTGGTCAGGGTGCCTGTCCATTTGGAGCGGTCCGTTGCAAGGTCCTCCCAGCGCTCTGTGTTGATATCCAGGGCCTTCATGTCTCTCTTGCAGACGTCTCTAAAGTGCAGCTGTAGGCGGCCAACGTCTCTCCTGCCAGTTGCCAGTTCTCCATATAGGACGTCTTTGGGGATTCTGCCATCCTCCAAACGGTGAACGTTCCAAGTTTGAACGTTTCTTTAAATACAATTTTATTAATTATATTTCTTTGAACTCAAGAGTTATTCTGTTCTGGCTCTACAAAATTATGGTCAAAAGTTTAAACTGTATGAGGAAAAAAGTAAAAAATTTGCCACATTCTGTTTCACATTTATTTAAAAAAACAGTAATTTTATAATAATCTGCCTTTGTCCATCAGACAGGCCTCTTGACTGTCCAGTTTTAAAACTCCTCTTAAAACCCATCTTTATTCTCTGGCTTTTGACCCAGTTTGAGACACTGATTTTATTTGTTCTTATTGTCTCTATTGTATGACGATTGTTTTGTTTGTGCCGTTTTGTTTTCATTGATGTACAGCACTTTGTGCCAACTGTCGTTTTTAAAGAGCTTTATAAATAAAGTTGGATTGGATTAAAAAAGATAAACATTAACCATAAAATAATCCACAAATTTATAATAGCCTCAAATGTACAAGAGAAAATTTCAAATTTGAGGAAAATGGTTGCAAATTTAGATAAATTTACAGAGAACAGTAGAAAACTATAAGAAAATTGTTATAAATTTTGGAGAAAAACCTCAAACCTTCAAGACTGAAGTCTTTACTCAAGATTTTAAGTAGGTGCTTCTTGTACCCTTAACTCAACTAGAAATTTTTGGTTGTCTACTTTTAATTATTAATTTCAAAGCACTGCTTTTACATGAGTAGAATTTCTGGCTACTATACCCACCTCTGATCATATAATTTAAGTATGAATAAGTAAATTCCTATTATGAATTTTTTTCCCTTCCCTACTCTTTGTCAATGGAAAAAAAGAAACACTAGAATAAAAATATATATTAAAAAAAAAAAAACACACATTTTGGTTATTTTTGTAAACCATGAAAAAAAAAATCCTGCAGGATAAAACATACACTTGGTATTTTCTAACCTGTTTCCATACCACCATAGACAGAGAGAGAACCTAAATTAGACAGAGCTCAGAGAGGGAAAGATGAGACAGAAGAGAAGAGCCAAGGAGAGGAAAGTGTTCAGGCAGAGGGTCCAGGAGAGGTGAGAGCAGAGGAAGGAGAGAAGGATGACACCAGTAAAAAGTCCAAACACAGGACATCTGGGTGGGACCCCAACTGGCCCAATATTCCAATATTCAAGCCTTGGTAGTACAATACTTCAAATGGTAAGTTCCATTATGCAATATTACTGTGCAAAATTAAAATAAATAAAAAGAAATAGTGTAAAATTAACATTTCCGGTTACAATTGTGTCATGCCCCCCCCCCCCCCCCCCCAGAAAAATATGTTGCCACCGCGCCAAGGTCTTTAAGCCAGAGGAAACACTGTACTGCACATGACATCGAATGCAGGAAAGCTAAGGCCTGGGGAGCTCTTAATGCCCTCTCCAAAATCGGGCTGCACCCCCCCCCCCCGTCCAGAGACACATAAAGGTATTTAAAGCATCTGTTGAATCCATCTTTATCTACGGCTCAGAGATAAGGTCACTGACCAAAACGCAAGCGCAGTCCTTGAACGGCATGTATACTAGAATGCTAAGAAGGGTTCTTAACGTCAGCTGGCAGGACTATTGGTAAAATAATCTACTTTACGGCTCCCTCCCAAGGATCTCAAACATCACAGTCAAGTGTTGGATGGCGCTGTGCGGTCCTGTACGCCGCCACGACCAGCCAGCTACCAAAGTATTACTCTGGGAACCTGAGGCAAGACGTAAAGTTGGGAGACCCTGTACCACCCTAAAAATGGTCCCAGAGAGAGACACTGGGATATCAGCCGGAAACCTTAGGGCAGCCATGCTAGACCAGTAGGCCTGGAAATAGAGATCATTCCAAGTCACCAGCTTGCCAGAGGACTGACATATTACAGATGCTATTTTTACTTTTTCTTTTTACTGTAAAATATTTTTAAAATTCCATAGAATTCTAGGGTGTTTAGAAACAGTGACATTAAACCAAATGTATTCCATCACAGAGATCTCTACTGATGTTAAACCCCGGATCAGTAGTAATGTTTAGCCAATGTGGTGACTCGTAGCTGTCACCGGCCTCATCAGCATTTAGAGTTTTTTATGCCCATTATGGTAAGATTGATGTCTGACCATCCGTGCGTTTGTCAGGCTAACGCCCCCTATAGTTCTCAAGCTAGGACATTTTTATTTCAGTGTTTGTACATGTATTGAAGATGTGCATTATAGTAGGGAGTTAGATGATTTTCTGATATTTTCTCTTAATTTGTTCCACTTTGAATTGTAGATTGCTTGCTTTTCATTGCAATTACTTGGTTATTAGTTTTATTACAGATCTAGAGTATACCGACTCTTGAATTTGTAATCAATTTTTCAGCTGAAGGTGTGCTACTTATGCAATATCGATTACTATAGACAGGCATATAATGTACCGTATGTGGTGCTCTTGCTGGTATTAATTGACAACTACACACAACTCTTTTAAAAGTTAACTTTTAAGACAAAGTTTCAGCGACATCTGAGTACTATTTGTTGATAAAGTAAAAAAAAATATTTAGTTTGTATTGGACTGCTCTTTGTCAGAACATAAAAATTTTAAGTGAACAGAATTTCTACATATACTAAATAGCTTGTGTGACAATGTATGAAAAACCCTTAAAGGGCCTATATCATGCAAAATCAACTTTTTTGAGCTTTTAAGCATGTTATAATGTTAATTCCTCACCAAAAACACCCCCAAAGTGGTATTTTGCTCCATTCACGCATCTGAGTATCCCTCCTCAACCCTGTTCTCTGAGCTGCTGCTCCGCCCCGTCCCTGATAATGACTGGGTCCCCACATTCATACGTATGAACGTGGGTGAGCCGCCCACTCCAGGAAGTGCCTGTGCTGTCAGCACCGCCCCCAGGCTAACGCACACACCCACTTTCTCCGCGCAGGAAACGGAGCGGTGATCAGCAAAACTCTTTCACTTTAGCATTGACGCTGTGAAGAAGTAGTTCCTCTCGCACCTAATCTGCTCAGTGACAACAACTGTTTGCTTTTTTACGTAAGACAATGTCTTCTAAGTGGCATAAATGTGTCTTTGGCTGTGAGAGATTTAGGAGTTTGTTCAGCCTTCCTAAAGAGCCTACTCGTCAGAAATGGCCAAAATAGACCAGAATGCAGAGGCTAAAATCATATTAAATGTGATTAACCATACACTACATAATAATAATATTATAGGCTAAAATAATAACAGGAGGCTAAAGAGTTCAACATGCTCATCCATCTTTTCTAAAGTTTACTGTAGATGTTGTTTTCGTGGGCGGAACCCAGCGACATGCTGCAGCAGCCGGCTCAGGGGTTACGTCATGAAATGGGCGGCAGCCACAAGGAGGAGAGGCAGAGCCTCAGAGATCGAGGCATCCTCAAATCAAATCAAACTTTATTGTCACATTGCTGTACATACAACTGTAGTGCAGGCAAGATGAAATTGCATTTCTCTCGGCATCCATATAAATAGAAGCAGCATGATTTAAGACACACTCCCACATAGCTCCACCCCCCCCCCATCCATTCACACATCCCTTAGACATACTTGGGAAAAAACTAACTAACTATAATATACAAAATGTCCGTAGGTGCAGTAGTGTGTATGAGAGATTCCGGGTCAACTGTTCAGCATCCTGACAGCTTGTGGAAGGAAGCTGTTGATCAGTCTGGTGGTTCTGCCTCTGATGCTCCGGAATCGTTTACCAGATGGCAGAAGTTCAAAGTGTTTATGCAGAGGGTGAGAACGGTCCTTGACAATGTTCAGTGCCCTGCTCCTACAACGGTTCTGAAAAAGTTCTTGGACAGAGGGGAGGGAGACTCCAATTACCCTCTCAGCCCCCTTGACTATCCTCTGCAGGGCTTTTTTGTCTGACATACTGCAGCTGGAGTACCATGTAGCAATGCAGTACGTCAGAACACTCTCCACCACACCTCTGTAGAAGGTCCTGAGGATGCAGATGGGGAGAGAGGCCTGTTTGAGTTTCCTCAAGAAGTGCAGTCTCTGCTGAGCCCTCTTCCTGATCTCCAAGGAATTCTTGCTCCAGGTCAGGTCCTGCGAGATCTGCACTCCGAGGAACTTTATGTTCTCCACTCTCTCCACTAAAAGGCCGCCGATGCTGAGGAGGACGTGCTCAGGCTGTGACCGCCGGAAGTCGATAATCATCTCCTTCGTTTTGTCCACGTTGAGCACCAGATTGTTCTCCCTGCACCAGCCCTCCAGGTCTCACTTCTTCCCTGTACATTGATTCCTCATCCCTCTGAATAAGTCCCACCACCGTGGTGTCGTCTGCAAACTTAATAATCTGGTTACTTAATCTTACTTCCGGGCTCGCGAAAATAACTCATATTTCATAAGAAATTCATTCTCCAGTGTACCAAAGGTAACATACTATTACATACATGCATATAGTTTACTCTGAAAGGCTTAAAATAGCATGATATAGGCCCTTTAAAGTGACAGAGATAACACTGTCACCTCCTGCCACAGTGTAATACTGTACTGGTTCCCAGGTTGAGACAAATATACACACATAGTATAAAGCAGTGTTTTTCAACCTTTTCTGAGCCATGGCACCCTTTTTACATTGAAAATAATTCTGTGGCACCCCACCAACCAAAAAAAATGTTCTAAAATGACACATTGTAGCTTATTACAACATGTGTAATGACAATTTAGTCTTGTAATTTATTTAAACTCAGTGTGAAACACAGTGTAATTACATACGTCAGTGGAAAGAGGTGAACACGAACATATGCTCCAGGTGACGAGAACACATCCAAACTTGCATCTGCATGAGTTGGATTCTTTTCAGCTCAGGCCAAAAATTAGCTTGATGCTTGATTGCAAAATTAGTTTGAAACTAATTATGTTACTGCCACTTACCGGAGACGGACGCGCTCCCACGAAAGGGGGCATTTTTCAAGGCAGACGTGCTTTGCTCGGGACAGTATTGCTGTGGTGTTTTACGTCCACTGTTCATTTGGTACTGGGGGCAGCTGATGTCGGGATGCGGTAGAGGGAGGGAGAGGTGGCACTTTCCCGGCTGGTGTGTCTGGATGGTGTTGTGGGGGTTGTAGGGGTGGCCCTGCAAGACCAAGAAGAAGACCCACTGACATGGAAGAGCCACTACAGGCACCAATGCACAAAACTGGCAAATTATTTGCAATATTTTAGACCGATTAAATGAAATTAGACAATTGCCCTCGGAAATGCCGGTGCCGCGGCACCCCGGTTGAAAAACGGTGGATGCAGGGTATGAACATGATATCATGGAACAAAACTCGTAGCAGTTAAATAGCACTGGGTAGCAAAAAATGAGTAGCAACTTCAGTTTATATGCAGCAACAAAAATACAATATTAAGTCACAGCAGTACATCGAGTATCTTCCTGTGTTGCAAAGAAGGTCCTCCTATCATTCCATCTTGTATTAAAAGGCATTTGTTAATGCTTTACTGCTTTTTTTAAAAATAAATGTCTAAAGGATAAGGAGACACATACAGATCGTCAGGCAAGGATGATTAAAGCAGAGCTGGATATAAAATAGTACTTCCTTTATTCGGATTCCTGTAAATAGACAGTAATTCTCAGATACACTACGGTCTTTTCAATCGTTTTCCATACTGATTGCTACTAGAGCACCACTGGATCTAAACTCTGCAAGCTGCTGAGCTCTGCTGAAGCTCTGCTCTGTATCAGTGTGACTGCAGGATGACAGACATGACTGAGGAGCTCAACTGTGTCAGAATACATAATGAATGAGTCACTGATGGCAAAGTAATGAAGATGAAAATGTGAAAACACTCAGACTAACATCTGAAGAAGCAGCGGCGGCAGCAGCACACTCATTTACTACTACTTCAAATAATTATAGATCAGTCTTTACTTCTTGAGCTTCATCCCTTCGTGGGAATCATGGCAATGCAGATAATTAGACAACTGAATAGTCGTAGTGTCACAGGGAGGTTGACAGGCGCACTGCTGTGGTTTTGAGCTTCTTCCAGCAGGTGGCAGTAAAGCATTGTCTTCAGATTCGACACACACAGCACCCCTGATAGACCATGGGCTTACTTGCCCCCCCCCCAATGTGGGGGGTTTGAAGACTGACATTTTCTGAAAGCTTAGACCCTGCTGCCCTAACAGAACCTGAGTGTTTGATAAAAATCTGTTGGTGGACAACAAAATTATATGGGTTTGAAAATGTCTACCCTCAGATTAGCAAAACTGGACAGATCTAACAACAAAATTTATCCTCTCTGATATGTGACTCCAAATATCCCATAAATTTGCACTTATTAACTTATCTCAATTAAAAGATTTTCACCAACAATGATTAGAGACCACACACATAAAAACTGTCAAAGGTGACATTTAAGTGTCACATTTGACAAACTGTTCAAAATGTCAGTAAATTTAGAGACATTTGAGGTGTCAAAAATAACACAAAGTACATGTTAAAATCCAGTCCAAACATTTCAGTAGAAAATTAACATTGGTGAAATAAATCAGTCCCTTGAGTTGAATGACAGTGAAATGCACTTGTACAGTCGCATCCACTAAACACACGCAATGCAGGAAATGCTGAACAATGTTTCTTTCCAAATTTGTTAGTAATCCCATGTACATCTAGAAGATGATGTTCGTTGGCAACTCCTGACAGGATCTTCTGCTGTATGTTTTGGGAAAAATGCAGCATTAAAACAAACATCTGTGTGAAGTGATCAAACTATAATAGATGATTCTGGATCAGTACTCTGAGAAATATGCAGCATGTGAAGGAATATTTTTATGTCTGCTTCTTCATGGGTTGAGTTTAGTGCCACAACTGCCTCCTGTGAGACTTTTTCCCCAACCACACTTGTCAAGACAGCACACGTTTGCTTAAAAAGTAAATGCTTCTTCCTTGAAGTTTGGAGGTACTCTTCTCACTTCCCCAGTCATTTAGCAAAAATGCAATAAGATTCAAGATTCAAAGATTTTATTGTCAATACTACTATACGTGCAGGACATACAGGAGGACTGAAATGGTGTTTCTCTCACTCTTCATTGGTGTGCATTTTATAAAAAAGAAAAGGAATAAGGCTGGAAAAAAAGAAAAACAAACCGCAACAGCAGCAGTCTATGTACAGTCTATGTACAGTAATGCAACCCGTACATGATGGGGGGTGGGACTCGTGCTCTCCTCAGTTTGCGGAGAAAATGGAGGAGAGTTTGGGCCTTCTTGGCCAGTGATGTTGTGTTGTTGGACCAGGTGAGGTCCTCAGAGATGTGCACCCCCAGTGCACCCTACAGTCTAGCATAAACACTGAGAACAAAGATGAACTTTCAAAGCTCTGTGACACCGTTAATATATTAGAATGAAAGTGGCACTTATGTTAAAAATTTCCATTTTTGTCACAACATCAGTGTCCTTAATATGTCCCTGCTACTTGCAGCAGCCACTGGCGATGATCTGAAGTGAAGACATCCGAGTCACAGCCAGGGCCACCTTAACTTGCCATTAGGCCCTAGGGCTGAGAGATTTTGTAGCCCCCCCACCCACACACACACACACACAACAGAATCTCAGTTTAAAAATGTGTAATAGCTATGCTTTTAATAATGTTAATAATAACCCAAAGACACTTTACAATAAGTCCATTATTCATTCACTCCACAGACAATGACAGTGGTAAGCTACTTCTGTAGCCACAGCTGCCCTGGGGCAGCCTGACAGAAACATGCCAAGCCATGCCAACGGCCTCTCCAACCACTACCGAACATTTATTCACATTCACAGTCCAGTGTCATGAACACACTGAAGGCAAGGTGGGTAAAGTGTCTTGCCCAAGGACACAACAGCAAGGTGAGGGAAGTGGGATTTGAACCACCAACCCTCTGGTTATTGGGCGACCTGCTCTACCTCCTGAGCCACTACGGCTTAATTTTTGTTTCTCTTACTGCAGCTTTGAGCTAGAAAACACAACTACACTGCAAAAAGTCAAATCTCAGTAAAATGAAATAAATTAAGGCTGTATATGCTTGTTTTTTGTCTGACAAGATATTTATTCTTGCTGTGCAGTTTATGTGTAAGAAAATTGTACCTGCTTTCAGATAGTTTTAACTTATTTTAAGCAATTTAATAAGTCAAATTTTCTTGCTCAAAATATCTGCCAACAAAGTAAGATTAAATTGTTTAAAAAAAAAACCTTCATAAAGCAAGTAAAATCTTACAGAAAACTACAAAACAAAAAGAAATTCTTGTCAAAATTATCTTGAGAGAAAAACAAACAAAGCCTTGATTTAAGATATTTCATCTTACTGAGATTTCTATTTTACAGTGTGACAGACACTAGTGCCTTCAGCATAAAATTAAATCAGTGAAGTATTCTTGATTCAAACAAGCACAACAGCAGCAATGAAAAATCTGCACAGGTGGCTGAAAAGACTGCAAATAGCATGTCTTACCTTTTTTTTTTTTTTTTTTTTTTTTTTTTTAGAAGCGCTTTCTTCTGGCCTTCTTTAAAGAAAGTCCAGCTCACGAATATCATCATACTCTATGGATGCATGCTTAATCCAGTCTACTTTTTACCAAGTTCAGAGTCCACTGTCCCATGCACAGCTGTCTAATGTAAGCAACCATGGCCTTTCTTCCACCGCCTTCTTCTTCTTCCTCTGATGTTTTATGGCGGTTGGCAAACAGCTTGTAGGTGCATTACCGCCACCTTCTGGAATGGAGTGTGATTCGAAATGGCATTACCCTCCTATATCCTTGAAATTAGTCCTGTTGCCTTAATAAACCTAAAAACTGCCTTACAGACCACATCCCCTGAACTTCTCTGCAAAATCTCTTTCATACTGAGTTGGGTTTTGTTCCTGTATAGACTGTCCACTAATGCTAACCGTGCAAACTCATACTTCGGGCAGTGCATAAATGTATGTTCAACTGTTTCATCGTTTCCACAATAATCACATTTCCCATTTGGGTGTTTTTACATTATAGCTAATGTACTATTCAGCCCTGTGTGACCTAATCTTAACCTGGATATGGTGTCCTCCTCCTTCCTACTCCTGTGAACTTCTCTAGCTCCCCCTACTTTCTTTTGTATGCCATACAGGCTCTGTCCTTTACTTCCTTTGTCCGACTCTTCCTGCCACTTCTTTTTAATTTGTGTTTTGATAATGCTCTTGACCTCTGCTTTGCTGTATTTCACATTCCAACTAACCTGACTCATCCTAGTTGCCCTTTTTGCACATTTATCTGCTAGCTCGTTCCCCTCCACTCTAATGTGCGCCGGGATCCAAACGAATCTAATGTCCACACCTGCCTTTGAGATTCTCCCTACTGAATGTACAATTTCCATCACCAAATCCTGTCTTGACTGTGAATGCATTTGCCCAATACTTTCCATTGCGCTGCTAGAATCAGACCCTATCAAAACCTTTCTGGGCTTCACTTCTTCCACCCAGCCCAATGCTAAACAGATTGCCAAAAGCTCCCCAGTATACACAGCCAAGTCATCACTAACCCTTTCCTTCTTCATGACATCTAATTCTGGAATGATGAATGCTATTCCCACAGTGTTCTTTGTTGATTTAAATGCATCTGTATAAATTTTTGCAAAGTCAGGATAGCTACCATCTAAATAGTTATTGACCTCCCTCTTATGTCATTTGTCAAAAGTCTAAAATCCACCTTTACTTCTTCCAGACACCATGGTGGTTCTGCAGAAAGAGGGACTGTTGGACATACTGCTTTATCAGCAACCCTTAGCTCCCTGACTTTACTCTCTATTGTCCATCCAAAGCTTCTCATTTGTCTCTTTTCCTTCTCTTGGAAAGGTTTCAGTACACTGTGTACTGGGCGACTGTCACTAAATCCTCTGATGTTGGCCCAGTATGTAGCTGCTATTTGAGATCTTCTTAACTCCAGAGGCATCTCTTCTTCTGCCTTCTCCTCCAGGCGAGGGCTTTAATGGCCCACCTGTCTCCTCTGCATTAATTAGCAGCCTCCCCCACTCAATGCTCCAGCTTAGAAAAATCTTTTACGTTTCGGAATTTTTAAGCAATCTGTTTTCCCTAAGCTCGTTTCTGCTCGATAATTTTATGAGCACCACTTTCAAACTTTTTTCCGGACATTTTCACTGAGCTAATTACTTCTTACCTCTCACTGGCATATGCATAGTCACATGTCAAAACAATTTCTCTAACAGGCTACTGTTACTGGTACCCATGTGGGGCACTTGTAAATTAGACCAATCAGTAGCCATAAATGAATATCAAGTGACGGACATAGAATTTGACCAATTAACAACAATGTGATCTTTTTCATTGGTTCACGAGAGGCCCCTGGGCTTCAGCCCAGCCCAGCCCGCTCTTTAAGGCGGCCTTGGTCATGGCACCAATGTAGCCAGAACGGTCTGCCTATCCCAACTACACCGCGTTGTGTTCTAGCGTACAATTAGAAGCTGGACACGGACATGGCTTGTCGATCTCAGGCTTATTCCTCCCACAGCCAGGCTCAGTGCAGACTCCCTTAAAATAATGGCGTTAATGCAGAGAGCATAATGCTGTCAACATGGGCTTTATCTCCATACCAACCCACCTCTCGCAGCCAGGCTCAGTGCAGACTCCCTTAAAATAACTTAAAATGTGTAAGGAAAACACAAAAAAAAAGTACAATAAATGAAATAAATGACAAAAGCTGTTTTTGCTTCAAATTACATTATATCCATTCACACCGAATATATACTGTAAATTATGCAAAACCCACAGTGCCAACTTGTGGAGTGCATAATGACAACAATACATTTTAACATCACCCAACACAAAATAAAATACATATTTCATTAAATCAGTCCACACGTGTGCAAGGCCAGCCCAACATACCTGCATCATATCAGCACAATACACCAAACTGGAACTAGATGACAAATTTACAGAATGTAGTAACAGGAGTAAAACAAATACATATAAACACACCTGTATTAATGCCGAGAGAGCAAAATGCTGTCAACATGGGCTTTATCTTCATACCAACACACCTAACGTGAGGAAAAAGACCATTTCAAACGTGGCGGGAGACAGCACCAGAGCCACATTTTAGCTAGCTCTCAAACTCTCTCCAAAGTCACTTCACGGGTAAAATATATGACAAAAACTTGCTTGACTTATCTGCCCAACTGATATCAAGCATAACTTAGCAGCAGTGTACATTTTAACCAAACTAGAACGGTGAATTTACATTTTATGAACGAGCTGCCTTAGGTACGTACCTTTCGCAGCCACGCTCAGCGCAGACTGACGTGACCAGAGGGCGGAAATGATACAATGCGGCTGTCTCACAACAATAAACCAGTAGAGGGCGCCATAACAACACATTACTCCTAAATACCAGAACTTAGAGAAAACCAACAGGGATTTTGGTGAAATTAATTCACATTATTTAAAAACCACACCAATAACAAATAAACCAAAAAATATATTGGGCACATTCCGTATAAATTTTTCCATCTGTTGCACAAACTTTATCGTTTCTATATCCACCTTATTCTTGAGGGTACTGCTGTAGAAACGATTATGGGCACAACTTCCGGTTTCGGCTGAAGTACAGTAGTGTTAAATCAGTCAGTGGAGTAGTGGGGCATTTAAAATAGCGTTTTTAAAAGTGTTTTAAATTCGTTTTAATGTATAGTCCACATACCTGTTTTGCAGTCAAGTGGCAGCTAATTTCAGCACTTGTAGTTTTTGTATTTTTGAATGCTTTTGCGTAGTTCTGGTACTTGCTGCTGTTCGTAGTTTGAGGCTCCTAAACCTCAGCTAAATCTGTGCTGGTTTTAACGGCAATGCATAGATCATGCTGTTGTGTATGACTGTGTGTGTAAGTGATGCTGTGCACACCTACTGGGTGACGTCAGGCGGGCACGGCCCACCCTGTATATAAACCCAAGTTCATGTAATAAAGTTAGACTTGTTAGCTGCATGAAGACTCGCCTCCGACTCCCTCATTTCAAGACGTAACATTTGGCGACAAGGAATATAATGGATAACGCGTTCAAAGACACTTCCACTGTCTCCAAGAGACGAGGCGAGTTTATGTGCTGTATGCAACGGACAGGCGAGTCCCTTCAGTCATTTATATCGGAGCTACGTAGCCTAGCTAGGAAGTGTGAGTTTGGAGCATTAGAGCACGGGCTTGTGAAGGTCAAACAAGCCCATGGCACCAATGACGCTTGGCTGAAGATGATGCTGAGAACAGCTAAGGAGCCGCTGTCGCTGGAGGAAGTGCTGGACTTGGTGAAACAAAGGTAGTCCGTGGCCCTACGCAAGCTAACGGCTAAGGCTAGCGAGGGGCCAACCACGTGTAATTTCCCGCCGAGAGTGGAGGTTTGCATGCTAGCCAGACAGCAGGAGAGCAAGACCATGCAGGCCAAGGGCTCCAGAGAGGGTCAGCAGCTACATGATGCAGAAGGGAGCAGCGGGACACTTGGAGCGAGGGTGCCGAGAATAGTGTCGAGGTGCCCGGGTCGGACAGTAGAGCCGACGGGAATGGCGCTGAATGCCCAGAAGGGGAACAGCTGCAGCAGGAGGCAGCCCCGCTGCTGGAAGCTAAACAGCAGGAGAGCAGGACCATGCAGGTGTCCACGCAGAGATGGTGCAACGGAACACTTGTAGCAAGGGGGTGGAGAGCAGTGATGAAGTGCCTGGGTCGGAGGATAGAGCCGATGGGAGTGTCACCGGGAGCCCCGAGGGACAACAGCTGCAGCCGGGGTCGGAGAATGACATTGGCGAGGGCGTCGTCGTGAGCCCCGGAGGTGAGCAGCAGCAGTTGGTTGTGGGGGCAGTGCAGCGGAGCGCCCTGGAGGAGGGTGGTGGGTGTTGTGACAGGGCGCCCAAGGCGGCGGACGATACCGGGGAGCGAGCTTCAGGTCTGCCCGAGGTGCGGCCGCTGGGGGCCGGAGTGTCTGGAGCCATGGTGGCGGTGAGGAAGATGGTCATGAACAGTTCGGTGGGCATAAAGAGACGGCGCACCAGAAAATGGCACGGCGAGCCAAAGGGGAAGAAGCGCCTCTTGGCAGGAAAGGACATTTTTGCTAGGGAGAGGGGCTTTGACCCTGGGAGTAGACAACGGCCAGGGGCGCATACAGTATGCCATGGGGCTGCCCAGGTCCTCCGTGGCAGTGTAGAAGATGGTGGCTGCCCAGGGACATTGGGGTTACTTGAATAATCCTTCATATGTAAATATTTGTGTATATACTGTATATGTGCTGTCCTCACAGCACATTTCTCTGTGCTGCTAGACAGCCAGCGAACCATTGAAGAAAACTTCGCACACAAGGCTTGCTTTTCTTGTCTTTATAAAGTTTTCTTGCATGCGTGTGTAGCATGGCGCGGTAACTGAAACATACAGGACAATGCAATTACTATCTACATATTAACATGCGGCATGCTAACACAAAGAACTAATACACGTAAATAACTAACAGAAAAATCATCGCTTAACAGAACTCATTCACGTAATACTTTAGAACATCAGCGATCTCTATCAAGTGCTTGTACATAAAAATACTCACAAAGACAAAGGTTTCCCAAGACTCAAACGAAGAAGAACAACACAGCGTACTCAATGAACTTTTAACTTCGTTTCTGTGTGGCTAGCTGACTGTAGCCGAAGGAAAAAACACATCAAAGATCATCTATATACGGAAGAGCACACACTCTGCAGTAACAAAAAACAATCCTTTAAGGAAAAGATGTCTCACTTCGATAACTTTTTAAACACAGGTTTTTGACAACTTTATCACTAATTTTAACTTATTTATTCCTTTTAACCAATTTATTAACTTTATAATTTTATCAATGTCTTTTACCCAAAGACATGACACTCCCCGCTTGATATAATCACATTATACCATCACAAATACCCAACACAATAAAACATTTCCAGTGTTACATGACATCAAAAATACAGTATCACTCATTCTTTGAAAGTAAGACTATGACCTCTGAGATGGGTCTCAGGAATACTTTTGCAGTCCCTTCTTTTACGATCCGCACTTCCACTTTGCGGACCATTTTGTCACTGCTGGGCAAAGTTTTTACAACAAGTCCCATGGGCCATTCATTTCTGTTTACTTGTATGTCCTTCAGCAGAACAATGTCTCCTTCTTTGACATTTGGTTTGCTGTCATTCCATTTTGTGCGTTTCTGCAAGGTAGACAAATATTCTCCTTTCCACCTCTTCCAAAACGTATCTGCAAGATGCTGTACTTGTTTCCACTGTTTTCCAAACAACTGTCCTGAGGAGAAGTTTCCGGAAGGGGCAGAAACCGTGTTTGACTTCTGCGTGAGTAACATCACTGGAGTGAGTATTGCTGGACAGTCTGGGTCAGCAGATATTGGAACAAGAGGCCTTGCGTTTATAATAGCCATTACCTCGGCCATGAATGTGCTTAAAACCTCGTGAGTGAGACATATCTGCGTGTTTTTTAACAACATTGCATCTAGGATACGCCTTGCCACCCCTATGAGACGTTCCCAGGACCCTCCCATATGTGATGCGTGCGGAGGGTTAAATGTCCATGAGCACCTCTTGTCCCAGAGGTACTTTCCTACTGCTGAGTCGTCAGTGTCTAAACCCAGTTCCTTACAAGCTCCTACAAAATTAGTGCCTCTGTCTGAGCGCAAGAGCTTAGCTGGGCCACGAACAGAGAAAAACCTTCTTAATGCATTTATAAAACTATCTGTGGACATGGTTTCAATCATTTCGATGTGTACAGCCCTAGTTGACATGCATGTAAAGAGGACAGCCCATCTTTTGCTCTGAGCACTACCCCCTCTAGTACGACACGTAACAACAGTCCATGGCCCAAACACATCCAAGCCCACAGTAGTAAAGGGAGGTTCAGGATTTACACGGTCTGCAGGCAAGTCTGCCATTTTCTGGGCTTGCAGTTTGCCTCGGAGTTTACGGCAAGTAACACAATTATATATGATAGAAGACACAAGTTGTTTACCTCCAACTATCCAGAAACCAGCACCACGGACAGCTCCTTCAGTAATGTGTCGTCCCTGATGAGCTGAGCATTCATGGAAGTGTCTTACAAGAAGTGTGGCAACATGGCTGGCAGAAGGGATGATCAGAGGGTGCTTTTCATTGTCTGTGAGATCGGCAGAGGAGAGACGTCCACCGACTCGTAGTAGTCCATCTTTGTCTACAATTGGATTGAGTTTCTTGAGTGTGTCATTTTTGGAGTTTACCTGTTTTCCCTCTTTTATCTTTTCAAATGTCTCTTTGTATGCTTCCTGCTGGACTGAGTGAATGATAACGTTCTCGGCTTGAGTGAGTTCTTTCATGTTTGTACATTCTTTGAGACTTTTCCATCCTTTCTGTCCACTGGACTTTTGTTTGAAAGATGCAGTAACATGAATAAGTTTGGCTACTGCCTTGCATAGCGTCGTCCAGCTTGAAAATCTTTTAAACCGCTCAGAGCTCAACTGTGACACTGATACTGCTGTTAACAGTGTTTTTACTTCTGTACGTATTTCTTTGTCCTCTTCAGGTTCCACTAGTGCATACAGATTGTCTTTGTGTGACTTATCAGGATAGTCTGTATAAAAAAAGTTTGGGCTTGTGAACCATTTACTGTTTTTGAGTTCAGCGGCTGCAACAGGTCTAGTTGCCTGGTCAGCTGGATTTAGCTCAGTTGCAACATAATGCCATTGGTCAGGTTGTGTGGATAGCCTAATGCATACGACACGGTTGGCTACATACATGTAGAATCTTTTGGAGGTATTGTGTATGTACCCCAACACAATACGACTGTCAGTGAAAAACTTCACATTGTCTATTTTTATGTCTAACTCGCCTGTCATTAGCTCATACATCTCAACCGCAAGTACAGCAGCACAAAGTTTGAGCCGTGGTACAGTGTGTGCGGGACGAGGAGCAAGTTTAGACTTTCCCATCACAAAGCCCACATGGTACTGACCGTCACTGTCTAAAGAGCGCAAGTAAGCTACAGCTCCTATTGCTACAGTAGACGCATCAGAGAAGATATACAGTTCATTACTTTTCATAGTACTTAATGAACCTGGACTGCAGCACCTTTTGATTTGCAGATCTTCAAGGGCTTTTAAAGAGTCTTTCCATGTGACCCACATCTCTTCCTTTTCTGGACGAAGTGGAGCGTCCCAGTCTCTCTCTTCATATGACAGTTCTCTGAGTAGCGCTTTGCCCTGCATGATTATGGGAGCAACAAAGCCCAAAGGGTCATACAGGCTATTGACTGTTGACAGCACTCCCCTGCGTGTGAATGGTTTGGTCTCATTGGTTACGAGGTAAGTGAAGCTGTCTGTCTGTAGATTCCAACAAAGTCCCAGACTCCTCTGAACTGGGAGAGGATCTACTCCAAGGTCCAAATCTTTTAAATCCTTTGCACGGTCCTCCACAGGAAACGCTTCCATAACTAGGCTATAGTTGGATGCAGCCTTGTGAAGTCTCACATTAGATTCAGCTAACATGTTTTTGGTTCTTGTTAACAGATCAACAGCATTCTCTGGTGTGGCAACTGACGTGAGTCCATCATCGACATAGAACTGTTTCTCAACAAACTGTCTTGCGTCAGTGCCATGTTCTTTCTCACCCTCTTGTGCTGCCCGTCTCATACAGTAAATGGCTACAGCGGGTGACGGGCTGTTACCAAAAACATGAACTTTCATTCTATATTCAACTACACCCTTAGTGATGTCATTATCCTCAAACCACAGATAGCGAAGATAGTCTCTGTGTTCTTCGCACACCTCAAAGCAATAAAACATTTGCTGTACGTCTGCTGTCAGGGCTACGGGCTCTTTTCTAAACCTCAATAGCACCCCTATCAAAGAGTTGTTGAGATCAGGTCCACTAAGGAGCACTTGATTTAGCGATATGCCGTCATACTCTGCACTAGAATCAAAAACAACTCGTATTTGATCTGGTTTCTGCGGGTGGTATACACCAAATGTAGGCAGGTACCAGTGTTCTTTACCTTTTGGCAGGGGTGGTGCAATTTCAGCTTGGCCATTATTTAACATTTTCTGCATGAATTGGATGTAGTGACTCTTCATTTCTGGTTTCCTTTCCAAAGTCTTTTTGAGTGAGTACAGGTGTTTCAGGGCTTGCTCTCTATTGCTTGGGAGTCTCCTTCTTGGGAAGCGGAAGGGCAGAGGAGCAACCCAACTGTTCTCTTTGTTCTGGCTAACTGTATTGTCCATAAGAATTAGGAAAGTTTTGTCATCTATGGACAGTGCAACTTTATCATCTGATTCAGATCTGTCAAACACAGAGTGACCTAGCTTGTCTGTGTTGTGAGCAAAGTCATTTGTGTCTTTACACCTTATGACTGACTGAGTGTTTTGCTCTGACAGAATGCCATAGTTCTCTTTAACTGTAATGACGTTTGGGCATGGCTCAAAATAAGATGTGCGACCACTGTCTAATGTGTGTCTTGTAAACATTCACCTCTGATGCGCTATGAGTCTTTCCTACACACACCTCTCCTACAATAACCCAACCCAAGTCCAGTCTTTGTGCATAAGGAGCGTTATTTGGCCCATTAATCTGCTTGCGTACCTTATGTACCCTGAGGATGTCCCTTCCCAGGAGTAAGAGGATTGGAGCGTGGTGGTCGACAGGTTGGATTTTGTTTGCGATAGGGAGCAGATGGGGATGGTGCTGAGCAATCTCAGGTGAGGGTATTTCAGTTCTGTCATCCGGCACTGAATCACATTCGATCAAGGGAGGCAGCCGGATATCTATTTTTCCATCCATGGATTGTATGAAGAAGTTCACAGCTCTCCTGCCTGCAGTTTCAGCTTTGCCAGAGCAGGTTTTTAATGTGTACGGTGCAGGTGTAGCTTTAATGTCAAACAGGCTGAAGAACTCTGTCTTAGCCAGGGACTTATTACTTTGTTCGTCAGTTACTGCATACATGTTCATTGCGCTGTCTTTCTGACCTTCTGGATAGGCTTTCACTAAGCAGATCTTAGAGCAAGAGCGTGGGCTATTACTTTGACCACACACCTCTGTGCACTTGGAGATGACTGAAGGAGAGCTCTCCGTTTGGTCTTCACCTTTGTTTTGTTCATCACTTCCTGATGTGGCACTTTTCAAGACAGGAGCAGGACCTGGATGAAGTGCTGATATGTGCTTGAGACTGTTGCACTCACTACACATGACTGCCACTTTACAATCTTTTGCGATGTGCTGAACTGAACCACAACACCTATAACAAATGCGATGCTCTTTGAGAAAAGCTTGACGTTCTTCTATAGGTTTATCTCTGAACAGCTTACATTTTTTGAGTGGATGTGGCTTCTTGTGAATCGGGCACTGCCGATCTGGTTCTTCTACTTTCTTAGTCTCAGAACCACTTTTCTCTGCGACATCTGTTTTGTGTACTGACACAGTAGCTTTGCGATTGTATGGAGTGGGCTTTCCTGAGTGCGTGGAAGCTTGACTGTTACAGCTAGATGTAGCAAAGCTTGGATCATTTCTCATTTTAGCTTGTTGCTGAACAAACTGCACAAAAACAAAGAAAGGGGGAAATGACACACTATGAGTCTCTTTGTATTTCGTCCTCACAGTTGTCCACTTTTCCTGTAGGTTGAAGGGAAGTTTTTCAACTATTTGTCTTACCCCTCTAGATGTGTCTAGGTATGCTAGCCCTGGTAGTGCACCATCTACTTTGGCACACTGTAACTCTAAAAGGAGGTCACCGAGTTATCTTAACCTGGCATTGTCTTTGTTTGTTAGCCTTGGAAAGTCCTCTACCTTTTTTAAGAGTGCGTTTTCGATGGCCTCTGAGGAGCCATAACACTCCTCAAGGCGCTGCCAGACCATTATCAAACCTGCAGAGGCATTAAGGACATGTACTGCACGGATCCTTTTGGCCTGCTCTGAGGATTTTGGCCCTAACCACTTTGTGAGCAAGTCTAGTTCCTCTCTTGCTGACAGATTTAAATCTTTAGTTGCACTAACAAATGAGGCTTTCCATGCCCAATAGTTTTCAGGCTTGTCATCGAAATGCAGTAAACCAGTACTGACTAGTTCTTTGCGGATGAGATATTTTGCAAAATCTTGTCCTCCATTAAACTCAGCCGAGTTATTGTTAAGAGGTTGAAAGGTGTGAGCTAGAGGGTTTAACAGGTGGGTGTTTGTCAGACCCTTGGTTACCATTTGCTCTTGTTTTATGCCTGTATTCATTGGAGGAGGTACATACTGGGTTGTAGTTGTTAGCTGATCAACTGACTGATTGGTGGCTTGCACTTCTACTGCATTGTCTCTCATTTCAAGGGGCTGCTGTGGCCTTTTGGAAGCTTCTGAAGAGAGTAACTCATATTGTTGTGCAACATATTCACTGGTGCGCCGTACTGTATCGAGAGGCTCAGTTTCAGTAGGGGGCCCTATGCTTCTCTCCCCGCTCTGATTCTCTGCTTCTTCGTAGGCCGCAACTTCTGCTTCAGCTGCTGCTATAATTTTATGACATTTTAGAATGTGGAGGCTAGCATCTAAGGCAGCCTTTTGCTTCATCATATTAGCCTCTTTTTCAGCAAAGGCTAGTTGAGCTTTAGCCGCTTGCGCCCTGGCGTAGGCCTTTATGGCTGAAGACCCTGTAGATGATGTGTGAGACTGCCTGCTGGTAACCCTGGACCTGGTGTCGAATGGCGGTGATGGTGGCTGCATGTCCGATGTTTGGTCTGCGGCGTCTGGCTTCTCCACATCCACGTCTGGTCGTTGCTCTGCTTCGTTTCGCAGCTCATAGTTTTTCAAATATTTTTTCCTGAACGTAAGCTCATGTCTGCTTAATGTTGCTCTGTGTTGCTTGAATCCGCCGAGAAAATGTCCCGCCCCAGACGTCTTTAATGTCTTTTTACTGTGCTGTCCTCACAGCACGTTTCTCTGTGCTGCTAGACAGCCAGCGAACCATTGAAGAAAATTTCCCACACAAGGCTTGCTTTTCTTGTCTTTATAAAGTTTTCTTGCATGCGTGTGTAGCATGGCGCGGTAACTGAAACATACAGGACAATGCAATTACTATCTACATATTAACATGCGGTATGCTAACACAAAGAACTAATACACGTAAATAACTAACAGAAACATCATCGCTTAACAGAACTCATTCAAGTAATACTTTAGAACATCAGCGATCTCTATCAAGTGCTTGTACATAAAAATACTCAAAGACAAAGGTTTCCCAAGACTCAAACGAAGAAGAACAACACAGCGTACTCAATGAACTTTTAACTTCGTTTCTGTGTGGCTAGCTGACTGTAGCCGAAGGAAAAAACACATCAAAGATCATCTATATACGGAAGAGCACACACTCTGCAGTAACAAAAAACAATCCTTTAAGAAAAAGATGTCTCACTTCGATAACTTTTTAAACACAGGTTTTTGACAACTTTATCACTAATTTTAACTTATTTATTCCTTTTAACCAATTTATTAACTTTATAATTTTATCAATGTCTTTTACCCAAAGACATGACAGTATATGTGTTTTGTATATATTGTTTGCTGGTGTGCATGTGAGTGAATGTGAATAATATGGGATTATTTTGTATTCTAAAGAGACATGGTCCGATTTTGAGTTGTTTTTGTGTGAATGTGATAGATTTGTTTTAATACAATATGTGATCCCCCATGTTCTTAGTGTGTGATTCGGGTTTTTGAATTTGGGAGGTTTTCAATGGTGTGTGTGACTTTCCATTTTCTAAGGGGGGAGGGAATGTTGTGTATGACTGTGTGTGTATATGATGCTGTGCACACCCACTGGGTGACGTCAGGTGGGCACAGCCCACTCTGTATATGAACCCAATTTCATGTAATAAAGTTAGACTTGTTAGCTACATGAAGACTCACCTCCGACTCACATGCACTGAAAACTAAAAAGGACTGGTCGTGTTATTGGGGGTACAGACACAGGACAGACACAACAGCACCAGGTATGTTTTCACTTGTATGAATGTCACAGTATGGGCACTAGTTGTGCCCATAATTCCGCAAGGCATCATGGGGGCTAGGAATAAGGTGGATAGTTTTATAGTTTTAATTATAAACATACATTTTTTTGTTATGTGTGTGAAACATGTAGTTGCTAACTGTATTTGGTCAAACATTGCTACTGGATGTAGTATTTGATATCTGTAATGGTTATTTTGTTATTTTTGATTAAATGTTATTTTTGGTTACTGTCTCTAAGTGGACATTTGGCATTTTTCCCTTCAGTGAGTGTGTTGCTGAGAGCAATGTGAAGTTTATGCAAGCTGTGGAATCATACGGTTTTCAAACCATGTCCTTATCTTTGTATGGGAACTTTTTCACCATGACACTTTTGGAATAAATGTATGTGTTTCTTAAACCTTACAACAGCCTAGAAGTGGAAGGAAGGAAACGAGGAGCATAAAGATGAAAGGAAACGAGGAAGGTAATGAAGGAAGGAAGGAAGGAAACAAGGAACGTAATGAATGAAGAAAGAAAGGAAACAAGAAACATAATGAAGGAACGAAGGAAGGAAATGAGGAATGTAATGAAGGAAGTAAGAAAGGAAACAAGGGACATAACGAAGAAAGGAAACAAGGAATGTAAAGAAGGAAGGAAACGACAAATGTAACGAAGAAAAGAAACAAGGAATGTAACAAAGGAAGGAAGGAAGGAAATGAGGAACATAAAGGAAGAAGGAAGGAACAAAACAAAGGAACAAAACAAAGAAAGTAATGAAGGAAGAAAACAAGGAACGTAGTGAAAGAAGGAAAGAAACAATGAACATAATGGACGGAAACAAGCAATGTAATGAAAGAAGGAAACAAGCAACGTAATGAAGGAAGTTAAGTAACAAAGGAAGGAAACATGGACCGTAACAAAAGATAGACAGAAACGAGGAGCGCAAAGATGGAAGGAAATGAGGAACATAACTAAGGAAGGAGAGCAGGAAACGAGGACTGTAATGAAGGAAGTAAACAAGGACTGCAACAAAGGAAGGAAACAGGGCACGTAACAAAGGAAGGAAGGAGGCAAACAAGGAACATGACGAAGGAAGGAAACGAGGAACATAACAAAGGAAGGAAACAAGGACTGTAACAAAGGAAGGAAACAAGGAACATAACAAATGAAGGAAACAAGAAACGCAATGAAGGAAGAAAGGAAACAAGGAGTGTAAAGATGGAAGGAAACGAGAAATGTAACTAAAGAAGGAATGAAGGAAAAAGGAAAGAAACAAGGAAAGTAACAAAGGAAGAAAAGAAGGAAATAAGAAATATAACAAAGGAAGAAAACGAGGAATGTAATGAAGGAAGTAAGGAAGGAAACAAGGAACATAAAGGAAATAAGGAAGGAAATGAGGAATGTAACGAAGAAAAGAAATGAGGAATGTAAAAAAGAAAACAACAAATGTATCGAAGGAAAGAAGTGGAAGGAAGGCTATGAGGCGTAGAAGTGGAAGGAAGGAAACAAGGAGCATAAAGATGGAAGGAAACGAGGAATGTAACGAAGGAAGAAAATGAGAAATGTAACGAAGGTAGGAAACAAGGAACATAACAAAGGAAGTAAACGAGGAACGTAATGAAGAAAGTAAACAAGGACTGTAATGAGGGTGTAAGGAAGGAAACGAGGAACGTAACAAAGGAAGTAAAGAAGGAAATGAATAATGTAAGGAAGGAAACAACAAATGTAACAAAGGAAAGAAGTGGAAGGAAGGAAACGAGGAGCGTAAAGATGGAAGGAAACGAGGATGTAATGAAGGAAGGAAACAAGGAACGTAATGAAGGAAGAAGGAAGGGAAACAAGGAACATAATGAAGAATTGGAAACAAGGAATATAAAGAAGGAAGGAAACAACAAACGTGATGAAGGAAGGAAACAAGGAATGTAATGAAGTAAAGGAAGGAAACGAGGAACGTAACAAAGGAAGTAAATGAGGAACATAAATGAGGAACGTAAGGAAGGAAGGAAACAAGGAACGAAGCGAAGGAAGTAAGGAAGGAAATGAGGAATGTAATGAAAAAAGAAAACAAGGAATGTAAGGAAGGAAACGGCAAACGTAATGAAAGGAAACGAGGAATGTAAGGAAGGAAATGACAAACATAATGAAGGGAAGAAACAAGGACTGTAACAAAGGAAGGAAGGAAATGAGGAAAGTAACAAAGGAAGGAAATTAGGAACAAACAAAGTGAGGAAACGAGGAACGTAACGAAGGAAGGAAATGAGGAACGTAACGAAGGAAGGAAACAAGGAGCGTAACTAAGGAATGAAACGAGGAGCGTAGCGAAGGAAGGAAAGAAGGAATGATGCAAGACGTGGCCCAGGGATGAGACAGAGATTTCCTGAATGAGAGTGATGTCTGAATAGAGTAGAGTGATGTCTGAAGATAGAGTAGGTGGCGGTCATGTGCCTGTAAGCTGGCTGCCAACCGACAATCAAATCTAAAAGAAGAAAAAGAGGAAGAAGAAGAAGAAGAAGGAGCATAACAAAGGAAAGAAAGGAGGAGTGTAACTAATGAAGGAAAGGAGGAGCGTGACTAAGGAAGGAAGCAACGAACGTAAGGAAGGAAAGAAACGACGAATGTAATGAAGGAAAGAAACAAGGAACGTAAGGAAGGAAACAAGGAGCGTAACTAAGGAAGAAAACAAGGAACGTAAGGAAGGAGAGAAACGACGAACGTAAGGAAAGAAAAACAACAAACGTAAGGAAGGAAACGACAAATGTAATGATGGAAAGAAACGAGGAACGTAAGGAAGGAAACGAGGAGCATAACAAAGGAAGGAAATGATGAATGTAAGGAAGGAAACGACAACTGTAACGAAGGAAAGAAACGAGGAACACAAGGAAGGAAATGAGGAGCATAACTAAGGAAGGAAACGAGGAGCATAAGGAAACGAAGAGCGTAAGGAAGGAAACGAGGAACGTAACGAAGGAAAGAAACGATCAGTGTAATGAAGGAAGGAAACATGGAGTGCAATGAAGGACGGAAATGAGGGGTGTAACGAAGGAAGGAAATGAAGAGCATAACGAAGGAAGGAAGAAAACAAGGAGCCTAAAGAAGGAAGGAAACAAAGAGCATAATGAAGGAAGGAAATGAGGAATGTAAGGAAGGAAATGACAAACGTAACGAAGCAAAGAAACAAGGAATATAAGGAAGGAAACGATAACCGTAATGAAGGAACGAAACAAGGAATGTAAGGAAGGAAACAACAACGAAGGAAAGAAACAAGGGATGTAACAAAGGAAGAAAGGAAGGAAACAAGGAATGTAACAAAGGAAGGAAGGAAACGAGGAATGGATGGAAGGAAGGAAAGAAATGAGGAATGGAAGGAAACAAGGAATGTAACGAAGAAAGGAAGGAAATGAGGAACGTAACAAAGGAAGAAAGGAAACGAGGAATGGAAGGATGAAAGAAACAAGGAATGTAGCAAAGGAAGGAAACAAGGAATGTAACAAAGGAAGGAAACAGGGAATGTAAGGAAGGAAGGAAGAAAAACAACATAACCAAGGAAGGAAGGAAATGAGGAATGTAACAAAGGAAGAAAGGAAATGAGGAATGTAACCAAGGAAGGAAGGAAGAAAGGATGGAAATAAGGAACATAATGAAGGAAGGAAGGACGGATGGAAGGAAGGAAACAAGGAACGTAATGAAGAAAGGAAGTAAGTCAGGAGGAAAGGAATGAAAGTGTCATAAATTGCTCTACGGGGCAGGAAGGTGAGGCCCACGCACTGAACTGTGAGTTAGGGTAATTTATTGAAAAAAGCAACAAACTTAAAGATCAACACGGTGCTCGAACACAAAATACAAACAAAGGTGAAAACTTAGAGAAATAGCACGCCAGAGCAGGGAAAGGACTCTGGAGGAGACGATGAGTTGCTTGGAGAGTCAAGACAGTGGCAAATGACAATGAAAATAACTCTCCTTATATAGGGTCAAAAAACATGACATAAGTAAGATAAGATAAGAGAAGATAAGATAAGCTTTTATTAGTCCCACAATGGGGAAATTCCAGGATTGCAACAGCACAGGGATAGCAACACTCAGAGCAACGATCAGAAGGCAAGAAAAAAAAAACAAGAGCAGTGAGTATACATATGTACATATAAACATAAATATATAGACACACAGAGCATTGTAGCTAGATGGAATAAATATATAAATATATAAACACACACAGTGCGGAGCCTTGTAGCTAGATGGAATAAATATGTAAATATATAAACACACACAATGCGGAGCATTGTAGCTAGATGGAATAAATATGTAAATATATAAACACACACAGTGCAGAGCATTGTAGCTAGATGGAATGAATATGTAAATATATAAACACACAGTGCGGAGCATTGTAGCTAGATGGAATGAAACAGCATAACCGTCTACTTAGTTATCCTACATGGTATAATTATGTACCCATACATATTGTCACCCTCCGTAGCGACCAATACTGTCCTAGTTGTATATACTGGAGGGGACCATTGTGTAAGTCTCTTGCGTCTTTTGCATTCAATACTATTAGGTCGTCACGTTTTTTTTGCTATCTCTGTGAGCAGCCTTGCTTAGGTTATACAGTCTGACAGCCGTAGGTAGGAAGGACCTGCGAAACCTCTCGGTTGCGCACCTAGGATGATGTAGTCTGCTGCTAAATGAGCTCCTCAGTGCGTTCAGTATGTCCTGCATAGGGTGGGACTCGGACTCCAGCAGAGATGACAGTTTAGCCACCATCCTTCTCTCTCCTATCTCCTCCACTGGGTCAGGGCGCTGCCCCAGGACACAGCTAGCTTTCTTGATCAGTTTGTTCAGTCTCTTCCTATCAGCTGCTGTAATGCCACTGCCCCAGCAGACCACTCCAAAAGTGATGGCTGATGCCACCACTGTAGTGACAGGTGTGGGTACACATGAGCAGGCAAAAAGGTAACAATAAATGGTGGCAGGAATCAGCTGGAAGTAATGAGATAAGAGTACACTGGCTGACAGCTGACAGGGCTACACCCACATGGAGCACCAATCAGGAAATGCCCTGACAGCTGTCAACCTCGAATAATAAATAGAATGAATTATAAACAAGTGCGACTGAGAAATAGGTACCAATAATACAGAATCAGAAAATAGTAGAACTAAGACATAAACTGGAAAATAGAAAACATGCAGGGATAACAAAAACCAAAAGGCACAAAAAATACAACAAATAAATAAAAATACAGAGAAAAGCCACAAGACTGAGGCTGGGGAATTTCTAGAGCTCAGCTCATGACAGAGCCCCCCTCTCAAGCGGTGGAACCCAGACACCCCAGGGTAACACCAAAAGAAAGAGCCCCCCCCCAACAGGGGCACAACAATAACCCACCCAAGGTGGGTGGTAGGGGGAACAGGCTAGGAGGGAATGAAACAACCCCATTCAGGACCCACACCAGTCAAAATCAATGAATTAGGCCCCCCAGACCAAAGAGCTAGAAAGTTCAGGTGGGCGACCAAAGTCCCAGGCCTGGCGGACGGTGAGGTGGTATGAGTCAGGTGGCCTGCCGGAGAATGTGGACCACCCAATCCAACAGCCCAGCCCATCAGGCGGTCGACCAGAGTCCTTCAGCCACCTGAACAGTAATGGTGGTCCAGGGGGTGGCTGCCCAGCAGGAAGAGTCAATGGCGGGCAGTATGGAGGAGTCAGGGAACCCATGACGACGTTGGGTAGAGGAGGGGGAACCACGACGGCGCCTGGCAGAAGAGAGGGGACCACAACAGCGTCTGGCGAAGGAGAGGGAACCTCGATAGTGTCTGGCACAGGAGGGCGAACCACGATGGCGTCTGGCAGAACAGAGGGGACCACGATGGTGTCTCGTGAAGGAGAGGGAACCACAACGCCCTTGGACTGGCCAGCAGCACCCTCAGTGGTCCCAGACAGGGACAAAGTAGCACCCGTGGCGGCTCTGGACTGGAGCGAGGTTGTACCCGCGGTGGTCCCAGATTGGGACAAGGTTGCACCTGCGATGGCTCCAGGCTGGAGCAAAGCTGCACTCGCGGTGGCTCCAGGCTGGAGCAAGGCAGCACCCGCGGTGGCTCCAGGCTGGAGTAAGGCAGCACCCGCGGTGGCACCGGACTGGAGCGGAGCTGCACCCACGATGGACCCAGACTGGGCCAAAGCTGCACCCACGGTGGCCCCTGGGCTGGGATGTAATGCCCATGGTGGGCCCACACTGGAGCGTAGCACCCAAGTTGGTTTTAGGCTGAGGCGCAGCACCCTCGACGGTCCCCAACTGGGACACAGCACCCATGGTAGACCCGGACCGAGGAGGACTTGCACCCACGGATGTCCCAGGCTGGGACGGAGCACCTGCGACAACCTCAGCAGGAGGGGGAGCAGCACCCATGGAGGTCCCAGGCTGGGACATGGTTGCACCCTCGCTGGGTCCAAAGTGAACCAAGGCTGCACCCTCGGTGGATCCAGACTGGGCCAAGCCTGCACCCTTGGAGGCCCACGGGCTGGAATGGAGCACCCACAATAACCTTCACAGAAATGGAAGCAGCAGCCTCGAGGACCTCATCCGGAGGGGGAGCAGCACCTACGGAGGTCCCAGGCTGGGACGGAACACCCGCGACAACCTCAGCAGGAGGAGCTGGACCCATAATGCTCTCTGGCGGCAAACCTGGGCCCACGGAGACTTCTGGCAGATCTAGAAATACCTCAGCGACCCTGGGGGAGAGCTCAGAACAAGCTGGAAAACAGGGTCAGGGTCACCGGCAGCAGTGGAGCCCGGCGAGGTGAGCTCAGATGCAGCTGACGGTTGCACTTGGCTCTCCCCACCAAGAGCCCGACAAGAACTCTCCAAAACTGAGAGAATAAAAACGAAGGAGGGCACGTGCCTGAGCTTGAGCTCCACCGCCGTCCAGGATGTTTCGTGTCTGGTCCATTGGAGGTCCAGCTCCAACTCTGCTGCGATGGCCCCTGCAGCAGGCATGGTGGTTAATGCAGTCCTGGGACCCCCCAGTGAGGTGACCCACGCCGGTGGCTCATCCAGCGTGGATTCAAGAGGTCAATTTCCTGCCGATGCTAGATTCTGCTCAGCTGAGGCCAGGGGATGCTTCTTCATTGGTGCAGGCATCAGCTCGGTTTCTGGCTCCTCCAACGTCCGGCGACACGATCCTGAGGCCAGTGAACACTCAGGGAGAGAAGGAGGAGACATGGAGAGGGCAGGTGAAAAATTGATAGCTGCAGCAGGCAGCAGGGCTCAGGGGGCTGCACACACTGAGCCTCTCCACTGGGAATCAGGCAAAGCACATTATCATAAAATGAAGGGGAATAAAATGACACTTGCCTGTGTTCCTGGGTTTCGATGTTGCTTGCTGCAGTAGGTATAGTGTCATCCCTCTCTGTGGCTATAGTGGATATTGGCTCCTTAGAGGATCACAGAGGAGCATCCCCAGTGGACAGGGAGGTGGACGGAGCTCGGGGAAACACGGAAGACCTCTCGGCAGCGGATGAGAGCGCCAAGAAGCAGAGAACAGCAGCTGCGGAGGGGGGAGGAGCTGATGATTCAGCAGGAGATGAAAAACACTGAATGCACACTGCTGAGGGGGGCTTCTGCCTCGGCGAAGGGGAATTTGCTGCCCGAGAGGCGGGAGTATTCCTCCAGCAGTCCGGAGCTGGATGACGCTGGTGTTGTGGAGCTGGTGAATCAGGAGTGGGCATATTGGAGGCAAGACAGGGCATCCTCCAGGGCAGGAAGGTGAGACCCATGCACTGAACTGTGCGTTAGGGGGATTTATTGACAAAAGTAACAAACTTAACCCTCATCCTACCAACATATTTTACATACAAATAGTACCAACTGGGGTCCGTTTGGACCCCACACAAAATTTAACTGTTAATTGGATTATTAAGCAATACCAAAGTATTTTTTTCACTTAAAAATGTTTTATTTGGTTAAAACAAAGAGTTGTGCTTGAAACATGATCCAAAAATCCCGGAATGGGGCTAGTTTGTCGGTTGCCTGCCTTTCAGCACGAGTAGCCCGGTTGTAATGTGTTTTTCAACCAGTGTGCCCTGGTGCGTTCAGGTTTTTGTGGGAAATTATCTAATTTCACTTCTTAATTGGTACAAGAAATGCAAATACTTTGCCATTGTTGTGCATGTGTTCTGTAGGGCCTACAGAATACAATGCTACATGCTACATGTATGTAGCATGCTACATGCTAGCATGTACTACATGTATGTAGCATGTAGTACATACTAGCATGTAGGATGCTACATGCTACATGTAGCATGCTACATGCTAGTATACAATGCTACTTTGCTACAATGGCAAAGTATTTGCATATTTGCATGGCAAAGTCTACCTCGTTGAGCCATCATTCACTGAAATATAACACAAAATTCATACATTTAATATCATTAACATCATATTTTTCCCTGGGGTCCGATCGGACCCCAATGAAAAATCTGAACTGACAGTACAGAAGAAAACTGTATTTTAAATCAGATTTATTTTTTGTGGTTCACAGATGATGACAAACAAAGTCAGAAAGCATGATAGCTGTGATCGATAATATGTCCGTGTTGTGCATAAGAACATATGTGTGGGGTCAATTGGGACCCCACTCGGTAGGATCACAGTGCTCAAACACAAAATACAAACGAGGGTGAAAACTTACAGAAATAGCATGCCAGAGCAGGAAAGGACTCTGGAGGAGACGATGAGTTGCTTGGAGAGTCAGGACAGTGGGGAAAATGACAATGAAAATAACTATCCTTAAATAGGGTAAAAAAAAAAACATGACATAAAGAATAACAGGTTTGGGTTCACATGAGTGAGCAAAAAGGTAACAATAAATGGTGATAGGGATCAGCTGGAAGTAATGAGATAAGAGTACACCGGCTGATGGCTGACAGGGCTACGCCCACACGGAGCACCAATCAGGAAATGCCCTGACAGCTGTCAACCTCGAATAATAAATAGAATGAATTATAAACAAGTACAGCTGAGAAATAGGTACCAATAATACAGAATCAGAAAATGGTAGAACTAAGACATAAACTGGAAAACAGAAAACTTGCAAGGATAACAAAAACCAAAAGGCACAAAAAATACAACAAATAAATAAAAATACAGAGAAAAGCCACGAGACTGAGCCTTTGGAATTTCCAGAGCTCAGCTTGTGACAGAAAGAACCAATGTAAGGAAGAAAGGAAGGAAGGAAGGAAGGAATACAAAAGTAAACGCCAATGCAAAAGTAAACGCCAATGCAAAAGTAAACGAGATTTTGTCGTTTTTTTGTTCACTTCTGGGCTTCAGGAGTGAAAAATAGGCTGTAGGGAGCTTGAAATGAAGAAGCGATGTGATTTTATAAATCAAGATTTATTATCAGCTTCACCTCCCAAACATGTCTCATCTCAATGCAGAAGCAGAATCAAGAGGTCGAGTGCAGTCAAACCTTCATACTTATACCCACACTCAACAAAAGACATTGCATATCAAAGCTGACATCCCGCATTAACATAATCCCCCTCCATTGTCCTCCATCTCCTCCACCTGACCCTGGGTGGTCAGGAAGTTCGATCCGGTCTCCACCGCTGCGACTCAGTCTGTTCTTTGATCCTCGCCGGTGGTTGAGACCTCTTGTCCTGTTCTGAGGCGTGAGGTCATTCCACATATGTAATCACTAAACATTCTAATACAGTGATCCCTCACTTATCGCGGTTAATGGGTTCCAGAACCGACCGCGAAAAGTGAAAAACCACGAAGTAGCATCACCCCTAATGACGTCATCCATAAATAATACGTACGTTCATTCTCTCACTCTCTCTCTCTCATATGATACGTGTGTGTGTGTGTGTGTGTGTGTACGTGTACATACATACATAGATATAAATAAAGTGTACATAAATATGTTTTTAGAACTCTTTTATTCTTATAACAAGATACGTAACTCAAGATGAAAATGATTTACTGCACAGGTTAATGAGAGCTTTACTGCTCCTCAGGTGACGCCTCATCGTCAGGTGCTAGAAGCGCAGGATCGTCGAGGGCAGCTTCCGATAGAGCTGGAGAAGCTGCAGGAGGCCGCGTAGTGGCTCGACGGGAAGACTATTTCGCACAAAATGGCACAAGAGAACAGCAAAAAGTTCCACGCGGCGAGACTAAAAGTAACACGAGCGATAAAGAGCAATGAATGCGGTCTTCCTTCCCCTTCATGGGCGCTCGGCAGGGAGAGGAGGTGGGTGAAACGTCTCGGCCAATCAGCTTGCGGGGTGAAACGTCTCGGCCAATCAGCTTGCGAGATTTCCGAGCCGAGCCAACACGAGAACAGCGAACAGAGAGGTGGATTTTTTGAGTTGTGCGGCTCTCCGTGTTGATACCTGATGGTCTAATGTAGTCTCCCTGCCTTCTGCTAGCGCCCGCCCATTATTTCTCAATTTTGAATTTTTGATGAATATTTTTGAAAAATCCGCGATGCACTGAGGGCGCGAAAGGTGAAGCGCGAAGTAGCGAGGGATCACTGTATGTCTATACATATGTAGGTATGGAATATATGATTAATATAAGCCACAGCCCCCCCCCCAAACGACTAAGAAAAGGACAATCAAATTAAGTTTACAGTTTAAGATAATCTCTATGACATATTATACTGTTAAACATCTTGACAGGGAAAACAAGGAAAAAATCTTTCCAGCATTCATGATCCTGTAGAAGATTCAGTGGTAACCACAACAGTATAGTAGTGTCACAAATCAGCCTTAAAACTGTCACGGCACAATCTGATAACATAGTTAACAACTCTTTGTCAATTTTGCATCAGTCCCTGTGCCGTCTGGGTTTTAATCTTCTCCCGAATCTGCTGTAGGTCCGCTTTGGCGTCCTGGTGGGACCATCCTGTAAGGAATCTGCAGCTTGGGGAGGAGAGTGGTTATTTGTTCCCTGCAGGGGGGCTGAGTTTTTTTTCTTGGGGGGTCTACCCCGCCGAGGTGCTCTCGCCACCCGTGCAGGCTCGTCGCTCAACAAGAAGGCAGGTTTAAGTCTGTCAATGCTGACTGTTTCTTTTCTGTCCCCTAAATCAAGCACAAAATGCTTATCACCAGGTTCCAGCACTCTGAATGGTCCGTCGTATGGTGGACGGAGGGTTGATTTTAAAGGTTCGTGTCTAACAAAAACGAACTCGGCGTTTTTTAAAGCTTGGGGGACAAAAACCCGTGGAAAAGAGTGATATGCCGGTCCGGGGAGCGTGTCCGGTCCGGTGCTGCTTAAGGGCCCAGGGCTGGAAGATGCCCAGGCTCTGGATGCTCTGGTAAGAACTCACCTGGGAGTCTGAGAGGTTGTGCAAAAACTAATTTTGCTGGGGAGGCATCTAGATCCTCTTTAGGTGCAGAATGCAACCCTAATAAAACCCAGGGAAGTTTATTCATGGATCCCCATGAATTCCCCCTCATGGATTCCCCCTCATGGATCGTCACCTTATCGTGGTGGGGGGGTTTGCGTGCCCCAGTGATCCCAGGAGCTATGTTGTCCGGGGCAATTTGCCTCTGATAGGGTCTCCCAAGACAAACTGGTCCTGGGTGAAGGGCCAGACTAAGAACGATCCAACAGACTCTCATGATAAATTGTATATCAAGGATTCAGTGTACCCCGCCCGGTATGGGGTTACCGGGGCCCCACCCTGGAGCCAGGCCTGGGGGAGGGGCTCGAAGGCTAGCGTCTGGTGGCCAGGTTTCCACCCATGGGACCCGGCCGGGCTCAGCCCGAAGGAGTTACATGGGTCCGCCCTCCAGTAGGTTCACCACCTGCAGGAGGGATCATGGAAGTCCGGTGCTATGTGGATTAGGTAGCAGTCAAAGGCGGAGACCTTGGCGGACTGATCCCAAGCTTTCTAAACTGGCTTTTGGTACGTGGAATGTCACCTCTCTGGTGGGGAAGGAGCCTGAGCTGGTGTACGAGATTGAGCGATACCGGCTAGATATAGTCGGCCTCACCTCAACACACAGTTCCGGTTCCGGAACCAGTCTCCTGGAGAGGGGCTGGAGCTTGGCCTTTTCTGGAGTTGCCCCGGGCGAGAGGCGACGAGCAGGGGTAGGTATTCTTGTATCGCCCCACCTTGCTGCCTCTATATTGGAGTTTTCCCCGGTGGACGAAAGGGTTGCTTCCCTGCGCCTTCGGGTTGGGAAACGGGTCCTGACCATCATTTGTGCCTATGCACCAAATGATGTTTCAGAGTACCCACCCTTTTTGGAGTCTGTGACTGGGGTGCTGGAGGGTGCTCCTCCTGGAGACTCCATTGTCCTACTGGGGGACTTCAATGCGCACGTGGGCAACGACAGTGAAACCTGGAGGGGGGTGATTGGGAGGAACGGCCTGCCCGATCTGAACCCGAGTGGTGTTCAGTTACTGGACTTCTGTGCTAACCACAGTCTGTCCATAACGAACACCATGTTCAAGCATAAGGGTGTCCATATGTGCACCTGGCACCAGGACACCCTAGGCCGCAGGTCGATGATCGATTTTGTTATCGTATCATCAGACCTGCGACCGTATGTCTTGGACACCCGAGTAAAGAGAGGTGCAGAGCTGTCAACTGATCACCACCTGGTGGTGAGTTGGATCCGATGGCAGGGGAGGAAGCCATTCAGACCTGGTAGACCCAAACGTATAGTGAGGGTGTGCTGGGAGCGTCTGGCTGAGGCCCCTGTCCGGGAGGTCTTCAACTCCCACCTCCGGAAGAACTTCAACCACATTCCGAGGGAGTCTGGAGACATGGAGTCTGAATGGGCCATGTTCTCCACCTCTGTTGTTGAAGCGGCGGCCCAGAGCTGCGGCCGCAAGGTGGTCGGTGCATCTCGTGGTGGCAACCCCCGAACCAAGTGGTGGACACCAGTGGTGAGGGGGGCCATTAAGCTGAAGAAGGAGTCCTATCAAGCTTGGTTGGCTTGTGGGACTCCCGAAGCAGCTGAGGTGTACCGGCAGGCCAAGCGGAGTGCAGCTCGGGTGGTTGCTGAAGCAAAAACCCGGGTATGGGAGGAGTTCGGTGAGGCCATGGAACAAGACTTTCGGTCGGCTTCAAAGAGATTCTGGCAAACTGTTCGGCGGCTCAGGAGGGGAAAGCAGCTCCCCGTCCACACTGTGTATGGTGCGGATGGGACACTGTTGACTTCAACTGGGGATATCGTCGGGCGGTGGAAGGAATACTTCGAGGATCTCCTCAATCCCACTGATACGCCTTCCACAGAGGAAGCAGGGTTTGGGGACAAGGGGGATGACTCGCCTATCACAGGGGCTGAGGTCGCCAAGGTGGTTAAAAATCTCCTTGGTGGCCGGGCCCCGGGGGTGGACGAGATTCGCCCCGAGTACCTCAAGGCCCTGGATGTTGTTGGGCTGTCATGGTTGACACGCCTCTGCAACATTGCGTGGAGGTCGGGGGCAGTGCCTTTGGCATGGCAAACCGGGGTGGTGGTTCCTCTCTTCAAAAAAGGGGACCGGAGGGTGTGCTCCAACTTTAGAGGGATCACACTCCTCAGCCTCCCTGGGAAGGTCTATGCCAAGGTACTGGAGAGGAGAGTCCGGCCGTTGGTCGAACCTCGGATTCAGGAGGAGCAATGTGGTTTTCGTCCTGGCCGTGGCACATCGGACCAGCTCTTTACCCTCTCGAGAATTCTTGAGGGTTCGTGGGAGTTTGCCCAACCAGTTTACATGTGTTTTGTGGACTTGGAGAAGGCATTTGACCGCGTCCCTCGTGGATTTTTGTGGGGGGTGCTTCGGGAGTATGGGGTATCGGGCTTGTTGTTACGAGCTATTCGGTCTCTGTACGACCGTTGTGAGAGTTTGGTTCGTATTGCCAACACTCGGTCGGAGTCATTCCCAGTGAGAGTTGGACTCCGCCAGGGCTGCCCTTTGTCACCGGTCCTGTTCATAATTTTTATGGACAGGATTTCTAGGCGCAGCCAGGGAATGGAGGGTGTCATACTTGGTAACCACAGGATCTCATCTCTGTTGTTTGCAGATGATGTTGTCCTGTTGGCTTCATCCAGCAATGACCTACAGCTCTTGCTGGGATGGTTTGCCGCTGAGTGTGAAGCGGCTGGGATGAGAATCAGCACCTCCAAGTCCGAGTCCATGGTCCTCAGCCGGAAAAAGGTGGATTGTCCTCTCCGGGTTGGGGACAGGCTCCTGCCCCAAGTGGAGGAGTTTAAGTATCTTGGGGTCTTGTTCACGAGTGAGGGGAAAATGGAGCGAGAGATCGACAGACGGATTGGAGCAGCATCTGCAGTGATGCGGACGTTGTACCGGTCTGTTGTGGTGAAGAGGGAGCTTAGTTCTAAGGCAAAGCTGTCGATTTACCAGTCAATCTACGTTCCTACTCTCACCTATGGTCACGAGCTTTGGGTAATGACCGAAAGAACGAGATCGCGGATACAAGCGGCTGAAATGAGCTTTCTCCGTAGGATTGCTGGACTCACCCTCAGAGATAGGGTGAGGAGCTCAGTCATCCGGGAGAGGCTCAGAGTAGAACCGCTGCTCCTCCACATTGAAAGGAGTCAGTTGAGGTGGTATGGGCATCTGATTAGGATGCCTCCTGGACGTCTCCCACTTGAGGTGTTTCAGGCACGTCCCACTGGGAGGAGACCCCGGGGCAGACCCAGGACTCGGTGGAGAGACTATGTCTCCCAGCTAGTCTGGGAACGCCTTGGTATCCCCTCTGAAGAGCTGGAGCAGGTGGCTGGGGAGAGGGAAGTCTGGGCTTCTCTGCTTGAACTGCTGCCTCCGCGACCCGGACCTCCGGAAAAGCGGTAGAAGATGGATGGATGGATGGATGGAAGTTTATTCACCCAATCTGTATCCGTTAGTGAGGCCCTGAGGGCGGCCTTTAAAGATCTGTGAAAACGCTCGCATAACCCATTAGCCTGAGGGTGATACGCGGTGGTGCGGTGAATTGTCGCTCCTAAGCTGCTGGCCATGGCTGACCACAGTTCTGAGACAAATTGAGGCCCCCTATCGGACGTGATGTCCGATGGGACGCCGAAATGTGCCACCCAGTTTGTTAAAAAAACGCGAGTGACTTCCGCGGCTGTGGTTGACGCCAAAGGGACCGCCTCTGGCCAGCGCGTAGTACGGTCTATCATTGTTAACAGGTGTGTGAAACCTTGAGACGAAGGTAGTGGTCCCACGAGGTCGACATGAACGTGGTCAAACCTCCTGGTTGGGATTCGAAAAGGCTCTAGAGGAGCTTTTGTGTGTTTGTGTATTTTGGCGCGTTGGCAAGACATGCAAGTCTTTGCCCATTCCTTTACATTTTTGTGCAGGCCCGGCCAAACAAACTTTTCCGTGACCATTTTAACCGAGGCGTGCGAGGGAGTGAACCGAGTCAAAAAAGCGGCGGCGCCATGCAGCTGGAACTACCGGGCGAGGTCGGCCGGTTGACACGTCGCAGATTAGGGGGGGTACACCGTCACGTAAACCCCTTTCCTCCAGTCTTAACCCTGTTGGTCCAGACAGGAGCGCGCGCATGTCCGCGTCACTGCTTTGTTCCTCTGCCATGGCTGCGTAATCTATCCCTACGTGAATTGGGGCCGCGTACGCGTCCGCGTTGGCGAAGAGTTCTGTGGCTGATGTAGTATAGTCTGTCTCCTCATGCTCTGGCGATGTCACAGCGCGAGAGAGGCAGTCTGCTACTACGGTAAGTTTGCCTGCCACATATCGAATGTCTGTGGTGAACTCTGAAATTGCAGCTCGCTGTCTTTGTTGCCTGCCTGACCATGGTTCTGAAATTTTAGCCATCGCAAACGTGAGTGGTTTATGGTCTACAAAAGCTGTGAAACGCCGCCCTTCCAGCCAGAACTGGAAGTGGCGGATGGATAAATGAAGCGCTAGCAGCTCCCTGTCAAAAGTGCTGTATTTGCGTTCGGTTTGGTTTAAAGATTTGCTAAAGAATGCTAACGGGTGCCAGGTTCCGCCAACGTGTTGTTCCACAACTGCCCCTATGGCCAGGTCTGAAGCGTCTGTGGTTAGCGCTATGCGGGCCGAGGGATCAGGGTGAACCAACAATGTGGCATTCGCTAGAGCACTCTTTACTTCCGCGAAGGCGCTTTCGCGCTCCGGGGTCCATTCGACCGCGTTGGAAAGTTTTTGTTTTCTGAGTGCGGCATACAGGGGTTGCATGAGTTGAGCTGCGCGGGGGAGGAAACGGTTGTAAAAATTCACCATTCCCAAAAATTCTTGCAGCGATCTGACCGTTTGTGGTCGTGGAAAATTTTTTACCGCGCGGACTTTGTCTGGCAATGGGACTGCCCCCTTTGGTGAAACTCTGTGTCCCAAAAAATCAATTTGTGACACGCCGAATCGGCATTTGGTTGGGTTGATTATTAACCCGTGCTCTTCTAGTCTCTGAAAAACTGTAGTGAGGTGTTGTTCGTGTTCTTCCTCTGACGGGCTGGCTACCAGCATATCGTCGAGGTAGACGAACACGAAGGGGAGGTCGCGTAATACCGCGTCCATCATACGCTGAAAAGTTTGAGCAGTGCCTTTGAGGCCAAACGGCATTCGCAAAAATTCAAAAAGACCAAAAGGGGTTATTACAGCCGTTTTAGGAATGTCTTCCGCTCGAACGGGGACTTGGTGATAGCCGCGGACCAGGTCTATTTTAGAAAAAATGCGCGCACCCGCCAGATGTAGTGAAAAATCTTGGATGCGAGGAATTGGGTAGCGGTCATGCGCTGTCGCATTGTTTAATCTGCGGTAGTCGCCGCAAGGTCTCCAAGAACCGTCGGTTTTCGGGACCATGTGGAGTGGCGATGCCCAGGGGCTTTTTGAGCGCCTAATAATGCCTAATTTTTCTAGGCTGGCAAACTCGTCACGTGCTATGGCGAGCTTGGTCGCGTCTAAGCGCCGAGCTTTGGCAAACACGGGTGGGCCTGTTGTGGGGATGAAGTGTTCAACCCCGTGTTTCGCTACTGTTGCTGAAAATTTGGGAACTGTGAGTGCTGGAAATTGGGTGAGGAGTTGGTCAAACTTACCTCCTGCTGTGGTGACGCTGGCCTGCACGGGTGGTGGAGAAACACGAGCTGAGCAGGGGATAGAAGAAAATGACAGTGCATTAACCAAGCGTCTATTTGCAAGATCGACTAGCAACCCATGTGCACACAAAAAATCAGCACCCAACAAGTTAAAACTCACCGCCGCTATAATAAACGTCCATCTATAGTTGCAGCCGTGAATGCAAAGAGGCAGGTTCCTTTCACCAAAAGTGTCGATGGTCAAGCCGTTGGCTGCCATCGCTCCGTTTCCCCGGGGTCCCATGGCCCGGTCTGCGTTGGAAGGGGTGATGAAGCTCACCTGAGCTCCGGTGTCAATAAGGAACTGTCTCCCGGTGTGTCCGTCAGTCACATAAAGCAGCTTATTCGTCTCGCCGAGAGCCGTAGCTGCTAACGTTTTCCTGGCTTTGGCGTTACCCGAGTTTTTGAAATTGCAGGGGGGCACACATTTGTACGCCCTCTCGGCGAAACGCTGATGAGAATAGCAGAGGTCGTTCCGCCTGCTGCGCCTTGGTCGTGTCGCTGCCATGGTGGGCGGGCTCTGCTCCGTTGTCTGCGGTTCTCCGCTGCTCTGGGCTTCCGCGCTGAGATCTGCAGATGCTGCTGTGGCCGTCTGTTCGCCGCAGGCATTGATGAGCCGCTGCGCTTCTCGGGCCAGCGCGCGGAAGTCCTGCTGGGTGTTGCACCGCATGTTGGCCAGTGTCCCTCTCATGTGTGACGGCAGAGTGCTGAGGAAGATATGCTGGAAAAGGAAGTTGTCGTTGTCTGCTTCCTTAAGCTGCAGCATGTCCTCCATGAGGGCCTTTGGTCTGCATCCTCTGTGGCCGTAGATCGCCAGAATCTTCTCCGCTCTCTCCTCGGCTGAGGGGACGAAGTTCTCTATGATGGTCGCCTTTAATTCTCTGTATTTGTCGTCGGCGGGCGGTTGTTGAATTATGCTCCGCGCGCATCTTGACGTGGTGGCGTCGAGTTTGGCGACGATGTGGTAAAATTTCGTCTCCTCCGCCGTTATGCCCGCCAGTGCAAACTGAGCCTCAGCTTGCTGGAACCACGAGCTCGGGTCGTTTTGCCAGAACTCTGGCAGCTTGACGGTGACGCCGCTTGTGTGGGCCGTCTCTGATGTGTCCGCCGGGTGAGGACGCCTTTCTTCTGTCCTCACGGCGGAGCTGGGGATGGTGCTCGGTTGAGCCCTCTCTGTGGATTCTGCCGTGGGGGAACGTCTTCCATCCGTTCCCCTGTCTGCATGGGCGCCGGCGCTTGCCTGGGTCGCCTCCGATGAGTTCGTCGCGGGAGAACGTCTCTGTTCCATCCTCACGTCTGGTCACCAGTGTAGGGAGCTTGAAATGAAGAAGCGATGTGATTTTATAAATCAAGATTTATTATCAGCTTCACCTCCCAAACATGTCTCATCTCGATGCAGAAGCAGAATCAAGAGGTCGAGCGCAGTCAAACCTTCATACTTATACCCACACTCAACAAAAGACATTGCATATCAAAGCTGACATCCCGCATTAACATAATCCGCCTCCATTGTCCTCCATCTCCTCCACCTGACCCTGGGTGGTCAGGAAGTTCGATCCGGTCTCCACCGCTGCGACTCAGTCTGTTCTTTGATCCTCGCCGGTGGTTGAGACCTCTTGTCCTGTTCTGAGGCGTGAGGTCATTCCACATATGTAATCACTAAACATTCTAATAGGTCTATACATATGTAGGTATGGAATATAGTATGATTAATATAAGCCACATAGGCAACTTTTGGTTTAGAGGAGACGACTGTGAGCGATAGGACATGTGTGGCTGTGTTTTAGTAGAGAGAAAACTGCGGCCACAATCACGATTTATCCAGGAAATTTTTTATAACTCTTCCACACTCTAACGGTGATGTCACTCACTCTGAGCTCCCAACATTCTGGACCTTTGACTCCCATGTTAATCACAGATTTTTGTTGAAAAACCTGCCAGACTATGAATGAGAAAATTTCAAAAAGTTGCAAAAGTTACTGAAAAGCTGAATGGAAGTTAGGTAGCTGAAACATGCAGGAACAAAATCAAAGCAGAATGGTTTCTCTAGCTGAAAAATTAAAGAAGTTATTAAGCATAAAAACAGAAGTTGCAGAAGCAGAATTTTAGCAGAAATTCTCCATTAAAATGAATGTATTTTTTGAGATGGAATATAATTTTTATAAAAAGTATAATAGTTATCAAGAAGAACAATACAAGCACACTTCTCCTGAAGAAGCGGTACATTTTGATACCAGAATGAAGTATCTAGCACTAAAACTGCAGAATTAGAGTCCAAAAAAATGGCGGAAGAAAATAGGAAGATAACAGTGTGAATTCACACAATTATTGACGTTCATAAAGCCCTGACTAATAAGCTTTAAAGGAATGCTAGATCTGACAGAGTTGTGACTCTTTGTCAGCCTGGCTACAGTGCTGAAAAGAAACCTGGGATTATTCTTGTGCTCTTCAATTATCCATCTATCTTCTACCGCTTTTCCGGAGGTCCAGGTCGCGGAGGCAGCAGTTCAAGCACAGAAGCCCAGACTTCCCTCTCCCCAGCCACCTGCTTCAGCTCTTCAGAGAGAATACCAAGGCATTCCCAGACCAGCTGGAAGACAAAGTCTCTCCAGCGTGTCCTAGGTCTGCCCCAGGTTCTCCTTCCAGAGGGACATGCCCGAAACACTTCAAGTGGTAGGCGTCCAGGAGGCATCCTGATCAGATGCCCACACCACCTCAACTGGATTCTTTCAATGTGGAGGAGCAGCATTTCTACTCTGAGCCTCTCCCGGATGACTGAGCTCCTCACCCTATCTCTAAGGGTAAGTACAGAAATCCTACGGAGAAAGCTTATTTCAGCTTCTTGTATCCACAATCTCATTCTTTCAGTCATTACCCAAAACTCATGACCATAGGTGAGGGTAGGAATGTAGATTGACCAGTAAATCAACAGCTTTGCCTGAGAGCTCAGCTCCCTCTTCATCACGACAGACCGGTACAACAACAGCATCACTGCAGATGCTGCTCTGATCCATCTGTCAATCTCTCGCTCCATTCTCCCCTTGCTCGTGAATAAGACCCAGAGATAATTAAACTCCTCTACTTGGGGCAGGAGCTTGTCCCCAACCCGGAGAGGACAATCCACTTTTTTTCTGACTGACCATGGACTCAGACTTGGAGGTGCTATTTCTCATCCCAGCCACTTCACACTCAGCAGCAAACTGTCCCTGTAAGACCTGTAGGTCATTGCTGGATGAAACCAACAGGACAATATCATCTGCAAACAGCAGAGATAAGCTCCTGTGGTCACCAAACATGACACCCTTTGCTCCTTGGCTGTGCCTAGAAATCCTGTGACAAATCGGTGACAAAGGGCAGCCCTGGTGGAGTCCAACTCTCACTGGGAATGAGTCCGACTGAGTGGTGGCAATACAAACCAAGCTTTCACAATAGTCGTATAGAGACCAGATAGCTCGTAACAACAAGCCCGATACTCCATACTTCCGAAGCGCCCCCCACTAAAAAACACGAGGGATGCAGTCGAATGCCTTCTCCAAGTCCACAAAACACATGTAAAATGGTTGGGCAAACTCGAACCGTCAAGGATTCTTGAGAGGGTAAACAGCTGGTCCGATGTGCCATGGCCAGGCCGAAAACCACATTGCTCCTCCTGAATCTGAGGTTCGACCAATGGCCGGACTCTCCTCTCCATTACCTTGGCATAGACCTTCCCAGGGAGGCTGAGGAGTGTGATACCTCTTAAGTTGGTGCACACCCTCCGGTCCCCTTTCTTGAAGAGAGGAACCACCACCCCGGTTTGCCATGCCAGCTTCTACACAGTGTTGCAGAAGCATGTCAACCATGATAGCCCGACAACATCCAGGGCCTTGAGGGACTCTGGGCAAATCTCTCCACCCCTGAAGCCCGGCCACTGAAGAGTTTTTAACCATTTTGGCAACCTCAGCCCCAGTGATGGGTGAGTCATCCCCCTCGTCCACAAGTTCTGCCTCTTCTGTGGAAGGTGTGTCAGTGGGATTGAGGAGATCGTCAAAGTATTCCTTCCACCACCCGACGATATCCCCAGTCGAAGTCAGCAGCACCCCATCCGCACCATACTGTACACAGTGTGGACAGGGAGCTGCTTTCTCTCATGAGTCAACGGACAGTTTGCCAGAATCTCTTTGAGGCTGACTGAAAGTCTTGTTCTATGGCCTCACCGAACTCCTTCCACAGCCAAGTTTTTGCTCTTCAATTAATGCAGAATAACAAGTTGCTCTGGCTTTCCTAAGAGATTTTTTTTTTTTTTTATAAATTAGAAGTTGATTTGTCTAAGCTAAATAAAATTCATCTAATTTAGTGGAGCACAACTTTCTTTCTAACCGATGAGTCTTCTGTTTTAAGCTGCGAGTTTTTGTGTTGAACCAAGGACTCATAAATCTGTGATTAGACTTTTTCTTTTTTAAAGGAGCCACCATGTCTAGAGCCTAATGCAGAGAAGCTGTAACACTACCTGTGGTATATGGAAAAGGGGCACTAAATTGTGAAGCGCAGTGTGGTGATGTGAACTTCCCGTCATGTCACCACACTGTCCTATATAGTGGGAGGGCCACCATCTTATGGCCTCTTTATGTCAGATGCCCACGCTGGTGCCTGCCGTGTACTGCTCTGTATATAGTTCATAATAAAGCTGTGTTTGCCACCTTCATCTTGCCTCATTCATCACCCATGTATTTCCATGCATAACATTTGGCGACTGAGGATTAACGTATGGAGGTGTGCATTACACCGTTCTGTCCCTTTCTCGAGCTCCCGGGCGAGCCACTGGTTCCATGGCCACATTGATTGAAGGCCTATCAAACGTATATTACGGTGCTGGACCTCGGGACGCTTGATAAGGTGAGGGCGAGAGCGCTTCTCGTTCACAACGTGGGTATTGAAGGCCGGAGGGTCGTATAGACACTCGGCGAGGACGTTGTGGAGCTGCTAGCTAAACATTTCTCCACCCCATACAGCGTGACTGTCCAGAGAATTCGCTTTCGCCGGAGACGCCAGCGTGTAGGTGAGCCTATTTGCCAGTATGTCATTGACTTGAAGCAGCTAGCTAGCGAGTGTCGTTTTGGACCACTTGAAGATGAGATGGTATGTGACCAACTAGCAGAGCACACGTGCAACACTGAGCTGCATGCTAGGCTATTAGTGGCACCTAATGACTTGATATTAGCTGAAGCCATTGAGCCAGCTCTCCGGTTGGAAGCCATTGATAAGTTAGCTGTGGAGCTAAATTGGCGCCAGCCACAGAAGTCGCCAGAGCCACCCGCCTCAGTTAATGTTGCAGACCCTGATAGCAAGGATAGCTTGGACAAAGATTATTGGGAAATCAATGCTGCCAGCCAAAGGTTTGCCCCAGGAAACCCCCGTTGCAGGGGTTGTGGGTCCGCGACACACCGCCATAAAGCGAAGAAATGCCCGGCAAGAGGAAAACGTTGTAGTAGATGTGGATGCTTGAATCACTACGCCAGGGTGTGCTGTTTGTCTTACCCGGAGAACCCACAGGAGAAATCATCCTGCCCGCCCCCGATGGACACTGGGAGCAAATGGTATGAAGCGGTAATGGACACCCTTGCTTTCAAGTCAACCAGTTCTTGCCCAGTGCCGGTACCCATGCTGATGAGCGACACCATGCTAGCTCCAGATGCCTCTGGCACTTGGCCGTAATTGGCTGGGGGGTCTGCAGCTGCAACGGTGTACACTGTAACGTTCATAGAAGAGGACGGGGTCAGACCGACGAGCATGGAGTTACCGCATGCTCAGCAGCAGCTCATCAGGCTGAGTAAAATTCCACTTCGGGTCATGTACTTGGTTCAGGTCTGGGGTGATAAACAACCACGGTGAAGATGGGCCAAACGACAGCCAGCTAAACATCAAGCACGTCTGCAGATAGTTGCAAAGTTGGGAGCGGCGTGCTTCCGGTTGTCCGACGGCTCAATGAGGCATGCCAACCAGCTACGGCATGTCCAGGAGGACACGCCAGGTGGCAAAGCTGAACAGGAGTCGGTGATGGCAGTGAAGGAGTCGGGCTCTGCTGTCCAGAAGATCAACCATCGCTCCGGGGGCCTGTTGCCTCCAGGGGCGCGCCTGCTGAGGGGCTACCCTGGGGCCCCCCCATACCGGTTCTACCTCTCCCACCCAAGTGACTGTGCTGTGAAAAAGGGTGTTTACACTTCCTGTGTTTTGTGCATTCATGTTATGGTACGAGGTTATTTTTGTCTTTGCCTTTTAGTTTAGGAGCACGGCTGTGATTTTTGTTTATTGAAGGACTTTTTTTTAGGTATTTGGTGGCAGAATAATCCACCATGCCATGCGGGCTATGCGGGAGTCCACCCACCAACCCTATTTTAGGTTGTTTTGAGTGAGTGTGTTAGGCCAATTTAGTGCATCAGTTTTCGTTATTTTAGAGTGTGATTAGTGTCCCAAATTGGGGTGGGTTTCAATTGTGTGTGTGGTTTTGGACTTTTCTTGGGGGGGTGGGGTATATGGAAAAGGGGCACTTTATTGTGAAGCACGGTATGGTGACATGAACTTCCTGTCACGTCACCACACTGGCCTATATAGTGGGAGGGCCACCATCTTACGGCCTCTTTATGCCGGATGCCCACACTGGTGCCTGCCGTGTACTGCTCTGTATATAGTTCATAATAAAGCTGTGTTCGCCATCTTAACCTTGCCTCATTCATCACCCAGGTACAGTGGTGTGAAAAAGTGTTTGCCCCCTTCCTGATTTCTCATTTTTTTGTATGTTTGTCACACTTACAGTAAATGTTTCAAATCATCAAACAAATTTAAATATTAGACAAAGATAACACAAGTAAACACAAAATGCAATTTTTAAATGAAGGTGTTTATTATTAAGCGAAAAAAAATCCAAACCTACATGGCACTATGTGAAAAAGTTATTGCCCCTAAACCTAATAACTGGTTGGGCTACCCTTAGCAGCAACAACTGCAATCAGGCATTTGCGATAACTGAGAATGAGTCTTTTACACCGCTGTGGAGGAATTTTGGCCCACTCATCTTTGCTGAATTGTTGTAATTCAGCCACATTGGAGGGTTTTCATGCTACAACATCTCAATCAGATTCAGATCAGGACTTTGACTAGGCTACTCCAAAGTCTTCATTTTGCTTTTCTTAAGCCATTCAGAGGTTGACTTGCTGGTGTGTTTTGGATCATTGACCTGCTGCAGAACCAAGTGCGCTTCAGCTTGAGGTCACGAACAGATGGCCAGACATTCTCCTCAGGACTTTTTGGTAGACAGCAGAATTCATAGTTCCATTTACCACAGCAAGTCTTCCTGGTTCTGAAGCAGCAAAACATCCCCAGACCATCACACTACCACCACCATATTTTACTGTTGGTATGATGTTCCTTTTCTGAAATGCTGTGTTGCTTTTATGCTGGATGTAATGGGACACACACCTTCTAAAAAGTTCAACTTTTGTCTCGTCAGTCCACAGAGTATTTTCCCAAAAGTCTTGGGGATCATCAAGATGTTTTCTGGCAAAACTGAGATGAGCCTTTGTGTTCTTTTTGCTGGTGGTTTTTATCTTGGAACTCTGCCAAGCAGGCCTTTTTTGCCCAGTCTCTTTCTTATGGTGGAGTCATGAACACTGACCTTAACTGAGGCAAGTGAGGCATGCAGTTCTTTGAATGTTGTTGTGGGGTCTTTTGTGACCTCTTGGATGAGTCGTCGTTGTGATCTTGGGGTAATTTTGGTCGGCCGGCCACTCCTGGGAAGGTTCACCACTGTTCCATGTTTTTGCAATTTGTGAATAATAGCTCTCACTGTGGATCGCTGGAGCCCCAAAGCTTTAGAAAAGGCTTTATAACCCTTTCCAGACTGATAGATCTCAATTACTTTGTTTCTCATTTGTTCCTGAATTTCTTTGGATCGCAACATGATATCTAGCTTTTGAGAATCTTTTGGTCTACTTTACTTTGTCAGGCAGGTCCTCTAAGTAATTTCTTGATTGAGAACAGGTGTGGCAGTAATCAGACCTGGGTGTGACTAGAGAAATTGAACTCAGCTTTCCAAACGTGATAAATCATAGTTAATTTATGTCTTGGGGGAGGGGGCACTTTTTCACATGGGGCCATGTAGGTTTGGAGTTATTTATTTTTTTCCCAACATGATAGCTCAGTATTGAGCTATCATGTTGTAACTTGAAATGTGTATTGCTTTTAACAATATAGGTATCATGTTATAATATGATACCCATATTGTTCTAACAATAAACTTATAACATTATGTGATACTGAACTATCACATTGTAACGTGAAACGTATTGTGTTATGTGATACATACTGTGTATAACTGTTGCCATTGGTCCAGATCTGGACCCATTTCACAGCAGGCTATTCATCCGGCACTTCCTGTGCACATGCGTTGTGAGCCAATGCATGGTTTCCGGAGCTATAGACACTTCGTAAATCGTATCTATTTACTACCTTTTTAACCTTACCCACTCCCAAATCCTAAGGCTAACCTCTTAAAAAGGTGCTGAAAGCAGGACATTAACCAGCAACCTTCTGCTCACGGGTCCACTGTACTATCTACCTAAGCCACAGTAGCAACTGGCTTGGAGTTGATCTGAAAAGGTTTTGTTGGATTGTCAACTCAAATTCCGGAAACCGGATGTAATACGGAAAAATAGCTGTACGGGAGACTTTACGTACCCGGAGGGCTACACTTCGTACACTTCTAACAATAAATTTGTGCTACACATGTTCCTTTCTTCTTCTTCTCTATCCCCTCACCCCCCAGCCAATCGCAGCAGATGACTGCCCCTCCCTGAGTCTTGTTCTGCTGGAAGTTTCTTCCTGCTAAAAGGGAGTTTTTCCTCTCCACCATTGCCAAGTGCTTGCTCACAGGGGATCACCTGATTGCTGGGGTGTTTCTGCAATTGTGGGAGTTGCCCCTACAGTTGAAAGTGCTATGAGATTATTGTTTTTGTGAAATGGCACTATATAAATAAAGCTGAATTGAATTGAATAAATGTATCATGTTATAACATAATATACAGCCCTTTATTTTTTTTATTTTTTTTTGGTGTGACAGCAATACACTTCCAATACAGCAGTACATGTGATCTAATCTTCCATTGCTCTGGCAGGAACTTGAAACATTATCTAGTAGACTTCATTTGGTTTGTGTTCAGTAAAAGACAGCTGAGGTCAGTGGACACAATGCATATTTGTCCAATTTTAGAGCATCCTTGGAGAGAAACGGGGCACCAGAAACACCCTGTCTCTGTATGTGTGTTAAAGTTGAAGTATGAATTAAATCTCAAAATCCCTTAATATCAGCCAGAGCTTTTGTCTTTCCCAGCTGTTTTTCCAGATGAAATTCCCACTCCCGCCTGTAGAGTGCAGTGTTGAAGTATATCAGAATTGTGCTCTCTCACTAGGCGTCAGATCAAGCTGATGTGCTCAGAAGTGAGGCTGTTGAATGCACTAAGCTGCTGTAAATCAACACTGATAACATGCCAGTTATCAGCCGTCTATCTCCCCTCACTAACCTCCCCTCTTCTACTGTCAGTTCACTTTTCTTCTCTTGCCTTTTTTTTGTAACTGCCTGGCTCTTTCTTCTTTTCTCTCTTCCCACATCTCAGCCCATTTTACCCTCCCCTTTCGATACCCTTGGTGCTCTCCCCATTTCCCTGACAGGTTTTGGAAATAGCTGATGGGGAAGCACAAAGTGCAACAGTGCTGCGAGTTTTAATGGTGCTTCTTGATAATCCGTAATCTGACAGCTCATCAAAGGAGACCATGCGGCTGACATTCCATCTTTTGGGGATCATTCACTAGGTTGCATGAGTGTAATGTAAAACAGTCATCATCCCCAGCAGCTTTGCAGTAGAGCACGTTTGCTGAATAACATGTTGTAGCACAAAGTTCTGATACTGGGGTGCTAGATAAGGGAGAAGAAAGACAGGAGAAATATTACAGTATTTTCAGAACATCTGACATATTTAAGTACATAGATTGATCTTGGCACACTGCAGCTACAGATGACAAGCTCCAAGACATTTCTAAATGAAAGAAAAACTGATTAATTGAGTGCCACAATGAATTGATCCAGTGGTTGCTTTAGCAGCATTTTGTCATTTTTGATTTGGATCAATTTGATCCTCTTAGAGAGAGTGTTCAATGTAAATTAATACAAAGTTATTCTGTGTGAGTGCTTTTAGGTTTCAGTGGAACTTTGAGCCTGATGAAATTGTCTTTTCCATTTTGCATTGACCTTTTTATCTCTTTCAACATCTTTCAAACATCAAATGTAATATTTTTTAAAGTCTGATGTTCCAGTAAATTTTTAGACATTTGCAATGCAATGCTAAGGAGCATTGAACCTGCCAAACTGAACTACAATGCACTCCCCTGAGATGCATACCCTTTCTTATTACAGCCACTTGTGCTACAGATGTTCCTTTCTGACAGATTTTTCTGAATCACCATTTCATTTCCTGCAAGTCAAGATTATGCAGCACTCAGGAGTTGTCTGATCCTTACATTCAGTGTGTTCACAGTTGGATGGGTTCGCTCTAAAAACAATATATCACTTCCTCTTTGATTTTACCCCTTTTTGACCCCATGGCAGTGCCTTTTGACAGTATAACCTCGATCAAGTGGCCAAGATTGTTTTGCCAAGACTGGAGACTTTAGCTTTCTTTTTTGCCATGCTGGAACACAAATACTCCAGACATAAAGCCAATAGCCATTTAATCCAAATTTAACTTATCCATGTGGCTAGTATAGTTTAGAGACAGATGATGGATGTGGTGTGGTATGTACAGTATACCGCTGCTGACATTCCCCATGTTGGACATCATAAAAAAGCCTTTTACAATCTCATTCAATCATTGTAGAAATATCAACCTATAGCTATGGGGTAAAAATCAGAGCAAAAACATTTTTGAATGATGTTGTTACATGGTTTTCAATATATTTTGTTCTTCTTAAGCTTGGTGTGTATACTTACAGTGGTGTGAAAAAGTGTTTGCCCCTTCATGATTTTTCAGTTTTTTGTATGTTTGTTACATACACTTAATTGTTTCAGATCATCAAACAAATTTAAATATTAGTCAAAGATAACACAAGTAAACACAAAATGCAGTTTTTAAATGAAGGTGTTTATTATTAAGGGGGAAAAAAATCCAAACCTACATGGCCCTGTGTGAAAAAGTGATTACCCCCCGTTAAAACATAAATTAACTGTGGTTCATCACATCTTTGGAAAGCTGAGTTCAATTTCTCTAGCCACACCCAGGCCTGATTACTGCCACACCTGTTCTCAATCAAGAAATCACTTAAAGAGGACCTGCCTGACAAAGTAGACCAAAAGATCCTCAAAAGCTAGACATCAAGCTGCGATCCAAAGAAATTCAGGAACAAATGAGAAACAAAGTATTTGAGATCTATCAGTCTGGAAAAGGTTATAAAGCCATTTCTAAAGCTTTGGGGCTCCAGCAAACCACAGTGAGAGCCATTATCCACAAATGACGAAAACATGGAACAGTGGTGAACCTTCCCAGTAGTGGCCGGCTAACCAAAATTACCCCAAGAGCGCAGCGACAACTCATCCAAGAGTTGCAGCGTGGTGGCGGAGTGGTTAGCACTGCGGCAGCACAGTAACTCACCCTTGACCGGGGTTCCTGGGTTCGATCCCAGCCCCCGACCAACAGTGATCTGTGTGAAGTTTGCATGTTCTCCCCGTGTCTGCATGGGTTTACTCCGGGATTTCTCTGGTTCCCTCCCACATGCAAGTTAGGCAAATCAAACTGGGGATTCTAAATTGTCCTTAGGTATGACTGTGAGAGTGAATGGTTGTCTGTCTCTCCGTGTTGGCCCTGCGATGGACTGGAGATCTGTCCAGGCTGTACTCTGCCTCTCGCCCAAAGATGCTGGGATAGGCTCCAGCCCCCCCGCAACCCGAAAAGGATTAAGTGGAAGAAGATGGATGGATCTTTGTCTAATATTTAAATTTGTTTGATGATCTGAAAAATTTAAGTGTGACAAACATACAAAAAAAATGAGAAATCAGTAAGGGGCAAATACTTTTTCACACCACTGTAAAGGAAACTTTACAGCAAAAAAACAGAGACATGAGACATTTGAGTGATTTTGCTCCTGATATGTCCTCTAAGTCAAATAAAACATCTTACAGACATGTTAACAAGGAAAAAAAACTTAATTTTTGGCACAGTGTAACTTTAAAATACAGGATCATAGGCAATACATCAATATGGGCTGCACGGTGGCGCAGTGGTTAGCACTGCGGCAGCACAGTTTACCCTTGGCCGGGGGATTGTGGGGATCGTGGGATCGTGGGTTCGATCCCAGCCCCCGACCAACAGTGATCTGTGTGGAGTTTGCATGTTCTCCCCGTGTTGCGTGGGTTTACTCCGGGATTTCTCCGGTTTCCTCCCACATGCCAAAAACATGCATGTTAGGTTAATTGGCTGTTCTAAATTGTCCCTAGATATTTGTTTCCTATAGGCCCTTAGAATAGAGGGTTAGTATTAATGAAAGCGCTTTGAGTGGTCTTTGTGACTAGAAAAGCGCTATATAAGTGCAGGTTAGTTAGTTAGTAGTTAGTAATATATCTATGCAAATGACAAAGAAAAAAAGAAAGTGTGTATTTATTGTATGGTATTTGTCAAGCTTTAATTCATTTAAGTAAAACAAGAAGGAGACATATGATTGATTCTAGGGTATCCTACTGCTGGACATGAATCAGCAGTGGCAGCTGTGCCTTAATAATGTAAATGTCACAAATTGCCCACCAGGGTGGAGAATGGAGACCAAAACGCTGTCTATGAGTTGCAGGTGGTTTAATCAACACACAAAATACAAATGAGAACAAAACTTACGAGATACGATACAGAAGCAGGATAATAAGAAGGAAAACTAGCACAACGGCTAAGGCGTGTGGAAACGCCGAATAGGCAAGAAAACTAGACATGGGATTCACGTCTGGAATACAGAGTGAAGGACTTTGCCCTGAGCTGCGGGGCGGCGTCCCTTAAATAGGACAAGGAGCGATTCAACAAGTGATCAACAGGTGTGGGTAACAGGAGCGAGGATAATGATTAGAATAATTAACAGCTGGAACAAACCGCGAAACTACACTACCGTTCAAAAGTTTGGGGTCACTTAGAAATTTCCTTATTTTTGAAAGAAAAGCACTGTTTTTTTCAATGAAGATAACTTTAAACTAATCAGAAATACACTCTAATATCTAATATACATTGCTAATGTGGTAAATGACTATTCTAGGTGCAAATGTCTGGTTTTTGGTGCAATATCTACATAGGTGTATAGAGGCCCATTTCCAGCAACTATCACTCCAGTGTTCTAATGGTACAATGTGTTTGCTCATTGCGTCAGAAGGCTAATGGATGATTAAAAAACCCTTGTGCAATCATGTTAGCACAGCTGAAAACAGTTTAGCTGGTTAGAGAAGCTATAAAACTGACCTTCCTTTGAGCAGGTTAGTATCTGGAAAAAATTATTATTTCAAATACAAATCATTATTTCTAACCTTGTCAATGTCTTGACTATATTTTCTATTCATTGTACAACTCATGGTGGTAAATAAGTGTGACTTTTCATGGAAAACACAAAATAATTGTCTGGGTGACCCCAAACTTTTGAACGGTAGTGTAGCTAGGAGCAAATGGAAGTAAATAAAGAATGCTGTCAAAATAAAAGCACAGAAGGAACAAAGGTAACTGACAATAAAATAAGAAATGCTACAAAACAAGATACAGACCAGATAATACAAAAAAGAGGAAAATAACCCATCAAGGCGAGGACAAGATAAAATGCAAAAACCAAGAGATGCTCAAGGTACTGGAAATAATAACAATAATTAGCAGTACCTCAAAAGGAAAACTAAAGGTGAAGGGGTGAGAAGGCTGATGTCCAAATACGAGACGATGTAATTTACAATACAAGAAGATCCATTAACATATAATAATAATACACAAGACTATAAAGACTAAACTAAGACTACGATAACAGGACACCACAAACAAACAGAAACAAATGGCAAACTCAAATAACAAAATACAGACAAAACCAAATTCAAATTCAATAATAAAACCGAGATGGGGAAAGTACAGAAAATAACCAAACTAACTGAAGGAGTGAGCACAGTTCCCCAGCTGTGCTTAGCATCATGACAGAAAAACCATCCATTTTTGCAGCACAAGACAATTTAGTTCAGTAGAAACTCCAAAGCTCTGAATAGTATTTACTTAAACACAGATTTTAAAAATGATAATGTAATCTTGTCTGTAGAGAAAATATGATGTGGCAGACAGCCAGGAGGTCGTAAATTTTCTTTTGCAGGAAAGACTGAAACAGCCAGGCTGGTTCTGACCAAAGGTTGAATAAATATACTTGCCAGCACTCTAAAGGTGGCTAAATATTTTTTAATTTGTTCTTAATTTTCTATCAAATGAAGTTTATTTTGTTCTATAGTACATTTAATTAAAGTGTTGGCTAGATAATAGAAACAATACAGGATGAAAGCACATAAATATAACTGGGCTGCAACTGAAAAGTTCCAAGTCAGCATCTGGGTACAGCTAAAAGTTCCTGGTCAGCTGATCTAATCAAGGGCTAGAACATTCAGTTCCTTGCAGGTAATGAATTAGATATTCATTGCAATGTGGCTAGGCATATGGTCACATTTGGTTGCGCTTGTCTGAAGCCTGGCAGCTCCAGTTGGCAGCATGTATGATGACAATAGGATGAGAGCCAGAATCGATGTAGAATTGACAGAGTACGCCGTCCATCGACAGAAAAATGATCTGTGGGCCAGATAGACTCTAAACCACTTAATGGCAGGACTACAACTGTATGGCTGCGTGTTTGTTTCTGTTGTAGTGGACACACATACGGGACCTGTTTTGTGACTCACATTTTAGGTCAGAACAAAGTAAGAGGCTTCCTTGGTGATTACAGGAAGCTGCAAGAATCTTAGCTTTGGTATGCAAGGCTTGAGACTGTGGGGGGTTTAATTAAAGGATTAAAGAAGGGATGCATTGTAGACAGTGGAAGTGATATCATGGAGAGAGGATGCATTGTGACTGTCTTTATAATGCAAGGTGGTCTGTGATACCTGTGACCCGTGAACTGTAAGAGTCCTGATATTTAAGGATGAGAGTTTCCTGTGTGGCTCTCTTGCTGCTTTGAGATGATGGTGATGTGAATAAAGCTGACTTGAGAGAGAACTCTGCCTCGTCATTCTCACATCTCCACACTGTACCTTTTAGACCTTAGTGCAGCTTTTGATACTATCGATTATAATATTTTACTTGATAGATAAGAACACCATGTTGGACTTAATGAAACTTCGTTGCAGTGGTTTAGATCTTATTTATCTGATAGGTTCCAGTTTGTTCACGTCAATAATGAGTTTTCTTCCAACTCAAAGCTCAGTCATGGAGTTCCATGGGGATCTTTGCTAGGCCCTATTCTTTTTAGTTTATATGCGCTTCCGCTAGGCAACATTATTAGAAAGCACTGTATACATTTTCATTGTTATGCAGATGACACACAGTTGTACCTGTCAATGAAGCCAGATGATTGTAATCAAGTATCCAAGTTAGAGATCTGTCTTAAGGAAATCAAAGCTTGGATGACTTGTAATTTCCTGCTATTAAATTCAGATAAGACTGAAGTCATTCTAGTTGGTCCAGAAAACCTTAGAAATACCTTTCCAAATCAAACTCTTAGTTTGGATGCGGTTACTCTTTCTCTTAATAGTTCTGTGAGGAACCTTGGTGTTATTTTTGATCAAGATTTGATCAAGATCTGTTTTTAATTCACATATTAAACTTGTTTCTAAGACTGCCTTCTATCATTTGCATAATATTGACAAGATTAGGAGCATCTTGTCTCAGAGTGATGCTGAGAAACTAATCCACGCTTTTGTTAGCTCAAGATTAGATTATTTTAACTCTTTATTATCAGGTTGTCATAAAACATCTTTAAAAAGTCTTCAGCTGATTCAAAATGCTGCTGCAAGAGTTTTAACAGGTACTAGAAAGAGAGATCATAGTATCTCTCTGGTTCTGGCCTCCCTTCATTGGCTTCCCATAGAGTTTAGAATTAAGTTTAATATCCTTCTTCTCACTTAAAAAGCTCTAAATAATCAGGCCCCTTTTTATTTAAAAGATCTGATACTGTCATGACTCGCCGCTCATCAGCGGCGCCAGCTGCGCGCACACCTGCTTCTCGTCAGCGGCGAGGTATTTAATCCACTCTGCCCTGGGCTTCGGCCTGAAGCCGTCTCTCTACTTCGGCATCGCTTGCTACAACGGTACTCTCGCCTACAAGCAAGACAATCTGGGTAAGCCCTCCTTACCTCCTTTCCTCCAGCCCTCTCCCCTGTGCACAGGTGGACTCCCCGGCGGCGGACTTCCTCATCTCGCCGCTGCCTCCGCGCTGCTGCTACAGGCACTCCAGGTCGCTGTCTCCCGGGCTCCGCCCTTGTCGACGCCAGCCACCTATCCTAACCAAGGTTGTCTGGCTGAACGGCTTCCTGCCCCTGTGCCTGACGCAGACGCCACCACCAACACATCCTTATTCCACAGACACGCAGTCACACATCCCTGTTGTCAATAAAGCTATTAAATCTACCCTGAGCCTGCGTGTGTGTCTCCTGAGCCGTGCATTATGTCAGTACGGCTTCAGCAGAGCGGCTCGGCAGACAGCGGGCTCGCACGCCGTCTTTCCACCCTCGAGGCTCGGGTGGATCTAATAGCCCACCAACAACAGGTGATATTAAACCAATTGTCAGTAATTACTAACCGATCAGACCGCTTGGACCCCCAGCAGCCGTTCCCCTCGGCTCGTCTGGGTGGCGCAGCTTCCGCTGCTCCGGCGGCTGTCCAGCCTGCTCCGGGTGTACCGGCACGGCTCACACCAATCCCCACTCCCGCTCGCTTTAGCAGCAAGCTTGGTGGAGCTCGGGGTTTTATCATGCAGTGTGAGTCCGTGTTCCATCGCGTTCCCGGAGACTTCCCCTCAGACCACAGCAGGATTGGCTATGTAGGTAACCTCCTGGAGGGTCGAGCGCTTACCTGGGCTTATGCCATCATGGCGAGGCCCAGCTACGCCACCCTCACCTATGGTCAGTTCGTGCGACAATTCCTGGAAGTGTTGGATCACTCGCGTTTGGACAGTGTCCAGGTCAACCGCCTTCTCGGCCTCCAACAGGGTAGCCAATCGGCGGCCGAATATGCGATCGACTTCCGGGTTACCGCGGAGGAAGTTGGCTGGGAAGAGCGTGCGCTCTGTGGCATCTTCCTCCGCAGCCTTAACTCTAGTCTGAGGGATGAGCTGGCCGGCCGGGATGTCCCAGAGACTCTAGCGGAGCTGATCTCCCTTGCCATTAGTTTGGATAACAGGCTGCGCGAGCGCGCCTCAGAGCGGAAGCACTCTTCTCGCTCGCACGGCGCCTCAGCGTACCTGCCCCAAGCTCGCCACCTGGCGTTGCCGCCGCCAGAGGTCTCCGAGGAGTCAGAGCTGATGGTGACGGGCCGGACAAAGCTCCCCCTGGCGGAGAAACAACGCCGCCGTGATCTGGGCCTTTGCATGTATTGCGGGGGCAGCCAGCACACGGTGGAGCATTGTCCGGAGAAGCCAAACGAGGAGGTCCGCGAGTCACTGTAGGGGGCCTCGCAGACGCTAATCGGTTAAATACCCTCACACATTTGACGCTGCCCATCCGTTTTTGTCACAATCTCACAGGGCACCTCACGCATGCACTGGTGGATTCAGGCGCGGAGGATAGCTTTATTTCACAGAGCCTGGCAACCCGATTGGGCATCCGTCGTCACCCCCTCGATCCTCCTCTCGCCCTAGTTAATCTCTCCCGTGTCTCACTGGGAAAGGTGACCCACCGGACATCCCCTGTTCCAGTAATCATCTCTGGAAACCACCGGGAGGATATCTCCTTCTACGTCCTGCCCACCTCGGTTTCACCTGTCATTCTTGGATACCCTTGGCTCCGTCTCCACAACCCCGTCTTGGACTGGAAGACCGGTAAAGTGTCTGCTTGGAGCACCTTTTGTATGGGCACCTGTCTCCAATCCGCTGCCTGCGCCCCGTCCTCGCCCCCCACAGCTAAGGAACCGCGCCCCCGGATCTCACCCTGGTGCCCTCAGAGTTCCACGACCTGGGTGCGGTCTTCAGCAAGTCCAAGGCGATGTCTCTTCCTCCTCACCGGCCCTATGACTGTGCCATCAACATCCGCCAGGGGGCGCCCCTACCCTCAGGGCGTCTCTACAGCCTGTCAGCGCCAGAGAAGGAGGCCATGAACACCTACTTGAAGGAGTCGCTCAGCGCTGGGATTATCAGACCATCTTCCTCACCTTTAGGCGCAGGGTTCTTCTTCGTGGGAAAGAAGGACGGCTCCCTTCGTCCTTGCATAGATTACCGAGCTCTCAATGACATCATGGAGAAGGACCGCTATACCCTGCCCCTCATGGACACCGCCTTCCACTCCCTCCAGGAGGCGACCTGGTTTACCAAGCTGGATCTCCGCAGCGCTTACCACCTCGTCCGGATCCGGGAGGGAGATGAATGGAAGACAGCCTTCCGTACCCCTAACGGTCATTTTGAATATCTAGTTATGCCGTTTGGGTTGACCAACGCTCCAGCCGTCTTCCAGCGCCTCATTAATGATGTCCTCCGGGATTTCATTGGCCTGTTCGTGTTCGTCTACCTGGACGATATCCTCATCTTCTCCAGGTCCAGGGATGAGCACCGGGTCCACGTGAGGCTGGTCTTGCAGAGGCTGTTGGAGAATCGTCTATATGTCAAGGCGGAGAAGTGTGAGTTCTACGCCAAGACTACTTCCTTCCTGGGATTCGTCATCTCCCATGACCAGGTGCTCCCGGACCTAGCGAAGATTAAAGCGGTGGTGGATTGGCCCACACCCACCTCTAGGAAACAGGTTCAGCAGTTCGTCGGGTTCGCCAATTTCTACCGCCGCTTCGTCCCTAACTTTGGAGCCATCGTCGGTCCTCTGACCCGCCTCACCTCCCCTAAGACCCCGTTCTGGTGGACTGAAGAGGCCACAATGGCCTTCCAGGTGCTGAAGACAGAGTTTTCCTCCTCCCGGGTCCTCAGCCAGGTCGATCCCGCGCTGCAGTGCATAGTGGAGGTGGACGCTTCGGACACGGGGGTGGGGGCGGTGCTGTCCCAGCGGTCTCCAGCCAACGGAGTAAAGCCACCCTGCGCCTTCTTCTCTCAGCGCTTGTCCCCGGCGGAGCGTAATTATGACGTGGGGGACAGAGAGCTTCTGGCCATCAAGCTTGCGCTTCAGGAGTGGCGCCACTGGCTGGAGGGGGCTGCCTTGCCATTCGTGGTCTTTACTGACCACAAGAACTTGGAATATCTAAGATCTGCCAAGCGTCTGAATGCCTGCCAGGCACGCTGGTCCCTGTTCTTTGCAAGGTTTAAATTTAACATCACCTACAGGCCTGGCTCCAAGAACGGCCTGCCCGACGCCCTCTCCAGGCAATTTGCCCCGGAGGCCACGGAAGATGCTGTTCACACCATCCTGCCCAGGTCGTGCGTCATGGGGGCTGTTTCCTGGGACATAGAGGATAAGATCCGGAGAGCGCAGGAGTCGGAACCGGACCCTGGCGGCGGACCAGAGGGGAGGCTCTTCGTGCCATCTGCTGTCCGGGGGGACGTTATTCACTGGCTCCATACCTCTAAGCTCACCTGCCATCCTGGAGCTTCCCGGATGATCGACCTCCTCCAGCGATCCTTTTGGTGGCCAGGTCTGCGGAAGGATGCCGCCCACTATGCCCGGGCCTGCCCCGTCTGCGCCACCAGTAAGTCAGGTAACGCTCCCCCTGCGGGTCTGCTCCAGCCCCTGCCCGTCCCTGGCAGGCCCTGGTCGCACATCGCTCTAGACTTTGTCACCGGCCTTCCTGTCTCCAACAACTTCGACACAGTTCTGACCATCGTTGACCGTTTCTCCAAGGCCGCCCACTTTGTGCCCTTACGTGGACTCCCCTCAGCCTTGGAGACGGCGGACCTCCTCATTCAGCATGTGGTCAGACTGCACGGAATACCTGTCGACGTGGTCTCCGATCGTGGTCCCCAGTTCTCTTCGGACGTCTGGAGATCCTTTTGCAATGCCCTGGGAGCCAAAGTAAGCCTCACCTCCGGCCATCACCCCCAATCCAACGGGCAGTGTGAACGGACCAATCAGGAGCTGGAGGCTGCGCTCCGCTGCGTCACCACATCTAAGCCCCCGTCCTGGAGCTCACACCTCGCCTGGGTGGAGTACGCCCACAACACCTCTCGCTCATCTGCCACCGGGATGTCTCCCTTCAAGGCATCCCTGGGTTACGATCCACCTCTATTCCCCGCGCAGGAGGGCGAATTGGCTGTTCCCTCCACCCAGGCGCACCTCAGGCGGTGCCGCTCCTTTTGGACTATGGCGCGCAATGCGCTTTTATGCGCAACAAATCCACGGAGGACCGGCACAGGAGACCTGCCCCTGCCTACCAGGTGGGACAACAAGTCTGGGTATCCACACAGGACGTTAACCTAAAGGGTGAGAGGAGGAAGCTGGCCCAACGGTTCATCGGCCCATTTCCCATTACAAAGATCATCAACCTGGTGGCTGTGCGTGTGGCTATTCCCTCCTCCCTCCGCATCCATCCCACCTTCCACGTCTCCAAGGTTAAACCGGTGGTCTCTGACCCCCTCTGCCCTCCACCTGCAGCGCATCCCGCTCCCCGGATGATTGGTGGCCACCCGGCCTGGACTGTCTCCGACATCTTGGACTCCCGGTGCCGGGGTCGTGGGTTGCAGTATTTGGTGGACTGGGAGGGCTATGGACCCGAATGGAGACAATGGGTGCGTTCCTCGCTGGTGTTGGACTGGTCTCTCATCGCTGACTTCCATCGAGCGCACCCAGAGAAACCATCGCCAGGAGGCACTGCTAGAGGGGGGAGTACTGTCATGACTCGCCGCTCATCAGCGGCGCCAGCTGCGCGCACACCTGCTTCTCGTCAGCGGCGAGGTATTTAATCCACTCTGCCCTGGGCTTCGGCCTGAAGCAGTCTCTCTACTTCGGCATCGCTTGCTACAACGGTACTCTCGCCTACAAGCAAGACAATCTAGGTAAGCCCTCCTTACCTCCTTTCCTCCAGCCCTCTCCCCTGTGCACAGGTGGACTCCCCGGCGGCGGACTTCCTCATCTCGCCGCTGCCTCCGCGCTGCTGCTACAGGCACTCCAGGTCACTGTCTCCCGGGCTCCGCCCTTGTCGACGCCAGCCACCTATCCTAACCAAGGTTGTCCGGCTGAACGGCTTCCTGCTCCCGTGCCTGACGCAGACGCCACCATCAACACATCCTTATTCCACAGACACGCAGTCACACATCCCTGTTGTCAATAAAGCTATTAAATCTACCCTGAGCCTGCGTGTGTGTCTCCTGAGCCGTGCATTATGTCAGATACCACCTATTATCCTAACAGAGCACTACGCTCCCAAAATGCAGGATTACTTGTAATACCTAGAATCTCCAAAAGTACAATGGGAGGCAGAGCCTTCAGTTATCAAGCTCCTCTCCTGTGGAACCAGATGCCAATCTGGATTCGGGAGTCAGACTCGATCTCTGTTTTTAAGAATAGGGTTAAAACCTTCCTCTTTGATACAGCCTATAATTAGGAAGGGATCATGTGCCCCTGAACCCTCCCTTAGTTATGCTGCTAATAGGTTTTGACAGCCGGGGGACCGCCAACAATGCACTGGGCTTCATTCCTTTCTTCACTGTCAGTGAAATATTTTTACTGGTCATTAAAATCTGTTTGTTCTCTCCCATAGATTGAGTCCCTGTCGTGCTGTTTGCTCTCTACATGTCTGTTCTTTTCTTCTTCTTCTCTATCCCCTCACCCCCCCAGCCAGTCACAACAGATGACTGCCCCTCCCTGAGCTTGGTTCTGGCGGAGGTTTCTTCCTGCTAAAAGGGAGTTTGTCCTCTCCACCATTGCCAAGTGCTTGCTCACAGGGGATCGCCTGATTACTGGGGCTTTCTGCATTTGTGGGAGTTTCCCCTTCGGTTGAAAGTGCTATGAGATGACTGTTGTTGTGAAATGGCGCTTTCTAAATAAAGTTAAATTGAATTGAATTGTGTGTCCACTTACTGCATTTTTTTTTCCCACCGTGGGCAACTAGTTTCTGTTCATTTTCTATGTAGTCCAGCGTTTAATGTGTTCAGCACCCTTGGTGCAAAAACGCTCTCAGCGGTGAGCATTTTTGGGGTTTTTTGTCGCTGCTCCCAGGCGAAAAGCTTGCCTTAATCAATATTTAACGGCAAAAACTTGGAAGGATGTACATATGTTTTCTTACCAGTTTTATGTAAATTGGTGTTGTTAGAGACTTTCAGTGCAAAATGTGAAACACTGACGGTGAGCTGAGTGACAGTTCAAGTGGTTGCAACCAGCCTGAGACTTTTTTATTTTTAAGAGTGCCTGCAAAAGGCACAGAAAAACAAATCTAGGTTCTCGCCCAAAGATGCTGGGATAGGCTCCAGCACCCCCCACCGCCCCCCCGCGACCCGAAAAGGATTAAGCGGAAGAAGATGGATGGATGGATGGTTGCTAGACACACAGCCTCATGATGGGAGATAAGAATATTATAAGATAAGATAAGCCTTTATTAGTCCCACAATGGGGAAATTCCAGGATTACAGCAGCAAAAGGATAGTAGCACTCAGAGCAATAGTTAATAAGATAATAAAAACTGATTAGACAAAGCAGTAAATGAATATACATATGTACACAGATATATACACAGTGCAGGAGCATTGCAGCTAGAATATAATAAACAGCCTACAGTGTTGTTATGGTGAATAGTAAGTGCTGCAGTTAGATCTCACAAAACAAGGATATTGGAATTACCAATAGCTAATCATTAAAAATTCTTAAAAAGGTGGGTTACAGTAATGTAGTTTGAAACCAGATTGAAAAATGTCAAATATCCTTATGACTTACAGTGAAAGGTTTGGAGTTACTGGATGATCCGTATTTTTGACAGGATTGGTTTGATACCTTATTAATCCCAGAGAAAATTCTAGGGTGTCCAGTCAGTTGGATGAGGTAGCCACGGTACAGTGTCAATCCTTTCACCTTTCCAACACACATTCTCATATAGGGCCACTTTAGCAACTCCAGTTAACCTAATGTGCATGTATGTGGACTGTGGGAGGAAAAAGTACACTTGTACAAGCCTGGGGAGAACATCCAAACTCCACACAGATGAGTCCTGCTGGCTGGCTGATGGATTCAAACCTAGGACCCTTTACATAGCCATGGTTATATTATCATCACATAGTTATTAGGTGTCTCTGATTAAAATGGTAAATCCAACTTTAGCTCATCCATTTTTGCTGGTAGCTGTTAGGGGCTAACTACAATTTAGATTTAGCCTATTTCCATGTTAGTTTCCATGCACTTTGCCTGTTTTGTTTTTTTTTTTTTTTTTTTGCATCTTCAGATGACCAAAAGTCTATCACCTTATAGGTACAAACCTCAATTCCAATTAAGTTGGGACGTTGTGGAAAAGCATAAAAACAGAATACAATGCAAATCCATTTCAACCTAATCCACCTGAGATGGGCTTGGGCCCAGAGCAACCAGCAGTATTTCTGGGTATTGTTGATATATGGCTTTTACTTTGCATGGTAGAGTTTTAACTTGCACTTGTAGATGTAGTGATGAACTGTGTTAACTGATAATGGTTTTTCCAAAGTGTTCCTGAGTCCATGTGGTAATATCCTTTACAGAATGATGTTGGCTCTAAAACAGTGCTGCCTGAGGGATCAAATGTCACAGGCATTCAATGTTGGTTTTCAGTCTTGCTGCTTATGTGCAGAAATGTCTCCAGATTCTCTGAATCTTTTGATGATATTATGAACTGTAGATGAAGAAATCCCTTCTTTGCAGTTGGGCATGGAGAAACATTGTTCTTAAACTGTTCGACTATTTGCCCACACAGTTGTTCACAAAGTGGTGAACTTCTCCCCATCCTTGCTTGTGAATGGCTGAGCCTTTCATGGATGCTCCTTTTAAACCCATTCATGATACTTAGCTGTTTACAATTAACCTGTTCACCTATGAAATGCTCCAAAAAGGTGTTTTTGAGCATTTCTCAACTTCCCCAATGTTTTCTTGCCCCTGTCCCAGATTTTTTTGGAAAGTGTTGCAGGCACCAAATTCAAAATGAGTGAATATTTGCAAAAAAACAATAAAGTTTATTGGTTTGAACATTTAGGGACAATTTACTAATGTGCTGCACCATTGCAAAACCCCATCCTGGGTATGACATTAAAATGCATCCGGGTGAGAGGGTTTTTTGGACTAGGAGGATGATGGAGTGCCTTTTAACCCTCGCTGATACTCCCAGGTGTCCCTTAGGCAAGGACTAGTACCTGTTAGCCTCCCTTACCAGGGTTACGGTAAAACTCTCTAACAACTTTGTGTGTTGTAATCCCCTAAGGAGACCCGGGGTTAAAGTGGTTCCTAGCACCCCCTTGCTGATCATATGAGGTGACAAATGGGGTAACTTGTTTGCCACGAGTTGCGACCCATGTCAGTAGAGGAAGAGGTCCTGGTTCTTGAGGAATGTGTCTTACTGTGGCTCTCACAAGTCCAACACAGTGCATTGGCTCCTACTTCACTTAGACAGGAGCTTGGAAGGACCCAGTCCAATCAATCGGCTTGTCAAGATCTACTCTGAGATGTCTTTTGTCAGTGTAACATCTCCTAATCCCAGAAGCCTATGGTGGAGGGTCATTCGAGTAATTTTCACTTTTGTGCTTTATTGCTCGAGTATACCATCCCTGTATCCCTGGTGCATAGCCTGCAGGAAGTCCACGGCTCTGTGCATCCCTTTGTAGGGCTGCGAAGAGGGTGGGGAGCAGGGATGATGAATCATCCATCCATCCATCCATCCATCTCCTACCGCTTTTCCGGAGGTCCAGGTCGTGGAGGCAACAGCTCAAGCAGAGAAGCCCAGACTTCCCTCTCCCCAGCTACCTGCTCCAGCTCTTCAGAGAGGATACCAAGGCATTCCCAGACCAGCTGGGAGATATGGTCTCTCCAGCGAGTCCTGGGTCTGCCCCGGGGTTTCCTCCCAGAGGGACGCGTCCAAAACACCTCAAGTGGGAGGCGTCCAGGAGGCATCCTGGTCAGATGCCCATACCACCTCAACTGGCTCCTTTCAATGTGGAGGAGCAACGGTTCTACTCTGAGCCTCTGTTCTCCTGGATGACTGAGCTCCTCACGCTATCTCTGAGGGTGAGTCCAGCAATTCTATGAAGAAAGCTCATTTCAGCCGCTTGTATCCTCAATCTCGTTCTTTTGGTTATTACCCAAAGCTCATGACCGTAGGTGAGGGTAGGAACATAGACTGACTGGTAAATCGACAGCTTTGCCTTTGAGCTTAGCTCCCTCTTCACCACAACAGACCGTTACAACGTCCGCATCACTGCAGATGCTGCTCCGATCCATCTGTCAATCTCTCGCTCCATTCTCCCCTCACTCGTGAATAAGACCCCAAGATACTTAAACTCCTCCACCTGGGGCAGGATCTTGTCCCCAACTCGGAGAGGACAATCCACCTTTTTCCGGCTGAGGACCACGGACTCGGACTTGGAGGCACTGATTCTCATCCCAGCCGCTTCACACTCAGCGGCAAACCATCCCAGTAAGACCTGTAGGTCATTGCTGGATGAAGCCAGCAGGACAACATCATCTGCAAACAACAGAGATGAGATCCTGTGGTCACCAAGCATGACACCCTCCGTTCCCTGGCTGCACCTATAAATCCTGTCCATAAAAATTATGAACAGGATCGTGACAAAGGGCAGCCCTGGCAGAGTCCAACTCTCACTGGGAATGAGTCTGACCGAGTGTTGGCAATATGAACCAAACTCTCACAACAGTCATATAGAGACCGAATAGCTTGTAACAGCAAGCCCGATACCCAATACTCCCGAAGCACCCCCAACAAAAAAACCATGAGGGACGCGGTCGAATGCCTTCTCCAAGTCCACAAAACGCATATAAACTGGTTGGGCAAACTCCCGCGAACCCTTCAGGATTATCGAGAGGGTAAAGAGCTGGTCCGATGTACCATGGACAAGACGAAAACCACATTGCTCCTCCTGAATCTGAGGTTCAACCAACGGCCAGACTCTCCTCTCCAGTACCATGGCATAGACCTTCCCAGGGAGGCTGAGGAGTGTGATCCCTCTAAAGTTGGAGCACACCCTCGGGTCCCCTTTTTTGAAGAGAGGAATCACCACCCCAGTTTGCCATGCCAAAGGCACTGCCTCCGACCTCCATGCAATGTTGCAGAGGCGTGTCAACCATGACAGCCCTACAACATCCAGGGCCTTAAGGTACTCAGGGCGAATCTCATCCACCCCCGGGGCCCGGCCACCAAAGAGATTTTTAACCACTTTGGTGACCTCGGTCCCTGTGATAGACGAGTTGTCCCCCTCGTCCACAAGCCCTGCTTCCTCTGTGGAAGGTGTGCCAGTGGGATTGAGGATATCCTCAAAGTATACCTTCCACCGCCTGACGATATCCCCAGTCGAAGTCAGCAGCGACCCATCCGCACCATACACAGTGTGGACAGGGAGCTGCTTCCCCCTCCTGAGCTGCCGGACAGTTTGCCAGAATCTCTTTGAGGCCGACCAAAAGTCTTGTTCCATGGCCTCACTAAACTCCTCCCATACTTGAGTTTTTGTTTCAGCAACCACTTGAGCTGCACTCCACTTGGCCTGCTGGTACACCTCAGCTGCTTTGGGAGTCCCACAAGCCAACCAAGCTTGATAGGACTCCTTCTTCAGCTTAATGGCCCCCCTCACCACTGGTGTCCACCACTTGGTTCGGGGGTTGCCACCACAAGATGTCCTGACAACCTTGCGGCTGCAGCTCTGGGCAGCCGCTTCAACAATGGAGGTGGAGAACATGGCCCATTCAGACTCCGTGTTTCCAGACTCCCTCGGAATGTGGTTGAAGTTCTTCCAGAGGTGGGAGTTGAAGACCTCCCAGACAGGGGCCTCAGCCAGACATTCCCAGCACACCCTCACTATATGGTTGGGTCTACCAGGTCTGAATGGCATCCTCCCCTGCCATCAGATCCAACTCACCACCAGGTGGTGATCAGTTGACCGCTCTGCACCTCTCTTTACCCGAGTGTCCAAGACATACGGTCGCAAGTCTGATGACACGATAACAAAATCGACCATCGATCTGCGACCTAGGGTGTTCAGGTGCCAGGTGCACATATGAACACCTTTATGCTTGAACATGGTGTTCGTTATGGACAAACTCTGGTTAGCACAGAAGTCCAATAACTGAACACCACTCGGGTTCAGATCGGGCAGGCCATTCCTCCCAATCACCCCCCCTCCACGTTTCACTGTCGTTGCCCACATGCGCATTAAAGTCCCCCAGTAGGACAATGGAGTCTCCAAGAGTAGCGACTCTCCAGCACCCCAGTCAGAGACTCCAAAAAGGCTGGGTACTCTGAACCATCATTTGGTGTATCGGCACAAATCATGGTCAGGATCCAGTTCCCAACCCGAAGGCACAGGGAAACAACCCTTTTGTTCACTGGGGTAAACGGTGATATAGAGGCAGCAAGGTGGGAAAATACAAGAATACCCACCCCTGCTCGTTGCCTCTAACCCAGGGCAACTCCAGAGTAGGCCAAGCTCCAGTCCCTCTCCAGGAGACTGGTTCTGGAACCGGAGCTGTGTGTTGAGGTGAGGCCGATTATATCTAGCCAGTATCTCTCAACCTCATGCACCAGCTCAGGCTCCTTCCCCACCAGAGAGGTGACATTCCACATCCCAAAAGCAAGTTTAGGAAGCTTGGGATCAGACTGCCAAGGTCTCTGCCTTTGACCGCTACCTGATCCACATAGCACTGGTTCCCATGGTCCCTCCTGCAGGTGGTGAGCCCACTGGAGGGCGGACCCATGTAACTCCTTCGGGCTGAGCCTGGCCAGGTCCCATGGGTGGAAATCCGGCCACCAGATGCTAGCCATCGAGCCCCTCCCCCAGGCCCGGCTCCAGGGTGGGGCCTCTGTATCCCCATACCGGGCGGGGTACACTGAATCCTTGTTCTAGCATTCATCATGACAGTCTGTTGGATTGGCCCTTCACCCAGGACCAGTTTGTCTTGGATGACCCTACCAGAGGCAAACTGCCTCTGACAACATAGCTCCTGGGATCACTAGGGCATGCAAACCCCCCACCACAATAAGGTGATGATCCATGAGGGGATAATGAATCATATGCTATAAATTCTAATTCCTGGGTCATCCACATCATCTTCCGACGTTTGTTTTTTAGGGGTTTGTTTAGTAGCCATATTTTACAGCGTATGATGAATCATATGCTATAAAATATGGCTACTAAACAAACCTGACCTGGTTAACTAAAGATAAGCCTTCATTATTAAGTAATATTTAAAATTATGGAGTCCTAGTTAAAGGGAAAACGAGTACTCAAAGCCTAGCTGCAATAAGCCAACCCTTAAGTCAAAGTCTAAATAAGCCCGCAGAACAAAACCAGTCATCAAAAGAAAAGAAAAAAAACCCATCCAACTCCTCTACTCAGGCAAAATCAAGCCAAGAAAATATATTGCAAAAGAATGGGAATCCAGTAGATGCAGAAATGTCTGAAGTCATGACTTCAGACTTGTAGTCACAGCCCCTCCCCAAAAACCAAGCATAAGGAGCGTGCTTTTGTTTTACCTATGTGAAGGCGGGTAGCCCCATTATCTAGTGGAACTGTTGTGGCTTTAAGGCCAATTTCTCTGAAGTGCAGCGTTTAGCTGCTAGTTTTAATCCTCTTGCTCTTTGCCTTCAAGAAACTCTCCTACTTTCAACCAACCCCATGTCTCTGAAACATTATACAATGTACAGTATAATACATATGGTCCAAATGTGCATTGTTCATCTGGTGGTTCAGCAATTTTAGTAAGGAATGACATAATTCACAGTCACTTGGCATTAGTCTCCAACTTGAAAGCAGTGGCAGTTCGTCTAACTTTGCATAAAGAAATAGCCTTATGCTTTGTCTATATACATGTTTGCATATCAGCCCCATTTAGGAGTTGAAGATGCTGTCATCTACCTGCTGCAACGAGCCCATCTGCACCTGGATGGTGGAGGAGACACTTTGAGAATCACTTTTTTTGATTTCTCCAGTGCCTTTAACACCATCCAGCCACTGCTGCTGGGCGAGAAGCTGCGGGTGATAGGGGTTGACGGCTCTGTGATCTCCTGGATTACCGACTACCTGACAGGCAGATCACAGTTTGTCAGGCTGGGCAATGTCTTGTCTGGAGTGGTGGCTAGTGATATGGGAGCGCCACAGGGGACTGTGCTCTCTCCTTTTCTTTTTACCTTATACACCACAGACTTTCAGTACAACACTGAGTCATGCCACCTGCAAAAATTCTCTGATGACTCAGCTGTTGTGGGGTGTATAAGAGGAGGAGAGAAGGGGGAGTACAGGGCACTGGTAGACAGATTTGTGGAGTGGACGGAGCAGAATCACCTGAGGTTGAATGTCAGCAAGACCAGGGAGATGGTGATTGACTTCAGGAAGAGGAAGGCTCCTTTTCAGCCACTGCAGATTAGGGGGAGGATGTGGGAGTGGTTGAAGACTACAAATATCTGGGTGTCAGGATCAGCAGCGGGTTGGACTGGAGATCCAATGCCGATGCTGTGCACAAGAAGGGGATGAGCAGACTCTACTTCCTGAGAAAGCTGAGATCCTTCAACGTGTGCAGCAGGATGCTGGAGCTTTTCTACCAGACTGTTGTTGCCAGCGCCATCTTCTTTGCTGTGGTCTGTTGGGGTAGCAGTATCAGGGCCAGAGATACCAACAGACTTGACAAGATTATCAAGAGGGCTGGCTCTGTAATTGGTCTCAGACCGGAGACCTTTGAGACAGTGGTGGAGAGGAGAACACTAAATAAACTGCAATCCATCATGGACAATCCTGATCACCCCCTCCATCACACACTAGATAGACAGCGAAGCACTTTCTCCAGTAGACTACTGCAGCTTCGTTGTCGAACGGCCAGGTACAGGAAATCTTTCCTGCCATATGCAATTTCACTGTACAATAACTCACTATGATGTTGTATTTTGGTCATAGCTATGCTGCCACACTGCATCTTACAGACTAACTGGTACATCACTTTTCACTCTGCTCCTGATAGTCCTTCTTTGTGCAATGAGATGATTCATGTGTTTATACAGGTCATCATATATTAAGCTGTGATGTATATAGGTTCTATAGTCGTGTTAGTTTTTTACTTTCCATGGGTAATCCATTTGTCTGTTGTGTGTGTTTCTGTTGTTTGGCTGTCAACTGTCATGCTGCTGTTACACTGTAATTTCCCAGTTTGGGATCAATAAAGTACATCTATCTATCTATCTATCTATCCCACCAGATATGACTGTGACACCGGAAAATCTTGATGACCTTCATAATCAGTTGCCATCCCCATACATCTTTATGGGTGATTTTAGTGGTCATAATCCTCTGTAGAGAGGAATTTGCTCAAATGCAAAAGGCAAGATACTGGGGGATTTTATTGCTAAAAATGATCTGTGTCTTTGGAATGATGGGCCTCACACATACCTCCACCCAAGACATGAAACCTATACTGCAATTGACCTATCTATATGTGATCCTGAGCTAGTGCTGGAATTCTTGTGGCAGGTCTTGAATGACCTTTGCGGAAGTGACCACTTTCCGCTAATACTGACATCTACAGAAGTGGATGTACAATCAAGAACTTCGCAATGGCAACTCAAAAAAGCAAACTAGCCATATTTTGTTTCTCTCTGTAAAGAGAAATTCAGCAAAAAACCTCAATCACCCTGTCACTCTGTTCAGAGCTTCACTCAAACCTTAATTACAATTGCAGATAACACTGTCCCAAAAACATCAGCAAAGCCACACCGTAGGTCAAACCCATGGTTCAATGATGACTGCAAAAAGGCCATTGAGGCAAGGAAAAAGCAGAGAGGGTGTTCAATAAACATCTAACAACAGAAAACCTGACCAGATTTAAAATCTGTCCAGCTATAACACGCAGGATCATCAATGAAGCAAAAAGACAGCGCTAGAGGGAATTTGCATCAAGCCTCACATCCAACCCATCTACCAAAAAGATCTGGAATTTAATCAGAAAGATGAAGGATAAGGAGAATGGACTTCAAGTACAGCATATTAATCATCAGGGCAATCTGCTGATGACAAAATATGAAATAACTAATCAACTAACAAAATCGTTTGAGAAGAATTTGTCTATTGGAAACTATCGCCCTGAGTTCCAAATCATACAGACACAAGACAAACAAAAAGAAATAAACTTTTCTTCAGATAACTCAGAACCATACAACCAAGATTTCACTATGGAAGAACTTTTGCTCTCAATAAGGAACTCTCACGACACTACTGTGGGGCCAGATAAAATTCATTATCAGTTTTTAAAACACTTACCCCCCAGTGCACTATCCATTCTCTTGATGGTTTTTAACAATATTTGGAAATCAGGCAGTATTCCTGAAAGCTGGAAAGAAGCAGTAATTATACCTGTTCCAAAACTCAAGAAAGATCATACTGATACCAACAACTACTGTCCAATAGCTCTGACAAGTTTCCTCTGTAAAACCATGGAAAGAATGGTAAACAATCACCTTGTGTGGGTGCTTGAGTCTGAAGGCCTTTTTGCTGATTACCAGTGTGGCTTCAGACATGGTAAAAGCACTTTAGACCACCTTATCAGATTAGACGCCTATATACGTGATGGTTTTATTAGAAAAGAACATGGAGTTGCTGTATTTTTTGATTTAGCAAAAGCATATGACACAACATGGAAATATGGTATTTTAAGAGACCTACATGGCATGGGTTTTAGAGGACATTTGCCCTTTTTCATTTCAAACTTTTTGTCCAATAGATACTTCAAAGTCCGAGAAGGAGATACCCTTTCAGAGTCCCATGTGCAAGAACAAGGAGTCCCCCAGGGAAGCATCCTCTCGGTTATTCTTTTTAGCATTGATTATTACCTCCGTCAGGAGGTTGTTTTTGCCGGGGTTTGTCTGTTTGTCTGTCTGTCTGTTGGTTAGCAAGATAACTCAAAAAGTTTTGGACGGATTTCGATGAAACTTTCAGGTGTTGTTGGAAATGGTACAAGGAAGAACTGATTAAATTTTGGGGATGATCTGGATCACTGTCCAGAAGAAAACCGCCATTACGGAAAATGCCATTTTCGTGAATAACTACTGAACCACTAATCCTATCATTGTCAATCCAATTGCTAGTCATATGTTTTCGTGGTCAAGGAATCTGAAAACGTACACACAAACACTGTATGGGGGGAACTGTGGCCGCCATTACGGAAAATGTCATTTTCGTGAATGACTACTGAACCACTAATCCTATCATTGTCAATCCAATTGCTAGTCATATGTTTTCATGGTCAAGGAATCTGAAAATGTACACACAAACACTGTATGGGGGGAACTGTAGCGCTTGGCGGAGGTCTGCGCTCTCCGAGTGCTTTTCTAGTTAATAGTGTAGTTAGTGTTCTTAGACCAAATACCTTTTGCAGTTTTTACATAGATGACCTCTGTATTTGCTACAGGGGGAAAGACATGAGCACAACTGAAAAGCAACTACAGTTGTGCATAAACAAGATTAATATGTGGTCAGTCAATAATGGTTTTAAATTTTCAAAAACAAAAACTGTCTGCATACACTTTTGCCTGCTGCAGTCTCTTCACCTCGACCCTGAGCTTTTCATAGACGGAGAAACTATCAAGGTGATAAAAGAAACCAAATTCCTTGGACTTATTTTTGTTTATAAGCTGTCTTTTATTCCACATATTAAATTTCTACAAATCAGATGTTTTAAAGCCCTTGATATTATTAAAGTTTTGTCAAAAACTAAATGGGGTGCAGACTCCACTGTGCTGCTGCGTCTCTACAGAGCACTTGTAAGGTCTCGGTTAGAGTATGGGGGCATAGTTTATGGATCAGCAAGGAAATCATACATCAGGATGCTGGAAACTGTCCATCACCAAGGTCTAAGGCTTGCCTTGGAAGCTTTCGGAACCTCCCCTGTTAAAAGTTTGTATGTTCAAGAAAATGAGCCTTCACTTCAAAACAGGTGCCTGAAATTGGCTCTCCAGTATATGGTTAAACTTAAAGAAAACCATAGAAATCCAGCCCACTCTGCAGTTTTTCACCCTCAATTTTTGCAGATGTATAAGGTCAGACCTAAGAGCATCACTCCTTTTGGACTCCGTATAGAACCTCACCTGGTAAAATTAAACCCTGATATGAGCAACACAACACAGACGCAGTTTTGTCCCATTCCTCCATGGAGTTTGAGGAAACCCAATATCATTCTGGATCTGAGCCAAAACAAAAAGAAAGACTCTCACCCATATGTGTACCAGCAGCAGATCTTAGACATAAAATGCTGTTTTCCTCATCATATTTCCATATACTCGGTTGGATCTAAAGTAGATGGCTCAGCTGCAGTTGTCACCGCACACAATCAGCATGGCTTGCGGATTCCCAAACAATGTTCAATTTTTACAGCAGAGGCTCGTGCTTTGTTTCTAGCATTCGAACACATTGAAAGAACCAAACAACAGAGCTCCTTAATTTTTTACTGACTCCAGATCCTGTGTTCAGATGCTTGGGTTTTTAAAGACTGATCACCCCATTATTATTTGGATTTTAGAGAAACTAGGTTTTTTCAGAAACATAATTTTAATGTCATCTTCTGTTGGACCCCCAGCCATGTTGGCCTGTCAGGTAATAAGCAGGCAGCCAATTCTATTGTATCTACATATGTATCTCTCTCTATTTATCTATCTGTCCTTCTATTTATTTATTTATTCTTTCATTTATCATCCTATCTCTATATGATTTTTAACTCAATTTTCTTATTAGTTCTATTTTTTGCCATGAAAGAGTCATAGATGCTGACATGGCGTTAAACAAGAATACTCACTCCCTTGCAAAACCCTGTTTTGCATTAAAAAACTACTGTCAAGACTTACTAAAGGGCGCAGGGCAAAATTAGTGGTGGAAAGGTGTGGACTATGTTAATTTTGTGCCTGGCCTCATTGCATATGTATTTGTGAGAGTTGTCATGTCAAAGTGCAAATTTGAGGGAGGAGAGTATTTAAATGACTGGCACAAGGTGATTTACTAAGGTTTGCAGTTGTCAATCTCCTGCTAAATGTGCCAGGATTTAACGTCCAAAAAAAAGCTTGTCTTAATACATCTGTGCCTGACATGATAGCGATCGTTGGTGCCAGGAGGAGGCACTGGAGAGAACCAAGGGCACGTGGCCAAAGAGACAGAAGCTTCTCTCTGCGTGTGACTATTTGACTTGACAGAAGAACAGATTATATGAATATCAATGGTCTCATAGAGATCGGTGTTATGCTGAACTGGACATCAGCTGGCAGTTGTTTTTTTTTTTTAAATTTCATTTGTTTATACTGTCTACATGAATTTGCATCCATAAAATAGGATATAGGAGCCCTTCCTACCTGCGGTGGACATACAGATGGTGTCAGCCGATACTGACTTTTTTCTCTTTTCTGTGGAGATTCAGACTCGGACTCTGGAGTTTCCTCTCCTATCAGCTCTCCCTCGCTCTTGAAGCAAAATCTTCCACATTGTCAATTTTGTTTGTTTTTTTTTCCTCTATCCATATTTCTATATTTACAGTATTTCTTTTTGTTGTGCATAAAACAGTAATTAAATTCCCTCTTCTCTCTATTTCTCTCTCCCAGTTCAGGATACACAATATAGGAGGAAAACAACAATGAGATTATTAACAAAAAGAGCGCACAGATTCAGAGAAATGCCCCCCGAAATTGCAACACCGTAACTCAATGGCATTTATAAAAAGTTGTGAACTGGGAGACCTGTAGATTTTGTAAAAACAAACTTATTCACATACTAAAACCCCAGAGTCTCCATCAGACCATCTTGGTGGTTCTAGTGTTAATAAACACATTGGTCAAATAATCAATTTATTCATGAGTAGTCACTTTTTAAATTAGATACAAATTCATTTGTACATATTAAACAAGAGTCTGCCATGTTAAATGAAAATCTAAATTTTGAAATATGACAAAAATAAACTATTTTAGTGGGGTTTGCGCTTAAACAAATGCTTAAAAAAGAAAAGGATTAAGTGGAAGAAGATGGATGGATGGATATTATGGTCCTCTGAACTGGCTGTGCCTGTGTTGATGACCCGCTTCCTCAGCTGTGCCTGTGCACAATTTTGAGGTGCTCTTAGTGGATGGGTGGGCATTATTGAAATGAAGTATTTGCATCTGTGTTCATAATTTTGCGTGTTGTTAGCAGATCACTGGCAAAAATTGGTCACTCCCTTAGGTGCTCTGTTTAAATTGCGCACTCGCTAATTTGTGCTGCCTTAGTAAACCTGCCCCTAAATTTCTTGTCTTTGTAGTGTATTCAATTAAATATAGTTAAAAAGGATTTGCAAATCATTATATTTTATTTTTATTTACATTTTACACAACTTCCCAGCTTCCCTGGAATTGTGGTTTGTATTAAGATTGGCCAATTGAGATACTAAATCCAACTTCAGCATTTTTTTTTTCTTTTTGTTTTTTTTTGGAAACAGATGTGACATTTGGAAATATGCTGACAGGATAGCTTTTTCAAGGTGTCAGGCGACACATCCGGGTCCCGGAGGGGAGGATGTCGAGGTCTGTCTCTTTTTCAAACAGCACCATACTGTGGAAATTAAGGTTTGATACATATTTGGTGAAACATCAAAGTGCAGTTATTGAGGAATACAGTCACTTCTGGAATTCCTATTGTCAAATCAATTTGCTTGGTCGGAAGTAACTGTTGTATAATTGAGCTTAAAGTTTAGCATAGAATCGTGGCTAAGGTGGGGCTGTGTTTTTGTTAGTTCTGAATAATATTTGTTCTTTGACACTTGAATTGCATTTTGGTATCTGGTTCATTCTCTTACGGCTTACACCATAAAGTACATTAAGTTGATACTTTCTGCTCTACTGCATTGTTGTCTGAACGCCTGTGTATTCTCATTAATCCAGGATTGTGATTTCAGTATTAGGCAGCATGACTTTGAGGTGCAATTACATCCTGGATGATGGAGTAAGAGTTATAACTGAAAACTGAAAGATCTTCTGCACAGTAGTTAAAAAGATAATGTGTGTCTGATAAATTGGTGAGGAGTCTCTAAATTCAATGCTGAACTGATCCACAGTAAATGGTTAAATAAGAATTACACACGAGACTTTGTGGCTGATGAATATACCAGGGAGTTCAAGTTTAACAACAGGAGACGTGACCAGAAACAGGTCGCATGGCAAATGACAAACCAAACCTGTGTGGGACAGGTAAAAATCTTAATAGTTAGGAGTTAGATTTAAAAATTTGCTCACCATTGGCTTTAGCGGACAACAGACTTTGATTTTAAAATCACCAGGAATCAAGGCCTAAGTCTTAATTTTGGTACAATATTGGTGCAGACTCAGAACTCATTAGTTGGCAGGTAGATGAGGACACAAAGTATCTTCTGATGCCGCACAAACAGTTGCATCTCAAAGCTTAAAAATTAGTGTATTGTCATGAAACTACCATCACAAAGGATTTATAGTTCACAATTATGTTATAAATTATGTTATACATCTGTTATAAATCACAAGTAAATAATTACAAATAAGAGCCTTATTATCTCTGCCAAGGTTTGTCTGTCTGTTAGCAACATTCCTCCAAAAATTATGAACGGATTTTGATGAAATTTTCAGGAAAGGTGTGTAGTGGTATGGGGAACAGATGATTAGATTTTGGTGGTGATCCGGATCACGATCTGGATCCAGGAATTTTTTAAAAATTATTTTATATATTAATAAGGCGCTTTTCATATACTGCCCCTTAAAGATGTGTCCACTGAGTTACGTGCGTGGCCACACACCTCCACAACCTGAAAACCAAACACTGCAGAAAAAGTATAAAACAGCTTGGAACAAAAACAAATGTGGTCTTCAGCCACATAGTATGTGATAATTGACATTATTTCTTCTGAAGACGCCAAGTAAAAGCAAGCAAAGACGCGGTTTGGAGTGTGTGTGGACATAACACCGGCTGGTGTTATGCCGAGACTTGCCCGCTTGCCGAGAATTGCATCCCATCGTTGCAAGCAGGTGTTTAGTGTAAGTCAAAGTCAATACAATTAGATACTTTGAAAAAGTGATTACCCTTTTTACAAACAACGCAAAAATGCAAAATCTTGACTCTGAAGATTATAAAAGGTGGAGTTGGAGCTCTATGATTTCCAGTGTTGGGCAAGTTACTAAAAATAGTAACTTGTTACAGTTACTAGTTACTTCTTTTCAAAAGTAACTGAATTACTTTTGAGTTACTGCATGATTAAAGTAACTAGTTACTTGGAAAAGTAACTTTCACGTTACTTTTAAATGCATACTTAAATCATCTTGCACACACAGCAAGATCAACAGCTCCTTGTTCTCATCAGAAAAAAGAAGAAAAAGAAAACTGATGAGAAAAAAGTCTCATCTTACAGAGAAAAAATGTCTCAGATTTACACAAACTATTGTAATCAGGAGAAAGTCAGAAATTTACTAGAAATAAAGCTGCAAATTCACAGAGAAAATTTTGGACCCCTGGTGGGCCGCTTTTAGCCCACAAGCCATGTGTTTGACACCCCTGGACCAGCCCATTAAAAATGCATATTTAGAGGATTTACTTCCATAAAATAGTTGCATATCACAACAACATGTAAATGAATGAGATAAAATAAAATAGAAAGCACAGATAAATGAAAATTCACCGCTTAGAAGCTGTTCTTTACTGCAACAAATCAGTCACTTTTTCTCTGTGCGTAAGAAAACTTTAAATGCATTTAATGTGGACATTAAATGCAAGCTTCTTGCTCAAAAAATACTCATGTTTAACCACAGAAGTAGGAGCTGTTAGGGGCTACTCACTGCTTGGACAACAGGTGATCAGGGCTCAATATGAGAAGTCGCCACCACCACAGCATTTCTTCACCGGGTTGTGATGTGAACTGGGGTAGGACAGGAAATGGACCCACGGAGGAGACTGTGTGAAGGCTGGATCAGTTACAATAGGGTCAGTTTATATTTATTTGCTTGCCTTTCCCTTTGGCATGACAACTTCCAGTGGCTTGAGGCCACTGGTGGCGCTGGGGATGGCAGTTGTCCCGCAAATAGCCACCGAAACTGTGTATTCATCCCCAGTTGGCAGCTAATGAGGAGGGTGTCTAGCAACTGCAAGTTGTATGATCATCTATTTGTGCTAAAAAATATCTATCCATATTAATAAAATGAGTAACGTGAGTAACGCATCTGATCAAATTTCAGCAACTGTAACGCATTACTGAATTTTTAAACAGTAATTTCGTTACACAGCACATTACTGCAAAAGTAGTGGCATTACAGTAATGCGTTACTCCCAACACTGATGATTTCTAACCCGCTTTGAAACACTAAAACTTCTGGCAAATAAACATAATTTAAGGTAGTATGCAAGAGGTAGTAAGTTTTACTTCTAAAATACACAAATGGTTACAAGCTTGGCTGTAGTGTTATACTTTATAGTTTGTGGCGATGGGATGCAATTCTGGGCAAGCGAGCAATTCTCAGTGTAACACCGGTAGACAAGGGTGTTGTTGCAGCCACATGACCCACACAGTATGTAAACACAGTAAACTTCCACACTGGATAATGTTTAATTTTTTTGTTTGTGAAATCACAATAGGCCTGTTCTGTTATGCTTGTTTACTACGCATCACAGTGATATGATACTACACTGCTGTGTAATATTACTTAATACTGTAATTATGAACCTCGTCAGTAAACTGTAAGGGAGAAGAAATGACGGAAAAAAAACAAAAACAAAAACCAACCTGAAAGATTCAATAAACCATGATGTTGATTTAAGGTGGAACTGCCCAGCCCCAATGTATGGCCAATACAGTTATGACAGTCTTGTTATTACTATTATTATAATGTAGTCATATAATGTAGTCATATTGTTTTTTGATGCCGTTTCTCTGTTAGTAGGATCACACAAAAACTCCTAGATGGATTTGGATGACATTTTCACCAGAGGTGGCCCTTGGCCCAAAGATGAACTCATTAGATGTTGGAGGTGATCCATGAGTGCATACCTCCGCCAAGGACCTATCTTGCAAGGTACAGATGGATGGCGATATGGATGGACAAAGGGACAGAGGGGAGGACAAAGGGAGGGAGGGACGGAGCCTTGGTGGAGGTATGTGCTCTCTGAGTGCCCTCTAGTTTTATATATTGAGGGTGGCTCAGTATTTGGCAAACCCAAGTCGTTTTGACTAGAAATGCTTGCAGTGCTTAAGTGTTTGTAACTTAACGGCAAATATTTGATGGTATAAATCTAGCTGATGAAAACACTGAAAAATCTACATGAACTGATATCTGAGGTTTGAGGGAAGAGGTAAACGTAGGTTAAATATGGCAGGAAACAGGTCTCTTTTTCCATTTTTATCTTGGGTTATAATAGCTAATTAATATCATAATATTAATGTGTATTAAGTGTTTACATAATTATTATACAAAAGTTAGTTCTGACAGAGCAATCTGTCAGATCCATTCTGATTGGACCAGAGGTGCCCAACCAGTCGATTGTGATCTACTGGTCGATCTTGACATGATTATAGGTTGACCGCAAATCAGCCCGGCCCCAGGCCTGAATGCATACCACTTTAAAGTCCAATTCATGATGGCACAAACACATCGGTGCACAAGCTCGTGCACTGTAGTTCATGCATGCCTGTTGCACCCAGCCACCTGACAGCTGTTGTACCAAAAAGTGATGGTCTACCAGAAACTGATCAGTCTGCTGCAGGAGAACGCCTTGCTCAACCGTTTCTTCTCGGTTTGGTTTATGGCTGCTTTTCACCAACGCACAATGTCACTATGAGACCAAGCATTGCCATTCTGAAGAGAACCAACCACAGAACACAACTGAGGACATGAAAACATCCCAGCATACACCCTTACACAGGTCCAATGCACTGGCTACAAGCAAACAGTGTTGTTTCTCCCACAAAAACAAACCGTGCTATGCTGTGGGTGAATAAACAGTCAGGCTGTGTATGGAGGTTATTTTCAGTCATAAAGCCAAGAGCATTCTCCTCTGATTTGAGAGCACAGGCTTCATAATGTTGTTTTATTCACTCATTTTCTTCCATGGCACGGACAGCGCGGTGACCTAGATCCCTGTCAGCATGTCATAGGTGCAAATAAAGGTGGTGGGGGGGTGGGGGCATGTCTCCAAACCTGGAAAAAAGAGAGAATTGTCCCCCTCAAATCATCATATCCCCTGCATATCATGCTACACAACTGTACAAAATGCATTTGAAGCACCAGTGATAAGCATAAATGCATTTTTCCTTTAAAATTAGCAGCTTTTCTCATCAATATAGTCTTTTTCTCATGAATTTACTGCATTTATTTGCAAATTTACAACTTTGTTCTTGTAAATTAATAGCTTTTTACCATCTTAAATGTGAAACTTTTTCTTGGACAGTAAGGTTTCCAGGAATTGCTGTATTCCCTGATATTCACACTCTGACCTTTCACTGAATGTATATATCTCAATTTCAGCTGTGTTTTAATAATCTTTAGATTATACGTAGTTAATAGCAGTGGCTTCTTATAATATGTGAGAACTGTAATACTTTGATACCTTAATTTCCACAGTGAGGGGCTGTCCTAAAAACCGAGACCTCCGCTATCTGGAAGTCCTACCCTTGTGAACATCTGCCAAGATATTTCTCGTCTGTTCACAGCAAAATAGACAAGCTAGAGTTGGATGTATTGTCTTGACTAGGCAACCATAATAACCTTGTGGTGATGGACTCTTTAGTTCATCTAGAAACGCCAAGAAAAAGGAAGTGAAATCCAGGCAAACTAACACTGAAATGCACCAAAGCGAAATTCCTAACTCAACCTAAACCTACTCAACATGTGGACTGGTATGCACATAAACACTGACTTCTGCACTGGACAATATTTACTGTATTTTGGCTACATGAAATGACAATTGGCATATTATCATGAGCAGGGTTTTAGTTTTTTCCTACCCTGCTCCATGATGTGGCTGCTTTTCCCCTTATTATTTCTTTTGTGTCTGTTTTCTGTCAGGTTCATTTGTCAGGCTGCTGAGAGCCTTGGGGTTTGCCTGCTTCCTGACAGCCGACAGCCACGCCCCCTCCACCTGTCAGGGTCACAGCTGCTTGTCATTTGTGCTTCACTCAGCACACGCACACACCATTCATTCTCACTCACATGCCCACACAACCATGCACTCATTACACGTACCGGCATGCACTCAGTTGATTAGTAAATTGCAGTATTTAAGATCTGCAGTGTTTCCTCTGGCTTAAAGACCTTGGTACGGTGGCAACATATTTTTCCCGGGGGGTGGGGTGGGGAGTAAACATACCGGAATATGTTAATTTTATACTATTTATTTCCTTTTAAAATTTTACACAGTAACGTTGCATATGGAACTTACCATTTAAAGTATTGTACAACCAAGGCTTGAATATTGGGCCAGTTGGGGTCCCACCCAGCCATCCTGTGTTTAGACTTTTTAGTGGTGTTATCCTTCTCTCCTTCATCTGCCTGAACACTTTCCTCTCCTTGGCTCCTCTCTTCTGTCTCATCTTGCCCTCTCTGAGCTCTGTCTAATTCAGGTTCTCTCTCTGTCTATGGTGGTATACCAGAATCAGAATCAGAATCAGAATCAGCTTTATTGGCCAAGTATGCACAACACATACAAGGAATTTGACTTTGGCTAAAAACTTGCTCTCGTTGTTCAGGTGAAGGATTTAAATAAGGATTCAATGACAACCAGAGTATGTACAGTAAATTACAGTCTGTCCACGTTTCTATAAAAGGATGCAAATATGTTTGCAAATACAAACAGGTTAGAAAATATCAAGTGTCATATTTTGTCCTGCAGGATTTTTTTTGTCATGATTTACATAAATTACAAAAATATGTGTATTTTTTGTATTTTTATTCTAGTGTTTCTTTTTTTTTTTCCCCATTGAGAGAGTAGGGAAAGGAAAGAAACATTCATAATAGTAATGTACTCATGCATACTTAAGTTATATGATCAGGTGGGTATAGTAACCAGAAATTCTACTCATGTAAAAGCAGTGCTTTGAAATTAATAATTAGAAGTAGACAAAAATTTCTAGTTGAGTTAAGGGTACAAAGAGCACCCACTTAAAAACTTGAGTAATGACTTCAGTCTTGATGGTTTGAGGTTTTTCTCAAAAATTTATAACAATTTTCTTATAGTTTTCTACTTTTCTCTGTAAATTTATCTAAAGTTAAGATAAGATAAGATAAGATAAGCCTTTATTAGTCCCACAACGGGGAAATTCCAGGATTGCAACAGCACAGGGATAGCAACACTCAGAGCAACAATCAGAAGGCAAGAAAAAAAACAAGCAAGCAAGAGCAGCTAATAAACATATGTACGTATTACTATAAATATATATATATACACACACACACAGACACACAGTGCAGAGCATTGTAGCTGGATGGAATAAATATATGAATATATGAACACACAGTGCAGAGCATTGTAGCTAGATGGAATAAATATGTAAATATATAAACACCCACAGTACGGAGCATTGCAGCTAGGTGGAATAAATATGCAAGTATATAAACACACACAGTGCGGAGCAATGTAGCTAGATGGAATAATATGTAGATATATAAATATATAAACACACCCAGTGCTGAGCATTGTAGCTAGATGGAATAAATATGCAAATATATAAACACACACAGTGCAGAGCATTGTTGCTAGATGGAATGAAACAGCATAACCGTCTACTTAGTTATCCTACATGGTATGATTATGTGCCCATACATATTCTCACCCTCCATAGCGACCGGTATGTTCCTAGTTGTATGCCGGAGGGGACCATTGTGTAAGTCTATTGCATCTTTTGCATTCAAAAAACTATTAGTTTGTTACGTCTTTTTGCTATCTCTGCGAGCAGCCCTGCTTAGGTTGTACAGTCTGACAGCCGTTGGTAGGAAGGACCTACGAAACCTCTCGGTTGTGCACCTGGGATGATGTAGTCTGCTGCTAAATGAGCTCCTCAGTGCATTCAGTATGTCCTGCATAGGGTGGAACTCGGACTCCAGCAGAGATGACAGTTTAGCCACCGTCCTTCTCTCTCCTATCTCCTCCATCGGATCAAGGCGCTGCCCCAGGACAGAGCTAGCTTTCTTAATCAGTTTGTTCAGTCTCTTCCTATCGGCTGCAGTAATGCCACTGCCCCAGCAGACCACTCCAAAAGTGATGGCTGATGCCACCACCGTGTCATAGAATGACTTCAGCAGCGCCCCTTGTACACCAAAAGACCTGAGTCTCCTCAGCAGGAACAGCCTGCGCTGTCCCTTCTTGTAGAGTGCATCAGTATTGTGTGACCAGTCTAGTTTATTGTTCAGATGAATACCCAGGTACTTATAGGATGTCACCATCTCGATGTCTGTTCCCTGTATATTTACTGGTACTGTGAGGGGCTGCCCATGCCTGCGGCAGTCCACCACCAGCTCCTTAGTTTTCCTCGCGTTGATCTGGAGGCAGTTCCGATGGCACCAGTCCACGAAGTCCTGGATAAGCCCTCTGTACTCAGCTTCATCTCCATTGGAGATGAGGCCAACGATCGCAGAGTCATCAGAGAACTTCTGTAGATGGCAGTGTGTTGTGTTGTGTGAGAAGTCCGCAGTATAAAGAGTGAACAGGAAGGGAGCCAGCACCGTTCCCTGGGGGGGCCCCCGTGCTACTGATGATCGTGTCGGACACACAGTCCCGGGTTCTCACAAACTGAGGCCGGTTCGTGAGGTAGTCCAGGATCCATGATGACAGGTGCTGGTCCACCCCTGCGCGCAGCAGCTTGTCCTTCAGGATCATCGGTTGGATGGTGTTGAAAGCACTGGAGAAGTCAAAGAACATGATCCTCACCATATTCCCGGGCTTCTCCAGGTGGGACAGAGAACGGTGAAGGAGGAAGATCACCGCATCCTCCACCCCAATGCCATGCTGGTAGGCGAACTGGAGTGGATCCATCGCTGGTTCCACCAGGGGGCGGAGGTGAGCAAGGAGCAGTCTCTCCAGGGTCTTCATCAAGTGGGACGTCAAGGCCACCGGTCTGTAGCTGTTCAGGTCTTTGGGGTGGGAAGTTTTCGGTACAGGTACCACACAAGATGTTTTCCACAGCTGTGGTACCCTCCCCAGTTTCAGGCTCATGTTGAAGATATACGTCACAATCCCACACAGCTGGTCTGCACAGGACTTGAGGAGCTTTGCGCTGATGCCGTCCGGTCCCGGCGCCTTCCTCGCCTTGATCTTCCTCAGCTCCGTCCTCACCTGGGTCCTGGTCAGGGTCAGGATGGGGGGCTGTGTGTTGGGAGTGGGGGGGTGTTGGTGGAGTGGGGAGTGGGCAGCAGGACTTGATTTCTTTAGAGGCAGCAGTGGTTGTTGTGCAGTCAGGGGGGAGGGCGGTTGGTCAAATCTATTGAAAAACAGATTCAGGTTGTTCGCCCACTCCCTGCCCCCTGTGGCCTGGGGGGAGGTATTCTGGAGCCCCGAGATGGTTTTGAGGTTTCTCCAGACCCCGCTGATGTCGCTCTGTTGCAGCTTGTCCTCCATCTTCTTCCCGAAGCTGTCCTTGCCTTCTCTGATCTTTCTCCTCAGCTCCCTCTGTACGGACTTCAGCATCTCCCTGTTCCCTGACCTGAAGATCCTCTTCTTCTCTCTCAGAAGTGTTTTTATCTCAGGGTTGATCCAGGGTTTGTTGTTTGAGTGACGCCGTATGGTCTTGGTGGGAACCTAAGTTGAAACCATGTTCCCCAAATTTGTAATTTCCTCTTGTAAAATTGACTTTTCTTGTACATTTGAAACTTTATTATAAATTTGTAGATTATTTTATGACTATTTTTTGTCTGTTTTTTAAAATAAAATTACTGTTTTTTTAGATAAATTTGAAACAGACTGTGGTAATTTTTTTTTACTTTTTCCTTATAACAATTTACATTTTTGACCATAATTTTGCAGTCAGAAAGAACAATAATTTAACTCTGATTACAAAGAAAAAATATTAATAAAGTTGTATTTAATGAAGTAAATTACCTTAAATGACCAAGGATGCCGTTATTTCTGTTATAATATTTCTAGTTAGTTTTTTTTTTTTAGAAATCTCCTCGCCACCCAGACAGCAGGAAAACCTCCCTTATTTTGAAATCAAATGTTGGCACGTTTACTTTGTCTGAAGGCTGCTGACAGATTAATGTCACTGACTTCGTGAATTTCGATCATCTTAACGTGCCAGGTACATAATAGGGAACTGTAGCGGACTCTAAAGACATAATTCACCACAATATGTGTTCATGTACAGAATGATCTGTTTAGGCAGTTATAGTTGTGCTCTCAGGCTTTCTCATCAGGCACCTCTCTAGGCAGCTGCTGAAGGACCTCAGTTTAGAGTGAAAAAAGAGCTAGCGTTTTTAGCTGTTGCTTTTTGTCACTGCCGCTGGAGAATAAAAATGGAATGCCTGCTTGTGCGTGAAAAGAGAGAAATTGCCAGTCTCTTCATTCCTACAGAACATAACTTAATACTGTAGTGGCTGGTGAAATATATCCTCAGCAATTCATCAGTCCCCTGCCTTTCTCTTCATATGAAGCTGACTGCATATGAATTCTAACCATATCTCTTAGCTAAGCAACTCTTCCATCATTGCTCCCGTTTCCAGTGGGTTAAAACCATGATAAATGTCTTCAGTGTTTACATACCTCTGATGATTTTTTTCTGCGTTTAAAGTACTTTAACAAACTCATGTGTCTGTTGGACAGTCGCGCTTAGCTAGACACTGCCTGCTGACTGACTGACTGGAAAACTCGCGTGGGCAGGGTGCTTCTAAACTCCGCGTGGATGACAGCCACGTGCGTTGTTTGTGTGCGCACTTGCGGAAAGTCATTGCTTTATATATTTTTCTTAATAAATTCATATCTCCTTGGCGTGGTGGTAAAATTTCTGGTGGGCGGCCCACCACTGAAAAATGTTACCAGAGGAAACTGTGATCTGTGTTTGCTGATGTGCATTGCTGGGTGATTGCTTGTTCCACACAGTGTTTGTTCCCTCAGTGTAGAACTTAACTGCTTGTTCTGTTGTCGTTGGATCATCTTTTTCACCAGCCTGCTCACTGCCATTTTTGTTCCACTGGGACGGCTACCCGGGACTGTCTCGGACCGCTCCAGCTCTGTAAGTTTTTTCCCTGTATTTGCCCACGCCAAACCAGTTCCATCTGGAAGTGCCCTGGGTTCCTCTGTCTCCCTCCACTCACAGTTCCTCCTGTAGCACCTGGGCCATTTCCTCCATGTTCTATTTTCCCATGAGCTGTAGAGCGTCCTGGCAGTCTCCCTTGAATGCTAATGACACTGATTGTTTGTGTTCTGTACACCATCATGTTTTTGTTAATAAAGCACACTCAACTTACTCCTGCATTTGGATTTCATGTTCTACTTCCACCTGTGCTGCGCAAAGACGCATGCATATGACACATATTCTTTTCTGTATCTTTTCTATAATAACTAGGTACATTTGAAAGGGACTATTTTTCTTGGCAGAGCAAAATAACTGGTTAAATAAGCAAAAATTATAATATTTGGTCCTGTATTGCTGACATTTAATAAACTGTGCTTGTGGAACTGTTGTGTAAAAGCAATATTGCTCTCCAGGTCATGCAGTATCAAATATATCACTGCAGTGATGTCTTCGGCCCTTTGCTTTATATCAAGCCTATGACTGAATCACCACAGTTATATATTCACTGATACAACACTCCCTCTCATGTAATATTGCTTAAATAATAACGTACTTATAAACTATTTATAATCCTTTATCAGGGTAGTCTTATTGTAAAGTAATGAAATTCTTAAAAACTGAGACCAAAGCCTTTCCTCTGCCAGTAGTTCCAGGAGAATCAATATATCCACACTCCTGAATTTCAGCAGTTTGACAATATGCTGCTTGAATTGTTTATCTTGGATTAATATGTTTGTAAAGTGTGGTTTTAAGTTCTTTTGTCTAAATTCTGGTGAAGATGGGATGTGTGGTGATTAACAAGATTAGCATCAAATGCCAGCACAGTTTCAAAGGGAATGCCAGCAGAAACCAAGAGAGAACAAATCAGAGAGCCTGGAAGTAGGAACAGCAGGACCTGGTGTTACATGGATTACACTGCTACAAGTGAAATGAAACACAGGAACCCTGCAAACAGGTAGCAGTGGGGGCAGCCACAGGAAACCAACCCTTGGCTAAGTGCCGTGAGTTCCTGGAGTCTTAGCTTGTTTCCTGGCAGCTCTATCAACTCAGCACCTTAAAGTAAGGAACTGAACATTGGGCATTTGCAGAAATTCAAACATTACATACACTGTGCTGAATTATGTTCAATAATAATAAATTTGGTGTACAAATTGTTTCAGTGCTGAATATGATATCATGTCCAATATTAGGCGCACTCAGCAGGAAACAGATGGACCATTTGAACAGAAGCAGGCCAAGAACCAGTGATTTTTGGTCAAATATTAGAGAGACGGTTGCTGCACTGCTGTCTCGTTGAGTTTGGGCCTCTAAAGTGAACAGCTGCCAGGACAAAAACCATGGTAACATGGAGTCAGAGCTTGTCTCCCTCAGTGGAGTGATGGTGTCTGATGTGAGACGCCAAGCGCGAACTGGACAGGAAAAAGAGCGTGATGATGTGTCTTTCATCTTACTTCACTGAAAAGTCCACTCTGAATGTGCACTGGGCACTTCGAGTCTCCACTTAGTGATCTCACTCTCTCACTTTCACCATCTGCACAGAAATAAAACTTTCAAGTGAGGCTCTTAAACAAGCAAACAAAAAAAAAAGCCACTTTGACTGGAGAGGAAAAAAATAGGGAAAACCAAATCAATAGGGAAAATAGGGAAAACCAAATCAACAGTGTGAGAGCATCGGGTTAATACTCATATGAAATGGTGTAGGTAGTGGTTGAAAGGTGACCCTATAAACTGTCTCCAGATCTGTAGGATCAAACTGTTTGCATGATGCTTGCAAAGCAACCAACAACAATATCTCACTCCAACATATTCATAGGAGGAGAAGAAAGAACTGGACATTGTAAATGAATTAGTACCTTGGACACTGGACCACATGTTAACTTCTAAAAAGCATGCCAAGGAGGTGGCAAACACTGTCAAATTTAATCTGCAGAATTTTAAACAAATACGGTCATTCTTGAGCAGTTGCGCAGCCAAAATGTAGTTACACGCTATGATTCTGTCTCATATTGAATGTTGCATCACTACATGGTCCATTTCAAGTGGAACAGTTTGTAAGCCAATAGGGCCACTATTCAAAAAAGCAATGAAAGTATACGATAAAAAGCCATTATCATTTCACCGCTGTGACATTTTAGAAAAACACAGTCTACCGAGTTTTGATAATTTTATGAATTTCAAGTATGCTTGTGTTATATACAAGGTTTTAACTGGGCTTGCTCCACCATCTTTGAAGGATTTTATCAAACAGAGGACAGAGTGGTGTTGGCACCAGGGCCTCCACCAGAGGAGACGGTGAGGGCCCATACATGCGTACCACATTTGAACAAACTGTGCTGTCAGTTAGAGGAAGCAAATACTGGAATGGTTTCCCAGTCTCATTAAGGGAGTCTTCCTCACTATTTACATTCAAAGCACACCTCAAACAGTGGTTGAAGGAACATCAAATCTGTGATCATCTTGAAATTGTTTATTTTTGTTTAATTGGACGTGCCTCTTGTTTGTTGGGGGCGGCTGTGGCGCAGGCGTAGTGTGACCGACTACTGATCAGAGGGTCATGGGTTCGATTCCCACTGTCTGCAGTCTGCATGTCGAAGTGTCCTGGAGCAAGACACTGAACCCCCAGTTGCTCCTGGTGGCCAGGCTAGCGCCTGTGTGTGTATATGGCAGCTCTGCCGCCATCAGTGTGTGAATGTGTGCGTGAATGGGTGGATAGCAGGATCTGTAAAACGCTTTGGTCATCCAGAGATGAGAAAAAGCGCTATATAAGTGAACGCCATTTGTTAGTTATGTGTTGTTCTAAATTGTTGTATGTTTGTGTGAGTCATGGATTGACTTTGTTCTGCCAAGGGACTACGGATGGAAATTAACAAATTTGCTACAATCCAACCTATTTACTTCTACAGTTTGATGGAAGTTCATTAATGGGTATTGTCCCTTTCAAATAAATGATTAAAAAAAATAAATTATCCTTAAAATTGTCACGGTGTGGTCCTGGTGGACCACTAATGAGATGCTATAGGCGACCAGTGAGTTTGCGTATTTATTAAAGGAAGGAACAAGGTACAAAATAATGAGCCCCGTGGGGCAAAACACAAATAAAGACTGTGACTAGAATGCACCAACGACAACAGAGAACTAGGGAGACAAGAATACAACACTTACAGTGGGGCAAAAAAGTATTTAGTCAGCCACCAATTGTGCAAGTTCTCCCACTTAAAAGATGAGAGAGGTCTCCAATTTTCATCATAGGTATACCTCAACTATGAGAGACAAAATGAGGAAAAAAAATCCAGAAAATCACATTGAAGGATTTTTAATGAATTAATTGGTAAATTCCTCGGTAAAATAAGTATTTGGTCAATAACAAAAGTTCATCTCAATACTTTGTTATATACCCTTTGTTGGCAATGACAGAGATCAAACGTTTTCTGTAAGTCTTCACAAGGTTTTCACACACTGTTGCTGGTATTTTGGCCCATTCCTCCATGCAGATCTCCTCTAGAGCAGTGATGTTTTGGGGCTGTCGCTGGGCAACACGGACTTTCAACTCCCTCCAAAGATTTTCTATGGGGTTGATATCTGGAGACTGGCTAGACCACTCCAGGACCTTGAAATGCTTCTTACGAAGCCACTTCTTCGTTGCCCAGGCAGTGTGTTTGGGATCATTGTCATGCTGAAAGACCCAGCCACGTTTCATCTTCAATGCCCTTGCTGATGGAAGGAGGTTTTCACTCAAAATCTCACGATACATGGCCCCATTCATTCTTTCCTTTACACGGATCAGTCGTCCTGGTCCCTTTGCAGAAAAACAGCCCCAAAACATGATGTTTCCACCCCCATGCTTCACAGTAGGTATGGTGTTCTTTCTCCTCCAAACACGACAAGTTGAGTTTTTACCAAAAAGTTCTATTTTGGTTTCATCTGACCATATGACATTCTCCCAATCCTCTTCTGGATCATCCAGATGCTCTCTAGCAAACTTCAGACGGGCCTGGACATGTACTGGCTTAAGCAGGGCGACACGTCTGGCACTGCAGGATTTGAGTCCCTGGCGGCATAGTGTGTTACTGATGGTAGCCTTTGTTACTTTGGTCCCAGCTCTCTGCAGGTCATTCACTAGGTCCCCCCGTGTGGTTCTGGGATCTTTGCTCATCGTTCTCGTGATCATTTTGACCCCACAAGGTGAGATCTTGCGTGGAGCCCCAGATCGAGGGAGATTATCAGTGGTCCTGTATGTCTTTCATGTTCTAATAATTGCTCCCACAGTTGATTTCTTCACACCAAGCTGCTTACCTATTGCAGATTCAATCTTCCCAGCCTGGTGCAGGTCTACAATTTTGTTTCTGGTGTCCTTTGACAGCTCTTTGGTCTTGGCCATAGTAGAGTTTGGAGTCTGACTGTTTGAGGTTGTGGACAGGTGTCTTTTATACTGATAATGAGTTCAAACAGGTGCCATTAATACAGGTAACGAGTGGAGGACAGAGGAGCCTCTTAAAGAAGAAGTTACAGGTCTGTGAGAGCCAGAAATCTTGCTTGTTTGTAGGTGACCAAATACTTATTTTACCAAGGAATTTACCAATTAATTCATTAAAAATCCTTCAACGTGATTTTTTTTTCTTATTTTGTCTCTCATTGTTGAAGTATACCTATGATGAAAATTGGAGACCTCTCTCATCTTTTAAGTGGGAGAACTTGCACAACTGGGGGCTGACTAAATACTTTTTTGCCCCACTGTACATAGGGATAGCGAGGGCGGAACCTAACGCTGAAAGGAACTGGCATTGGACGTAGGGAAACCAGTCTGGAAAAGGCGAAGTCGCAGCCCGGAGTAACCTAAGCTGCTCCCTTAAATAGGTTAGAGGGATAATCAGCTGATGAGGATGTCATCAGCTGAAATGGGAAACAGCTGTCACAGAGGAACTCCGCTCTGATAGCCAGGAGCCCCACTGAGACGCTGTCAAAATAAGAGCTCCGAAAGGCCATAAGGTAAACTGCTACAGAACGGGAGGAAAAATACTGCATGACCCGACCGCGGACGATATTGGCGCTCAGACCATGACAAAAATGGTTGTCATGACAAAAAAATTTTTTCTCGTAGTTGGGGTGAAATTCTCATATTCAATTTTAAGAATTTGTTATCCATGTTTTGCAATTGAAATCAGCACAACATTTTTCATAAAGTTGAATCTTTTTGTTGTAAATTTGCAAATCCTTGTAATTTTGTGATTTTTTTTTCTTATTTTGCAGTGTTTCTTGTTAATTTGCAGCTTTTTCTAGTAAAAGTGCAACTATTTGTGTAAATTTGCTATTTTTCTTTTAAATTCTGATTAACTTTTTGTTAATATGTGACTTTTTTCTTGTAAATTTGTACTTTACAGTTTGTTCTCATAAAATTCTGCTTTTATTCTCGTAAATTTGAAACTTTTTTTCCCTGTAAATTTGGGAAAAAATATCATTACTTGCAATTTTTTTGTTGCTCATTTGACTTTTTGCAAATGTAATGTGAACCAAAATTTGCTGTAAATTTTCATTCCAGTAAATACTGTAATTAGACAAAACAACTTCCAGTCTATTTACTGACCTTTTGCCATTTTGCAAATATATGGTTTAACTTTTTGTTTAAGTGGCCTAGAAAAGGTCTTCAGATATCTTAAATTTACCATTGTTTTACCTGCAGTTACCCTGAAAAAGTAAAATTTTTAAAAAGTATTTATCATGGTTTTTGTGTCCGTTGGGTCAAAATGTGGCAGGTTATCACAGCCCAGCATGTGAGAGTTTGCCAGGCCAAAAATTCCTTCTAGGTGTGATTGGATGTATTGTGACTGGTCAGAATAAAAGTTTTATTAGCTCTGTCCAAAAACCTGCTTTATAAAAGTGAGACTAACAAGCGTGACATTCACAGGTAGCAGTGGAGTGGGCAGCAGCAGGGAATAAAGAGTGAGATTGACATCAACTACTTAATTGACGACAGCCATATCATATGTAACTCAGTGCAATACAACATGAGTCATTTTGTGTGGTCTGTGGCACAAAATTTGCTATCAGATATCCCCTGATGAAACTGTGCGTGCGTGAAAAGAAAAGGAAATGGAGGAAGAGGAGAATGATGAAAGGATATTATCTGTTGTTGATAGGCACACAGCAGCTAGTGGGGCCCTTGTGAGTGGAGAATTTTGTACTGAGATTACAATTTGATTAAAAAAATTATTTGTGTGCTTCAACTGTTTACATTCTTAGATATTTTATACAGGAGCTTCATGAATCAAAACATCTAATCTACCCACTAATCTTTTTTTTGCCCTCTCTTTTTCAAACATGACACACGCTCACATATAAAATCAGATTGGTGTTTTGTTTTTGCAGATCCATATTTCAGACCAATGAGCTCCGAACCACCCCATGTGAGGGTAAATGTATATTATATGTACAACATAGATGCCTAGCACCGAGAGCTTTGTTTTTCAAGATGAAGGCTCTAAAGGATCCTGAAACTGAGTGACTGAATTTGCACCCAATCAAACTCAGTAGCTGCAGTGGAAATTCAGCAGAGGTAGGTCGTCAGCGCCAGCACAGCCTTCTCTGCTGGCCTAAACACTGCATTTACACCCTACATTCTTATCTTTGTTCCACAAAGATGTAGCAAATTATTCCAAACTAGTGCATGCCCGTAGAAAGCAAGTATTCTTGTCTGAAACAGGTAGCCCAATCAGGCCTTACAGGCCCAAATGTAGGCTGTGTTTGAAAGTGGAATACAGAGGTGTAGCCTAAATAAAGGCAATCACACATGTTAAACTTTGACAAATATGAAAGGGACTCAAATGAGATTTATTTGACTGTGTGAATATTAATTACAGAATAATTTAAAATGAATGGGACATCCAATATTAGCCTCTGTTTGAGAACCACTTGTTCATTTTTTTGTCAGATCACTTATTTGTGTGATCTTTTAGGAGTTATATTCATAATAGTGTATCTTGCACTTTGGGGAACTGGAGTTGTTCAGTCACCATTATAATTTAGTTTATATGTGTAGTTTATAGTCTATCATCAATAAACTCATGCAGTGCTATAGCAGGACACGTTAACAAATATTTGAGACCTATTCGAGTGCATCCTTTTATATTTTAGGAATATTATAAGTACAAAACACCAAATATTATTATTATTATTTTTTTGGTATTTGTATTTTGTATACTTTATTGATCCCCAGAGGGAAATTCAAGGCATCCACCTGGATGGATGAGGCAGCCACGGTATGGCGCCAATCTGTTGTATAGTTATTGTTTTTAGGCATTTATCTGTGAGGCACGGGGTGGTGGCAGCTCTGACTTCTGGTCTCGCCACCACCCGTGCCTATAAAGGGCAGCAGGCAGGAGGGGCGGTTCTCTTTTGTCATCACTTCTGCCTGGCAGTTGTAGTGTGGTGTGTGTGCTGCCAGTTAATAAACGTTAGTCCTGTTCTACACCTGGCCTCGTCCTTTGGCTCCATATCCAGACATAATATTTTAGCGACGAGGAAAAACAAGGTATGGAAGCATGTTGATCTCCTATTCGGCTGTTTCTGGAGCTCCCGGGCAAGCCACCTGTCCCCTGGCCGAGGTGGTAGGCCACCTTCCAGACATACATGGTGGCGCTAAACCTGGGAAGAAGGACAAGTTGAGGGCACGCGAGTTGTTGGTGCACAACTTAGGGATGGAGGGACAATGAATTCTGAGCACGCTCGATGACTCTGACAGCTTCGACGACGTGGTTGAGCTGATGGCGTGCCATTTTCACGCCCCGGATAACGTCATTGTTCGGAGGATCAAGTTTCGGAAGCGCCGCCAACAGGTGGGCAAGTCTATTCAGCGGTTTGTGGCAGACTTGAGGCTACTGGCTAGCGAGTGTTGGTTTGGACCGTTGGAGGAAGAGATGATTCGCGACCAGTTGGCGGAGCATACCAAGTGCGCTGCAATAAGGTTGAAGCTGCTCACTTTTCCGGGTGACTTAACGCTATCCAGGGCCATCGAGTTAGCTCTCCAGCTGGAAGCAGCATATAAAGGGCCTTTTCCACTAGCCTCACTTAGCCCTACACTGCACCACTCAGCCCGCGTTTGAGCATTTTCCATTAGCCCCAGCACTGGTTAGCAGGTGCTTTTTTAGTACCTGATCCAGGGCAGGGTCTAACCGAGCTGAGTAGGGCTGAGCATGGCTGTGATATGACTTTAAGAGACTGGTCGCCGCTGATTGGTCAGGTCATAACGTCACGAAAGCGACTTTTTCTGCTGAATCTACTCCATGACCGCCATTTGTAGTTGTTCAGCCAGTGAACACAGTGCGCCCCTTTAATACAGTATATTAAATTAATATACTGTATAATATACTTATATAATAATATACTCCTAATATTATATATTAGGAGGTGCGCAATTTTCTTTCTATATTAGCCGACGATCGCATCCAGCGCGAGTTGGACGGATCTTCTCGAAATGAAAAAATATACCAGCAGGTGTCCGAGCAGATGGCTTCCCAAGGGCACATCCGTACTGCCAAACAGTGTCGGGAGAAGCTGAAAAAGCTGAAAAGCGATTACCGAGCAGTGAAGGACCACAATGCTTGAAGTGCAGCGGATCGGAAGGAGTGGAAGTGGTTTGCTGAGATGGACGCGATCTATGGACATAGGCCCTCGACACGGCCACGGCCACGGAAACCGTGGATGGTGAGTGTTGTTTTGATATTGCGCGTCTTTTCGCCAATTTATCCTTTCTGTGCCAAGCTCACTGTTTTTAAGAAATAGGAAGGTTGTTAGATTGTGGGTAATGGTTGTTACTGAGGCTTGCCTATTGTTTTGCAGCCAACTGCAGATTCACGCTTGCTTTGTGTTAAGTATTAGCGCGAACAAAACGCTGAATTACGCTTATTGTATTCTGGTTAAAAACTTGAGAGTGTTGTGTACATGTTGCACTTTGGTGTTAAGTTTTAAATTGCATGCATTTTCTTTCTAGAATCGCAGTTCATATCACAGGGGTCCACCTCAGTGGACATGGACACACCGGACTCTCCTGCGTCTGCGTCTGGCGGAGCGCCAGCTGGATCGACTATGATGTCAGCCACATCACCAGCTCCATCTGGATCACGTTCAAGTGCCGGTAAGGCACAATAACCACGATTTTTTTTTTGGTGAAACACGTCCAGCGGAAACCAGGGTCAAAAATCCATCCATCCATCCATCCATCCATCTTCTACCGCTTAATCCTTTACAGGTCGCGGGGGGGCTGGAGCCTAACAAGTTATGTACCAAATTGATTAATGCAATTTCCTGTAGCTGCATATTAATTAATTGAAAATGTCTTTTTAAATGTACAAAAAGGTTATTCTTTGGTCTTCACTTATCGGTGTTCCACAACGCGGTCCCATTTTTAGGTGTGGTGATTGAAGTGCTGTTGTAACTCCTGTTTTAGAAAAACAAATAAAGCTCATGAACTGCCATTGAAATCAACATGCTTCACTGAAATGCTTCGCGTCAGCTGACTGTATTAACCCATTCAGATTTCTGCGGCCACACTACAAGCAACTATTTTAAACATCACCCATCCATCCATCCATATTCTTAATCTTAATCCTTTTTAGTTTTGCAGGGGGGCTGCAGCCGAAGACAGCACCCTGCGTGTTGCAAAATCCGCTCTACTGAGGGGCAGCAACATGACAGTTCAGCTTATATACAGCAATGAAGCATAATATAATAGTGACATTCCACCATAGCCTTTCACCAGTGTAATTCCATAATATATGTAGTGATCCAGCTTTAACAACCATGCCTTTCTGTCTTTCCATCTAGGCAAGAGGAAAACGGACAACTCCATCGCTGACCTTACATCAGCGATGGTCAACATGCATGACGAAGAGATGTGGCTCTTGGAACGGCAACATGACCAGCGGCAAGAACACCATCGGGAGTACATGCAGCATTTGCGACAGGTGGCCGCAGATGTGCGGGCAGATGCGCATGAAGCCCTGGAGCAGGACGCTGTGTTACGAAGGGAAGAGGTTGCAGAGATGTCAACATTCAACAGAGATTTCCTGACCCTATTTGGCAGGCTTGTGGACGCGTTTAGCAGTCGGCGTGTCTAACCATGTCTCCCCACGCCCAGTCTGTTTTTTTGTTTGTAAATTTTGCTTCTGGAATAAAATTGTATTGTTTGCATCAAAAGTCTGGTTTATCTGTTATGACACCGTATGAGAAAAGCCAATAATTACATAAACATTCCATTCTCTGTTCACTCCACATGCTGCTGTTCATCAGGTCAGGTGTATAGCCTTCTAATGGTAATTTAATTTTTAACAACACAACGAAACGTAATGTCTTGGTAGGTTTTTTTTTTTATTTTAAACAAATTTGAAATGCTGAATCCATTTCTCTTGAACGGGTACATTTTTTATGTTATAAGCAGTTGTACAGGTGTGCTTTAACTTGTACAGTAGACAATGATAAAGGTAAGTACATGTAAATTGAATGTTGCATCACCAGTCAAAATTTAATAAATTAAGAAGGAATCTAGCAAAAATTTGGCACTAATAACATTAGACACAACTGTGTTTTTGTTGCACACAACTGTTGTTACCAACAAGTTGTGCAAAATTTATATTCCCTTTTCCCAAAAATTAAAAATCAATTTGTAAGTAAAAGTGGGAGACCTTTACATGGGAATATGACATGTATCAGCACATGATTTATAGTTCAATTTGCATTTCCACCTAAGCAAAAGTGGCTTGTCGAGCTGGATTTTTGTGAAGATGGCCTGTGCTGTGTTTCTGCATATAATTACATACCTGTCAAGTGATACGGTTTCGCCATATTTTAATATGGGGAAAATGCAATTTTAGCAAATACGGGCGTATTGCCATTTCTGTACGCCAAAAAGAAAAATATACGGGGAAAAAAAATGATTGAGAGTGTGGAGGAACACATCGTGTGTGTGACCCCCACAGCGGGGCTGGCAGAGCGCTCAGCGTGAGCAATTATCACAACAGTGAGAAGTGTGGACTCATCATTAGGCTGATGGCTTCGCACCTTCTTAACAGATAAGCGTTATGAACAACAGAGGACAGGTAGATGGAACATGCACAACATTTTATTTGCAAAAAACATTTTTGAAATATGTATGCACATAAATGTGGGCGAAATTACATTTCTACCTATTGCTAGACAAGTACTGCATTCACAGCATCTCGTATATCGGCACCCTGCTCCTCTGCTCCCTGTGCCGCTGCCACCACTGGTTCATCTGCTGCATCATCCAATGTAGTGTCAAACGTCTCTCCATGACTCTCACACAGATTGTGCAGAGCACAACAAGTCAGCACCATAGATTTAACCAGTTTCATGTCACAGTCATTCCTCTCTCCTTCCTCCTTCCTTCTCTCCTCGTCATCAGCCATTTTCTTTGTTGTGGAGGATTCGGTCGCGTGTTTCACGTCACGAGAGTGTGGTGCCGCCTCGCTGTTCAGGAAATCCCACCCACCGCAGGTGTGCCAGCAGTAATGTTGAAAAGCAACCGAGGCAGAACCGAACCGAAGTGAGTCGAGTTGGGTTTTCTAATGGGGGCTAATGGAAAAGTGCCTTAGGCTGATGCGGGAGCTGAGTGAGCGTTTGTCACACCGACAGCTAGGATCCCTCGTGACCACACAAGTAGCAGACCCGGACAGTGATGGGAGCGTGGAGGATGACGCTGGAGATACCAGTGCAGTGGAATTGAGGTCTGCCCCGAGGAAGCCCATGTGTTTGGGCTGCAGGTCTGCTAAGCACCACTTCAAGGCCAGAGACTGTCTGGCAAGAGGGAAGCGCTGCGGCAGGTGTGGCCACTTGAACCATTATGGTAGGGTGCGCCGCATGTTCAAGCAGGGGAGCTCGCAGAAGAAATCGACCCCTCCCACCCCGACGGTTGTCCACACTATGTCCACGAACACCAATGGGTACACGTTCTGCATGGTGGAGTTGGATGGTGTCGAGGTACTGTTGCTGATCGATACGGGGGCAGAGGGCTCCCTACTGAATTGGGCTACAGTGAGAAAATTCTTCCCGCACTACAGGATTGAAAGTGACCCAGCGCCGCTTTACGGCTATGGAGGAGGACAGCTGGCTGCAGTGGGAGCACTGAGACTGATGGCCAGGTACAAATTGGCGGAGATGTCTAATCTCGAGTTCACCATGATGGCCCATGGCGATAACATCATGGGCTGCGACCTGTTTAATGGTCTGGGTTTCACTATTAAGAGCAGTGCTGGGGAGGAGTGGCAGGGCTGTGGACTGTGGGACTGGCCGGTTCCGAGAGTAGTGTGGGATGAGGATTTGCCCAGCACCCTGGAAGGTGAGCAGGACCAGTCTCGCTCAGGGTCATTGCAGGAGGGGCCCTGTGCCAGAGCCCAAGTCACCCTGGACGAGGGTACTGGGCGGCACAGCGGGGCACCTGTGACAACAAGCAACGCCAAGGAGCTGGCTCCAGTTGTTCCCAGAGCTTGGCTAAAGTGGACCGGAGAACATGGGGCTACAACAGCAATGGCTGCAGTGGATTTACATTTGGTCGGGGCCAGACCGTTAGGCACGAAGGGACTGCGTGCCAAGCAGAGACCCTGCAAGCCAAGCAGAACCCCTCTGGGAGTCGCGGACCTGGTTTGGGCTTGGGAAGAGGTGCAATCACGGCGAGTACGGGCCAAACGGCAGTTAGGGGAGCACCAGGGACGGCTGCGCGTTGTGGCCAGATAGGATGATGCTTATCTCCAGCTGTCGGACAGCTCGTGGAGACACCTGAACGAGCTGTGGCGTGCCTGGGAGGAGACTGTGAGCAGGGGGCCTGGACAAGTGAAACATCCGATGGTGAAGAAGAGGAGGCGCACTGGTGCCGATACCACCAGCTGCGCCCGGGAGGCAGGCCGCCTCCAGGAGTGGACTGATGAAGGGACGGTCCGGGGGGGGGGGGGGGGGCACGGGCTTGTTTCTCCTTTAGCTGTGTGTATTACATGTTCATTTAAGTGCATGTGTTCAGAGTATTTTGTTGCTATGTGTTGTATGTAGTTCTGGAGATTATTTTATACACTTTATTTTTAGTTTTGGAGCATGGCAGTTATTTTAATTTAGCACTGGACTTTCATTTAGTACAGGCGGTAGACTAATCCGCCTTGCCATGTGGGGTGGGATGGTAGTCCACCTGTTTCCCCTAGTTTTAGTTGTTTTGGGTGTGAATGTGTTACGGCACTTATAATACATTGTTTTTAGTTATTCTAGTGTGTGATTCAGGTCCTAAATTAGGGAGGGTCTGAATTGTGTATGTGTTTTGGACTTTTGTAAGTGGAGGGGGGGATGTTGTATAGTTATTTATAGTGTTATTGTTCTTAGGCTTTTATTTGTGAGGCACGGTGTGGTGGCTCTGACTTCCGGTCTCGCCACCACCCGTGCCTATAATAATAAGTTTATTTATAGAGCACCTTTCACAGACAGAGTCACAAAGTGCTTAACATGGTAAAAAACAAAATAAAAACAGGCACATAAAACAGTAAAACAAAGACAGTAAAAGCACATAAAAATACAATCGGCACATAGTTAAAAAGCCAGGCTAAAAAGGTGGGTCTTTAGTTGCTTCTTAAAAACACCAATGGAAGGTGCAGATCTAAGTTCAAAAGGCAAGGAGTTCCACAGTCTGGGAGCAACAGCAGCAAAGGCTCTATCGCCTTTGGTTTTGAGCCTAGTACTAGGAACTACCAATAGATTCTGATAAGAAGACCTGAGAGACCTGCTGGGCTGGTGTAGAGAGAGCAGGTCACTAATATAAAAAAGGTGCCTCTTCATGAATGGCTTTGTAAGTAAGAACAAGAACTTTAAAATCAATTCTATAATTTACAGGAAGCCAATGCAAGGAGGCCAAAACAGGAGTGATATGACAGAATCTACTGGACCTAGTTAGTAATCTTGCAGCAGCGTTCTGGACTAACTGTAGGCGGTGTAAAGAGGATTTGCTAAGACATGTAAAAAGAGAATTACAATAGTCCAAACGTGAAGAAACAAAGGCATGAATAATGATTTCTAACTGAGTGTAGGAAACCAATGACCTAATTTTGGATATATTCCTAAGGTGGAAAAAACAACTCCGGGTCAGAGATTTGACATGCTGATCAAAACTCATCGATTGATCGAAAATGACACCAAGATTTTTTAGATTAGACCGTACGTTAGAGCTTAATGAACCAATGCTATTAACCAGCTTAGGAATTAGATTATCAGGTGCTACAATAAGGACTTCAGTTTTATCAGCATTAAGTTGCAAAAAGTTACTAGACATCCAGTCCTTGATTGCAGACAGACAATCATGAATAATTTTTAAATTGTCAACATGGTCAGGCTTAAAAGAGAAAAGTGGCTGTAAATCATCAGCGTAGCAGTGATAAGACACACCTTTAAATTTGCTGATAATAGAATCAAGTGGCAGCATATATAGAGCAAATAAAAGTGGAACCAGAATAGAACCCTGAGGCACCCCACAGGTTAAAGGAGCAGAGTCAGATGAATAAGAGCCAACAGCCACGGAAAAGCTCCTACCAGAAAGGTAGGAGAAAAACCAATCCAGAGCTTTTCCAGAAATACCTACCCAATCTCTAAGCCTTTGTAACAAAATAAAATGATCAATAGTATCAAATGCTGCAGTAATATCTAATAACACTAAAACAGAGCATTTGCCAGAGTCTGATGACATTAAAATATCATTTGACACCCTCAGAAGAGCGGTCTCTGTCGAGTGTTTCTGACGAAAGCCTGAGTGAAATTTGTCAAAAATATTATGTTCAATCAGAAAGTCAGTGAGCTGCTTGGCAACAACTTTTTCTAAAAGCTTAGAAATAAAAGGAAGCTTAGAAATTGGCCTGAAGTTTTTAAAAACAGATGGATCAAGGTTAGGTTTTTTAAAAGTGGCTGCACAACTGCATGTTTAAAATACGAGGGTACATAACCAGATTCAAGTGAACTATTAATGATATAAACCAAAGATGTACCCACTGAGCCAATTACCTCTTTTAACATTGAGGAAGGCAAAATATCTAAAACGCAGGAGGAGGATTTCATGGAGCTCACCAACACTAACAAATCCTCAAAAGAAATTGGGGTAAAATCACTTAAAAAGGCCTGTCTGTTAGGACAATCAAGGACTAGGGGAAAGGAGTGAGTAAAACCAGCCCTAACAGCAGTGACCTTGTCAACAAAAAAGGAAAGAAACTTGTTACAGTCATTACATGAATAAACAGGGGGAGCAGAACTGACAGGATTAACTATACTGTCTACTGTACTGAAGAGGATCTTTGAATTGTTACTATTGGAGGAGATGATGTTGGAAAAATAAGAAGTTCTTGCCATTTTTATCATATTGTTAAATTCAATTAACAGCTCCTTAAGGTACAATCGATGCACCTCAAGTTTAGTGGACTTCCACAGTCTTTCCACCCTCCGACATTTACATCTAAAACAAGAGAGATCATCATTTAATCAGGGGGATGAATTAACAGCACGGACAGTCCTGGTTTTAAAGGGAGCAACTACATCTAAGATGCTTGAACAGTGTGAGTTAAAAGAGCAGACCAAGCTCTCAGTGTCGTCATCAGAGGATAAAACCACACTCCTGTCAAAGGCAGCAGAAAATTTCACAGCTGACAAATGGTCAATGACACGAGAGCATTTTACCCACTTGCCAGTGTAACAGACTGATTTAACTGATAAATTAAAAAGAACACAAAAATGGTCTGACACAAGAAGCTCCTTAGTCTGAACATTATTCACATTAAGACCGAATGTAAAAACAAGATCAAGTGTATTTCCTTTTATATGCGTAGGACCAGATAGACACAAAACAAAATTAAAAGATTCAATAATACCCAAGAAATTCACAGCAAAACTGTCATTGGGATCATTAATATGCAAATTAAAATCTCCAAGTGTAGGAGTCAAGAATTGAGGAGACTGGATGATTTTTCCAGTATCTGTTTTAATTCTCATTCATCCTACGTCCTCTCTCGATCGGAGTGAAAAGAGACAGGACACAGTCACACACATACATTTATACACTCATCTCTAACAATACATCACACAAAAAGTCTCAATACTCAGTTACATCCTTTCATCTGTAATAGAACACCCAGAGTCCTTCTGTTCTCCTCTCTAACCCCCAAAGGTCAGGCCAGGTAATCTTCTCCTCTCTCCTGAGTCCCCAGGGGGTGCAGACAGGTCTTCCTCTTGAGGTGTGAAGTCAATACACATGGCTAGCTCAAAGTCTCTCTTGGCTGAATTCAGCCAGCCACATGTGAGTCACATAGGTTACAACTATGGCCTCCACATCACCCCCCCCTTCCATGCGAAAGACTGGGCACCCACATACAGTCATACAACAGTCATCCAGCACGTCACCCCCCCAACAGAATCTCACAGCAACCTAAACAACCTGACCAAAAAAAACACATCATTCTGCATGCAGCTTAGGTTTCAATCTTCTCCCGAATCTGCTGTATGCAGGTCTCCTGCTCTGTGTTGGGCCGTCCTGCTGTGCATCTGTGGAGTGAGGGGGAGAAGGGTTATTTGCCCCCCCCGTGGGGGGTCCCGGGCCCGCCCCTTCGGAGGCCTGCCGCGTCGAGGCACGCCCGCCGGTCGCACAGACTCGTTATGCAACACAAAAGCAGGTTTTAATCTATCGATACTGATCGTCTCCCTCCTGCCCCCCAAATCTAGCACAAAATATTTCTCCCCGGTTTCCAGCACTCGAAATGGACCGTCGTAAGGTGGGCGGAGACTATGCCGCTGTGCATCGTGCCTGACAAAAACAAACTCTGCGTCTCGTAAAGCCTGGGGCACGAACACACGCGGGAAAGAGTGATGAGCAGGGCCCGGGAGCATTTCTGCTCCCGTGTTACTCAGAGACCCCCGGATCGGGGGGGGCCCTGGTGCCGTGTGGTCGGGTAAAAACTCGCCTGGCAGCCTGAGCGGTTGTGCGAAGACCAATTCTGCTGGTGAGGCATCTAGATCCTCTTTGGGTGCCGAACGCAACCCCAATAAAACCCATGGTAGTTTGTTTACCCAATCTCTGTCCGTCAGTGACGCTCTGAGGGCTGCCTTCAAAGACCTGTGAAAACGCTTGCATAAACCGTTGGCCTGGGGATGGTAAGCGGTCGTGCGATGTACCGCCGCTCCTAAGCCGCTGGCCACTGCTGACCACAGTTCCGACGCAAATTGAGGTCCCCTATCAGACGTAATATCTGATGGGACCCCGAACCGCGCTACCCAGGCTGTTAAAAAAGCGCGTGCCACCTCTGCCGCTGTGGTCGATGTTAACGGGACCACTTCCGGCCAACGAGTGGTTCGGTCCACCATTGTCAAGTGATGTGTGAACCCTTGTGAAGTGGGCAGGGGGCCCACGAGGTCCACGTGCACATGATCGAACCTTTTAGCCGGAATGTGGAACGGTTCTAAGGGCGCCTTAGTGTGCCTGTGAATCAGCCCGCTGGCAAGCCATGCAGGTTTTAGCCCACTCCTTCACGTGCTTGCGCAGGCTCGGCCAAACAAACTTCTCCGCCATCATCTTCACCGAAGCGCGCACCCCTGGGTGCGCTAGGGAGTGCACGGCGTCAAAAACACAACGGCGCCACGCGGCTGGCACCAGAATCAGAATAAGTTTATTGCCAAGCACATTTACAAGTAAATAACAGGTAAATATACGAGGAATTTGACTTGACACTGAAAACGTCATAAATGACATTCTCAATGATGCGGCGAGCCATGGAGGCGCCTGTCAGCAGGAAGGGAATAGTAGGCAGGGGGAGGGGGAGGGGGGAGACACAATAGGAGAGAGAAAAAAGCATTGTTGATCAGAATAAAGTTCATATATGACCGATATTTTGATTACAAGAAAAAACCTCTCAATGCACAATTAGCAGACAATAGAATCCACACAATGACACAAAGAGAGCAGTGAGTAATGTCTTCATCAGTATAAATGGATCAGTAAGTGTGAGTTGGATGCAATCAGTGGCAAATCAGTTAGGTGGACAACAATAGTCTCTTCCTCAGCAGATGTTATGACTAGAGTCTGAAGCAAAGGCACGTGTCCTTGAGCACGGCAGATGGAATAGTTGAGCCAGACAGCTGTCCTTGAGAGTCAGATGCTGCCCGCCAATGTTATGAAAACAATTATACTGTTGATTATCAGGAGGACTGAGTGCTGAGGGTGCCGAAAAAAACAGGTCGAATAGCACTGACTTCAGAGAAAAAACTTTCTATTCTCTTACGGATTCAGTGCTCCAGTTCCATCATGGCCAGGCATTGAAATCGATTCGTGAACAGCTCTCAGCGTGATCGTGATGTAATCCATTTTCCTGTACAGTTCTCCATTGGCTGCTGTCAGAGTCCTGCCCAGTTGGTCAATTTGATGACAGAGCTTCGCCGGGCCCGCTTTTTGATAAGCTCTGTTCATCTTCTTCAATTTGCGGTGCACCAGAACAATCCCAAAGCCAATCAGTAGAATTCCGATGACCATTGCTTCGAAAAGATATAAATCTTCAATATCTTCAATAGAAAGATCACACAGGCACAAGAGTTTCCAATTGCTTGTGTCCTTTAAATAACCCACAGCAGCAGTCCCTGCAGGACAGATAGGCTCCCCCGGGCCTGATTTCCTCGTTGAAAAAACAGTGTCAATTGCGTTCAAAGCCCAGCTTATTAAATCCATAATTTCGTTAGATGAATCAGCAGTAAGACACGCAGACACAGACAATAGCAAGCTGAGATCCAGTCAGTTAGGGAGGGAGACAGAGATAAGGAGCCGGAGCGGGGAAGAAAAGCGTCTGCTCTCTTTGGAGGGTGGAAGTGAAGGGGCACCACCGGGCACGGTCGCCCTGTCGATACATCGCAAATAAGCGGGGGGAAACCGGTTTGTAGATTTCTGCATTCCAGCCTTAACCCTGTTGGTCCAGACAGGAGCGTGCGCACATCCGCGTCCTCGCTCTGCTCCGCCGCCATGGCTGCATAATCTATTCCCACGTGGACCGGAGCCGCGCGCATATCTGCGCTGTTACCGCGCTCTGGGTAAGCGGCCGCGCAATCCGTTTCCATGCGGACTGGTGCTGTTACTGCGCGTGACAGACAGTCTGCCACCACATTGATTTTACTGGCTACGTGCTGAATATCGGTGGTAAATTCAGAAATTGCGGCCAGCTGTCTCTGTTGCCGCCCTGACCACGGTTCTGAAGTTTTGGACATCGCAAAAGTGAGCGGTTTGTGGTCGACAAACGCGGTGAAACGCCGCCCTTCCAACCAGAACTGGAAATGGCAAATAGCCAAGTGGAGCGTCAGCAGCTCCCTGTCAAACGCGCTGTATTTTCGCTCAGTCTCGCGTAGGGATCTGCTGAAGAATGCGAGTGGTTGCCAAACCCCCGGCAACCTGCTGTTCCACTACGGCCCCTATGGCCACATCTGACGCGTCCGTGGTTAGCGCTATGCGGGCTGCCGGGTCTGGGTAGGCCAACAGTGCCACGTTTGCCAGTGCCCGTTTAACCTCTGTGAATGCGCGCTCCCGCTCCGGGGACCATTCAATCACATGGGAGGGCTTCTGCTTTTTGAGCGCGATGTACAAGGGCTGCATAAGCTGCGCTGCGTGGGGTATGAAACGGTTATAAAAATTTACCATCCCCAAAAATTCTTGCAACGCCTTTACCGTTCGAGGCTGGGGAAAATCTGCACTGTGCGTACTTTGGCCGGCAGAGGAACTGCTCCCTCCGAGGAAACGCAGTGCCCTAAAAAATCGATTTGTGCCACGCCAAAATGGCACTTGGCCGGGTTGATTATCAACCCATGCTCTCCTAACCTCTGAAAAACTGTCGTGAGGTGTTTTGCGTGCTCCTCCTCGGAGGTGCTGGCTACCAAAATGCTGTCTAAATAGACAAAAACGAAAGAAAGGTCGCGCAACACTGCATCCATCATCCGTTGGAAGGTTTGTGCGGCGCCTTTAAGGCCAAAAGGCATTCGTAAAAACTCAAAAAGCCCGAATGGGGTTATTACAGCTGTTTTGGGGATGTCCTCTGGTCGGACCGGGACTTGGTGATAACCGCGGACCAGGTCTATTTTAGAAAAAATGCGCGCCTTCGCCAAATGCACCAAAAAGTCCTGGATATGCGGAATCGGGTACCGGTCCTGCGCTGTGGCATTGTTCAACCTGCGGTAATCGCCACAAGGTCTCCATGAGCCGTCAGCTTTAGGTACCATGTGGAGGGGGGAAGCCCAAGCAAACTTCGAGCGGCAAATTATGCCCAACCTTTCCAGGTTGGTGAACTCCTCGAGCGCAATGGAGAGTTTAGCTGCATCCAAGCACCGAGCCTTCGCAAAAACGGGTGGGCCACTCGTGGTAATAAAGTGCTCCACCCCGTGCTTCGCCACCTTAGCTGAAAAAGTAGGAACTGTGAGTGCTGGAAACTGGTGTAGAAGGCTGTGAAACTTACCACCTGCTGTGGTGACGTTGGTCTGAACTGGCGGCGGGCACACCCGAGCTGCACAAGGGATAGAACAGAAAGAGAGTGCATTTACTAGTCGTTTGTTGGCCAGCTCAACTAACAAACCATGTGAACACAGAAAATCAGCACCTAACATATTGAAGCTCACTGCCGCCACGATGAAATTCCACTCATAGGCGCGGCCGTGGAAGGACAGAGACAAGGTTCTCTCTCCATACGTCTTGATGCTGGAGCCGTTGGCCGCTGTCGCTCTGTCTCCGCGGGGTCCCACGATCAGCATAGGTGGCAGTGATGAAGCTCCTCTGGGCTCCGGTGTCCACTAGGAATTGCCGCCCGGAGCCCGCGTCTGTAAGATAAAGCAGCTTGTTCCGTTCGCCGAGAGTGGAAGCTGCTAACGGCTCCCGGCCCGGTCGTTTCCCTGCTTTTTGAACTTGCAGGGCGGGATGCATTTGTGCGCCTTCCCAGCGAAACGTCGATGGTAAAAACAGAGGCCGTCATCTCCCCTGCCACGGAATCTCGCCGCTGCTGTCGCCGCTGAGGTGGTCACTGCCATCTCTGGATCCACACTGCCCCCGGCCGCCGCGCCGAGGTTTGCCGCTGCCACGGAAGCCTCTTGTTCCTCGCAGGCGTTGAGGAGCCGCTCCGCCTCTTGGGCCAGGTCGCGGAAGTCCTGCTGGGTCACACATCTCCTGCTGGACAGGGAACCTCTCGTGTGCGCTGGGAGGGTTCTCAGGAAAATGTGTTTGAAAAGGAACGCGTCGTTGTCCGTCCCGATCATTTGCAGCATGTCCTCCATGAGGACAGTCGGCCTGCGTCCACCTCTGTCGCGCAGGTCCAGTAGCTGCCTGGCTCTTGCCTCCGACAACGGCACGAAGCTCCTGATGAGGGTGGCTTTCAGCGCGTCGTATTTGCCGACAGCGGGTGGTTGCTGCACCAGGCTCCGCACACACCGAGCTGTGCGGCTGTCGAGCGTCGCGATGACATTATGGAATTTAATGTCATCCGCTGAAACTCCCCCGAGCAGGAACCGCGACTCCACATGCTGGAACCACGAGTGCGGGTCGCTTTGCCAGAACTCGGGGAGCTTAATTAGTCTTGTGCCCCTGCTGGCATTCCCCGGTGAATCCGGGTCTGAGCGGCTGTCTCCCAGCTCTTCCATATCGATCACGAGGCTGTCCTCCAGCCTCGGCGTGCTCAGATTCATGTGTAGGTCACCAATTGTAGGAGTCATCCAGTCCTTGATTGCAGGCAGACAATCATGAATAATTTTTAAATTGTCAACATGGTCAGGCTTAAAAGAGAAAAGTAGCTGTAAATCATCAGCGTAGCAGTGATAAGACACACCTTTAAATTTGCTGATAATAGAACCAAGTGGCAGCATATATAGAGCAAATAAAAGTGGAACCAGAATAGAACCCTGAGGCACCCCACAGGTTAAAGGAGCAGAGTCAGATGAATAAGAGCCAACAGCCACGGAAAAGCTCCTACCAGAAAGGTAGGAGAAAAACCAATCCAGAGCTTTTCCAGAAATACTTACCCAATCTCTAAGCCTTTGTAACAAAATAAAATGATCAATAGTATCAAATGCTGCAGTAAGATCTAATAACACTAAAACAGAGCATTTGCCAGACTCTGATGGCATTAAAATATCATTTGACACCCTCAGAAGAGCGGTCTCTGTCGAGTGTTTCTGACGAAAGCCTGACTGAAATTTATCAAAAATATTATGTTCAATCAGAAAGTCAGTGAGCTGCTTGGCAACAACTTTTTCTAAAAGCTTAGAAATAAAAGGAAGCTTAGAAATTGGCCTGAAGCTTTTAAAAACAGATGGATCAAGGTTAGGTTTTTTTTAAAAGTGGCTGCACAACTGCATGTTTAAAATACGAGGGTACATAACCAGATTCAAGTGAACTATTAATGATATAAACCAAAGACGTACCCACTGAGCCAATTACCTCTTTTAACATTGAGGAAGGCAAAATATCTAAAACGCAGGAGGAGGATTTCATGGAGCTCACCAACACTAACAAATCCTCAAAAGAAATTGGGGTAAAATCACTTAAAAAGGCCTGTCTGTTAGGACAATCAAGGATTAGGGGAAAGGAGTGAGTAAAACCAGCCCTAACAGCAGTGACCTTGTCAACAAAAAAGGAAAGAAACTTGTTACAGTCATTACATGAATAAACAGGGGGAGCAGAACTGACAGGATTAACTATACTGTCTATTGTACTGAAGAGGATCTTTGAATTGTTACTATTGGAGGAGATGATGTTGGAAAAATAAGAAGTTCTTGCCATTTTTATCATATTGTTAAATTCAATTAACAGCTCCTTAAGGTACAATCGATGCACCTCAAGTTTAGTGGACTTCCACAGTCTTTCCACCCTCCGACATTTACGTCTAAAACAAGAGAGATCATCATTTAACCAGGGGGATGAATTAACAGCACGGACAGTCCTGGTTTTAAAGGGAGCAACTACATCTAAGATGCTTGAACAGTGAGTTAAAAGAGCAGACCAAGCTCTCAGTGTCATCATCAGAGGATAAAACCACACTGCTGTCAAAGGCAGCAGAAAATTTCACAGCTGACAAATGGTCAATGACACGAGCGCATTTTACCCGCTTGCCAGTGTAACCGACTGATTTAACTGATAAATTAAAAAGAACACAAAAAATGGTCTGACACAAGAAGCTCCTTAGTCTGAACATTATTCACATTAAGACCAAATGTAAAAACAAGATCAAGTGTATTTCCTTTTATATGCATAGGACCAGATAGACACAAAACCAAATTAAAAAATTCAATAATACCCAAGAAATTCACAGCAAAACTGTCATTGGGATCATTAATATGCAAATTAAAATCTCCAAGTGTAGGAGTCAAGAATTGAGGAGACTGGATGATTTTTCCAGTATCTGTTTTAATTCTCATTCATCCTACGTCCTCCTCGATCGGAGTGAAAAGAGACAGGACACAGTCACACACATACATTTATACACTCATCTCTAACAATACATCACACAAAAAGTCTCAATACTCAGTTACATCCTTTCATCTGTAATAGAACACCCAGAGTCCTTCTGTTCTCCTCTCTAACCCCCAAAGGTCAGGCCGGGTAATCTTCTCCTCTCTCCTGAGTCCCCAGGGGGTGCAGACACGTCTTCCTCTTGAGGTGTGAAGTCAATATACATGGCTAGCTCAAAGTCTCTCTTGGCTGAATTCAGCCAGCCACATGTGAGTCACATAGGTTACAACTATGGCCTCCACACAAGTAATAAAATCCGCTCAAATTTAATAAAAGAAGTTAAAAAATCACTAAACTCAGATAAAAAAAGAGGCATAAACTCCTGGAGGGCGGTAAAATAAAACAATAAAATGGGTTTGAGGAGCCAATTTTTAAGATCATCAGTTCAAACGATGAAAATGTTCCATGGCTCACCGTCCGTGTAATGAAGTGGCGCTGGTTCACGATGGCCAGACCACCGCCGCGGCCTGTCAATCTCAGAGCACAGGAGAAGGTACAATCCGGTGGACAAAGTTCAATTAAGGAGGTAAATTCCTCACTTTTCTGCCAGGTCTCAACAAGAAATAAAAAGTCCAGCCCTGTAGTAATAAATAAATCGTTCAAAAAGAATGATTCATTTGCGATGGAACGTGCATTAAGCAATGCCAGCTGGATGGGCTCTGTCACAGCAGCAGTCTCGCCAGGAATGGGGGCCGGTGAAAGCTGACGTAGGCACCGGCTACCTGCAGGGGATTTGCTGGCTCGGAGCAGGGAGAAGGCCGGGTGGCACGGTAGAGCAGGAAAAACAGGCCGGAGAAATGATGGCCTCACTCCAGGCACACCCGAGGGCCAGGATCCAGGAAAGAGGCCGGCTGCAGAATTAGGAGAAGATGAGGCGAAGCGAGCGAGACGGCGAAGCCGAACAAGCCTTCTGGAATTCACCACGGCACCTGCACGTCTTCCACGAGGTTTGGATCGATTTCTGCCGGTATAACCACAGCGGGGATCCCAGGTACCAACGGAAAGTTGCAGACGCAGAGACCGATGGAAGAATCTTCCCTCCTGATTATGACAGCCAAAACCCACCATGGAAGATCGAATATCCAGCAGCACTTGGCGATCATAAACAATGGCTGATTGCACATAATCCAGACACAGTAACACAATCAAAAACAGGACAAACAAGCGGAGACGACCAGCAGCCAGAAACACAGGCGGCGCGGCCATCTTGAGTTTATTTTAGAGGTAAAAAATGCCCTATAAAGGGCAGCAGGCAGGAGGGGCGGGACTCTTTTGCCATCACCTCTACCTGGTGGTCGTAGTGTGGTGTGTGTGCTATCAGTTAATAAATGTTCGTCCTGTTCTATACCTGGCCTCGTCCTTTGGCTCCATATCCAGACGTAACACAATCCCTTCATCATTCACACCTAGGGTCACTTTAGAGTCTCCAATTAACCTAACTTGCATGTTTTTTATACACAGCAGAATGACCCGTTTGGCTGCAACTGTTGTATCAATGTTACCCATTTGTCAGTAATATTTAAATAAAAATTATTTATTTCATTATTTGAGCATTTTTGTATCCAGTTTGGTGACAGTCGTTTAGTCAAACCGTGCATGTGGCCACATATGATATGCAATTGATCTGGGAATTCTGCGCCACAATTATTAACTTTTAATTTTTAGATAGCTGTGCGAGCACACCAAGAGGAGCACCATTGGCAACAGTGAGTTGTGGTCCTGCAAAGGGACTCCTGTTTACCACTGACTGGGTGGGCTGGGCTTGCCTTGAAGTGAAGGACCATGTTCCACCCTCTGTGTTGGAGAAGGCAAACTCCGGGTCCCCGCTGGCATTCCCCGAATTATCCTTTAGACGTACGCAATCACGGCAACATTGCAGTATATATTTTTTTTAAGCATTACATCTTCACTATTCTCTCTTTCTTGTCAAATTTGTCACTTTTCACTTCCTTTTTTTGTTTGTGAAATGCTGTGGTGACTGACTGGTCGTGATGCCGCGTATTATCCAGTCAGCATGGCCATGATAGCCGCGTATTATCCAATCAGCACGGAGTCAAGCTGACACCCCACACACACTGAAGGGCATGAAGAGACAGTGGTGACAGAGCGGTGGCTAAACGTTGATTGATAAAAACTACATATTTTGACTGACTCCATATTCGGGAAAGCACACCCTTGTAACCTCAGCAAAACACGTTTAAAATCTTAGGCCAGTCTGACAAACGGTTCAAGGGATATGCCTGGAACAGACAGACACACAGACAGAGATTTCTTGCATGTATAGAGAGATAGTCTATTCTCTTCATTTCCTAGCTTTTCACTTGCTTGCACTACTTCCAGCAGTGTATGTTAGAGTTTTTGTCCAATCATATTTCAGCCATCATGTGTTGCCAGGATCAAAGAAATCTGCCTTTGACCTTCAGGAATAAAGATTGCAGGTACCTGTACCTTGGAAGTGAATGGTAATGGGACTTTTGCTATAGTCACTTGGATTTCGAGTTTGCCTCACTGGGGTATCATGCACCCCCTCATGTATCGTCACCTTATCGTGGTGGGGGGGTTTGCGTGCCCCAGTGATCCCAGGAGCTATGTTGTCCGGGGCAATTTGCCTCTGATAGGGTCTCCCAAGACAAACTGGTCCTGGGTGAAGGGCCAGACTAAGAACGATCCAACAGACTCTCATGAATTGTATATCAAGGATTCAGTGTACCCTGCCCGATATGGGGTTACCGGGGCCCCACCCTGGAGCCAGGCCTGGTGGAGGGGCTCGAAGGCTAGCGTCTGGTGGCCGGGTTTCCACCCATGGGACCCGGCCGGGCTCAGCCCGAAGGAGTTACATGGGTCCGCCCTCCAGTGGGCTCACCACCTGCAGGAGGGATCATGGGGGTCCGGTGCTATGTGGATCAGGTGGCGGTCAAAGGCGGAGACCTTGGCGGACTGATTCCAAGCTTTCTAAACTGGCTTTTGGTACGTGGAATGTCACCTCTCTGGTGGGGAAGGAGCCTGAGCTGGTGTACGAGGTTGAGAGATACCGGCTAGATATAGTCGGCCTCACCTCAACACACAGCTCCGGTTCCGGAACCAGTCTCCTGGAGAGGGGCTGGAGCTTGGCCTTTTCTGGAGTTGCCCCGGGCGAGAGGCGACGAGCAGGGGTGGGTATTCTTGTATCGCCCCACCTTGCTGCCTCTATATTGGAGTTTTCCCCGGTGGACGAAAGGGTTGCTTCCCTGCGCCTTCGGGTTGGGAAACGGGTCCTGACCATCATTTGTGCCTATGCACCAAATGATGTTTCAGAGTACCCACCCTTTTTGGAGTCTGTGACTGGGGTGCTGGAGGGTGCTCCTCTTGGAGACTCCATTGTCCTACTGGGGGACTTCAATGCGCACGTGGGCAACGACAGTGAAACCTGGAGGGGGGTGATTGGGAGGAACGGCCTGCCCGATCTGAACCCGAGTGGTGTTCAGTTATTGGACTTCTGTGCTAACCACAGTCTGTCCATAACGAACACCATGTTCAAGCATAAGGGTGTCCATATGTGCACCTGGCACCAGGACACCCTAGGTCGCAGGTCGATGATCGATTTTGTTATCGTGTCATCAGACCTGCGACCGTATGTCTTGGACACCCGAGTAAAGAGAGGTGCAGAGCTGTCAACTGATCACCACCTGGTGGTGAGTTGGATCCGATGGCAGGGGAGGAAGCCATTCAGACCTGGTAGACCCAACCATATAGTGAGGGTGTGCTGGGAGCGTCTGGCTGAGGCCCCTGTCTGGGAGGTCTTCAACTCCCACCTCTGGAAGAACTTCAACCACATTCCGAGGGAGTCTGGAGACATGGAGTCTGAATGGGCCATGTTCTCCACCTCTGTTGTTGAAGCGGCGGCCCAGAGCTGCGGCCGCAAGGTGGTCGGTGCATCTCGTGGTGGCAACCCCCGAACCAAGTGGTGGACACCAGTGGTGAGGGGGGCCATTAAGCTGAAGAAGGAGTTCTATCAAGCTTGGTTGACTTGTGGGACTCCTGAAGCAGCTGAGGTGTACCGGCAGACCAAGCGGAGTGCAGTTCGGGTGGTTGCTGAAGCAAAAACCCGGGTATGGGAGGAGTTCGGTGAGGCCATGGAACAAGACTTTTGGTCGGCCTCAAAGAGATTCTGGCAAACTGTCCGGCGGCTCAGGAGGGGAAAGCAGCTCCCCGTCCACACTGTGTATGGTGCGGATGGGACACTGTTGACTTCGACTGGGGACATCGTCGGGCCGTGGAAGGAATACTTCGAGGATCTCCTCAATCCCACTGATACGCCTTCCACAGTGGAAGCAGGGTTTGGGGACAAGGGGGATGACTTGCTTATCACAGGGGCTGAGGTCGCCAAGGTGGTTAAAAATCTCCTTGGTGGCCGGGCCCCGGGGGTGGACGAGATTCACCCTGAGTACCTCAAAGCCCTAGATGTTGTTGGGTTGTCATGGTTGACATGCCTCTGCAACATTGCGTGGAGGTCGGGGGCAGTGCCTTTGGCATGGCAAACCGGGGTGGCGGTTCCTCTCTTTAAAAAAGGGGACCGGAGGGTGTGCTCCAACTTTAGAGGGATCACACTCCTCAGCCTCCCTGGGAAGGTCTATGCCAAGGTACTGGAGAGGAGAGTCCGGCCGTTGGTCGAACCTCGGATTCAGGAGGAGCAATGTGGTTTTCGTCCTGGCTGTGGCACATCGGACCAGCTCTTTACCCTCTCGAGAATTCTCGAGGGTTCGTGGGAGTTTGCCCAACCAGTTTACATGTGTTTTGTGGACTTGGAGAAGGCATTTGACCGTGTCCCTCGTGGATTTTTGTGGGGGGGTGCTTCGGGAGTATGGGGTATCGGGCTTGTTGTTACGAGCTATTCGGTCTCTGTACGACCGTTGTGAGAGTTTGTTTCGTATTGCCAACACTCGGTCGGAGTCATTCCCAGTGAGAGTTGGACTCCGCCAGGGCTGCCCTTTGTCACCGATCCTGTTCATAAATTTTATGGACAGGATTTCTAGGCGCAGCCAGGGAATGGAGGGTGTCATGCTTGGTGACCGCAGGATCTCATCTCTGTTGTTTGCAGATGATGTTGTCCTGTTGGCTTCATCCAGCAATGACCTACAGCTCTTGCTGGGACGGTTTGCCGCTGAGTGTGAAGTGTGTGTGTGAAGTGTGTGAAGTGTGAAGTGGCTGGGATGAGAATCAGCACCTCCAAGTCCGAGTCCATGGTCCTCAGCCGGAAAAAGATGGATTGTCCTCTCCGGGTTGGGGACAGGCTCCTGCCCCAAGTGGAGGAGTTTAAGTATCTTGGGGCCTTGTTCACGAGTGAGGGGAGAATGGAGCGAGAGATCGACAGACGGATTGGAGCAGCATCTGCAGTGATGCGGACGTTGTACCGGTCTGTTGTGGTGAAGAGGGAGCTTAGTTCTAAGGCAAAGCTGTCGATTTACCAGTCAATCTACGTTCCTACTCTCACCTATGGTCACGAGCTTTGGGTAATGACCGAAAGAATGAGATTGCGGATACAAGCGGCTGAAATGAGCTTTCTCCGTAGGATTGCTGGACTCACCCTCAGAGATAGGGTGAGGAGCTCAATCATCCGGGAGAGGCTCAGAGTAGAACCGCTGCTCCTCCACATTGAAAGGAGTCAGTTGAGGTGGTATGGGCATCTGATTAGAATACCTCCTGGACGCCTCCCACTTGAGGTGTTTCAGGCACGTCCCACTGGGAGGAGACCACGGGGCAGACCCAGGACTCGGTGGAGAGACTATGTCTCCCAGCTGGTCTGGGAACGCCTTGGTATCCCCTCTGAAGAGCTGGAGCAGGTGGCTGGGGAGAGGGAAGTCTGGGCTTCTCTGCTTGAACTGCTGCCTCCGCGACCCGGACCTCCGGAAAAGCGGTAGAAGATGGATGGATGGATGGATGGCTATCATGCAGGCATACGATAGCATCTACATTTTTACATCCTTTGATTGGATGTCCATAGTATGAAGAAAGTAGCATAACCAGCACTGTTTAGATGACTGACATAGTGCTCGGCCATAAAGCGGTCCTGCTGCTGAGAACAGAAAGGTTGCACCTGATTAGTTGGCACATACTGCTATGGGCTGTCTTTCACCTCCTAGACAACATGGCAGATTGTGAGTAAACTTTGTGTGATATCATTAAAACAAACCAATGAAAAGTGTTTCTAACAACATTTGAGGAGAGAAATTGAAGGTGCAGTTAATGAATCCATTGTTATTTGACATCAGCAACTGCAGGTTTAAATGCTCTGCACCACATCATGGGTGGATTGATGGCACATGTCTGCCTAGGTGTGTGTTTTCCGCTTACAGTTCATTGCCTGTGTAGGACAGGGTACGTAGAGGTGATCGCTTTCTTGTGCTGAACTTTTAAAATGGCAGTTGTGAGTAAAAAACAAAGACATTCAACAACTACGCCATTTATTTCTCACAATTGTTTTCAGAAACATGTTTTGCTGTTTACTTTTGAAGATATAGGTAAAAGTTTACCATCCCAGCATCATCTTGGTCGTGGAGTAAACAGATCTGACAGATCGCTCACCGGAGGACGTGTCGTAATGTCGACCAGTGAGGTGTATCTCACAAGAATGTCAAGTCCTTGGCCTCCAGAGCCCTTTAAAAAAATAGCAGCAGGTGGAAGAGAACCTGGAAAGGTGGAGGTTTACACTGGAGAGAACTGGAATGAAAGTCAGTAGAAGTAAGACAGAATGCATGTGTGTGAATGAGAGGGAGGCAAGTGTAACGGTGAAGATGCAAGAAGGTGAGGTAGTAAAAGGTAGTTGAGTTTAAATACCTTGAGTCAACCATCCAAAGCAATGGAAAATGCACAAGAGAGGTGAAGAAGAGAGTGCAGCCAGGGTGGAGTGGGTAGAGACGAGTGTCAGGGGTGATTTGTAACAGGATAGCAGTTAGAGTGAAAGGGAAAATTTACAAGGTGGAAATGAGACCTGCTATGATGTATGGTTTGGAGACAGTGGCACTGACAAAAAGACAGGAGATGGTGCTGGAGGTGGCAGAGTTGAAGATGCTAAGATTCTCACTGGGAATGACTAGGAGGGACAGGATTAGAAATAAGTGTATCAGAGGGACAGCTCAGGTTGAGTGGTTTGGAGACAAAGTAAGACAGGCAAGGCTGAGATAGTTTGGACATGTGCAGAGGAGAGATAGTGGATATACTGGACAAAGGATGTTGAAGATGGAGCTGCTAGGCAGAAGGAAAAGAGGAAGACCACAGAGAAGATTCAAGAAGGAGGACCTGGAGGGGCTTAGTGTTACAGAGCAAGATGCTAGGGATAGGGTGGGATGGAGGCAGATGAGCTACTTTGGCAACCCCTAAAGGGAGCAGTCGAAAGAAACAGAAGATTGAAGAAAAGGCAAATTACAAATGTGGTTGCAGCATGAATCAGCTGAAATTACGTAGCCTTTGGATTCCTGAAGCGGCAGCAGCACTGGGATCTAGCCTCAGAAGATGCACACAGACATGTGCAGGTAGGACCACTGATGTCTAATGAACACCAGCAAAAGCGATTATATTAGATCTTTATGGGTAGGGCATCACTGAAGGTTTAGGTGAAAATACATAGCCCACCACTGAAATTCAGCAATTGATTTAGACCTACAGTACCGATCTTTATCTTATTTAATAAAACTTTTGCAAAATGGCCAACTTTACAAAATACAGAATGCCAATAGTTTAGAAAAAACAATGCAAGAGACAAATCGTTTTCTGGAACAGAATGTACAAGAGGAATAATAAATCTAGGAGCAAAGACTTGCATTCTGCAAACAAAAAGTTGCAATTAAACACAATGTGTAAAATGTAGAATTTCCACAGCAGTAATGCTCCACCTGTTAAATGAATACTTACAGTTTTTTCTTGACTTCCAAAGTACAGTACCTTCATCCTTATGCACTGTCAGATTGTACAACTGAAAAGAGAGTTTGTCTTCCCTCAGTTCAAGTCAATGGATGCTATTGACCCTTTGACAACTGTTTACTAAATTTAAACAGGACTGCTGTAGGGGTCACAAGAAACAGAGCACAAAAACTTTATTATTCATTACCTCACGTTTGAAGAGTTTCAGTTTTCTTTGCCAAGTGTTAGTTTCAGTAGCTGAAGAATTTTTATGACATTATTAGGGAGATTACCATGAATTAAGTGAATTCAGCTTATTCTCTCTCTTGAAGATCAAAATTTTACAGGCTTTCCTTATACTTTTTACACTGCTGTTACAGAGTTGCATCTAAACAATGTTTAACAAAAATCAAGAAATCCAGAAATTTGACAAATTGCCAAAGCAGTCTTGATCTATTGCTCACTAAATGTTAAAGTTGGACCCTTTTGGGTAGTTTTATTTGCCTCATAAAGAATCAAAGTCCTGTATTCTAGATTTAAGCTGTCTATAAAACAAGTCTGTATCACTGAAAAACCTATATAAAAAAAACTATTTCTCTACAGGTTATACAACAGTTTTACAGATGTTTTATTGTGAATCAACTTAACTTTGATTGCCCCTGTATTCTCAAGGAATGTGTCCAGTAAATCCAACATTTTCTGAAGTCCCTTAAAGGATTATGCAAAAAGTTCTAATAAACCTACTGGTAAATGAACATACATCCCAGGGGAATCACCATGTCTGCCCAATGACAAGGCCGCCATCACCAGGGGCCCTGTTGCCATAGTAACCTTCTTCCATCAACTCCCATTCTGATTTCCTTCCTGCTGCTTTGCTCTCTCTGACATGCTCCTGCTCTCGTATGAGCTTCTTGTCTTTTCTTCTCAGAGGCCAAGTGCTCACAAACTTCTGTATGCATGCGTATGTGTGTGTATCCATATCAAGCTGTGGGCGTGCATGACTGTATGCTTTTGTGTGTAAGTAACAGCGTGTTGTGTTATCAGTCACGCAGGGTGTCCACCATCTCTCCGGTGATGGGCTATGATGCCAATCTGTTGCAGCCGCGTGTCTGTCAGCACTGAGCTAGACCAACAAAGAACAAAACAATTGTTGCTCTGTTTACTCATGCTACTTTCCATCTTATTTTTTCTTTTACTCCAAGTTTCTGCATTAATAAGACCATCCATCTTAAATCTTGTATTACATTTTCTTTTTGGAGACTTTGCTCTAAGAGAAAATGCCCTGTACTATATCCTATGCCAGTGTTTTTCTTAACCTTTTTTGAGCCACAGCACATTTTTTACATTGCAAAAAACTTGCAGAACACCACCAATTAAAAATGTTACAAAATGACACATTGTGGCATTATACTGTACGTAGCATCTGTAATGACAATTTAATCCTGTAACTTGTTTATACTCACTCATCCATCTTGTCACTGTCACCGCTTTGGCTTTATGCTCTGCATGTCTGCTTGAGCGCAAGGCTTGTGTGATGTAAATTTTGTCATCCTCTCCAGTCTGCTAGGCTCCATGGAGTCCCCCTGCGACTGTGCATGTGCAGCCGAAATTTTGTGATTGCATTGACTGTGTGCACTGACTACGCATGCACAAAGATCCAACCTCCAGTTCAAAAGCTGGTGCCACCGACACAGCACACAAAGATGAAGAGAACGAAGTTCTCATTTAGTGGTTGCACCCTATACTTTCTCCTTTCTTTTTTTAGCTTTTTCTTTCACCACAAGTAATAAACACAGGTGCTCCTCTTCTCAATTATGTTCGGTCACCGCTGTCATTGCTAAAATGTGCAGGCTCTTGCTTTTCTTTTCTTTTATATAGCTGGTGAACAAACTGGCTCATCAGCACATTTGCGCTATCAATTGGGCTGGGGTGAAACTGCAGATGTATCACAGGCTTGGTCAAACAGTAGACACAGATGAAGCACAGTATATACAGCAATGTGTACACCGGCCTTGTCTGAAAGCATTAAAGCCAGCTTTACAAGTCCATGAATGCAGTGTCGCCAGGTGGGAAATGAAGAAATATCATACTGTCGTTTTAAAATTATCGCATTTTGACAAGGGATGAGTCAATACCACTTTTTCAAGTCCGATACCGATACTATGATGTTGAGTATTGGCCGATACCGATCCAAACCCAATACCGTCTCTCTAATTTAAAACAATAAAAGTACAAAACATACTTTGTTAATGACTGGTTGCATTTTGCACACATAAATCCACAGATTTAAAAGTCAAAGAATATATTACAAATTTGACTCAGTTCAGCAACGCTGCTGCTTTTTCTTACTTTAAACTTTGCAACATTGGCAGCATTTCACTGGTCAGCCCCATGCAAACATGCATTCTGAAGTTTTAAGTGCAAGTTTCTGTAAAATTTTGAAGCTGATTATTTAAGTAAACATTCAGATGAAATTCAAAGTGTCGCTTTATGCATGAAGTAAAAAATGCTGTAGATCTGAAAATAAAGGAACTAACCCTTAAGTGACATGATTCGAGACCCAGGAAGCAGACACAGACTCAAAATAAACTCAGTTATCCTTTATTGCGCAGTGTATGTGTGAATGTGTGCATGAATGTAACAGCCGGTGCGAGCAGAGCACCGTACAGACTAGCAACCTGTAGGCGAGTTGGTGAGTCACACAGGCGAGGTCCCAAAGGCTCCGGCCAGAGAGACAGTGTCTTCAGCCCCGGTTGCAGAAGGGATGAGAAGTGGACTTGGTGCAGTGCAGGGTGCGCTCGGTCCGCCGCCATGGATTTCCACCTGTGCACAGGGGAGCAGAGCATAGAGTGGTAACGAGGATGAAGTTGGCTTACTTGGCGTTGGGGAGCTGGAACTCCCAGAAGAACGAGGAGGTAAAGGAGGAATCTCAGGAGCTGGAACTCCAGACGAAGCAGTGTAGAGGTCCTCGCCAGACCAGGGAGTTAGACGACTCCGTGCAGGCCAGAGGGCAGCACGGCTTAAGTAGGCAGGCTGATGAGGAGAGCAGGTGTGCGTGCAGCTGTGGAGGAATTAGGCAAGAGGCAGGCAGAGCGGATCACCACAGTACTCCCCCCCTACGTGACGCCTCTCGGCGACCGATCTAACCTGCCCGGGTGCGTCCGGTGGAGGTCCCTGATGAGCTGAGGATTCAACACGAAGGAGGGACGCACCCAGGACCTCCATTCAGAACCGTAACCCTCCCAGTCCACCATGTACTGGAGGCCGCGACCCCGGCGATGGACGTCCAGAATGGTGTTGACCTTCTACACAGGGTCGCCATCGATCACAACCGGTGGAGGTGGTATCTTGGGAGGGGGGCACAGAGGGCTGGAGCAGAACGGCTTTACCTGGGAGACGTGAAAGGTGGGACAGATGCGGAGGGAGCGGGGGAGAGCTAGGTGCACAGCCACAGGATTCACAATATGTGTAATAGCAAATGGCCCAATGAACCGCTGTGAGAGCTTTCTAGACTCAGCCTTGAAGTTGATATTTTTAGTAGAAAGCCATATGTGTTGCCCAACCCAGTAGGGTGGAGCTGAGGTCCTGCGGCTGTTGGCGATGGTGGAGTTGCAATCCGCCATGCGTCACAGTGCAGCCCGGGTAGGTTTCCACAATTGGTGACAGCACCTCAGGTGGGCACACACTGAAGGAACAGCAATGTCTCCCTCCTCCTTGGGAAACAGCAGGGGGTTGTAACCCAATGACGCCTTGAATGGAGACATGCCTATGGCGGACGAAACGGCGGTGTTGTGAGCGTATTCAGCCCATGGCAGGTAGGCGCTCCAGGACGCTGGGTTGGTGGTGGTGATGCACCGTAGTGCTGCCTCCAGCTCCTGGTTGGCACGCTCACATTGGCCGTTGTCGGTGATATCCCGACGACAGGCTCACCGTAGCCCCAATGACATTGCAAAAGGCTTTCCATACCTGCGAGACAAACTGGAGCCCACGGTCAGACACGATGTCCAGAGGAACACCGTGAAGCCTCACCACATGGAGGACGAGTAGATCCACAGTCTCCTTCACCGTGGGCAGACCCCGCAGGGGGACAAGGTGGGCTGCCTTGGAGAATCTGTCCACTATGGTGAGGATGACTGTGTTGTTGGCAGAGGATGGGAGGCCAGTGACAAAATCCAGGGCCACGTGGGACCAGGGCCTGCCGGGGATAGGAAGAGGATGCAGCAGGCCCACCGGAGGAGAGGAGGATGTCTTGCCAGTGGCACACTGGGGACAGGTGCGGATATACTCCCCGACATCCCTCCGGAGCGATGGCCACCAAAAGGTCCTCTGTAGTAGAGTCACTATGCATGCCATCCCTGGATGGCACAAGAACTTGGAGGAGTGGACCCAATTTATCACTTCGCCCGGATGGCAGAAGGCACATACAACCTCCCCGCTAGTCCCCCGCTTGGGTCTGCCTCAGTCTCCTACGCTCTAAGAACCATCTCCTTAATTATCCCACCAGAGGACACCAACGATACACGATGGGGGAATGATGGGGTGAGCTGGTACCTCCGCAACATCCGAGGCGAATTGCCTAGATAGTGTCAGGCTTGGTGTTCTTGGACCCCAGGCAGTAGGTGATGATAAAGTCGAACCGGCCAAAAAACAGGGACCAGTAGGCCTGGCGTGCATTCAGTCGCTTAGCCATCCTGAGGTATTCCAAGTTCTTATGGTCGGTCCAGACGATGAACGGCTGGGAGGCCCCCTCCAGCCAATGGCGCCACTCCTCCAGTGCCAGCTTCACCGCCAGGAGCTCCCTGTCCCCAATGTCATAGTTCCTCTCCACCGGGGAGAGACAGCGGGAGAAGAATGCGCAGGGGTGAATCTTGTCGTCCACCAGAGAACGTTGAGACACAATGCTTCTACAGCAGAATCCGAAGCGTCTACTTCCATCAAGCACTGTAGAGCGGGGTCCACCTGCGGCAGAATCGGAGGAGAGGAGAATAATGATTTTAGTGCCAAAAAGGCAGCCTCAGCCTCCTCCGTCCACCGGAAGGACACCTTGGAGGAGGTGAGGCGAGTGAGAGGAAGGGCAGTGAGGCTGTAAATTTTTATGAAGCGGTGGTAGAAGTTGGTGAATCCCAGAAACTGCTGTAATTGTTTCCGGGAGGAAGGAGTCAGCCACTCTACCACTGCTTTTACCTTGGCTGGGTCTGCGATGGCTTCGTTGTGTGAGATGACGAAGCCCAGAAATGACATGGATGGAGTGTGGAACTCGCACTTCTCTGCCTTCACGAACAGTTTGTTTTCCAGCAGCTGCTGCAATACTCACCTTATATGCACCTGGTGGTCATCGAGGGACTGAGAAAAAAATCAGAATATCATCGAGGTATACAAAGACGAACGAGCCCAGAAAGTCCCTCAATACGTCGTTAATGAGTCGCTGGAACACAGCGGGAGCGTTGGTCAGCCCAAACGGCATGACGAGGTACTCAAAATGGTCACTGAGGGTCCAGAACCCTGTCTTCCATTCATCTCCCTCTCGGATTTGCACCAGGTGGTAGGTGTTGCGGAGGTCTAGCATAGTGAAACAGGAGGCCCCCCGGAGGGAGTCAAATGCCGTGTTGATGAGCGGGAGTGTGTATTTGTCCTTGATGGTGATGTTGTTGAATTCCCGGAAGTCAATGCATGGTCTCAGCGAGCCGTCCTTCTTGCCCACGAAGAAGAATCCCGCCCCCACCGCCGAGGACGATAGACAAATTATGCCGGAGCTCAGGGACTCCTTAATGTAGGTCTCCATAGCCTCCCGCTCCAGGACTGACAGGCTGTACGGCCAACTAGATGTTAACGGAGCCCCGGGCCGGAGGTTAATGGCACAATCGTATGGGTGGGGGGGGGGGGGTAGAGATAAGGCTTGGGACTTACTAAAGATGGGCCCCAGATCGTTATATTCCGGGGGAACTCTGGACAGATCAGGTGGGGGGGGGGGGTCAGGGACCCCGAGAGGCACGGAGGGTGAGCATGCAGCGGACTGGAGACAAGCACTAAGACAAAACAAACTCCATGAGATGAGGTTCCCAGAGCACCAGTCAATGGAGGGGTTGTGCAACCAGAGCCAGGGATATCCCAAAATGACCGGGGAGGTAAAGACCGGAAGCACAAACAACCTGAGCTGCTCACAGTGATTCCCAGACACTATAACAGAGACCGGGGCAGTTTGTTTTGACACCAAAACCAGTGGAGCCTTGGACAGAGTGATGAGCTTAAGTGGTGTCTTTAACTGGAGGCAAGTGAGCCCCAGTTGGGTTGCCAGCTCTTCAGAGGTGAAGCTTTGCTCGGCCCCTGAATCAATAAGTGCATGTGTGGAAATCTCCATATGATTATGAACAAAACGAATGGGTAACAGGAACTTAGTGAGGGAATTGCTTTGGAGTGAGTCTGTGAGTCCCCCTACTGAGACGCACGGACTCCCTCTTTTGGCCAGATGGGGCAAGTAGCTAACTGATGTTCCTCGCTGCCGCAATATAGACATAGACCCAACTCCCGGTGGCGCTGTTTCTCCGCCGGCGGCAACTTGGACTGACCCACTACCATCGGCTCAGGAGAGTCTAATGTATCAGAGGGAGGAAGGGCCAGCAGGGGGAGCTGCAGGGAGCGGCGAAACTGGGTGCCTGAGTGACAGGAAGATTTATGCTCGTTGGCCCGCTCCCTTAACCAATTATCCAAGTTAATGGCCAGGGAAATGAGTTCAGTTAACTTACTGGGTTTTTCCAGACGGGCTAGCTTATCCCTCAGGCTAGGGCTAAGGCTACGGACGAAGATGCTGCAAAGGGAGGCATCCTCCCACCCCACCTCCATGGCTACCACCCGGAAGTCTACGGCATAATCGGCTACCGATTTGTTCCCTTGTCTTAAGTTGAGTAGCCGGGTGGTGAGCACGCTATCTCGGTCCAAGTGATCAAACACCTCGTTAAACTCACTCACAAATTGGTCATATGTTAAATTAGCGTAGTCAGCCCTAGCCATAACTGCGTAAGCCCAGGCTAACGCCCGCCCCTCCAGAATATTGACTACATAGCCAATGCGGCTGTGACTGGTGGGAAAATCCCCTGGAACCCGCTGGAACACTATCCCACATTGTAACAGGAATCCCCTAGTTTCCTCTAGCTTACCGCTGAAGCGTGTGGGCATAGGAACTGGAGTCAGCCAGGATGGTGGAGACGGAGAAGAGCTGGAGCTAGCTGGAGTGGCCGTGCTACCCAAAGCAGGGGAAAAGGGCTGAGGACCTGACAGGCGATCCAGGCGGGAGTTTATCTGGACCAGCTGTGTGAGTATAACCTGTTGTTGGTGTGATAATTGGTCTACTCGAGTGTCTAAGATGTTAACTTTGTGTGCTAGCGCACTGTCTGCTGGGTCTCTTTGACGGAGTCGTACTGACATGATTTGAGACCCAGGAAGCAGACACAGACTCAAAATAAACTCAATTATCCTTTATTGTGCAGTGTATGTGTGAATGTGTGCATGTGTGCATGAATGTAACAGCCGGGGCGAGCAGAGCACCGTACAGACTGGCAACCTGTAGGCGAGTTGGTGAGTTGCATGGGCGAGGTCCCGAAGGCTCCAGCCAGCCAGACAGTGTCTTCGGCCCCGGTTGCAGAGGGGATGAGAAGTGGACGTGGTGCAGTGCAGGGTGCGCTCGGTCCACCGCCAGGAGGAGGAGGTCCACCACCACGGATTTCAGAGCGTAGCAGAGCATAGAGTGGTAACGAGGATGAAGTTGGCTTACTTGGCATTGGGGAGCTGGAACTCCCAGAAGAATGAGGAGGTAAAGGAGGAATCTCAGGAGCTGGAACTCCAGACAAAGCAGTGTAGAGGTCCTTGCCAGACCAAGGAGTTAGATGACTCCTTGCAGGCCAGAGGGCAGCATGGCTTAAGTAGGCAGGCTGATGAGGAGAGCAGGTGTGTGCATAGCTGTGGAGGAATTAAGCAACAGGCAGGCAGAGCGGATCACTACATTAAGTTGTATTTTTGACATTTATTATTATTATTATTATTATTATTATTATTATTATTATTATCATCATCATCATCATCAGTATTCTCCCGGTCCTCCATTTATTTAGTAGTGTTTCTGATATTGTTCTCTGTCCATTCTTAAATTTTAGGATTGCTCTTATTTTGAATTAATTCCTGTTCCATTTCATATAGCCCTGTTGTTCTAGTTCTGCTTCCAGTTCACCGTTATAATTTACTCTTTATGTTTTTGTCACCTACCTCTTATCAGTTGTAACGCTCTGTCGAAAGGTAAGCCCATGTTTTATCTTTGTTTTGCTCCAGTTTGGTTTTTACATTCAGTTTCGTTCTTTTGCTTAGGTTTCATTTTAAGCGTCCAGCCTCCGAGCTGGAAAAGCACTTCCTTCTGCTTGGTTCTTGACAGAATTCAGCATACTCCTTTACCATGATACTTTTGCAAGTATTTTATCAAGTTGCTGGTGTTGACGTTCCGATGAAGAAAGAAAGAAGAAAATTGTAAACACTGGTACCATACAGCAACATACCGAGGCAAGTCCCCCAGACTGGCTCCAGTGAGGTGACACTCGTTTCCACTGAGCACAAAAGCCTCACATAGCGGGCTGAGAACATAATCGCGCCTTCTTTTTTTTTTTTTTTTTTTTAAATACTATTGATGTATCGGATCGGTAAATTACTTTTATTCCTTACCGATACAGATCCAGCCATTTTGCCTGGATCGAACTCAATGCCGATACAGTGTATTGGCTCATCCCTACTTTTGACCCAAACTATCGTATGTATTAACTTGAAAAATCACAGGCTAGGACAGTGCATTTAAAAACATCGCTATTCTATATGTATGTAACTGCAGTAACGTAAGGAATAAATGCAGAGGCTCCGCCATTTGAATGAAACAACTGCTTTATTCATTGTCACACTTAAGCACACCCACACACACTGTGAAGTGCACATCTTTGCACAACCACTGCTTCTGTCCTTAAACGTAGAGTCAGACCAATAAAGCTGCTGTGCCCAGCAGGGTTGCTTTGTTTTCTTACCGGTGTCCATGTCTGTGCTGCCGGACTCTTTTCTTTTAGTACTTTTTTCCTCCGAGTCTGAACTCATGTTCACTGATTTTTTTTAAAAATTTATTGTGGTGCCAATTCAGCTGCACAAACAAACGTGAACTAAGCGCTGCTGATGTGATTGGCACATTTGGCAATGAGGAGGAGCCAGACAGGTATGAGCTGATCAGCTATGACCATCAGTTTCTGGTGATATGTGGGTGTTCACATAAATCAAAATGACTTTTTTGGGGGGAGGGGTGCACAGAAATGCCAAAACTATTGCATATTTGGCCGTTTATAAAACTATTGATCATATAGGCCCCAAAACTATTGTATAAATACAATAATTATTGTATATCTGGCAACACTGCATGAACGAGAACCTCCATAAAAAAACGTGAAGAAGAAGATCATCAGTACTGCATTCATACTGCCACCCATTGACATGGAAGAGCCACTACATTGCAGGCACAAATACACAACTGTGACAAATTATTTTCAACAACTAAATCATCATTTTTTGGACCAATTAAGAGAAATTAGACAATTTCCCACAGCCCACCTGAGGATCTCTCACAGCACACTGGCCTGCTGCTACACAATGGTTGAAAATCACTGCCCTATGCTTTTACAAGGAGGTGTTGATATGTTATTGTTTTTGTTTTTCTGGTATTAAATGGACATTAAGTGACCCCTAGTGGTTGTGGGAATAACATGAATAAACACGACTGAGGCATATTTTTGCAATTGTGTCAGTTTCCCTAACCATCACTCTAACCATTACCCTCACCTTATCCAAAATATTTTTAATGCCTGCTTTAACATCTAAAATTATGTTTTTAATGTCTAACGTAACTAAATTGTTCATCTGGAAGTGTCTCGAATGCAGAAGTGAAAGTAAACACAGACCTCAGCGACTATATTTCAAGACTGGGGAGCCAACCTTTGTTATGCCATCCTGACTGTATTCTGGACAAGGAACTTGTGATCATCTTCTATATCTTTCTTTGTCGCTGCTTTTTTCCGGTCTAATTAACTTTAAGTTTCTTCTTATCAAATTAAGAAAACGGCTGCTTTGAACTTTAAATAAAAATACTGGATGAAGTTGTTTGAATTCGAGATAGCATGAGTTCACATCTGTTTAGGAAATGATGGATATCATAAATATTAAATTATCATAGAGACCATGTGTGCAAGACCCAGAAAGAGAATCCAAAGGCACTAATCAGACTTACTGGGAAACTGATATTCTCCAGAAATTAAATCACTGATGTCGCTCCGAGATAAAGCGCAGGCACTAAGCACTCTTGTTCTCTGCTGTCCCAAATAAATTGGAAATGCTGTAAAATATCCTGAAAGTCATAGAAACAACAAAACTTCTGTGGACGTGTGCATGGGTAGGTGGCCTGCAGCATGTGGAGATGAGAGTGGGGTTGCTTTTGATAAAGTGAAATCACGCCACTGTGATCTGAACCTGGAGAGAGAGTGTGTGTCATTGTGCGCTCTGAGTCACACCTTATCAAAAAGCTCCAGGACATCTAGATCCATCGTGGTGGTCCCTGAGCCTCAGAGACACCCCCTCCATCTGTGTGTACCGGGTTGCCAGATGGATGCTGAGCACCGACTGGCCTATATCAGAACAAGAAAGACGTTAACTCAACGCAAATTACCTTGAAATGTGTGCTTGAAAGACTATTTTCATTCTTTCCAGGGTTTTTAATTGTTCATTTTGTGGCATTTTGTTTAGTTTATTGCCATATTTGCAATGTGAATGGTGAAACATTCCAGGGAATTATTGGTGGCTGCCATAATAGCAAAATTCATTTGCAAATCCCATGGCAACAGATGGCATTTTAAATCCATAAAAGTTAAAAATGCAGGGGTGTGCTAGGCTATGATGTTGTTTTTCACTTCCTTGATAACTGATCTGTTCCATCTACATTTTTACTTCTGAGCTGAAACGATAAGAGTTTCTGAAGGCCTGGTAGGTCCTACAGGAGGCCAGTTCTCTCTCTGTATGAGTCTAATTAAATGCAGCTTTCTCTCTTACTCTTCTCTCACTTTTCTCCTTCTCTCACATCCCTTTGATGCACAGTGGGCTTATTAATTACTCTAGATTTTACAGATCAGCAGGCACTGTCTCAGTCTCAGTGTCAGGGGAGTCAAAACTGTCCTAACATGATGTTCAAATAAATGCTAAAAAAAATCCCACAATTTTATTATTGTGCTAGTTCGGCTCAGAAGGCATGCATATGTACCTTATTTCCTACACATAAAACACAAACACAAACTCAAGTTCAGGCAACTTAAAATTTTAACTCCTTAAGGGTTACATTTGATTACATGTTCTGGCTGGTGTCGCAGATCTGCGCCTGTCACATGATTGGATAAAAAGTATGAAAAAAACCCCAAAATAAACCCAGATAGACCAAGCATTTCACATCAGTAGATGGCAGACACATATAGCTTACTGGTCTGCACTGGAGGACCGAGATAAGCAAACCAGCACCGCGTCGAATCTGATATCACTTCCCAGGCACAGAAGAAGAGCTGTATAAACAATTGCACAACATATATTTCCACAGGGAGGAAGCATTTGCTCCAAATTTTGCCAACTATGATTCTAAAAGGGATTATTTTGCTTCTGAAGGGAAATATTTACCTTCTGGACAGCACAAGACGGAAAGGAGCAGAACACTTTTCGTCCACCATTGATGAAGCTGCACGTGACGGAGAGGACAACACTGTTGGTCCCACAGGGTAATCTAACTGAAATTGAGGTGGAATAAATCAGAAGATAAATGTGATTGTTTATGGATGTGGGAGGCAAAGTGAAAATAACTGACAGACGACAAAAAAACCACCGAGGTGAGCACACGGACACATGGTGACACATGACGAGCGGTAGTTCTTGTGTTTTTTATCAATTTACATTCTACTGATTTTCTGGTTCATATATTTTGAAGATAAAATAACAAAAAAAACCCCAAAAAACCCAAAACCATCCTTTGTGTAAATATGTCTAAAGTCCACTTTGACCAAAAGTTATGTAATCTGATGTGGCTGCCATCACATTATGCAAAGTAGATGTGTAAATTTACTCCTATCACAAACTTTTAATCATATTCTACACCTTTCTCACAGACAGTAAGCCATTATCTCTTACCATTTTCAAGTTAGAGCCTTTGGAATTTCTGATATCTAAACTGAATATTTTCTTGAAAAAATCTTCGCCGCCAGAGGGTGCATGCAGATGGTGCGGATCTGCGACAGAAAGCCTCAAGTAGTTAAGGCAGCCCCAACACTAACTTTTTTAAGTAGAAAAACCCTAGTTATATTTTTACAGACTGCGACCCGAAAAGGATTAAGCGGAAGAAGATGGATGGATGGTTAGGTTTAGGTTTATGCTTCCTATCCAAGCCCGCCGAACAACTTTATGTGATGCACCTACAGTGGTGTGAAAAAGTGTTTGCTCCCTTCCTGATTTCTCATTTTTTGTATGTTTGTCACACTTAAATGTTTCAGATCTTCAAACAAATTTAAATATTAGACAAAGATAACACAAGTAAACACAAAATGCAGTTTTTAAATGAAGATGTTTATTATTAAGGGGGGGAAAAAATCCAAACCTACATGGCCCTGTGTGAAAAAGTGATTACCCCTAAACCTAATAACTGGTTGGGCCACCCTTAGCAGCAACAGCTGCAATCAAGCGTTTGCGATAACAGGCAGTGAGTCTTTTACAGCGCTGTGGAGGAATTTTGGCTCACTCATCTTTGCACAATTGTTGTAATTCAGCCACACTGGAGGGTTTTCGAGCATCAACCGCCTTTTTAAGGTCATGCCACAGCATCTCAATCAGATTCATGTCAGGACTTTGACCAGGCCACTCCAAAGTCTTCATTTTGTTTTTCTTAAGCAATTCAGAGGTGGACTTGCTGGTGTATTTTGGATCATTGTCCTGCTGCAGAACCCAAGTGCGCTTCAGCTTGAGGTTACGAACAGATGGCCGGACATTCTCTTCCAGGATTTTTTGGTAGACAGCAGAATTCATGGTTCCATTTACCACAGCAAGTCTTCCAGGTCCTGAAGCAGCAAAACAGCCCCAGACCATCACACTACCACCACTATATTTTACTCTTGGTATGATTTTCCTTTTCTGAAATGTTGTTTTACTTTTACACCAGATGTAATAGGACACACCTTCCAGAAAGTTCAGCTTTTGTCTAATCAGTCCACAGAGTATTTTCCCAAAAAGTCTTGGGGATCATCAAGATGTTTCTGGCAAAATTGAAACAAGCCTTTATGCTCTTTTTGCTCAGCAGTGGTTTTCGTCTTGGAACTCTGCCATGCAGGCCATTTTTGCCCAGTCTCTTTCTTATGGTAGAGTCATGACCACTGACCTAAACTGAGGCAAGTGAGGCCTGCAGTTCTTTGGATGTTGTTATGGGGTCTTTTGTGACCTCTTGGCTGAGCCGTCGCTGTGCTCTTGGGGTAATTTTGGTCGCCCGCCACTCCTGGGAAGGTTCACCACTGTTCCATGTTTTCACCATTTGTGGATAATAGCTCTAGCTGTGCTTCGCTGGAGTCCCAAAGCTTTAGAAATGGCTTTATAACCTTTTGCAGACTGATAGATCTCAGTTACTTTGTTTCTCATTTGTTCCTGAATTTCTTTGGATCGTAGCATGATATCTAGCTTTTGAGGATCTTTTGGTCTACTTCACTTTGTCAGTCAGGTCCTATTTAAGTGATTTCTTGATGGAGAACAGGTGTAGCAGTAATCAGGCCTGTGTGTGGCTAGAGAAATTGAACTCAACTTTCCAAAGGTGTGATAAACCACAGTTAATTTATGTTTTAGCAGAATCAGAATCAGATTTATTGCCATTGTTCATGTAGTACACAAACTAGGAATTTGTCTCGGTGCAATGCTGCAACATTAAATATGATAAAATAAAAGAAATAAACTATACATGCAATAAAGTGTAGAATAAGAGTAAGTAATACTAGTCAGCAGTTTAAATATATTAGCGAGCAGCAGATAATGTGGAGAACCATATAGTGCAGTCGGTAATGCAAGAAGAAAACAGTGATGAAAACAGTGATAGCAGGTGGGGCAATCACTTTTTCACACAGGGCCATGTAGATTTGTCTTTTTTTTTAACCTTTAATAATAAACACCTTCATTTAAAAACTGCATTTTGTGTTTACTTGTGTTATCTTTGTCTAATATTTAAATTTGTTTGATGATCTGAAACATTTAAGTGTGACAAACATACAAAAAAATGAGAAATCAGGAAGGGGCAAACACTTTTTCACACCACTGTACATCTTGTTGTCATGACAATGCTTGTGTAGCCTTTCTCTTGTGTTAGGGTCGCTCCCAACCCGTTTTTTTGGTTTTAAATGCATAAAAATAACTTTCATCCATCCATCCATCCATCCATCCTCTACTGCTTTTCCAGAGGTCCGGGTCACAGAGGCAGCAGTTCAAGCAGAGAAGCCCAGACTTCATTTTCCCCAGCCACCTGCTCCAGCTCTTCAGAGAGGATACCAAGATGTCCCCAGGCCAACAGGGAGATGTAGTCTCTCCAGTGTGTCATGGGTCTGCCCGGGTCTCCTCCCAGTGGGATGTGCCCAAAACATCTCAAGTGAGAGGCATCCTGATCAGATGCCCACATCACCTCAGCTGGCTCCTTTCGATGTGGAGGAGCAGTGGTTCTACTCTGAACTTCTCCCGGATGACTGAACCCCTCACCCCATCTCTCAGGCTGAGTCCAGCAGTCCTACGGAGAAAGCTCACTCCAGCCATTTGGATCAGCGATCTCATTCAGTCGTAACCTAAAGCTCACAACCATAGGTGAGGGTAGGAATGTAAATTGACCAGTAAATCGACAGCTTTGCCTTCAAGCTCAGCTCCCTCTTCACCACGACAGACTGGTACAACATCCGCATCACTGCAGATGCTGCTCCAATCCGTCAGTCAATCTCCTGCTCCATTCTCCCCTCATTCATGAATAAGACACCGAGATATTTAAACTCCTCCACTTGGGGCGGGAGCTCATCCCCAACTCGAAGAGGACAATTCACCCTTTTCCAGCTGAGTACCGTGGAGTCGGGCATGGAGGTGCCGATTATCATCTCAGCCGCTTCACACTCAGTAGCAAGCCATACCAGTAAGACCTGTAGGTCAGTGCTGGATGAAGCCAACAGGACGACATCATCTGCAAACAGCAGCGATGAGATCCTGTGGTCACCACACGACACCCTCCGTTCGTTGGCGGCGCCTAGATATCCTGTCCATAAAAATTATGACAAGCACACAGACCCCTATTGATAGCCATTCATATTCTCCTTCTGAAAAGGTAATCCAGACTGACTAGCCTCCCTTTTTTTCAGAATCAGGTGGCCTCAGTGGGGTTTTGGCTGTGCTGGTTGATGTTGAGGCAGGGCTGGCTCAGGAGAATGCTGCTTCTGAGTGTCTTTGTTTTGCTGATGGTGTGGCTGGAGCGCGAAGTGAGCTCTGCAGCTGTGTGACAAAGGCTGCAATGGGTGGCTCTCAGGACATCCATTCCTTTCACTCAATGAGCGGCTTAATAAGGGAACTTCCTAGTGCCTCAAGAAACATTCTCCATTTTTTTCTTTGCTTGAGTTCAACCCTAGGTGGATGTAGGGCCAGTGGCCTCACAGGAGGGATCATTGTGAGTGACTTGGATTGCCATCCTGCCAATTTCCTATAAGGCGTTGCAATTTTTCTGAAATTATGCAAGTGCCCAGATCTCCTGACCTTTGACCTTGATATTGACCTTGAGCACAACTTGGACGCAGATCCACCTGAGGATCATTGCGAGTGAGTTTGGTGAACATCGAGGCAAATACCTAGGAGGACTACTGATTCCCGAGAAATGTGGATGGACGACACGTTGTTGCATTAGCTCCTTTTGGCTAATGAGCTCCTGATCGCCTGGTCATTTGCTGGCAAGTGTAGGAGGCAGTCAGCTTGTCCAGGTTGTCCACTCCTCCTTTGTTTTACTATAGTCTGGGATAATTGTGGGCTTTTTGTCATTTCCTGATGACTATTATATTAATGCTCTATTTTTTTTTTTTTTTTTTGGGGGGGGTGCTTTTTTCTCTAAGTAAATATACTGTATATGGGTCAAAACTGACCCTACCACCCCAGATGTTACTATAGTTAATAATATTAAAATAAAAAAAAATATCTTGGTTGTGTTCTAATACTTCTCAGTAATAGTCAGGTAACATAACACCTTTTATTTATATAATTCCCTTGAGGTTCATTTTACCTTTTTTTTTTTCGATTGAAAATCAGAGGTATGCTATAAAAAGAAAGGCCCATGGGGCCACACCAAAAATATTTGAGCCAGTCTTTTCATGGATAAGGAAGCCTAACAAGGTAACCAAGAGGTAAGAAACAAATTGGATGATAATTTTTTTTTCTGGGGGTATTTTTTTTTTGACTCATTTAAGACACAGGTCAAAAATGACGCGTTAACATAAGAGATAGTAACAGAAAGTTAAAATAAGAGGAAGGGTAGTTAACACAGACTGGTAGTTAGCAAACGTGCTAGTCATCCCCTGAAGTGTTTTCTGCAGCTCTGGGCACATTGGTAACCATTTGCATGTTTAAGAGGTGATCTAGTTTAGTGAGGCTACGATGTTATCCAGGTCTTCATTTGAAAAGATGTCTGTCCTTCCCTTTGGCAGTAGTGTTCTTCAGGTGGCATTTCTCATCCAATCTTTCAAATACTCTGTCACATCCTCTCTGAAAATACCTACAAAGTTTCTGCATTTTTATGATATTTTTTAATTGTCAATTTATGCCGCTACCAGACCGTATTTCAATTAAAAATTGGTTCTCTTCCTCTTGCTGTGTGCTCATGTTCCCTGTTTTTGGCTGTTGTAACTTCCTGTGTTTGGTTGAAAAGTCTAAACCATTTTGAAAATTGCTTTCACGCTCTAAACAAACCAAAACGAGATTCAGTTTCATTTGGACCAAGCTCACCTCTTTTTTGTGGAATCAAAATTCAGCTTTTTGGACTGGACTGTGGTTCGGGGACGGTTTCACACCTAAAATTTGATCCGAATCAAACTGAAAAGTCCGAAAGTCCAGACCAAATGGGTCAGGTGTGAAAGTACCCTTAATTATCTCTCCTCCTTGGCTAAGTAAAATGGTAAATGGTAAATGGTATTCACTTATATAGCGCTTTTATTCTCATCTCTTGATGACCAAAGCGCTTTACAGATCCTGCAATCCACCCATTCACACACACATTCACACACTGATGGTGGCATGCTGCCTAACATGGCGCTTCCAGACCCACCAGGAGCAATTGGGGTAAAGTGTCTTGCCCAGGGACACAACGGCAGGATATCTGGGGAGAGCGGGATTTGAACCGCCAACCATGTGGTTATTGGACAACCTGCTCTACCTCCTGAGCCACTGCCGCCCCAAGTACACCATATTTATGTGCTACTGGCGCCATACTTTTATGTGTTATATAGTGCCTTACATTGTACTTACAATGTATTTACACCAATATTATGTATATTTGCAGATTGTATTATAAGGTATTAAAAAACCTTTTTCTTCTTACCATGTTGCTGATAGTGAACTTGTGGCAGCCAGGCTGAAGTAGCTTGCAAACAACTTTAATTCATGGTTCTTCAGTTTTGCCTTGTACTGACACGTAGGTACTGGAGAATTTACAAATCCCTCAGACATGTGAACAGATGTCCATCGGTCTGCTTTTCTGTTCTACATATTCCAAGACCAAGAAACTGTGTAAGACAACCAGTTTCAGTCTTTTTTTTTTAAATAATCAGACATTAATTTTCAGTTTCAAGTATTTTTTTGAATACTTGATATGACAGAGTAAGCATGGGCAGAGAGCATACATTAACCTGGAGTGTAAACAGTATAATTAATGTTTGTACTCATGATAATAAAAAGCTCTGTTCATATTTTTTCCCCCCTCGCTCTTACATTGTTCTCTGAGTAAGTGTGTGTGAGCCTCTTTGATGGTGAGCGTGCCATACAAAGGTGCAGTCACTCTCCCAGTTTTCTATTATCTTTCTCAACCAAAAAGATAGGAGCCAGACCTCGGGTGAAATAAGGTATGCTGAGAAAAGAGATATGTGGTCAAAAGCATGAAGGAAAGACCCTTCTGAATTAATTAACCAAAGACTGAAAGCCACAACCTTAATAAGATGAACAGGAAACACAAATTCACTTTTAATGTACTTTTGACAGAATTGTTTGAGCTGTTTTAACTCTTGAAAATTGAAAATCAATGTACTGTGTTGTTAAATCTGTGCTGTTGTTTGACACACTGTTTCAACCAGGTTTAAATCTCATCAGTCATTTTCTGAGTTGCTGCAACTCCATCTTGTTGTATTCAGTTTTAACTGAAGTCACTAAAAAGATGTTTGATGTGTCGGTAGATTAGAATGTTGAATAACAAGCCTGATAGACTGGTAGTCGATGACGGCTTTAAATAGTTGTTGGTTGTGCTTAACTAACTTGTTTTCAGTATCACATCTAAAAGTTACAATACATATCAGTAATCAGACTCCATCTGCCCCTACATCTACAATGCATTTTGTAGTAATCCACTCATGCTGTCAGAGAAGAAATGTTGGAAGTAAAATCTCACATTCAAGACAAACACCTCCCCTGTGAAATGAATGCCTCTAAATAAAGCAGATGGTTGGTTGTAATGGCAATGAAAAAGAACAGTAAGACTCACGGTGAGCTTTGAAACATAAAAAAAAAACTCTAAAAAACAGCACATGTAGAGATCAGTGGGGAACTAATCACAGTTGATGTTGTTTTCCTCAACTCTCTTGCTTGAGGTCATGTTACACTGCAGTGGAGGATATAACCAGCCCTGCTAAGTGGAGGTTTTAATGGAGCACAAGACTCTTTACATAAATTTAAGGAAGTGTAGAATTGTATTATATATATATTATATTATTATGGCGGTACCCTCGGCTAAGGAGGGGTGATGCCCCGCCTTTGGGAGGGTGGCGTCACCTGTGGTATATAAGCCAGTAGAAGGAGGCATACTGCCTCTTCGCTGTGGCTCCTGTACTCATAGTAGGGACTCCTATGTGTACATAGTTCGTGTTATAATAAAACTCAGACGTCACCTCGCCTCCTCATTATTCAGACACAACATTTGGCGACGAGGATATACGGAGATGGAGAGGGCTACGACCACGCGTTGTCCATTTTTGGAGGCTCCAGGTGAGCTGTTGGTCCCTTAGACCAGGTGTTTTGCGGCCTTCGAAAACTATTTGTTGGCGTTAGATCTCGGTGACCTGGACAAATTAAGAGGGAGGGCTATTTTGGTCCAAAACCTGGGTATAGAGGGCCAGAGGATCCTGAGCACGCTAGGAGGAGATGACAATTACGACAACGTCACGAGGCTCATGGCTGGCTACTTTCACGCCCCAGAAAACTTCATTATGCGGCACATCCAGTTCTGACAACGGCGCCAGCAACCCGGAGAGTCGGTCCAACAATTCGTGGCAGACCTTAAACAGCTGGTGGGTGAGTGCAGGTTTGGGGCTCTGGAAGAGGAGATGGTCCGCGACCAATTGGCTGAGCACGTGGCCTACTCCTTGGCAAGGGTTCGCCTGCTAACTCATGCTGGTGAGCTAACCTTGCTAGCAGCCTTAGAGCTAGCGCAGCAACACGAGGGAGCGGAACGGCTGACAAAATGCCTCAATGATAACGAAGCCCTGCCTAAGAACGACGCACATGGGAAGACCCTGGCCTTGGATTCGGATGATGGAAGCAACGATGAATATGCGGCCATTGTCAAAATACGGTCCACCCCGGGGACGCTGAGATGCTACGGCTGTGGATCCGACAGGCACAGCTATCGAGCCAGGGGGTGCACAGCGAGGGGCAAGCGTTGTGGATGGTACGGTCTGCTATGTCACTTTGCCAGAGTTTGCCACAGTTTTGACAAGAAAGAACGGAGACTGGCTAAGGACGGTGTTAAGAAGAAGGTAACTACGGTGGTCCACACGGTCTCGCCCAACACAGACGGTCATATTATTTGTGATATTCTGTTGGACGGGATGCCAATACCGCTGTTGGTGGACACGGGTCAGCGGTCTCCATTCTGAACTTAGACACTGTAAGACGGTGTTTTCCCCACTACACAGTGAGTAAGACCAGCATAACTTGTTACGGTTATGGCAGTTATCCCCTGGATGTCGTGGGCTCAGTGTGGTTGTCGGTGAGGTATAAGGAGGCCTCCATGTAAGCTGCTGAGTTTATGGTGTCTCGGGACGGCAATAACGTGGTGGGTTGTGACTTATTTTACGGGCTCGATTTCTCCATCACCTGTGGAGAAGTGGAGGAGTGGTCGGGTGGTGGCCTATGAGACCGGCCATTCTACGTGGGAAGTGGTGATGAAGTGTGGGACTTTGGGTGGCCAATTCCGGGTGAAGAGGGACACCCCCAGCACCATAGTACGCCAACAATGTGAGGGTCCCGTGCCAGTGTTTGTGGTCCCACGGACGGTGGACTCGAACGGCATGGTTTGACCCCCATGGTGGCGGAAAGGTCCAAAGAGCGTAAGCTACAGGGCTCCGGTGGCCATCTGGATACTACTGTTGAGCCAGCAGTGGCTGGTGCCGCTCTGATGCAACAACATCTAGCAACCGGGGTAACATCTGAGGGCACAAACTCTGGCCGTGCTGACATCAAAAGCAAGGGACATGGCTCGAGTCAACTTGGCGAACCACTGAGGAGCCATAAGGTTGCCAGATCGCGATGCAGATGACAGAGGAAGCCAGTGAGCGCTCCCTTGGGTGAGGGTGATGATGTCTGCCCTAGGGTCGAGCCTCGGCTTGGTCGGGTGAGCAGTTCTAGGAAACTGACAGCTGGACAGGATAATCTGTGGGTGGTCCAGTCTGGCGGCGACAGGTACCTGAGTTTGACTGATGGGCCGAGACGGCATCCCACCGAGCTACGGCGTTTGAGCAGGAAAGGACCCCAATGCAGCCCGCCTCCTGCCACAATTAGGCGGAGACGCTCTGGAAGTGGGCCGCGGGACGGACACTCCAGGGGGGGCCTTCGGGAGACCCGGGTTAGGTTATAAATGAGGGCTTACGGTGTGTCTGTTTAGTGCATTTAAATTGTGTCTGCTATTGTTGATTTATGATGCTCAAGATATGTTCAGTGGTTTTGAAAAAAAAACAAAACAAACAAAAGAGCTAGTAAGACACCGTTTTGTCAATATGGTAATGTAAATGTCGTGTAATTGCCTGTTTGACTACTTGGTAATGTGCACTTGACCACCGTTGTGTGTGTGTATGCCTGGTGACTGAATGTTGCGTGGGTTGAAGGTGCAGTAACACCTGGGTGTGACTGTTGGTGTGAGGTCTGTATGGGTTCATTGCCCTATACTGTGTAACTTGTGTATTGTATTAGAAGTCTCTGTGCTTATTATGTGTATCCTGCGAGTTATGGGGGTCAGGTACCACCTTTATTTTGTAATTACCTGTTTATATATATGTTTATTTTAATGGGATTATTTTAGTTTGGTGTGTGGCCCTTTTTCTTTTCACTGTTTATTTACATAGCGGGAGCTCCACTGGGCCAGTGTGGTGTGTGAGTGTTTAGGCCTATACCCCTTTGTATTAGAGTGTGAATCGGATGCAAATTATATGGCTGGGTGAATTTGTGAGCTTGAGTTTTTTTCAAAAGGAATGTAGAATCATATTATATATATATTATATTATATTATTATGGCGATACCCTAGGCTAGGGAGGGGTGATGCCCCACCTTTGGGGGGTGGCATTACCTGTGGTATTGTAAGCCAGTAGTGGGAGGCATACTGCCTCTTCGCTGTGGCTCCTGTACTTGTAGTAGGGACTCCTATGCGTACATATTTCATGTTACAATAAAACTCATAAACGTCACCTCGCTACCTCATTATTCAGACACAACAGGAAGAGTATTCAGATGAACGTGGGTTTGCCTGAGGTCTAGTCTAGCTTTTATGTTTTATTATCAAATACAGTATACCTTATTCAATATTGAACATATACACTCCCAGTTAAAATCTTAAGACCGGCAGGAAATAAGTATTCACATTTTGTGCTGGTAAATTGTAACTAGGTTGTAAGAAGAGCTTCAAAATGCAAAAAGAAGAAACAGAAGCAAGAGGTGAAAAATAGAGACTAGGCAATTTACTAAAAACTGCATTTAAGCTCAAACAGATTCTTCACCAGCTCAAAGGTTTAAGACCATAGCCTAAAAAAACCCAAAACAGAACTAACTGTGTAAAAAAAGGGGGGCTCAGTAGTGAGTAGCCCCACTGTTCTTGTTGATCACTTCAAAAATTGGTTTAGGCATGCTTGATGTGTCTCCAGGAGGCTGATGGGAACGTTGCTCCATGTGGTGAAGATGGCTTCACAAAGGGTATCCATAGTCTGGAAATGACGTCCATTTTTGTAAACTTCCTTTACCATTCAGCCTGAAGCATCCTCAGTGGGATTTAGATCAGGAAAACCAATGTGATTGCCCTTTGGTTGTGGCTTTAACCCATGAGAACCCAATGAAAAATCATGACGATCAATTGAATTTGAATGAAAATCAAAAAAACTTAACCCCAGCCCACCAAGCTCAGAATTCAGATTAGAAATAGGGAAGAGTTAAAATTCTTTAAACTTTATAAACATGTATATGTATCTCCCCTCCACACAATCATTTCTAATTTACAAGGGGAAAAAAGGTCCAGAGTCTTATGGTTTCCGCTCATAGGAGCCCCTATGCACAGAACTTAGAGTGTTTCCGACTTTTTTGTGACCCCCAGTTAAGATTGTGTCTGGGCCTCCTGTTTTTAAAATGGGGATGAGTTAAAATTCTTTATACAGTATCAGTCAAAAGTTTGGATCCATCTACCCTTTGAAAATGAATGTGTAGGTGTGCCCAAACTTTTGACTGGTAGTGTACTTAAAAATATATACTGTATGTATCGCCTCTCCATACAATCATTTCTAATTTATAAGGAAAAGAACACCCAGAATCCCCTGGTTACTGCCCATAGGAGCTCCTGTGCACAGAACTCCAGGATGTTTCCTACTTTTCTGGTGGGGGGCCCAGTAAGATTGTGTCTGAGGGCCTCTATCTAACAAAGGCAAACAATAAATAAATAAATGAAAACAAGCACACAAAAAAAAGCCACAACACAAATCAAAACAAAAAACAAATGCAAATAAAAAAACAAATACAAAACAAAAAACCACAACAAATGTAAACAAAAACAAATAAAAGCAAAAAGCCATAACAAATGTAAACAAAAAAGCTACAGCACAAATGCAAAAAAAAAAACCCCCAAAAAACCAAGGCAAACAAAAAAGCCACCACACAAATACAAACAAAAAATAAATGCAAAAAAGCCTCAATACAATTGCAAAGAAAAACACATTACAAAGAAAAAACACAAGTATACAAAAATCAGACCGACATTATTGGAGTAGCTCATTCTGGCCTGACAAAATCACCCCGAGAGTGCTCAGATCTTCAGACTGTTGACCTTGACCTTAAGCACAACCTAGATGCAGATGTACTTCTCCGTGACCTTTGACCTTGAGCACAACTTGGATGCAGACCCACCGGAGGATCATTGTGAGTGAGTATGATAAGCATCATTGCAGCTGCTTAAGAGGAGTAGCAATTCCCGTGAAATGTGGACCACGGACAGATGGACGGATGACGAACACCATGACATCACATCAGCTCCTTTTGGCTTTGCTGGACTGAATTAAAAACCACAACACAAATGCAAACAAAAAACAAATGCAAGCAAAAAAACCCCCACAAAAATGCAAACAAAAAAGTTACAATAAATGCAAACAAAAAACCACTGTTACCCTGGCCAGTGGTACCCTTCAGCCTTGTTCTTTGATGTTGAGATATATTTTATATGACATTTTGACCTTGACCTTTGACCTTGCAATCCCACAAGCATAGTCATTGGTCAGGATCCTAAGGTGAACCTGTGTACAAAGTTTGGTGACCCTAGCTTTCATTCTTCTTGAGATACAGTATACTGTATTTTCTATAGCATTTTGATCTTGACCTTTGACCTTGCAATCCCAAAACAGTCACAGTTCAGGGTCACAGGGTAAACCTGTGTACAACGTTTGGTGACTAGTTTTACTCGTTCTATAGTAATGGAGCATAGAGAACGTTCAACTTGACATTTGACCTTTTGACCCCCAAACACATAATCAGGGTGTCAGTCAGAATCTGTGCACTAAGTTTGGTGACCCTAAGTTTCTTTGTGATGTTGAGATATACTGTACTTTATATGGTATTTTGACCTTGACCTTTTGACCCCTAACCCATAGTCAGAGGCTTACATCTTATCATGAACCTGTGTACCAAGTTTGGTGACCCAGTCATGTTTGGTGATCTGAAACATTTCAGTGTGACAAATATGCAAGTATATAAGAAATCTGATGATGATGACGTCTTTTCAGATGAAAGTAAATTTTGGATTTCATTTGGAAATTAAGGTCGCAGAGGCTGGAGGAAGAGTGGAGAGGCACAGAGTCTAAGTTGCTTGAGGTCCAGTGTAAAGTTTCCACAGTCAGTGATGATTTGGGGAACGATGACATCTGCTGGTGTTGGTCCACTGTGTTTTATCAAGTCCAAAGTCAGCGCAGTTGTCTACCAGGAAATTTTAGAGCACTTCATGCCTCCCTCTACTGACAAGCTTTATGGAGATGCTGATTTCATTTTCCAGTAGGATTTGGCACCTGCCCACACTGCCAAAAATACCAGAACCTGGTTTAATGACCATGGTATCACTGTGCTTGATTGGCCAGCAAACTGCTGACCTAAACCCCATAGAGAATCCATGCAAGAGGAAGATGAGAGACACCAGATCAAACAATGCAGAGGAGCTGAAGGCCGTTATCAAAGCAACCTGGGCTTCTATAACACCTCAGCAGTGCTACAGGCTGACCACCTTCGTGCTATGCTGCATTGATACAGTAATTCATGCAAAAGGAGTCCCAACCAAGTGCTGAGTATACATGGACATAGTTGGCCAACATTTCTATTTTAAAAAAGAAATCAATTTTTTGGACTTCTGGTCTGGACACCATGGTGGTAGCAGCTTAACGCTGAAGCTCCCAGATCCCATCCGTGAAAATACCATGAAAATCAGATGTAACGGATTTATGGAAGAGTGAAAATCAAAAGACAAAGTCATTATGCCTAAAGGAAAACAGAAGAGATCGACATTTACCAGGCCAAGACACGCATCGGCCGGAGAATCTGACCTGGAAGACAACAACCACTTGGAAATAGAGGAGCAAAATGAGGCTAGCAACACGGTTAGCTTAAAAATGATACTTCAAGAATTAAGAGAATTTCGCCGAGAGTGTTGGGCCGAATTTTGTGAAATTAAAGACGAAATAAAAAGGACAAACAACAGAGTGGACCAGGCTGAAGCCCGAATCATGGAAGCAGAGGAAAGAATAAAAGGGCTGGAAGAAACCACGCTGGAATTACTCAAATGACAGACAAGACTGGAGGCTTCTGACCAGGAAGGAAGACTAAGAAGGGACAACATAAGAATTCATGGTCTGAAAGAAGGAGACAAGGACGGTTTCACCACGATGGCTGCATGCGTGGAAACCTTACTGAGAGAGAAGTTGGAAATTCCCCAATCCACTGATTTGAAAATAGAAAGGGCGCCCCATTCATTAGCCCCAAGGCCGTCGGCGGAAGCTCCCTCATGATCGGTGGTGGTGAAGTTTTCCAACTTCAGAACAAAAGAAGAGGTTTTTAGACTGGCATGGCAGAAAAAAAGGATTTATGCACCAAGAAAGAAAAGTTTTTGTGGAGCATGACTATGCCCCCGAGGTCCTTAAAAAGCGTCGGGAATACAATGACGCTAAAAAGGTACTAAGAAAGAAGAAACTGCGCTTTCAAACTCCATTTCCGGCGAAGCTGAGGGTTTTTTATGGGGAAGAGACGTGTCCCTACAACTCCGCGGAAGACGCAACCAGGGATATGGCGAGAAGAGGGCTCCCGGTAATGGTGTATAAACCCGCAGCAGACCTGACCAAAAGAATCAAGGCTCAAACGTGGTGCACACAGAGACCCTCAAAATCCACGGGCCAGCAGCGGGAAACCCAGTGCCAGGGCTATAAGGAAAAACTGGATGCTTTCAGGAGGAAATAACGGTATTTTTAGTCAATCTGCGTATCCAACCCTCCTCCTACAAAGTAACAAACATTAAAGGAGATGCAGAATCAGCAAATATGAAGTGGTAAAACATTTCATGGAACAGTCATAATATTAGAAACAAATAAGTCTTAAAAAAAAATTGTTAAAATAGAAATGTGACAATGAACCACATGAACTCTCCACACTAACAAATACTGTATTAACGTGATTGTTTGCTGTGACGGTGGTGGGAGGTTGGGCACAATTTCATAGGGTATAGGCATAAAAAAAAAAATCATTACAAGTTCGGATTGGGATCTGAAATTCACGTTAAAAACATGGGACAACTTACAGGGGTAAGAGATGGCCCTCAATACATAACAAAGTTTGAGGAATTTCCCTCAGAGCCAACACACCAACCACAAGGCTCTTCTAAGGTCGCTAAAAAGACCTCAGTTCAGGAAGCTCTTTTGACAGTTTTTTGTTTTAAAGTTTGATATACTATGTTCTTTATGTTTTTTATGTTCTTAATGTTCTTTCAGTTTTTGAGTAGCATAAAAGAGGGCCATTACACTGTTATACTAAATAAGACAATACAATGGAGAAACAGGGTGTAACCAAAATAATCTCATATAATGTAAAAAGGATCCTGAATCCAGTTAAAAGATCCAAGATTCTAGGCAAGATGAAAAAAGACAAAGCAGGAATAATATTTTTACAGGAAACCCACCTAACAGACTTGGAACACACTAAACTTAATAGACAAGGGTTTAAACTGATGTCTTCATCTTCATATAAGTCAGGGAGGAGGAGGGGGGTAGCGATATTGATCTCAACCAAAATTATATTTGAAAAAAATTCAGAACACAAAGATAAAGAAGGGAGATTTAGCATGGTACTTGGTCGGCTAGAGGGAGAAGATATCACCCTGCTGAATGTATATGCACCTCCAGGGGCTAACTGGAAATTTTATAAAAATATATTTGACCTAATGATAACTAAAGCCCAAGGTTTAGTGATATGTGGTGGAGACTTCAATCTAAGAGTGAATCCATACTGGGATCCATCAGGTAATTCTCCACATCAAAATAACACTCAAAGTAGAAAAACTCGGATGCTACTAAAAGAAATGGGAATCTGTGACGTGTGGAGAGAATTCAACTCCAGTATAAAAGATTAGACATTTTACTCAGCACCACATTCATCATACTCAAGGACTTACTATTTATTTATGTTTAATAGAGACATTGGAAGAGTAAAAACATGTAAAATAGGACTGATGGATCTCTCTGACCACAGCCCCATCTATATGGACTTAAATATCCAAAAATACACAAATAATACATTTTCTTGGAGGTTAAATTCAAATGTGCTGAAAGGACCAATGAAAGATGAATTGGAATCAGATATTCTCAGATATTTGGAAGAAAATGATAATGGAGAAGTATCCCCTTTAATACTGTGGGACACAAGCAAAGCTGTAATAAGGGGAAAGATTATTGCAAAACTAGCACTCCAAAAGAAACTGAGACAAGTAAAACTAATCACATTAGAGTCAGAACTTAAGAAACTAGAAAAAGAGCACAAGGACAACACTCATTCTAATGACTCGCTCAAAATTAAGGAAATTAAAAAACAAATAAACGAGATCTACACAATAGAAATCCAGAAGAAACTTACATTTCTGAAACAAAAATACTATGAAACAGGGAGCAAATCGGGAAAATTACTAGCCTATAAATTGAGGAAACAACAAACGGAGAGAGCAATCTACAAAATCAGAGACCCAGTATCAAAGGAAATAAAATTTAGAATTCAGGAAATTCTTAAAAGCTTTGAGAATTACTACAAGAACTTGTACTCCCTCAAAAAACACAAAAACGCATCCGAAGCCTTCCTAAATACATTAAATCTTCCCCAACTTACTGAGTCACAAAATAAAAAAAACTACTGGCAGAAATACAATCTAAAGAATTAGAAAAAGCAATTATGAAACTTAAAGCTAACAAATCCCCAGGAGCAGATGGTTATACAGCAGAGTGGTACAAAACCTTTAAACAGCAACTATCTCCTCTCCTCCTGAAAACATTTAACTATGTCCTCCACACAAGGGAAATCCCACCTCCTGGAGAGAAGGGGTCATTGCAGTCATGCCTAACCCTGAAAAGGACAAACTAGACTGCTCCAACGACAGACCAATCAGTGTGTTAAATCAGGACTATAAACTTTTTACTGCTGTCCTTGCCAAAAGGTTAGAAAATATACTGACAGACTTAATTCATTTAGACCAAACAGGTTTTATAAGACAAAGACAGACACAAGATTACATTAGACACACTTTACACATAATTCATCATATAAAAAAATATAATTTAAATGCAGCCATATTGGGATTAGATGCTGAAAAAGCATTTGATTCGGTTGACTGGTCTTTCCTATATAGAATCTTATCCAGTTTCAATTTTCATAACAACTTCATTAGAACTATCCAGGCATTATATAAAAAACCAACAGCTAAAATAAGGATTAACGGTAAATTATCATCATCTTTTGAACTGGAAAGAGGATGTTGTCAGGGCTGCCCCTTGTCTCCACTGCTCTTTACAATCTTCATAGAACCTCTGAGCCAATGGATAAGACAGAATCAAAAAATTCAAGGTATTACACTTGGTCAGAAGGAACATAAAATAGCACTCTTTGCTGATGACATTTTAATATACCTGGGGCAGCCAGACACCTCTTTTCCAGAACTAATCTCAGTTTTTTCAGAGTATGGAGAGTTATCGGGGTATGAATTAAACATGCATAAAACCCAAATTTTAACATTCAACTATGACCCAAATCAATATTTACTAAGCAAATTCAAAACTAACTGGGAGATGGAACCTATGAAATATCTGGGGGTCAATATCCCAAAACAACTCAACAAAATTATAACACTAAACTGTGATCCACTGATGGCAAAAATAAAATCTGATCTAGCAAGATGGAATATGATACCATTCTTGGGTACTGCACAAAGAATTGAAGCAGTCAAAATGAATATACTTCCATGTCTTCTATACCTTTTCCAAACAATACCGGTAGAACCTCCCAAAAAAACATGGCAAGAACTGGACAGAAGGATCTCAAGATTCATATGGCAGGGCAAGAGACCTAGAATCAGATATAGAACCCTACAGCTAAACAAAGGCAAAGGTGGGCTCGCACCACCAAATATCAGGGACTATTTTAAAGCCGCGCAAATTAAAACATTAGTAGAGATCCCAGTCTACACTGCACAATGGAAGTAGATAGAATGCCAAATAACAAGTGACATTCCCCTACAGGCGATAATAGGGAACAATGCCTTACCTAAACTTTTGAATAATACTAACCCGTGGATAGAGACCCCACTAAAAATTTGGTTTAAGATAGTCAGAGAGAGAATCAAACTAAAGAACCCTATCGATTATTGCAATGGATTTCCCATGATCAGGACTTTACTCCTAATAAAACAGACACTAGATTTAAAAAGTGGAAAGAGAACGGACTGATAAAATATTACGATTTTTTTTAAAGGGCAAACTTTAAGAAGTTTTGAAGATTTGAAAAAACAAGGTCTAGTAAATCAAGACCTTTACAGGTTCTTTCAGCTTAGACACCACATAAACAAAATACTTAAAAAGGAGGATTTGGAAAGGGCCCAGTCAGGTGTTCTGAAGGTTTTCTTAATGGCATATAAAGGGATCCCAGGGATCAGATACATTTCTAAAATATACCATGGTCTTCAAGATTTAAAAGGAGACACATCATATATAAAAGAGAGATGGGAAAAAGAGGGGAATTTCACTTTACAACTGGAAATATAGGAAAAGCTAAATAAACAACAATGGAAAAGTACTTCATCCCTGCTGTGGAGAGAATGTGGATGGAAAAATTTGGTAAGATTTTTCAGAACTCCTGCACAAAAGAAATTTACTCGTAAAGGGTTGAATTGTTGGTGCTTGTGTGGTGAAAAGACTGCAAATCTTTTTCATGTGTTTTGGTCATGCCCAGTTATCCACCAATATTGGACCAATGTACAGACAATATTGGGGAAAATATTCAAAGTAACAGTTCCCTTTTCTTTTGTAACTTTGTATTTGGGTTTACTACCGGAATCACTGGAAAGACCAGGAGAAAAATACTTATTCACTGTTTTAATACTAGCAAGTAAAAAAGCTCTAACAAAAAAATGGATGTCGAAAGACTGTCCTGCAGCTGAAGATTGGATTAACATGATTCAGGACATTTATTTGATGGAAAAGTTGACATTTGCACTGAGACAGGACATGGATGGGTTCTTGAACTTTTGGCGACCCTGGAACACATATGTGTCTTCCATCAGATCTAATCTTGCACAAACACCATTTCAATAATGGCACCTCTCTTTGTTCCAACGCTACTCAGATGCTCTTTTATTTTTCTGCTCTTTTGCTTTTTTTTTTTACCTCCGCCAAAGAGGTTATGTTTTCATCAGCGTTGGTTTGTCTGTCTGTCTGTCTGTCTGTTTGTCTGTTTGTTAGCAAGATAACTCAAAAAAGTTATGGACGAATTTTCATGAAATTTTCAGAGATTGTCAGAAATGGGGTATCCTACAGATGATTAGATTTTGGTGGTGATCCGGATCACCATCTGGATCCAGGAATTTTTTAAATTATTCTTTTTTTTTAAATTTATTTAACATTGCGAGATAGGACTTCCGGTTATGGCGGCCACGTAGGAAGACACGTTTCACTCTACTCTGCTCTTAAAAATAAAAAGTCGGCAAATAACTCTCTCATTTGGAACAAAGCCTATCCCAGCGTTTGGGCGAGGATATGCCGGTAAAGCCTAAGGCTGGGAAATCAGGTGGAGGAAAAACTGAACTGCCGAAACAATCCAAGTTAATGGACTTTCACGTTCGTGACGAAGCAGAAAAATCTCCAGATATGGCGGAGCAAGCTAGCGGTGGAGCGGTGACTGCTGGCGACGGCACAGGTGCGGTGCTCGCTGCCATTAGCTCAATGAGAGCAGACTTTTCCACTAAATTTGATGGGATTATAGCAGCGATAGAAGGAATGAGAAAGGAATTAAGCGACTGTATGGAACGAGTATCGCAGGTGGAGCTCCGAATTTCCAGCGCTGAGGATGACGTCACCAGCCTACAATTAAAGGTGCGCACTTTGGAATTAAAAAATAAACATCTGGAAGATAATGTCCTGGACTTAGAATCCCGGTCGAGACGGAACAACCTGAGGCTGGTGGGTCTCCCGGAGGAAACGGAGGGTCGGGACCCATGTTTCTTTTTGGAAAAGTGGTTCCAGAAGCGCTGAACAACGCGGAGCTGCAGTCATCGGTCGTCTTAGAGAGCGCCCACCGAATCGGCCCACCGAGAGATAATAAGGCACCACCGAGGACGCTGATTATGAAGTTCCTCAGCTACAGAGACAGGTTAATGATCTCCAACGCGGCGCGAGTCAAAGGAGAAATTAAATACCAGGATCAACAGGTGCGGTTCTACCCAGATTTGGCCACAGGAATCCAACAATTAAGGAAACAGTTTGACCCCACCCGTAAAGAGCTGCGCAACCTTGGGATTCATCATGGAGTGATTCATCCTGCAAGATTGCTGGTCACATATAAGGGCAGAACCCACACCTTCAAGACCCCTCAGGAGGCGCAGGAGCTCATCAAGCAGATCCAAGGAGAGACTGGTGGGAGCTAAGCATGAACAAAATATAAGGTAGAATATTTAAGCATTTGCACAGGCATCTGATTGATCTGAAGCATATAGCAAGTTTACAAAATATAGATTGTATTATATATTAAAAAAAAACCTGTGATGTACAAAGTTGCTATAAAATTTTGGAGTTAAGTTGGAAAACTACAGAAGAGAGTTAATGTTACGTCATTAAAAGCAGTAAAGTTAGGGTGATTGGGAGGATGAAGAAGGAGTGGCTTTGGCTGGTCCTCGCGGGTGTGGAGCGGTCGATGGCTATAGCGGGAGATGGAATTTTTTTTTGATTTTGGGGGGATTACCACGAATGTGGGGAGGGGGAATTTGTTTGTGTGTAGTTTGTAGGATGAATGTTCAACCACTCATGTTTTTGCTTCTCTGTGTGAGCATATTTACATTGCGAGGTAATCTCAAACTCCTTATTGATCATAGACCAAAGCGTTAACCTTAATTTAACTTCATGGAATTGCAAAGGTCTACAAAATTTAAAAAAACTTAAACAAGTTATGAATAAAATAAAAGACATAGGTTCAAAAATTGTGTTTTTACAAGAAACTCATCTAATAGAGGAGGATGTAAAAAGAATTAGGAGAAGATGGCAAGGAAGAGTGTTCACCTCATCATTTTCATCCCGAGCCAGGGGAGTTATGACTCTCATACATAAATCAATCCCATTTCAAGTGAAAAATGTAATTGGAGACAAATTTGGAAGATATCTAATCATTCAAGGATCTTTGTTATTAGAAAATATAAATCTGGTGAACTTATATGGTCCCAATATAGATGATCAAAAGTTCTTTGCTAATTTATTTCTTATTTTATCATCACTTACAGGGCAACATATAATAGCAGGGGATTTTAATTGTACATTGAATCCCGGTATAGATAGATCAACAGGACTGGACTGTACGCACAATGGATGTAGGATGATCATTAATCATTTTATGAAAGAATTGACATTGCTAGATATATGGAGAGAAATGAAACCACAAGTTAAAGCCTACTCTTGTTATTCTAATACCTACAAGACATTCTCATGTATTGACTATTTTTTGATCTCCACAGAATTAAGGTCCAAGATTCAAAACTGCTTTTATGATAATATTGTGATCTCTGATCATGCACCCTGCTGTCTAATATATGTAGATAAGAAATTGACAAAGGAACCAGGTAGGTGGCAATTTCAGCATAAATGGCTTCAGAATGAGGAATTTGTTAAGTACATAGAAAAACAGATAGATGAGTTCTTTGATATCAATACTACACAAACATCAGCATGTATAAAGTGGGAGGCTTTCAAAGCTTTTATTAGGGGGCATATTATTAGTTATATAGGTTCAAAATCTAAGGAGACCCGAGAGGAGAGAGTCCAATTGGAACATAAAATAAAAATTCTTCAAGAAAAAGTGTATGCAGGAAGTGACCCAAAGTTAGAGAATGAATTACTGATTCTGAGAGCTGAATATGACAAAAAATCAGCGAATAGAGCTGCCTCGAGTCTTCTAAGATTGAAGCAATCTTTTTATGAACAAGGTGAAAAATCAGGAAAATTATTGGCATGGCAGATTAAACAATTAGAATTTAAAACACCAATTACCAGTATTATAAGTAACGGACAGGCAGTAGTAGATCCTTTAGAAATTAATAGTGCCTTTAGAGATTACTATGAAAAATTATATGATACAAAAAATGAATCTGACTTAACAAAACTAAATGGGTTTTTGGACGGATTATCTATACCGTGTGTTCCAAATGAAAACAGGGAGATACTGGAGTCTAAAATTAGTCAAGAAGAAGTTGGGCTAGCCATTGATAATATGAAATCAGGAAAAAGTGCAGGACCAGATGGTCTTCCAGTTGACCTCTATAAAAAATTTAAGAATAAATTAATAAAACCATTTTTGGAAATGGTTTTAGAAACATTTCAAAATAGTAATTTACCACCATACATGAATAATGCCTTAATTATACTGTTGCCAAAACCAGGTAAACCCTCTAATAAATGTGAAAATATGAGACCAATAAGCCTATTAAATGTTGACCTTCAGATAATCTGTAAAATTTTAGCAAGACGACTACAAGAAATATTACCAAATATTATTAACCGAGATCAGAATGGCTTTATAAAGGGAAGACAAGGCTTCCATAATGTAAAAAGACTATTTAATATTATCTATTCTAATAAAGAAGCACCGGATACAGCTCTCCTATCATTGGATGCCGAAAAGGCCTTTGATAGGGTCGAATGGCCCTTTCTTTTTGAAGTCTTACAAAGGTTTGGACTTGGAAATAATTTCATAAAATGGGTTCAGATAATATACAATAATGCTACAGCAGAAATCCTAACAAACAGCAATATTTCAAAATCAATAAATATCAATAGAGGATGTCGACAAGGCTGTCCACTTTCACCTTTACTGTTTACTATGGCAATTGAACCTTTAGCGATGGCAGTACGTTTACATCCATAAATATATGGAATTAAAGTAGGACCAACAGAACATAAAATCTCCCTGTATGCCGATGACATAATTTTGTTTATGTCCAATCTTAAAAAATCAATTCCGACTTTGTTGAATTTAATAAAGAATTTTGGGGAAATATCAGGATATAAAATAAATAAAACTAAATCTTCAATATTAATGCTAAATGAGACCCAGAGAAATCACCCAGCTCCTGAGGTAAATCAATTCAATGTTGTAAATCAGTTTAAATATTTAGGAATTCAAATTATGCCTAAGCTAGAATTAGTCGCCAGTGCCAACTATGAAGCCTTAATGACAGACATTAATGAGTTACTTCAGAGATGGATGTCACTACCAATGTCGATGATTGGGAGAATCAATATACTTCAAAGTAATATCTTACCCAAAATACTTTATTTATTTCAATACATTCCTTTACCACCACCTTCAGATCTGTTCTCAAGAATTAAAAAAAAGTTAGTGGAATTTATATGGAACAATAGGAAGGCTAGAATACGTCTGTCCTTACTATATTTACCATTTGATCGTGGAGGTCTGAAATGTCCAAACTTTATGTTGTATTACTGGTCAGCACAACTGAGGTCTATGACATATTATTTTTCATCAAATGATCTCCCTCACTGGACTGAAATGGAATCATACAATTTACCTTTACCTCTTCCCATATTCATATACTCAGACTCGGCAAAAAAATTACAGAAACAAGTTAAAAATCCATTTGTAAAACATATGATCAAAATATGGTGTGAAACCAAAAAATATTTAAAAGAACCACACCTATTGTCACAATTTAGCCCAATATGGGGTAATCAATATTTTAAACCAGGGAGAGCGGATGCTGTATTTAAAGTATGGAATTTAAAAGGGATTCAAAAGATTCAAGACTTATATCTGTCATGTTCAGATAACATAATGTCTTTTGAAGAACTGAGGATCAAATTTAATCTTAATAGAACACATTTTTTTTAAATATCTTCAGCTTAGGAACTTTATTCGATCAAATCAAAATAATGCTCTCACCCGACCTACTTATTCATCCTTGGAAAAAATTTTGACAAAAGATAGTAAGAGAAAGGGTATTATTTCAGAGTTTTATAACTCATTGACACTATCCTCAAGTAAAAACTCACAGAAAAGATTGAATTATTGGAAAGAAGACCTGCAAACTGAAATTTCAGAGGAACAATGGGAATTGGCTTGTACAGAAGCTCAAACCAAATCAATAAATGTACGTCTTAAATTGATACATTATAAATGGTTAATACAGATGTATGTTACACCAGTGGAGTTAAATAGATATAACAAAAACATACCAGATACGTGCACAAAATGTATGGAAAGAAAAGGAACCTTATTTCATTGTTTATGGGAATGTAGAAAAATTAGAATGTTTTGGGAAGAGGTGAGGGTAACAATTGAAAAAATAATTTCAAAACAAATCATATTGAATCCTAAATTGTTTTTGTTGGGTCTGCATCCAGAAAAGCATAACTTTAATAAAAGTGAAAGAGCATTCATAGACCTCAGTTTGCTTAACGCCAAAAAATGTATTGCACTATTGTGGAAAAAGACTTATAGACCAGATGTGACTCAGTGGTTAAGACAGATGTTAACAAACCTTCCACTAGAAAGAATAACATACATACTGAAATCAAAGGAAATTGTGTTTGAGAATATATGGAGACCTTTCATTGATTATGTAAAGAATTTAAACATAACTTTTGAAGAAGAAGGTGAATGATGTGTGTGGACCTTGTAAATTCCAAACTGGTGAATGTATAATATGTATACTTATGTAATGGATTGCCTAGACTAAACAGAGGAGCATTGTTGAAGACCTGTTCTTGTTAGTGGTTGTCTATGTTTTTAGTACATTTTTTTTTAAATTACTTTAGTGTTAGTATTTGATTGTTTGTGTTATGTTTGTTAAAAAAAAAAAAGGTTCAATAAAAAATATTGTGGAAAAAAACATTGCGAGATAGGGCCATTTTCAATATTTTTTTTCAATATTTTATTTTTTCAATATTTTTTTTTTTGTGCATGTAAACTCTGCCAAAAAATCGTCAGAACACTTGGAAAATAAACACTGTATGGGGGGAACTGTGGCGCTTGGCGGAGGTCTGCGCTCTCCGAGTGCATTTCTAATTTATTTTTTTTTAATTTCTCTTTTTCTTTCACTTAAAAAAATGGTGTTGTAATATTTTTTTTCCATTGTTGTCAAAAAACAAAAAAAGGGGGGAATATGTGATGAAAATGTAAACAATGCAATGCTGTAATGACATGTATACCCTTTACAAAAACTTAAATTAAAAAAAATCTATTTTTTACTATAATATTCTAATTTTATGAGAAACTGAATTTTGTGTTTTCATAAGCTACAAACCATAATCATCAAAATTAAAAGAAATAAAGATTTGAAATATATCACTCTGTGTGATGAATCTATATAATATACAAGTTTCATTTTTTAAAATTGAATTACTGAAATAAATCAACTTTTTGATGACATTCTAATTTATTGAGATGCACCTGTATATATACAGTCGTGAAAAAATTAGGACACCCCATTAAATATTCAGTCCCTTATTAAGAAATGTTCACATATCTATGTCTAACCTTGTTTTAGTTTATATTTGCATTTTTTAACATTTATTTTAGCCATTTTAAGTGGGAATGAATGTGGGGGGTGTCCTAAAAAAGATGGGGGGGTGTCCTAATTTATTCCTCACTATTTGTTAAGAATTACATTTTACAGAAAATTTGAAAAAAAGTCTTTAATTCATTTTTAATTGTTTAGTTGTATTACATGAATCTCACAGTATTTTAACATTGATATTAAATATCCATATGTCAAAATATGTTAAAAACACACAGGCTTATAGAAGGTGTCTTAATTTTTTCACATGACTGTATGTTTCACCCAGTAATGTTAAAAAGGAAATTCAATAATTTTTCGGTTTCTATGGAGAACCAAAACTCACTATATCAGAAGATCTCAGCTGGTTAAAGAATACACCCGGGGGGGTGGGGGGGTGTCAGAGCACCAGAATTGGGATCAATGATCAGACTATTTAGGATTAAATGGATTAAAACATTTTTGTCACAACCCAATTCATTGTGGTTCCATATACCCAAATCCTTTTTTAATAAGATTGGTGGACTTGAATTTCTTTTAAAATGTGACTTTGACATACCTAAGATCCCCATTAAACTGCCAAATTTCCACAAGCAGATCCTTAGTTTTTGGAAAATTATTTTTCCCCATAACTTTTCTCCTCATAATTTGACCCCATGGAATAATAGTGATTCTTGTTAATGGTAAAGAACTTTATAAAAAAGACTGGCAAGAGAAAAACATTTGGTTTATAAATGACTTAATGGACAACTATGAAAACCTTTTGGATTTTGATGCTTTTTTAGAAAAATATCGTCTAAGTTGTACAAAGAAAGCATATAGTAAGATTTGTGATGCAATCCCAAAAGCCCTGATTCAGTTAATTCAAAACATGAAAAAACTGTCAATTGTCACATTTTACAGAAAATTTGAAAAAGTCTTTAATTCATTTTTAATTGTTTAGTTGTATTACATGAAGCTCCCAGTATTTTTTTAACATTGATATTAAATATCCATATGTCCAAATACATAAAAAAACAACACAAGCATGTACAGGGTGCCCTATTTTTTTCACATGACTGTAGATATTCTTTGTCTGTCTAGCTTTCATGTGGTACCGGAGTACAGAAAAGTTGTTGGTTTTCAGTTACATATGCCTAAAAAAAGGAAAGTAACAAAATTTATTTTCTTTTGATAATCATAAAAATCCCGATTTGTGCATTATAAAGAAGTTAGCCTGATGAAAGCACTTGCTGTTGTGCATGCTGGCTGACCAAGATACCACAACTGTGCATTTCTTCCTGTTTCAGTGTATTAACTATAAGGTCATAAGCTGCCGTGAATAATATGAGAACTTTCAAAATAAAAGAATCATTTTTGCTTCCGATCTGGAGAGATGAGGGACAGAAATGAGATGTAAATATGTGTCTGAGTTTCAGAAACAAGGAGGCAGAGAGCAGTCAAACCATGATGTGAAGATGTAGAAAAAACAAAAAACTAGAACAAAATACAAGAGTCCTGGCTAAAGATCTTGAGTTGCACATAATCAGACGGGGAATAAGGTTTTGTGTGGCAGTAACCACAGTGTACCTGTAGCAGGACATTGATCTCCTTGAAAATAATTGTATGTGGCGCAGGTGTTGTCAAACAGTGACTGGATTTTCTGGCGCTTTCCAGCACATTATAGGGACACGGGATCAAAATTTGTGATCTGCCAATGCACTTCAATTTCAGGCCTCAGTAAACAAAATAATACCAATACCATGAATAACTGAATATGGACTACATAGATAAAAACAGGAACAGCAGGTGCTGGCCAAGATTGTCTTGTAGGCATTCAAAAGAAAGGCGGGGGGGAGGGCAGAAAGCTTTCAAGCTGGCAGACGAGGAAGGATGAAAGCTGGGTTGGAAAATGTAAGAATGAACAAAAGTGTATTCAAAGAAAAGTTTTGTCATAATATAATTTTTATAACTCTAAGAGAAGGAACAGATCTATTTTTTTCTTGTTGGGAAACTGTATAAATACATTTACATATATACATCCCAGGTAATTTAAATTGAGATTTGACAACAGAAGTTTTAAATATATCAAGTACCACATCTTCCAACTTTCACTGGGATACAACAAATCGGACAGACAAGGGAGTAAACGAGCCCTTGTCAATGCAACCATCTGCAAACGCTCAATAATCAATCACAACAACTCTTCAAAAAAATGACAGCTATAAAAAATTCCAGGAGAAATTAATTTAGAATAATTTAATAGTTAGCATTTTAGACCAATAAATGCTTCCCATGTTTATTAGGTCTAGTTCTTACCCAACAGTTAAAAGGATACAGTAAGATGTTGTTCTATTCTTAGAAAAGAGATGGGGCAAAATAATCAATGGGACCGTGGTGTCACAGAGCAGTCATGGTCCAACACTGATCGAGAGCATGAAGGCATAACTGAAATGGACTGAGGAACATTTTGAGATTTGGTCAGGCCAAACAACCAGATTGGTGCAGTGTTAGTGAAGACCTTCCTTTATCTTGTGCAAGCATTTTCAAACATGTTTTTCTTTGACAGATAGAATGAGTTTAAAAAAACCCAACAACATTTGTCTCTGTAAAAAGTATATTTATACTCAGTTTAATCCATGCCAAACATTGCATGGATTTTAATTAGGTGTTATACCCTGAAGACAGAAAATTTGCTTACAATTTTTGTATAAAAATATGCTACTAACCTGATGCACAATCCCGTTAAAAAAACTTTGACAAATCCCATCATGACCATCCTCACCTAACCCTTCATTATTCGTTACCATGAATTATCAGGATAGGTTAAAGGAATCCATCCATATCTTTAGATAAAATACAGCATCCTCTGCAGATGGTAGATAGCAGCCATACTGTATACTACAGTGTCAACATTCATATCCACTGGTGGATCTGAACTGCAGTGACAGTGGGAGGAGATGGAGACAGATTGCATCACTCCCTCTCCCAACTCCTTATCACAATAGCCACACTTATCTACTCCCAGTGGAACAATGTTATTAGAAGCCTGAGAGATCAGCAGCATGAGAAACAAATGAAGATTTGACGTCAGCAATGAATCTTGAATTACCTGAGTTCTGGTAATTGGAGAGATTACAGTAAATGACAGTTACTATAAATGACTAGCGCTGGTTCCTATAATAGAAGGTCCGTCAATACGAGGGCGGTTCGTTAAAGATTTCCCCTGACCCATGTCCTGCTGTTGCAGGAGAGTGAAATTACATATGTGTAATATTACATATCTCTATATGTCAAGTGGTAATTTGCAGGTCTGAACTATTAAGAGTTTCTCTTTTACCGGTACTAAGGTGGGGTCAGGTGTGATAATGGAACCAGTTGAATATAGAGCAGTCATCAGGTTCCTGTACTTGAGAGACCGCACACCACAGGAGATGTCTGATGAGATGAAAGAGACTTCGGGAAAGATGCCCCATCGTATGACGTGGACAAGCACTGGCATTGACAGTTCAAGTGTGGTCAAACACTGGTGGAAACGGCACCCGGGTGACCACAATACACCATATATGAAGACACCATCTGGGAAGTGGAGACTACCATTTTGAAGGGTCGCTGGATAACCATTCACCAACTAGTCCAAGATGTCAAGATCAGTGTGGATCTGTGGGGAAAAAAAACATCCATGGTCTATTGCACATGTGGAAGTTGTCTGCATGATGGATCCCCACAGTTTCTCACACCTTTCCAGAAGCAGTAACGAGTCATGTGGTCCCAATCTCTCCCTGATCTTCTAGACTAATCATGCAGGATGAAACATGGGTCCATCACTATGATCCAGAGATGAAAGCCCAGTCGAAACAATGGAAGCATTTTGACTCACCACCTCCAAAGAAGGCACATGTCCAACCCTCAGCAGGTAAGGTCATGTTCACAGTCTTTTGGGACCAACATGGAGTATTGATGATGGAGTTTAAGGCAAAGGGTACCACAATTACCAGGACCTACTATGCTTCACTACTGCAGAAATTGCAGAAGGCCATCAAAACCAAGAGACGTGATGTGCTGAGTAAAGGTGTCCGCCTTCTGCAAGACAATGCCCCAGTTCACAACTTGCATGTTGCCCAGATGGAAGCATGGTCCTGCGTCTATGAAATCCTTTGACACCCCCTTACCCTCATGACTTTGCACCATCTGACTTCACCTCTTTCCAAGCATGAAGCCATTTTTGAAGGGAAAGCACTTCCATGACAATGAAACGCTGGTTTCTGAAGTCAAGTCGTGGCTTCTGATGCAAACTGCAGACTTCTAGAGACGATGTCTCCACAGCTGCATAAAGCAATGGGAGAAGTGCGTGACCCTTGGTAGTACCTATGTCAAGAGAGACTGTGGCAAGTTTGGTTCATCTCAGTCCATGGGAAATGAGTCACTGAATGAAAAGTCAGTTATTGAACCGTCCTAGTCTTTATTCCAATAGCTCTCCTTTACAGGTGATATTGCTAAAGCTACAGTCACAAAGATTCTTAAGAAAGATGGGCTCCTAATGGAGGGGGGCATATAGTTTCTTACGGCTGCTGTTCAGTTCACAAGAGCAACTTTCTTGAGAAATGAGATGGTTTTCGGTTGTACAATGGCCTTAGAGTTACGTTCTTCGTAAGGGTGCCTTGGGATCTTCCTATGGCATACTCACTGCCATCTTATGAGAATTTTTGTGCGACTCACGGCACTCTCAAGTCATTGGTAGGAAGATCTTACGGCTTTTGGCAAATTCTTTTGGCACCAATGTCACACAAATGACTTATGAGGACCTCACTATCGCCTTATGCACACTATATGAATCTTGTACAAACAGATTCGTATGGCGTTTCCTACAACTGATGTAAGGGGCCCTCAAGAACAACTTAAGGTGTTTACCTTTTGTTCTTATTAAAGACAAAAATAGAAAGGAGATGTTTTTACCTTCTTTACATGTTTCGACTGTTCACTGCAGCCTTCGTCAGAAGTGTCCCTTCTGACGAAGGCTGCAGTGAATAGTCGTCTCCTTAAGCACACTGTCAAGTCTCCTTAAAAATGGTTGCGTCAATATTTATCACCACTTTCCTCTCAAATAACACCAGGAACACTCCCAGAATGCTTTAAGAGAAATTATAGAGGGCTACAAGCAAAATGGCTTATGGACGCAAATCTTAATGAAAAAGGATTATTGCATTCAAATACCTAAAGCCATTTTAAAAGTCAAAAGTAATGCTGCCTTAAAAAAAAAAAAGATTACTCCACAAAGTTTAAAGCCAGTCTCAGTGTAGGAGTAATTATCCACATTTTCCCATATTAGAGAACTTCCCGTTATCCCATGTTACCCAGATTCAATAGTCACATTGTGTGAGCAGTAATTGGGCTGTGTGAACATCAAATAATACTACAGACAGATATTCACCCATACCATCCAGTCCCCTGGGAGATGCATGTGGGTGTACTACAGATGGGTGTCTGCATATGTGTCTTTCTGCAGCTTCCTCCCCACCATATAGTTTCATGGAAATATATTTCATCACCAAGCTTCTTATGCAGTGGATGTTTTCCCTGTGGACTCTCCCAAATTGTTAAAAACTCTGCAGTGAGCATTGCAGTTCTGCGTGATGTCAGTTCACCAGAGGATTGTTCTCTGTGGTCTGATAAATAAGCACGACTTCTGGTTTCCATAATTGGAACAGGGCTCGGAACATAATGGGCTGTGTATTTTTAATGATTTTCCTTGAACACTGAAAAGAGTTTTAAATAAGTTAAATTGCAAAAAGCTTGAGTGTGCCTGCTTTTATGTTTGTGTAAATGTCTGTAGGGGGAGTAACTGCGTGTATGAGTGTGTGAATTCGTAGATGCAAATGAAATTCATCCTCTGTGTGTTCCAAGGTAAAAAAAAAAAAAAAAAGTATAAAATAGAACTGGGACTGCAAGCAGCTACCAAGTCAAATAGTGTGTGTATGTGTGTGTATGGTGAATTACTGTATTCCTGCTGATGCCGTAGGCTGGTCCATCATTAGCTGAGGCATACGTAGCACAGCAGAGTGGTGTATTAATTTTTCTGCATCTCAGGCTCTTAACAGGGTGTAAGGCTTGTGACCGTGGATGTCAGATGAATCCAATGGAGGCTAAATCCACTTTACAAAATATAATTTATCCCCACAAAGCACTGTCACCCAAACAGTTCAGTGTTTTCTGTGTTGGTGATTCTGCTGCAAATAAAGAGGAAGAAAACCTTCAAGAACAAGGTGCTTAGTTGTCTTTTATTGCTTTTTTAAGTTGTGAAAATCATAAAGACACAGTTTGAAACAATGTTTTTGTCATAAACCCTCCCATGCGCTTCTCCAATGCGCACGGCGAGGGGTGAAAGGACAAGGATTTAAGCGCTGGGTTTGCACCACACACATTTATTAGGCACAACTGACAACAGTTCCAATGCATAACATTCACACTCAGAGTTGTAAAGGAGTCCTCCGGGATGCTCAACAGTCTGGGTGAGGATCACCGGGGAAAACACACACAGCAATTACTCACAATTCTGGAGCTATCCGAGAATGTCCTAGTGACACCCTGAGGAAACAATCTTTGACTTCCAACGGCGATAGACGACGTCATGAAGCACAATGACCCAGCAATGCGTGAATGGGAAAAGGTTCCTAAAGTACACGCATTGCTGGGGATGGTCGATTGGAGGCACATGGGCGAGGACAGGGAAAGATGATCAATGGGGCTGGGAACAGCTGATGGTAATCAGTGAGGGGGGGCGTGGTCGGACTGGGAGACTGTAAGCAGTACACACAGCTGCTGGCCCCAGAGCAGTGGCTATGGATACGGTAACACACTGGGAAAACATACTATACATGCATACACAACGGCACAAGACCTACAGAGAGATCAGGACCGAGCAGGCGGAACCCAAGCCGGCTCAGCTCCTGACAGAGCCGCCCCCCCCCCTTAAGGGGTGGATTCCCAGACACCCAAGGTAACATCCCAGACCCCCCCCCCCCCCCAACAGGAACAAACAACACGGACCCGGGTGGGAGGTAGGGGGAACAGGAAAGGTGGGAACACAACACCTTGCCCAGGGTCCACAATAGCCCTCCTAAGTCCAAAGACGTGGAGGCTCGGGAGGCCGCCCAGAGTCCCGGGCCCAGCGGGCAGTTCGGCGGATAGAGTCTGGTGGCCTGCTGGACTGCCCGGGCCATCTGGCCCAGAACCCCAGTCCCTCAGGCGGCCGGCCAGCACTGTAAAGCCACCAGGACCAGCAGGATGAAGCAGGAGGTGGCCTGCCCACCGGAAGGCTCACGGGGGGGTGCCCGGACCGTAGAGAAGGAACCCCCACGGCGTCGGACAGAGAGGAGAAGGGAGCCATGGCATCCTCGGTGGTCCTGGCTTGGGCCACAGCTGCTTCTGCGATGGACCCCAACCGGGCTGGCTCCGCCGCACCCGCGGTGGACCCCGACCGGGCTGGGTCCACTGCACCCGTGGTGACCTCCGGCTGAGGATCTGCTGCACCTGCAGTGACCTCCGGCTGGAGCTTCACTGCACCCGCGGCGAACTCCAGCTGGAGCTTTGCTGCACCTGTGGTGGTCTCCCCAATGGGGGAGGTCATGCTCCCCTTGACCCTTGGCACTGACCCCCAATCCTTGGAGGCCTCTGGCAGGATCAGTTGCTCACCGGCGACCCTGTCAGGGGGCTCCAAACCCGAAGAGGGAGAAAGAGAGACCGGGTCAGGGTCGCTGGCAGCGGCAGAGCCCGGTGAGGTGCCCCCAAGGGCTACTGTGAACCGCCCCAGGTCGTCCTCACCATGAGTTGGGCAGTGTGACATCGACATTGACACTACTGACATAATTTTTTTTTTAAATTTTTTTTTTTTTTGTTACTTATTTGTACCCGTAGGTAGATTTGGTTTGCAGTCTGGTGACAAGCCACCGGCTGCCGGTCGCTGCGTGCGCGAGCGCCCTAAACCTACATGTTTTTGGTATGCGGGAGGAAACCGGAGAAATCCCGGAGTAAACCCACGCAACACGGGGAGAACATGCAAACTCCACACAGCTCACTGTTGGTCGGGGGCTGGGATCGAACCCACGATCTCATGATCCCCGCAATCCCCCGGCCGAGGGTAAACTGTGCTGCTGCAGTGCTAAACCACCGCGCCACCGTGCAGCCCCATAATGGAGCACACTTGCCTGACCTCAAGCTCCACCGCCGTCCAGGACTTTGGCGATTTAGGGTGCACGGGTTCTTCCGGTCCGTCGGGTGCTACACCCCCGTCGACCTCCTCCGGGACAACCAGGCCCGGATCGTCATCTGTGGGCAACCCAGGTAGTGGCAGCTCCTCTCCGGCAACTAGGACAATATTGGTCGCTACGGAGGGTGACAATATGTATGGGTACATATTCATACTATGCAGGATAACTAAGTAGACGGTTATGCTGTTTATTCCATCTTGCTACAATGCTCCGCACTGTGTATATATATTTATATATTTATGTGTACGTATGTATATTCACTGCTCTTATTATTATTATTATTATTATTATTATTATTATTATTATTATTATTATTATTATTATTATTATCTTCTTAATTATTGTGCTGAGTGTTGCTATCCCTGTGCTGTTGCAATCCTGGAATTTCCCCATTGTGGGACTAATAAAGGCTTATCTTATCTTATCTTATCCGCATTCTCGTTCTTTCGGTCATTACCCAAAGCTCATGACCATAGATGAGGGTAGGAACGTAGATTGACTGGTAAATCAACAGCTTTGCCTTAGAACTCAGCTCCCTCTTCACCACAATGGACCGGTACAACGTCCGCATCACTGCAGATGCTGCTCCAATCCGTCTGTCAATCTCTCGCTCCATTCTCCCCTCACTTGTGAATAAGACCCCAAGATACTTGAACTCCTCCACTTGGGGCAGATGCCTGTCCCCAACCCAGAGAGGACAATCCACCTTTTTCTGGCTGAGGACCATGGACTCGGACTTGGAGGTGCTGATTCTCATCCCAGCTGCTTCACACTCAGCAGCCAACCATCCCAGCAAGAACTGTAGGTCATTGCTGGATGAAGCCAACAGGACAACATCATCTGCAAACAACAGAGATGAGATCCTGTGGTCACCAAGCATGACACCCTCCATTCCCTGACTGCGCCTAGAAATCCTGTCCATAAAAATTATGAACAGGATCAGTGACAAAAGGCAGCCCTTTGTCTACTCATGGATCATCACCTTATCGTGGTGGGGGATTTGCGTGCCCCAGTGATCCCAGGAGCTATGTTGTCCGGGGCAATTTGCCTCTGATAAGGTCACCCAAGACAAACTGGTCCTGGGTGAAGGGCTAGACTAAGAATGATCCAACAGGCTCTCATGATAAATTCTAGATCAATGATTCAGTGTACCCCACCCGGTATGGGGTTACCGGGGCCCCACCTTGGAGCCAGGCCTGGGGGAGGGGCTCGATGACTAGCGTCTGGTGGCCGGGTTTCCACCCACGGGACCTGGCCGGGCTCAGCCCAAAGGAGTTACATGGGTCCACCCTCCAGTGGGCTCACCACCTGCAGGAGCGATCATGGGGGTCCGGTGCTATGTGGATTAGGTGGAGGTCAAAGGCGGAGACCTTGGCGGACTAAACATAAAATAGTGCTAATATAATAAGGATAAACTCTAATGTGGTAATAAGAACTAAAATACCTTAAGGCATCATTCAAAACAGGTCTAAAATAAAATAAAAATAATCCTTAAAAATATATACACGATAAAATGACATCAAATTATAATAAAAATAAAATAAATACATTGAATAAATAACTGCAGTTTGTTTGGTCGTTCGTGTGCTTGTTCGAGTGTGTTTTTAATGTTTTACTGTTTACTTTGGCGAGAAAAAGAGAAAAAATGAATGTTTTCAGAGCAGCAGAAGATGATTGACGATGAGAACCTTGGGTTGCAAGATCTGCTTATTATAAGCGACTTTGGGATTGTTTCACTAATATGTGTGTGCTTATCTGGAGCTTGCTGTGTGTGTGTGTGTGTGTGTGTGTGTGTGTGTGTGTGTGTGTGTGTGTGTGTGTGTGTGTGTGTGAGTGAGTGAGTGAGAGAGAGAGAGAGAGAGAGAGAGAGAGAGAGAGAGAGAGAGAGAGAGAGAGAGAGAGATTTGATTTTTCAACACACCTTTATTGTCACAAATTCAACAGAAAAACACAACAACTAAAACAACTAAAAGAAGCAATGGAAAAGAAAAATGTCTCACTGACAAGAAATCAAAGACACAAGTAACCAAACAAGGAAAACTAAAACAAAAAACTTGCTTCTTACATCAGGATTATACCATAGATAATTTTCCCCTCCTTAACACAACACAGGATGTGCTTAAAGCACCACATAGCCTCAAAGGTTTCAACATTCTGCATCAGATGATAGTAATTGTAATCAATCACTATTCGAGCCTTAATCATGCCAACCAGCATGTCTTTTACATTACAATCCAGCAGTTGTTCAAATTTTTCTTTTCCTACTAACATAAATAGCCATTTTAGTCTGACCCAGGATGAAATTTAAGAGTTCACTCTTTTTCTTAGTCCTCTGTCTATATGGAAAGCCCAAGATAAAAATCTGCTGGGAAAAGACTTCTCCAAACAGATAAAACAGCTTCCCCAAAAAAACAAACAACAATTGCAGTCTGTTACAGTCCAGAAAACAATGGAACACAGTTTCTTTCTGAGGACAAAATGGACAAACCTCAACAACATTTGGGTTTAAAAGAGAGATAAAAGCATTTACAGCCACAGCACCATGTAAAACTCGCCATTGTAGGTCTCCAACCTTCTTAGTTAACGGTGGTTTATAGAGTGCTCTCCAGGCAGGCCTCACCTCAGGACCCAGACCCAAGTGTTTCCTCCATGGTGTATCAGCTCGACCTTTTAACTTATTCACATTTAGAATTTTCACCAAAAGTCCATACATTTTTTTACCAGGAGAGTCACAAATGTTAATGTGCTCAGAGTTTAAAAACACACCAGTGCCATCTTTAAAATCAGGAGATAAAATACTAAAAAGAAAAGGTTCATCAGCAGTTTGTACAGAGTTTTCGCAGTGTAAAACAATAGCAGAGTGTTCTTCTGCAGACAGGCAGTCTCTCCAATCTTTCAACAAGTTCATTATAACTCTGACTGAAGAGACGCCAAGAGCCGAGCACAGGGCAACAGCATTGTCCAAGTTAGGACCACATAAATTCACCAAATGTCCCAGCGTTGTAACCTTTGCAAAAATAAACTTTTTTAAAACAGAAGGTCCTAAAACATTGCCCACATCAAAACGGGTCCCGAACACAAGTGGTTCCTTTAAAAGCCAGAAAGGCGACAAGGAAGCCTGGGGAGAGTTCTTTTTAAAAAGTCCCCAGATTTTAAAAGCACTTTGGTAAAACTGGGGAAGTTCTGGGAGTTTTTGGTCCCTTAAATCCATTAAAAGCAGCGACTCCTCTAGTCCAAGCCCTCCACAGCGAGCCAGGACAGCCCTGGCAATAGGTCTCCACACAAGGTCAAGGGGGCCACTCAGCAGTCGCTGAATGAACTGCAGGCGAAAGACAGCCCCCCTGCTGGCCAGATGGATGAGCCCTTGACCACCTTCTTCCCTCGGTAAAAACAGGATACTCTGTGGAACCCAGTGAAGACGGTCCCAGAAAAAGTCCACGACTATAGATTGCACTCTGGCCAGCAAATTGGGTGGAGGGTCCAGACAAGACAGTCGATGCCACAGCATTGAAGCAATCAAGTTGTTGATAATTAAAACACGACCTCTGAAGGACAAGTTTGGCAGAATCCATTTCCATTTTTTTAGTCTTCCTTCAGTTTTTTCTAAAAAACACTCCCAATTTTTCTCAGTAAAAGTCTGATTTCCTAAAAACACACCAAGATATTTAAAACCACCTTGTGTCCACGAGAGGCCACCAGGTAGGGCAATTTTTTGTGGTCTCCCCCCCACCACAACAGCTTCACTCTTACCCCAATTCACTCTCGCTGAGGAGCACTCACCAAAAAGATTAACAGTTCTTAAAAGGTAGTCTACATCATTTTGATTTCTTGTAAAAACAACAACGTCATCAGCATAGGCAGACACTTTAAAAACAGAGTCAGAGTTGGGGACTTTAAAACCAGTGAGGCCTTGCCTTAGTTTACAAAGGAGGGGCTCAATGGCAAGAGAGTACAGCATACCTGAGAGGGGGCAGCCCTGTCGGACACCCCTCTCAACTTTGAAAGGAGCACTCAAACCACCATTAATCTTAAGAATACTCTCAATGTCTCTATACAAAGCCTGGATCATGGCGATGAACCCTGAGCTGAAACCAAAGGCCTCTAATGTCTGCCAAAGGTATGGATGTTCAACTCGGTCAAACGCCTTTTCTTGGTCTATTGAAATAAGACCAAGTTCTTTGACCAATGAGCTGGAGAGGTCCAAAACATCACGAATTAAAAAAATGTTGTCTGTAACCAACCTACCAGGTACACAGTAGGTCTGGTCTATATGGATGACCTGCTCCATCGCCTTCCTCAGTCTGGTAGCCAACACTTTGGAGAGAATTTTGTAGTCAGTACAGAGGAGGGCCACCGGACGCCAGTTCTTAATGTCTTTCAAGTCGCCTTTTTTTGGAAGGAGGGTGAGGACTGCTCTCCTACAACTTAGGGGCAGGTGACCCTTCCGCAGACTGTCAGACAGTACTTCCAGCAAGTCCTCACAGATCTCAGACCAGAACGCCTTGTAGAACTCCGCTGGTAGGCCATCTATCCCTGGGGCTTTTCCACACTGAAGAGACTGGACAGCCACTGCCAGTTCTTGCAGAGTGATCCCGCTCCCCAGCTCCGCATTCACGCTAGCCATCACTTTTGGCAAGTCCGTCAAAAAATGACTCAGTGCATGTGGATTCTCAACAAATTCTTTCTTAAAGAGATCCTTGTAGAAAGCAACTGCAAAGCGACGGATCTCCGCAGACTCATGGATCGGCCGCCCGTCCTCGGAGCTGAGAGAGTGGATCATCCTCCTCTGACCATTCTTCCTCTCCAGACCAAAGAAAAAATGAGATGGAGCGTCCATTAGTGCGATGTTCTGGAACCTACTGCGTACCACAGCGCCCCTGGCAGCCACACCCAGTAGGTCAGTTAAAACAGACTTTTTGCCATTGAGGGCCTCAAAATGTCCTCTTTCTCCTGTGGAGCCTGCCAAAGACTGCAGCTCCACTACTTCTCTCTCCAGGTCCCTGACAGACCTGGCCAAGTCTCCAGAGACATTGCGAGTATACTGTAGGCACAGATTCTTTATTTGGCTCTTCCCTACATCCCACCACTGCTGCAAAGAACTAAAATTTGATTTTGTCAATTTAAAATTACTCCAAAAAAACATAAAAGCAGTTTTAAAACTGTTATCCGATAAAAGTGACGTGTTAAAATGCCAGTATGCACTACTGCACTTTATATTCTTGATAAAAACACAACACTGAACCAGGGAATGATCTGTGAAGCCAACAGGGACTATAAAAGCACTTTTAAAAATGCTAAAATGGTGCTTAAAACTGTAAACCCTATCCAGTCTAGCTAAGGACAAAATATTGTCCTTTCTATGGCTCCACGTGTACTGTCTAGCCTTGCCATGAAAATTTCTCCACACATCACACAGATCATGAGCTTCTATGAAACCTTTTAAAACTCTTTGGGATGCAGCATGTGGCTCTGGGTGATTCCTATCCATAAGAGGATTTTCTGTACAATTAAAATCACCTCCCACAAATAAAAAGTCATCATTACTGCAATTTTTGATCGTATCATCTAAAATATTTAAAAAGGCCAATCTTTCTGTGCCTACGGTTGGAGCATACACATTTATAAAAACAACTTTCACATTCTCAAAAACAGCTCGAACTTTTAAAATGTGGCCTGCAATTATCTCATCAATGTCATAAGAAAGTGGAATAAAATCTCGAGAAAATAAAATACCCACCCCACCACATTTGCTGCTTCTATGACTAAGAATAATTTCACCCCGAAATTCCCTCCTCCAGTCAGCAGCATTGTCCTCAGAACTATGAGTCTCCTGAACAAACAGAACATTAATTTTCTTGCATTCTGCAAGAGTAAAAACACTCGCTCGCTTGGACATTTCTCTTGCTCCATTGATGTTGAGCGTGCCAAAATTAAAACTACACATGTGTATAAGAGGGCAAAGCCAATACAAAAACAGAAAAGAAAGAATGAGCGATAAAAGACTAATCATCCTGGGCAATTTGGTTCTTAACTTTTAGTACAAGCTTTTTTAGTCTGTAGATCTCCTGATCAGTAAAACTTTCCTGCTCAAGCTCTCCCCTATTTTTCATGTAGACCCGAGCAGAGTCAACAAAGCGTTTTAGATCGGGGAAGAAGCTTTCAACTTTAACCATTCTGACCCCCTTAGTGTCCTGCAAAAACTTCTGTATTTTTGTGAAGGGGTAACCGCCTCCACTGGCCACATCATCACTGCTTTCACCATCACTCTCTATCTCAGACCCAGCATAAGAATCTGGCTGAGATAGAGAAACCTCAGAACTGTCTTTGACAACCCTTTTTACTTTGACCCTCTGCTGTTTGGTTTCCAAATTCTTCCGCTTGATGGGGATTTTACATAACTCTTCATCTATTTCGATGTCATCCTCATCCTCCAACACTGACTCAGCCACCCTGGTAGCTGTCTCTTCCTGCTTCTCGCTCACCCTGTGCTGTGCTTTTATAATCATCTTTCTGGTCCCACCATCTACCTGGGCCTCATTTGGCTCCTCTGTCTGATCCTCAGCGCGATCCCTCTCGGTAATCTCACCCTTGTCTGCAATGTTGGTCTGTGCAGCAGCCCCGCGATGTGCTTTAACTGTTGTTGCTGTTTCAGTTATGATCGACAGGCCGGCTGCGGAGGGCGGCAAAGCCGCCCCGCCGCCAGACAGCCTCGCGGCCTCGGCCGAAGCGCCGCCGCCAGACGGCCCCGCGGCTTCGGCCGAAACGCCCGACGGCGCAGCAGCGCCGTCAGCCTCGGAGGACGGCAAAGCCGCTCCGTCACCAGACGGCCCCGAGGCCGCACTAGCGGCCTCCCCCGAGTGATCACCCCCCACTCCCTGAGGGCATGATCGAATCAAATGTCCCTCCATTCCGCAGCCGAAACACTTCATATTATCGGAGGTGACGTGGATGGTATAATCAAAGCCGTCAATCCGGTATTTAAACACGAGGTTGAGGCTTTCCTCGCTATTCTTTAAAATCATGAGCACCTGTCGCCTAAAAGACATGACATGCTTTAAACGCGGGGACTTACAACCGAGAGGGATGTGCTTAATCGGGGACAAAAGCTGCCCGTGTCTCGACAGCTCCTTCTCCAACAGCTCATTCTTTAAAAATGGTGGGACATTTGAGATGGTAATTCTCTTCGCGGGATTCACCAGAGACAGAACAGGAACCAGTGTGTCTTTAATCACAACCCCGCTCTCCACTACCCGGTTAACTTTTTCAATACTATCCAGGAAAATCACCACGGCACTATTCATTCTAGAAGCTGATCTAATGCTTTCATAACCGACCAGCTCCCCCACAGCCAGACTACATTCCTCCACCGAGCAGCTGACAGCCGGTGTCAGTTTGACAGCATGGCGGCGTGTCAGCTGCTCAAAACCGGAGCCTCGCTCCAAAACCATGCTGACCAGCAGAGCTGGCAGCAGAAACCCCCCTCCCAAAACGCCTACCCCACCCCAGCTACAGAAGACAACAAAAATTAAGATTTAACAAAAAAACACCTTAAACACCAAAAGATAGAGAAAAGTTTGAAATAATTCACTCACGCTGTCACACGCTCTCAGCTCGCACTCACGACCACACCCACTCAGAGAGAGAGAGAGAGAGAGAGAGAGACAGAGAGAGAAAGGACTAACCTATGTTGTGCTAAAGCAATAATAAGGTCACACTGAACTGGGGATTTTGGTAAGATGAAAGATATTAGATGCTTGCTTTTTTTCTCAAGATAGTTTTGGCAGTAATTTCTTTTGTTGTGCAGTTTTTTGTGGGGTTTTTGCTGGCTTTATGATAGTTACTTGTGTTAAGCAATTTAATCTTGCTTTTACTGGCAGATATCTTTTTATTTTTTCCACTAACATTCGCTTATTTTAAGTAAAATTACCTGCCAGCAGAGCAGGAAAATTTGCTTTTTCTTTTGTCTGAGATGCCTGAAGGCAGGCAGACAGCATTAGGTTATTTCATTTGACTTATATTTGACTTTTGCAATGTAATTGTATTCTCTAGCTCACAGTTGCATTATCTCTCCAACTGAGTGACAACAGAGGCTTGAAATGGGAAAGAGAAAAAAAGGGGGGGGACAGGCTGACTTGGAATTGGACGGTAAAATCAAAATCTGATGATAAATCTGAGAAACGGACCATGGCAAAAGGAAGGGAAAAGATTTGACTAATATGTGTTTTATCACTTCTATACTGCATGATGAGTCTGGCGTGGGGGCAGGGGGGCTGTGCTTCTGCTCCTACTCCTCTGTGCTCCCCCGCTGCTCAGCCCATACCCCAATCTCACAGAACTCCAGGCTGGGGAAGCTGCAGCTGACGTCATCTTGCCTCTGCTCATCTCCACCCCTCTATCCGGAGTAGCCACACCGGGGTGCCCAAGAGTTAAGTAGATGTGCACACATATCCACTCCACACTCACGATTAATATAATGAATAAAACTAAAGACTATAGAAAATGTTGTCACTGAATAATACTCGATGATTGAACTTTAAATACAGCTTACAGTGGGGTAAAAAAGTATTTAGTCAGCCACCAATTGTGCAAGTTCTCCCACTTAAAAGATGAGAGAGGTCTCCAATTTTCATCAGAGGTATACCTCAACTATGAGAGACAAAATGAGAAAAAAAAAATCCAGAAAATCACATTGAAGGATTTTTAAAGAATTTATTTGCAAATTATGGTGGAAAATAAGTATTTGGTCAATAACAAAAGTTCATCTCAGTACTTTGTTATATACCCTTTGTTGGCAATGATAGAGGTCAAATGTTTTCTGTAAGTCTTCACAAGGTTTTCACACACTGTTGGTGGTATTTTGACCCATTCCTCCATGCAGATCTCCTCTAGAGCAGTGATGTTTTGGGGCTGTCTCTGGGCAACACGGACTTTCAACTCCCTCCAAAGATTTTCTGTGGGGTTGAGATCTGGAGACTGGCTAGGCCACTCCAGGACCTTGAAATGCTTCTTATGAAGCCACTCCTTCGTTGCCTGGGCGATGTGTTTGGGATCATTGTCATGCTGAAAGACCCAGCCACACATCTTCAATGCCCTTGCTGATGGAAGGAGGTTTTCACTCAAAATCTCACGATACATGGCCCCATTCATTCTTTCCTTTACACGGATCAGTCGTCCTGGTCCCTTTGCAGAAAAACAGCCCCAAAGCACGATGTTTCCACCCCCATGCTTCACAGTAGGTATGGTGTTCTTTCTCCTCCAAACACGACAAGTTGAGTTTTTACCAAAAAGTTCTATTTTGGTTTCATCTGACCATATGACACTCTCCCAATCCTCTTCTGGATCATCCAAATGCTCTCTAGCAAACTTCAGACGGGCCTGGACATGTACTGGCTTAAGCAGGGGGACACGTCTGGCACTGCAGCATTTGAGTCCCTGGCAGTGTAGTGTGTTACTGATGGTAGCCTTTGTTACTTTGGTCCCAGCTCTCTGCAGGTCATTCACTAGGTCCCCCCATGTGGTTCTGGGATTTCTGCTCACCATTCTCGTGATCATTTTGACCCCATGGGGTGAGATCTTGCGTGGAGCCCCAGATCGAGGGAGATTATCAGTGGTCTTGTATGTCTTCCATTTTCTAATAATTGCTCCCACATTTGATTTCTTCACACCAAGCTGCTTACCTATTGCAGATTCAGTCTTCCCAGCTTGGTGCAGGTCTACAATTTTGTTTCTGGTGTCCTTTGACAGCTCTTTGGTCTTGGCCATAGTGGAGCTTGGAGTCTGACTGTTTGAGGTTGTGGACAGGTGTCTTTTATACTGATGAGTTCAAACAGGTGCCATTAATACAGGTAACGAGTGGAGGACAGAGGAGCCTCTTAAAGAAGAAGTTACAGGTCTGTGAGAGCCAGAAATCTTGCTTGTTTGTAGGTGACCAAATACTTATTTTCCACCATAATTTACAAATAAATTCTTTAAAAATCAGACAATGTGATTTTCTGGATTTATTTTTCTCATTTTGTCTCACATAGTTGAAGTATACCTATGATGAAAATTGGAGACCTCTCTCATCTTTTAACTGGGAGAACTTACACAATTGGTGGCTGACTAAATACTTTTTTGCCCCACTGTATATGGGACGATCCATATCACAAACAAGGTAACGATGAAAGTGTTGAAGCTTATACAACCAGGTTACAAGAGGTTTGATGGGCATTCTGATTTAACTAAGGCTGCTAATGATTCAGACGTAGAACCTTATTGGCAGCATTTGAAAAATGTCTTTTTGCAAAACATGCCCCCACACCTAGCTGACTACATCTGCTAACATTTGGTCACATACCGCACCTGTGCTTTTGGCAATGTGTTAACTTATGAAAAGTGAAAGAAAAATCAACTCCTGTTTGTGTGATTGTTGACACGGGGGGTGGGGGGTGAGAGCTTCCCCCAATTCTATTTTTCAGGGTGGCACCGGAACTGGATCCCAGTGGTGGAGGGGGGATGGAGGGAGGCGTGGGACGAGCTGGCCATGCCAAGGGGAACGTGACATTTGCCATCAATGTGGACAAAAGGGCCACTGGCGGAGGAGTGAGTGAGTGAATGTTCTTGTTTAGTGCCATTTTTTTTTTGTTACTTATTTGTACCCGTAGGTAGATTTGTTTCGCAGTCTGGTGACAAGCCACCAGCTGCCGGTCGCTGCGTGCGCGAGCGCCCCGTATCCCTAACCTGCATGTTTTTGGCATGTGGGAGGAAACCGGAGAAATCCCGGAGTAAACCCACGCAACAAGGGGAGAACATGCAAACTCCACACAGATCACTGTTGGTTGGGGGCTGGGATCGAACCCACGATCTCACGATCCCTGCGATCCCCCGGCCAAGGGTAAACTGTGCTGCCACAGTGCTAACCACTGCGCCACCGTGCAGCCCATGTCAGCATCTATGGCTATTTCACGGCAAAATTAGAACTAATAAGAAAATTGAGTTAATTATATAGAGACAGTATGACAAATGAAAAAATAAATAAGTGCAGTGAGATACATATGTACATGCAGTACAATAAAATAGAAAAATTAAATAAGATGCTTCAGATGCACATGTGCTAAAAACCCTAAAATTTTCTTTGGTGGTGCCATATTAAAAATATCCTTCAGTGACTTTTGAGTATAAAAACGTCTTGCTGTCATGAGAGCAGGACAGTCAAGTAAAATGTGCTTTACTGATAAAAACCTCCGCAAAACTGACAAGACGGTGGTGCTTCACCTTTTAATAAAAAGCTGTGCGTAAGCCTAGAGTTGTCACAACTCGCCGTTCCCAGTCATCTGCCTCAGCTGTGCGCACACTTGCGCCTCGTCAATCACGGGCTATTTAGCCCACTCGGCCCTGAGCATCGGTCTGGAGCCGTCTGTGTATCTACGCTCTCAACTCCTCTGCAGGATCGTTCCTTCCCGACCTGCAGTTCCTTCAATCAGCACGTAAGCTGTATCTCCACTCACCTGTCTACCAGTCTCTCCCATGTGCACAGGTGGATTCCCAGGCGGCGGATTCCTCCCGTCCTCTCCAACTCCTCTCCCCTCTCTTCCACTCCTCGTCGTGTGCGCAGCAGGGCGCTGTCTCCCAGGCAAGAGATCCTTTGCCAACGCCAGCCACCTCTCCATCTGCAAGTAAGCAACTCTCAGTACTTTTACCTCATATGGTGAGGGTGAATTCATACCCCTGTCTCTGCTCTTTCCATAGGGTTGCCTGGCTGCATGGCGTGCCACTCTGCCCCCGACGCTCCTCGTTCACCCACAGACCATACACATACCGCATACACACACTCATTCACTCCTTGTTGTTGAATAAAGCTTTTGAATCTTACCTGAGCCTGCGTGTGTGTTTCCTGGGCCGATAACTATGTCAAGAGTGGCCAATACGGCATCTAGTGTATACTACCTGATCATGTCGGTTTTGAAAGTGATGCAAATGTCTGTGGCTTATGGTAGGTTTAATATCATGCAGTTTATTTGCAGTGCATGTGTCCCATTCAGTCTGCCACTTCTTTAAAATATAGGAGGTTATTAGAGGCCTGAGATCTGAGGCTGGGATCTGGCATTGAGTGACTTCTTGGGTAAGGGCTCTCTCGGCAGCATTGTCTGCCTGCTCATTACCTGACAGGCCAACATGGCTGGGGATCCAACAGAAGATGATATTAACATTATGTTTCTGTAAAAAACCTAGTTTCTCTAAAATCCGGATAATAATGGGGTGATCAGTCTTTAAAAACCCAAGTGCCTGAAGACAGGATCTGGAGTCAGTAAAAATTAAGGAGTTCTGTTGTTTGGTTCTCTCAATGTGTTCCAATGCTAGAAGCAAAGCACGAGCCTCTGCTGTAAAAATTGAACATTGTTTGGGAATCCTCAAACCATACTGACTGTGCGCGGTGACATTGCAGCAGAGACTGAGCCATCTACTTTAGATCCATCCGAGTATATGGAAGTATGGTGAGGAAAACGACATTTTATTTCCAAGATCTGCTGCTGGTACACATTTGGGTGAGTGTCTTTCTTTTCGTTTTGGCTCAGATCCAGAATTATATTGGGTTTCCTTAAACTCCATGGTGGAATGGGACAAAACTGTGTCTGTGTTACATTGCTTATATCAGGGTTTAGTTTTACCAGGTGAGGTTCTATACGGAGTCCAAAAGGAGTGATGCTCTTAGGTCTGACCTTATACATCTGCAAAAATCGAGGGTGAAAAACTGCAGAGTAGGCTGGATTTCTATGGTTTTCTTTAAGTTTAATCATATACTGGAGAGCCAATTTCAGGCGCCTGTTGTGAAGTGAAGGCTCGTTTGCGTCAACATACAAACTTTTAACAGGAGAGGTTCTGAAAGCCCCCAAGGCAAACCTTAGCCCCTGGTGATGGACAGTTTCTAGCGTCCTGATGTATGTTTTCCTTGCTGATCCAAAAACTACGCTCCCATACTCTAGCCGAGATCTTACAAGTGCTCTACAGAGATGCAGCAGCACAGTAGAGTCCGCACCCCATTTAGTTTTAGCCAAAACTTTAATAATATCAAGGGCTTTAAAACATCTGATTCGTAGAAATTTTATATGTGGAATAAAAGACAACTTATTATCAAAACTAAGTCCAAGGAATTTGGTTTCTTTTACCACCGTGACAGCTTCTCCATCTATGAAAAGCTCAGGGTCGAGGTGAAGAGACAGCAGCAGGCAAAAGTGCATGCAGACAGTTTTTGTTTTTGAAAATTTAAAACCATTACTGACTGACCACCAATTAATCTTGTTTATGCACAACTGTAGCTGCTTTTCGATTGTGCTCATGTCTTTTCCCCTGTAGCAAATACAGAGGTCATCTACATAAAGACTACTAAAGGTATTTGGTCTAAGAGCACCAACTACACTATTAATCTTAATGCTAAAAAGAGTAACCAAGAGGATGCTTCCCTGGGGGACTCCTTGTTCTTGCACATGGGGCTCTGAAAGGGTATCTCCTACTCGGACTCTGAAGTGTCTATTGGACAAAAAGTTTGAAATGAAAAAAGGCAAATGTCCCCTAAAACCCATGCTATGTAGGTCTCTTAAAATACCATATTTCCATGTTGTGTCATATGCTTTTTCTAAATCAAAAAATACAGCAACTACATGTTCTTTTCTAATAAAACCATCACGTATATAGGCCTCTAATCTGATAAGGTGGTCTAAAGTGCTTTTACCACGTCTGAAGCCACACTGGTAATCAGTTAAAAGGCCTTCAGACTCAAGCACCCACACAAGGTGATTGTTTACCATTCTTTCCATGGTTTTACAGATGAAACTTGTCAGAGCTATTGGACGGTAGTTGTTGGTATCAGTATGATCTTTCCCAGGTTTTGGAACGGGTATAACTACTGCTTCTTTCCAGCTTTCAGGAATACTGCCTGACTTCCAGATGTTGTTGAAAACGATCAAGAGAATGGATAGTGCACTGGGGGGTAAGTGTTTTAAAAACTGATAATGAATTTTATCTGGCCCCACAGCAGTGTCATGAGAGTTCCTTATTGAGAACAAAAGTTCTTCCATAGTGAAATCTTGGTTGTATGGTTCTGAGTTATCTGAACAAAAGTTTATTTCTTTTTGTTCTTCTTGTGCTTGTATGATTTGGAACTCAGGACAATAGTTTCCAATAGATGAATTCTTCTCAAACAATTTTGCTAGTTGATTAGCTATTTCATATTTTGTTGTCAGCAGATTACCCTGATGATTAATATGCTGTATTTGAAGTCCATTCTCCTTACCCTTCATGTTTCTAATTAAATCCCAGATCTTTTTGGTAGATGTGTTGGATGTGAGGCTTGATACAAATTCCCTCCAGCTCTGTCTCTTTGCTTCATTGATGATCCTGCGTGCTTTAGCTCGACAGATTTGAAATCTGGTCAGGTTTTCTGTTGTTGGATGTTTATTGAACATCCTCTCTGCTTTTTTCCTTGCCTCAATGGCCTTTTTGCAGTCATCATTGAACCATGGGTTGGACCTACGATGTGGCTTTACTGATGTTTCTTGGACAGTCTTATCAGCAATTGTAATTAAGGTTTGAGCAAAGTGCTGAACAAGGTGACAGTGTGGTTGAAGTTTTTGGCTGATTTTTTCTTTGCACAGAGAGACAAAGGAAGGCCAGTTTGCTTTTTTGAGTTGCCATCGCGAAGTTCTTGATTGCACATCCACTTCTGTAGATGTCAATATTAGTGGAAAGTGATCACTTCCACAAAGATCATCCAAGACCCGCCACAAGAATTCCAGCACTAGCTCAGGATCACATATAGATAGATCAATTGCAGTATAGGTTCCATGTCCTGGGTGGAGGTATGTGTGAGACCCATCGTTGCAAAAACATAGATCATTTTTAGCAATAAAATCCCCCAGTATTTTGCCTTTTGCATTTGAGCAAATTCCTTCCCACAGAGGATTATGTCCATTAAAATCACCCATTAGGATGTATGGGATGGCAACTGATTATGAAGGTCATCAAGATTTTCCGGTGTCACAGTCATATCTGGTGGAATATAAACAGAGCATAAGGTTATTGCTTTATGCAAAGTTAGACGAACTGCCACTGCTTGTAAGTTGGAGATTAAAGCCAAGTGGCTGTGAATTAGGTCATTCCTTACTAAAATTGTTGAACCACCAGATGGACGATACACATTTGGACCATATGTATTATACATAGTATAATGTTTCAGAAACATGGGGTTGGTTGATAGCAGAAGAGTTTCTTGAAGGCAAAAAGCAAGGGGATTAAAACTAGCAGCTAAATGCTGCACTTCAGAGAAGTTGGCCTTAAAGCCACAGCAGTTCCACTGGATAATGTGGCTACCCACCATCAGGTAGGTAAAACAAAAGCACGCTCCTTATGCTTGTTTTTGGGGGAGGGGCTGCAACTACGGCAAGTCGTGACTTCAGACATTTCTGCATCTTCTGGATTACCATTCTTTTGCAATTTACTTTCTTGGATTGATTTTGCCTGAGAAGAGGAGCTGGATTTTTTCTTTTCTTTTGATAATTGGTTTTGTTCTGTGGACTTGCTTAGACTTTGACTTAAGGGTTGACTTATTGTAATCAGGCTTTGAGTGCTCGTTTTACTTTTAACTGGGACTCCGGAATTTTTAATACTACTTAATACTGAGGGCTTATCTTTAGTTAACCAGGTCAGATCTGTCTGGCACTCAGCAGGCTGCATCTGAGGTTTCACAACAGAGGAGAAAGTCTGCTGGAATTTGTACTTTGGGAAACCTACCAGTTTACGTGCCTCAGGGTAGCTAATTTTCTTAGTACATTTGACAGTTTGAATTTCTTTTTCTTTGATCCAACAAGGACATTCCTTCGATGATGCTGCATGATTGCCTAAACAATTACTACATTTGGGAGGTGTTGTGCAGGCCAACTCATGCCTTTCCTCTCCACATTTGCAGCAGACTGGTTTATTCCCATATCCTGCAGAGCCACGGCCAAACTTTTGGCAGTTAAAACATCTCATCGGGTTTGGAATAAAGGTATCGACAGTTACACTCAGATATCCTATTTGGATTCTTTCTGGAAGTTGATGCCAGTTGAATGTCAGAATGTAAGTGCCAGTTTTTACTGTTCGGTCATCTTTTTTAATGGTTATCCTCTTCACATGTGTTACTCCTTGTTGTTGCAGTTCTGAGGCTATTTCATCCTCTTCCATATCGTGGAGTTCTCGAGTACGAATTACTCCTTTGCAGCTGTTTAGAGAAGGGTGAGGAAAAGCCTTCACTGGAACACCAGCCAGCACATTACACCGCAACAGATTTTCAGAATGGGATTTCTTTAAGCATTCCACCAAAGTCTGACCAGACCTCAGTTTTTTGACATCTTTAACTGACCCCGCAACACCTGAAATTCCTTTTTGTACAGCAAAAGGGGACAGCTTAGAAAGAGGCATATCTGATGAGAGCGACTCTAAAACAATAAGCCTCTGCCAATTATCACCATTTGAAAGAGCCATCCTGCCAGTTCCTGGGTCATCCACATCGTCTTCCAACATTCGTTTTTTAGGGGTTTGTTTAGTAGCCATATTTTATAGAGTATGATTCATCATCCCTGTTCCCCACCCTCCTCGGAGCCCTACATGGGGATGCACAGAGCCGCGGACTTCCTGCAGGTTATGCACCAGGGATACAGGGATGGTATACTCGAGCAATAAAGCACCAAAGTGCAAATTACTCAATTGACCCTCCGCCATAGGCTTCTGGGGTTAGGAGATGTTATGCTGCCCAAAGACATCCCAGAGTAGACCTTGACAAGCCAATTGATTGGACCAGGCCCTTCCAATCTCCCGTCTAAGTGAAGTAGGAGCCAAAGCACTGTGTTGGACTTGTGAAAGCCGCAGAAAGACACATTCCTCAAGAACCAGGATCTCTTCCTTCACTGACACGGGTAGCAACTCACGGCAAACAAGTTTCCCCATTTGTCACCTCATATGATCAGCAAGGGGGTGCTCGGAACCACTTTAACCCTTGGTCCCCTTAGGGAATTATAACACACAAAGTTGTTGGGGAGTTACTGTAACCCTGGTAAGAGAGGCTAACAGGTACTAGTCCTTGCCCAAGGGACACCTGGGAGTATCAGTGAGGGTTAAGAGGCACTCCATCATCCTCCTAGTCCAACAGACCCCCTCGCCCTGATGCAGTTTAACGTCATACCCAGGACGTCCACTGGCGGAGGCAATCTCCTGGACGCTAGCAGCGGCGGAGAGGGGGAGGAGGACCCCACGGGCCGACAACCTGATTGACCGCACCAAAGCTAAGTACAACTGTTGACGCTAACACTGACATAACAGACATCCATTTACCTGACTTTGACTTGATGTTAATGCAGTGTTTACCTGAAGTGACATTGCTGGTTCAGGACATTCAAATAAAGTTTCCCAACGGAGAACGGTATGAGAGCATCACATTTTCCACATGTGACAGAAGTACATGTAATGCAGGTCACAGACCAATATTGTTGACAGACATTTGAGTGGCCCAGATCCAAATTATGGTAAAACATTCCACAGAGGAATGTGGTTAATCTTGGAAACAAACTCCTGATCCAAGAGTTCAAGATTCCTCAAAACTGGACACCTACTTACTGCCTTTGAACTGGGTGACCACAGTGCAGAAAGAAGTTCACATTGACGTTCCCAACTCACCCATGTGATCACTTTTTACATTAACACAAGGAGAGGAACACACACTCTCACAAATTCCAAGTTATCTGTGGAAAGTTTAGTTAAATCATCGATTTAGTTAAATCTAAGACAGCACAAGTAATGTACAGGGCAATTAACAATCAACTCCCAACTAATATACAAAAAATATTTAAAAAAAGAGACAATGATCATAATTTGAGAGGAGACTTAAACTTCACAAAACCCAAGATACGTACAACCAAGAAAAGTATGTGCATATCTGTCTGTGGGGTGGATTTGTGGAACAGTCTGGAGCCGGAACTGAAACTATGTACAAACAGAAATCAATTTAAAAAGAGGTATAAGCACCATTTGTTGAAAGGATATATGTTAGAAGGGTAGAATTTACATGTACGATTCATTATGTTCACTCTGGGACATTATGGGACACTATGGAATGGTGGGTGGGACAGCACTGTGTGTATCTGTGTCGTTTGAGACTGGTTTTGAAATATAGACTTCATTGTATGTTAGAATGGACAGGTGTTAATGTTGATCTGTAAAAAATACAGTAAATTGTTTACTTGGGGTATTAAAGGTAGTAATTTGTATAAAATTCACATGGGTGTATCGATGGAAAAGAGGAGTTGGAATTAATAAGTGTTCACTTCTTCCTTCTCCCTTTCGAACAGTGTATACTGTAACTTTATTGCATTTGCTATTTGCTTGTTTTTTGTTATATTTTTTGTGTTCGAAATAAACTATCTAAACTAAACTAATCTAAACTAAAGGCAGATGTAGGCTTCATAAAAAATGCAGAATTGGTTAAAATAAATGCTAAATCTCATTATAGGCCTTACCAAATACAGTATCCTCTACATCCTGATGCCTAAGAAGGCATTAAACCGGTCATAGAGGACCTGAAAGCAGCAGGTGTCACTGTACCATGGCCAAATTCTCCATGTAACACACCTTTGTTTCCTGTGAGGAGGACTGGACCATCTTCCGGATGGCGAACGGTCCAAGACCTTCAGGCGGTAAACAAAGCAGTTATCACAAAAGCTGTTTCAGTTCCCGACCCACACATTTTGTTGAACGACCTACAACCACAAATATTTCACAGAAACAGACATCAGCAATGCTTTTTCAGCATACCAATACATCCAGATCTTCAGTTTTGGTTTGCATTCAAATTTGAAAATGAGATGTACACATTCACCAGGCTACCACAGGGTTACTGTGAATCACCAACCTTTTTTTCACAGGCAATGTCAGCAAATTTGGCACAGTTTATTCTTCCTAATGGGATCCAGTTCCTCCTTTAAGTTGACGACATTTTGCTGGCATCACCTGATGACGAAACATGCAAACAAGACACCATTGCCTTACTGAAATTTTTAGCAGAACAAGGTCACAAAGTCAACAAGGAAAATTAAGGTTGTGGAAAAAAGAAGTCAAATATTTAGGCCACATTTTGCCAGCAGAAGGCAGACATGTTGACTGAACTCGCAAACAAGCTATTTTGTCAGCACCAAAATTCATCACAAAAAGAGACATGATGTCATTTTTGGGTACTTTAAATTGAATTGTTGTTGCTCTTGGATTACAAATTATTCATTTGAAGTGAAACCTTATCTGATCTCATCTACAAAACACCCATGGCTCAGGTGGACAAAATTGAGTGGACACCTGAGGCATTTGTTAAAAAAATCAACAACAAACCCCCCCCCACTTTTGCTCAGCACTGATGTCCTGGCACCCCCCAATTACAAAAAGCCATTTGTGCAAGTGGCTATTTGTAGAGAGGGGCACATGACGTCAGTGTTCCTTCAGCCAAGTGGCACAAAAATGTTTCCGGTAGCATATTACTCCACAAAACTTGACCCTGTTGCGAGGGCACTGCCGCCATGTGTGCAGGCCGACATAGCCACCTCCATGGCAGTGCAGGCCTCAGCAGGGCTCGTTCTTTTTCATCCCTTGACCCTGAAGGTCACATATGCAGTGTCAGTCATCTTGTCACAAAGTACAATATCAGTCATCTCACCATCCAGACACCTTGCATGCATGAAAGTACCATTATCACAGCCTCATCTAACCATTGACCGTTGCACAGTAACAAAATTAAATTAATTTGTAAATTAGGTCATAGGAAAGCACTCAGTCTATACTGACAGCCAGTATGCATTCTCTACCATCCATCATTTCACAAAACAGTGGAAGAAAAGAGGTATGATCACAAAGACCTCATTTTAAAGGTTTAAGAAGACTGTAAATCTTCCATCTAAATTAGCCATACGCAAATGTGCCACACACATTAATGACACAGATCAAATCTCTAAAGAAAACACTTGCAGACAATGCAGTAAAAGCAGCTGCACAAGGTCATATTCAATTCAACTTTATTTATATAGCGCCATTTCACAACAACAGTCATCTCATAGCACTTTCAACTGTAGGGGAAACCCCCACAATTGCAGAAAGACCCCAGCAATCAGGTGCTCCCCTGTGAGCAAGCGCTTGGCGATGATGGAGAGGAAAAACTCCCTTTTAACAGGAAGAAACCTCCAGCAGAACCAGGCTCAGGGAGGGGCAGTCATCTGCTGCGACTGGCTGGGGGGTGAGGGGATAGAGAAGATGAAAAGAACAGACATATTGAGAGCAAATAGCACAATGGGGACTCAATCTATGGGAGAGTACAAACAGATGTTAATGACCAGCAAAAATATTTCATTGAGAGTGAAGAAAGGAATGAAGCCCAGTGCACAGGAAACCACACCACAGCATCACTTCTTTTAACACTGACAAAAAAAAAAAAAACAACTTATCACATGATGCGCAAACTGTTTCAGCAGGCCTCCACTTTGATGCATGGGGTTTTCCATGTATCAGAGGGGGTATGATTAGTAAAATAATTAATAATGTGTGATAACAAAAAATAATTTGCTACTCAATCTAAAATTTGCTTCTCAATTTTGTAAGAAGAAAACAATGCTTAAGGGAACTTAAGGCCTGAAAAAGGCACCTTCCCTGCATCAACTTATCCTTTTCAAAACCATTACACGGATTCCATTGAACTAAATAAACATGAAGGGAAGAAATATTGTTTGGTGATTATTGATACATTTATTAAATGGACAGAAGCCTTCCCTTGCACTCGTCCAAATGCTGCTACGGTAGCAAAGAGACTCTTAACTGAAATAATACCAAGATTTGGAATAAGTGAAGATTTTCCTCAGATAATGGAACACATTTTGTAAATTAGATTATATCACACTTAGGTACAACACTCAACATTAACTTGGAAAATCATTCAGCTTAACATCCACAATCTGAAGGATTAGTAGAATGCACAAATAGGAGCATTAAAGAAGGCTTAGGAAAATAGTGACAGAAATAGGAAGAATAATAGATGGTAAACCTTACCTACTCCCAACATTAAGGCCATTTAATTAAGGTGATGAGGAAGGGTGTTTAGCAGATTATATGCAAAGAATGTTGACTGACAGAGATATTGTTCATGCTGCTCTTCCCAGGAAGGACCACAAGGAAACACCCATCTTGGCCAAGCCGGGGGATCTGGTCCTTATCAGTCATCAAAAAGAAAAAATTGTGCCGATGCTTCGTGGCAAGGACCACACAAAGTCATCCTGGCAACACCAACAGCTGTGAAAGTCGAAGGGCATGACTGCTGGGTGCTTTTGACACATTACAAACTTTACCGCGTACAAAACTCCCAGCAAGAAACTAAGTAATCCCCATTCCCTCAGCAAGACTGTTTCTATTTTAATCCCCATTACAAATTCTGAAAAGAAAAAAAAAAAGTCGGGGGGGGATCCTCAACAAGTGACTGTTTAACTGTTTGGTTTTTTTTTCTTCTGTTGTCTATCATGGAGAGACAAAATGCCAGAGAGAGAATGTTGGCAGCTGAAAGATGCGAATGGTACACCTGTTTTTTCATCATCATCATCCTTGTGGTAACACTTTTATTTTGGTTATTTTTAGGAACATCATTACCCATCTGTCATAGGGCTAGATACATTACCCACACACACCATGACTGGCTAGAAGGTCCAGGTCATCAGGATCATGTTTATGCTGGTAATGTGTTGTGGAAGTATACTAATTATACAGCCAAATCAGCAAATTGTTCAAATTGCTATGTGTGGTCTTTGCTCCCACTCTCAGCTGGTCAAATATCTGTCACTGCTAAACTAATGAAACTATCAGAAGCTGTTTGTTTCTTGCAAGAGGCTATGTATAGAAATAGCACAGCAAGCATTATTTTGAATCCCACCTGTCACATTGCTTATGACTCCAGTGACCGGAGACACAATGACACCCCTTACTCGGTGAAGGCAAGGTTAATCTCACCGAGGAATTTCTCCTTTTGTCTGAAAGGGTGTGGAAACGTCTCTCTGGGCAGCTTACCGCTTTCTAAGTGTGCAACGGTGCATAGTGTGTCTCACCCCTGTACTGCTACCTGCTGGACCAACGAAGTGGGCAAAAGTTGTCCTGAAGATCTTTTTTGTCAGTCTAGAAGTCTGGAAGGAAATGTCACTCTGCAGGAGCTCTGTACCACTGCCATTTGTGATTCTCACAAGCATGGCATGCATATGGTGACAGGGGGATGGTGGCTGTGTGGCCATCGTGCCTACTCACACCTGCCCATGAATTGGGGAGGGGTGCCTCAAGTTAGAAACCATGGGGCAGGAGGTACTTAACTCCTTGTTCCCTCTGGTGGGAGTGGCTAAGAACACCTTATGGATTGAAACTACTAGTTACAGACTACACTCATTTGTGAATTTTTCTTTATCTGCTTTTTCTGGTATACATGAGGAATTAACAGCTTTTAGCCTTATGTTGGCTCAAAATAGAATGGTTCTTGATCGAATAACTGCCACCTGAGGGGGCGTGTGTGTAATTGTAGGAGATTATTGTTGTACTTTTATCCCTGAAAATGATGCAGATGGTCACGCGATTGCCTCAGCCATATAGCATTTGACTGCTTTGCAGGTTGCTAAGGCCAGGGACAATGTCACTGATGAACATACCTGGTTAAATTGGTTATTCTCTTTATGGAGAGGTCTCATCATGAACTTGTTAATGATTTTTGTGGTATTATTTTTGGCTTTTTCTTGTGTCATTCCCTACATCCGTAGTATGATGATGAGACTTATTCATGTTAATTTAGTGATGTACTATGGAGTAATTGCTGGGGATGGTGGCGATGATGAACAAACAGCATGAGCTCAAGGTGTCTCTCCATGACCCAAGTACAGAGTACAAGTATGACTGACATGCAGAAAACCGAAAGGAGTTGCATGATCATGATGTGAAGTTGAAATGTGCTACTTGTAAATACATTTATGAAGTTTGAAGCATTACTTTTATTACTTTTACTTTTATTTTGTTTTAATTTTTGTTTTTATATTACTCATTTCTATTTTTACATTACATCATTACACTTTATGATTATGATTACTGTTTTGTCTTATATTGTTTGTTTTATCTTTTATGTTGGTTTTTATATAAGCTGCAATGACACATAACTATAACACGAATATACCCTTATTTTATCATTTTATTATCATTTTATCATCATTTTTCTTTCACTGTTTTTACCATTAATGATTTTCTTTATTGAGCAGTGAGTTTATTGTTTCATTTCTCCTCTCAAAGGACTAAAACGTTTAACCGGTGCCTGGGGCAGCAGGGCCGATGGTGGACTTTCCCCGCCAATAGCTAATTAGGATCTGTTGCACACAAATGCATTTGAGCTTAGCATAGCTGCCAGATGGAGTTTTAGATGCCATAAACCATTCTTTTCTGATGACTTGCATGGCGTCAAAGTGGGGAGAATGATAAAAAAAAATTCATATTTTTCTTATATTTGTATTTGCTTTGTCTCAAAGTCTGTCTCAGAGTCTGTGTAAAAGTGTCAAGGTTGCAGCTGCACTAGTTATCTTGTTTTAAGTCCAGCCTGTGTGGCTCCCGTGTGATTGATACAGAGTGAGCATCATGGTTCCAGAGGAAAGATAATCTGTACACCAAGTTTTGACCAGATGTACTAGACCAATCATAATGGATAATTTGCCACTCCACCTTTCAGATAACGGCGGACTTAAAGAACTGAGTGATGTGTTTTAGTCAGAATGGTGCGTAAATAAGCTCTGAGACTATTTTTGTATAGTTTTCCACTGGCCAGTGTAATTAAATTTGATGAAACTCTGATGCAGCCTGATTTTTGACTGAAGGTTTACAAGAATTTTTCTAACACAAACATACAAAAAAATGAGAAATCAGTAAGGGAGCAAATACTTTTTCACACCACTGTATATGCAAGGGAGATCAAATTAGCATTTTGTTAGGCTATTTTAGTTCTCAAAAGATAGGGATTTAGATTTTTTTTTTTTAAAAATCATACTTCTGTGGCGGGTTGGTACAACCCCCACAACAAACAGGGACAGACAGCTCGCTACTCCTGGTTTTTTCCGCTGCATGCTGTGATGTAATCTGACATTTATGCATTGTTTCACTGCTGTGAGGTTAATGTGACATTCATGCATTGTGTTCATGCATCCTGTCCTGTCTGTGCCTCTCATATGCAAATGCCCATATCTCCCACTGGGAATGCTTAAGATAAGATAAGATAAGATAAGATAAGCCTTTATTAGTCCCACAACGGGGAAATTCCAGGATTGCAACAGCACAGGGATAGCAACACTCAGAGCAACAATCAGAAGGCAAGAAAAAAAAACAAGCAAGCAAGAGCAGCTAATATACATATGTACGTATTACTATAAAATATATATATACACACACACAGACACACAGTGCAGAGCACTGTAGCTGGATGGAATAAATATATGAATATATAAACACACAGTGCAGAGCATTGTAGCTAGATGGAATAAATATGTAAATATATAAACACCCACAGTACGGAGCATTGCAGCTAGGTGGAATAAGTATGTAAGTATACAAACACACACAGTGCGGAGCATTGTAGCTAGATGGAATAAATATATAGATATATAAAAACACAGTGCGGAGCATTGTAGCTAGATGGAATAAATATATAGATATATAAATATGAACACACCCAGTGCTGAGCATTGTAGCTAGATGGAATAAATATGTAAATATATAAACACACACAGTGCAGAGCATTGTTGCTAGATGGGATGAAACAACATAACCCTCTACTTAGTTATCCTACATGGTATGATTATGTGCCCATACATATTCTCACCCTCCATAGCGACCGGTATTTTCCTAGTTGTATGCCGGAGGGGACCATTGTGTAAGTCTATTGCATCTTTTGCATTTAAAAACTATTAGTTTGTTACGTCTTTTTGCTATCTCTGCGAGCAGCCCTGCTTAGGTTGTACAGTCTGACAGCCGTTGGTAGAAAGGACCTACGAAACCTCTCGGTTGTGCACCTGGGATGATGTAGTCTGCTGCTAAATGAGCTCCTCAGTGCATTCAGTACGTCCTGCATAGGGTGGAACTCGGACTCCAGCAGAGATGACAGTTTAGCCACCGTCCTTCTCTCTCCTATCTCCTCCACCGGATCAAGGCGCTGCCCCAGGACAGAGCTAGCTTTCTTAATCAGTTTGTTCAGTCTCTTCCTATCGGCTGCTGTAATGCCACTGCCCCAGCAGACCACTCCAAAAGTGATGGCTGATGCCACCACCGTGTCATAGAATGTCTTCAGCAGCGCCCCTTGTACACCAAAAGACCTGAGTCTCCTCAGCAGGAACAGCCTGCGCTGTCCCTTCTTGTAGAGGGCGTCAGTATTGTGTGACCAGTCTAGTTTATCGTTCAGATGAACACCCAGGTACTTATAGGATGTCACCATCTCGATGTCTGTTCCCTGTATATTTACTGGTGCTGTGAGGGGCTGCCCATGCCTGCGGCAGTCCACCACCAGCTCCTTAGTTTTCCTTGCGTTGATCTGGAGGCAGTTCCGATGGCACCAGTCTACGAAGTCCTGGATAAGCCCTCTGTACTCAGCTTCATCTCCATTGGAGATGAGGCCAACGATCGCAGAGTCATCAGAGAACTTCTGTAGATGACAGTGTGTTGTGTTGTGTGAGAAGTCCGCAGTATAAAGAGTGAACAGGAAGGGAGCCAGCACCGTTCCCTGGGGGGCCCCCGTGCTACTGATGATCGTGTCGGACACACAGTCCCGGGTTCTCACAAACTGAGGCCAGTTCGTGAGGTAGTCCAGGATCCATGATGACAGGTGCTGGTCCACCCCTGCGCGCAGCAGCTTGTCCTTCAGGATCATCGGTTGGATGGTGTTGAAAGCACTGGAGAAGTCAAAGAACATGATCCTCACCATATTCCCGGGCTTCTCCAGGTGGGACAGAGAACGGTGAAGGAGGAAGATCACCGCATCCTCCACCCCAATGCCATGCTGGTAGGCGAACTGGAGTGGATCCATCGCTGGTTCCACCAGGGGGCGGAGGTGAGCAAGGAGCAGTCTCGCCAGGGTCTTCATCAAGTGGGACGTCAAGGCCACCGGTCTGTAGCTGTTCAGGTCTTTGGGGTGGGAAGTTTTTGGTACAGGTACCACACAAGATGTTTTCCACAGCTGTGGTACCCTCCCCAGCTTCAGGCTCAGGTTGAAGATGTACGTCACAATCCCACACAGCTGGTCTGCACAGGACTTGAGGAGCTTTGCGCTGATGCCGTCCGGTCCCGACGCCTTCCTCGCCTTGATCTTCCTCAGCTCCGTCCTCACCTGGGTCCTGGTCAGGGTCAGGATGGGGGGCTGTGTGTTGGGGGTGGGGGGGTGTTGGTGGAGTGGGGAGTGGGCAGCAGGACTTGATGTCTTCAGAGGCAGCAGTGGTTGTTGTGCAGTCAGGGGGGAGGGCGGTTGGTCAAACCTATTGAAAAACAGATTCAGGTTGTTCGCCCACTCCCTGCCCCCCGTGGCCTGGGGGGAGGTATTCTGGAGCCCAGAGATGGTTTTGAGGTTTCTCCAGACCCCGCTGATGTCGCTCTGTTGCAACTTGTCCTCCATCTTCTTCCTGAAGCTGTCTTTGCCTTCTCTGATCTTTCTCCTCAGCTCCCTCTGTACGGACTTCAGCATCTCCCTATTCCCCGACCTGAAGATCCTCTTCTTCTCTCTCAGAAGTGTTTTAATCTCAGGGTTGATCCAGGGTTTGTTGTTTGAGCAACACCGTATGGTCTTGGTGGGAACGGATTTGTCCACACAGAAGCTGAGGTAGCCCGTGAAGGTGTGAATGAGGCCATCGATGTCCTCACCATGTGGATCGCAGAGCTGCTTCCAGGCGGTGGCTTCAAAACAGCCTTTTAGAGTGTCCATTGTCTCCTCAGACCATAACTCCACTGTGCGCATGGCCGGACGTTGTCTGTGCACCAGGGGTTTGTACACCGGCCGGAGATGAACCAAGTTGTGATCCGATCTCCCGAGTGGGGGGAGTTGTAATGAGGTGTACGCCTCCTTAGTGTTTGCGTAGAATAAGTCCAGTGTTTTATTGTCTCTAGTGTGGCATGTGACATACTGGGTGAACGTGGGTAGAATGGGAGACAGTGAAACATGGTTGAAATCGCCTGAGATGAGGAGAAGAGCATCTGGGTGTTCTGTCTGCAGCCTGCTGGTTACTGAATGGATGACGTCACGCGCTGTCCCAGCGTTCGCCGTCAGATTTGCATAAACAACAATGCAGATCACGTGTGAGTGTTCTCTCGGGAGATATGTAGGCCTCATGCTAACAGCTAGCAACTCAATGTCTTTGCTGCAGTGTCGTTGTTTAACAGTGACATGTCCCGGTCTGCACCAGTTGTTGTTAACATACATTATCACTCCACCGCCCCTAGCTTTACCACTGTCTGGTGTTCGGTCAGCCCATATCATGTGGAAACCCTCCAGCTCAATGTTAGCATCTGCTGCTAGTTCAGTTAGCCACGTCTCAGTAAACAAAAGGAGAGAGCACTCGTGATATGTGCTATCATAACGGCAGATAGCCGCTAGCTCATCTGCCTTTCCCAGTATAGAGCGTACATTTCCCATGACAACAGATGGAAGGGAGGGTCTGTACCTTATATTTTTTGTCCTCCGCCTTACTCCAGCCCGGCAGCCGCGGCGTTTTCGCCTCAGTTCTCTCGGTATGTCGAGTTTTTCCAATGGGACCGGGTGGCGGTTGAATGCTAGCAGCTCTTCCCTGCTGTATCGTATCCTGCTATAAACAGTGGCTCCGTCCACCGGCTCAGGAGACATTTGGGACGATCTGTGTGTCCGTGATATAAATGGAGTGAAAAAAAGGATGGATCAAAAAGAGAGAGGAAGGGAAAAAGACTCGGAATCGAGCCGCTGTTGCAAAAGGCAGCCGACTCGTGTGGCGCCGGGAGAGAAAAAAAAAAAAAAAAAAAATGTATTGTTGTAGCTGAGTATATAAGCTGTCTGAATTTCATGTTCATTCTCTCATTCTCTCATTCCTGCAACTGCTGCTGACACACTCACTCTTGTATCTCTTTGCTGGAGAGCCTCTGGGCTCGCTCCCGGCGCGCATGCACGGCGCCGGGCGGAGCTCGTGACAGCGGTATGATTTAATAAACCTACTTAAAACCTCTCAAAGCTGCCTTTATTTCATGCCGCCGCACTTCTTGCATAAAAACAAAAATGTTGCTGGGCTTTCAAAAACCTTAAACCAGTACTGTGATGTCTGGAATAACAGGACTGCGGAGGCAGGAGTTGCACTGAACCCGAACTTTATTACAATAACTCAAGTCGGTACACATTTAAGGGTGAGGTAGGTAATATGCTAATATCTAGCTGTGACAGGTTGTGGTCGGCTTAGAGGCTGAGCGCCAAAGAGGACAATTCTCGCCAACAGTCCCTCTAAGTAGGCACAACATGATGATGCCACCCTGCCTGCATCCTCACACCTGTGCTGTTCATCTGCTAAATATCAATATCTAACAATTACCAGCCTTTTTAAAGCACACAGCCTCTTCTATGAATACCTTTAGATCCTGCTAGCAATTGAACAGCACATTTGACATCATGCATTCATAGCATGCTTTGCAGCAGATGATTCTTCAAAATTTTCAACACACGGATATCAGAGCATGTTTTGTATTTGCTCTGGTGGGGTTATCAAGCAATCACTGGGGCAACCTTGGCATCCTGCTTTGTTTTGGAGTTGTTATGTTCAGAGCGAATTGAGGCTAGCCGTTAAAGCGCATTTGACATTTTTATGCTGACAGCTTCTTCTTTGGTGGTTCTAAAATATTATAAAGAGTTGCTGAATGCATTTATTTTATCTGAGGGCCAGGGCTTGACATTAGCAATGGCACACCCAAACAAATTGAAATTTGACAGAGTCCTGTAGCTCAGTAACTCTGACTTAACACATTTGCAGGTGAAATATTCTCCAAAGTCAGCTGAAGTAATAAACCTATGCATTTGTAAGAAAAAAATAGTAAATTAATGATGCACTTTATTAGAAGAAAACACAGATATACCATAAGCAAAATGCAAACTCATGAGGAAGGAACTCCCATAAATTTGCAAGAATAGAGTCACAAATTTAGAATGGAAATATGCAAATCTAACCTAAACAAGTCACGAATTTACAAGGAAACAACTGTAAATTTAAGAAAAAAAAGGTCTTACAAATTCATTAGAAAAGTTGTGAATTTTTGATTAAAGGTTGCAACTTTATGAATAAGATACAAGCTGCTTGAATATACTAACACCACCTTGCATAATCTGAATAATAGCCTACAAGGGGCCTCGATCTGGAATAAAATTTAGTTTGTGCTTTTGCAGTTTTTCCATATTGTGCAGTATAGGAACTCAATTTGAATCTCAGGCTTGCTGTTTTAATGTAGTTTTCATTGCTTTACACACTTCAGATAAATGCTGTTCAAAGATTTGTGGCTTGAAATTAAATAAAGGCTTACATTTTTTCCAACTGCAGAGAAATAAGCTCTTTCTTGTTGAATTTTCTCTGTGCTTAAATTATGCAAATCTAAACTCTACTGAGATTTTCCTGAACATACAGTAAAATTTGCCCCATAAATCTTGGTCACAAAGTGTATTTGCACATTGTACTTCCCATTTGAAACCAACTTCATATTTTCAACAAGTACTCTTGCATTACATTTGTTAGGGATATGCAGTACATAGTGTGTGTACAGTGATGGTAGTAATGGATGGCATGAATTGCCAGTAGGTCTTTGTAATATCTGATAGCTGGTTAATCAGCTGTTACTATTCCTCGCCAGGGGTTTTGTGAGCACTTATGATTATTTCAGTCAGTGTGTGTGTGTGTGTGTGTGTGTACGTTTTCTACACTTCTTTTGGCTGCTCCCTTTAGAAGTCGCCACAGCGGATCATCTGTCTCCATCTCCCTTGCATCTTCCTCTGTAACACCAACCCTCTCCATGTCCTCCTTCACTACATCCATAAATCTTCTCTGTGATCTTCCTCTTTTCCTCCTGCCTGGTAACGCCATCTTCAACATCCATTGTCCAACATATCCACTATCCCTCCTCTGCACATGTCCAAACCATCTCAGCCTTGCTTCTCTTACTTTGTCTCCAAACCGTTCAACCTGAGCTGTCCCTCTGATATACTCATTTCTAATCCTGTCCCTTCTAGTAACTCCCAGTGAAAATCTTAGCATCTTCAACTCTGCCACCTCCAGCTCCATGTCCTGTCTTTTTGTCAGTGCCACTGTCTCCAAACCAGACATCATAGCAGGTCTCACTACCGTCTTGTAAATCTGCCCTTTCACTCTAGCAGCTAGAGTGAAAGGGCAGAAGGGTAGCAGCTTCTGTCACCCAAATCATCACTGACACTCGTCTCCACCCACTCCACTCTGCCTGCACTCTCTTCTTCACTTCTCTTGTGGACTGGGCCAAGCAGAATCACCTGAGGCTGAACGTCAGCAAGACCAGAGAGATGGTGATTGACTTCAGGAAGAAGAGGACGCCTTCACAGTCATTGCTGATTAGGGGGGAGGATGTGGAGGTAGTGGAGGACTACATATACCTTGGTGTTGTCATCAGCAATGCACTGGACTGGAAATCTAACACTGATCCTGTGTACAAGAAGGACATGAGCAGACTCTACTTTCTGAGGAAGCTGAGATCCTTCATTGTGTGCAGCAAGATGCTGGAGCTTTTCTACCAGACTGTCTGTCAGCGCCATCTTCTTTGCTGCTGTCTGTTGGGGTAGCAGTATCAGACCCAGCGAGACCAACAGACTTGACAAGATTATCAAGAGGGCTGGCTCTGTGATTGGTTTCAGGCCAGAGACCTTTGAGACTGTGGTGGAGAGGAGAACACTAAACAAACTACGATCCATCATGGACAATCCTGATCACCCCCTCCACCACACACTGGACAGACAGCGGAGCACTTTCTCCAGCAGACTGCTACAGCTTCACTGCCCAATGGTCAGGTACAGCAAATCTTTCCTGTCACATGCCATTTCACTGTACAATAACTCACTCTAATGTTGAATTCTGGTCATAACTATGCTGCCATACTGCACTTTACAGTCTAATTGGGACCTCACATTTCACCCTGTGCCTTATAATCCTCATTTGTACAGTCGGTGCTAACCATAGACTCATAAGGATCATCATCTTTTTAACCTAGTAGTAGCCTATGTAGTATATAAAGCTAAGCATTTGTACTTTCCTGGGTAACTCCTTTTCTATCATGCTGTGCATATTTCTGTTGGTTTTGTCTCGTCTTATTGTATCATACCGCTGTTACACTGTAATTTCCCAGTTTGGGATCAAACATCTATCTATTTTCCATTGTATAAAAAAACTCAGCATGTTTCTATACTGCCTCATATTAAAGGCCAAATGTCACGTAACAGGGTACTTTAAATATCTTGAAACTAGATATAAAAGGGAACCGATCCGTTCGGGTCTTAGTGCATATGCTTCAGTAACAACGGAATATTCGTTAATTTAAAACTGCCGCGCTTGGCCTGACACGGCCCCTGGAATCGCCTGGGGAAGAAGGCGGAAGTGACGAAATCGATTGTACCCTAGTTTGATGCTTGGGGTATTTCAATTGATTGTTTATATGGAGACTGGAAGGTTGAAGTGAGCAACAAGAAAGAAAAAAATTGGATATTTCACCCATACCTTAAAACGGGACTATCAGGGACAGCTGGGTAATAAGGGACACTTCTCTGGGAAATGTTTTCATACCTGTCAAGTGAGACGTTTTCGCCGTACTTCAACACCGTAAAAAGCGGCTATAAGGGACGGTGGAGCAACAAGGGACACCTCTCTGGGAAATGCCCCAAATGCAACTCGTGTTGTTATTGTCAAATATTTTAAGGATTCATGGATATTTGACAATAACAACACAACTCAGCGTCCGGCGCAAAATAAAAAAAAAAAAGCAGAATTCTGTATTTGTCAGGCGATCTCTCTCTGTTCCGCAACCGCTGCACAGCTGAACGTGTTAAACCATTGTCCTAATGACTTCTCATTGTAGTGAGGATCAGCCTGCCCAGACAATCTGACTAATGATTGACTCCACACTTCTCATTGTAGTGATAATAGCTCAGGCTGAGCCATCTGCCAGCACCAGCTGTGGGGGATCACACACAGGACGTGCTCCGCAACACACTCAATTTTTTTTCCCGTATATTTTTCTTTTGGGCGTACAGAAATGGCAATACGCCCGTTTTTGCTAAAATTGCATTTTCCCCGTATTTTCCTTAAAATATTTGACAATAACAACACGAACTACATTTAAAACATTTCCCAGAAAAGTGTCCACCACCACTCCGCCCACCAAAATACGGCGAAAACGTCTCACTTGACAGGTATGCGCCTCCATTTTCATATTGATCTGGTCAATTTCTTGACAGTAGCGGCTCTCCTCCACTGTAATAATAATGGCTTCCGAAAAATCAATATTTATGGGGCGCCCTCGACAGACCCCCTTCGGCTTCCCAATTCTGGAGGCGATTAATGTCCAGTTCAATGACATTTTCCACTGGTTCTGCTCTCTGGTCATCGTTAGAACTGTTGTCATCAGACAAAGCATCTGATTCCGTCTCGGACGGCTCGAACCTGTAAGGTTCTATGCCTCTGTCACTGTCTGAACCACTGACAAAAAAAAGACAAAAAAAAAAGACAAAACTAAACTAATTTGTTCACAATCGCTGTCACTTTCCGTCATGATTGTCCAATGTTGATAAGTGTGAATGTGGATAGGCAGGGCAGCCAGGGTACAACTGGTGATGTCAAAAACATGGGCGTGGTCTGGACTGGCTGTCACAAGCCAGCAAGCAAGGTGGGGCCTTCACCTGGTGTATTTTGTGCAATTATGTAAATACAGGTGCTTGATATGGTCTCCGGTATGAATATTTGGTTTAAGCTATGTGTATTTTATCTAAATTCGTTGTCATTTAGAAAAAAAAATTACGTGACATTTGGCCTTTAAAGAAGTTTCAGAGAAAGCACCCATTAGCCTCCATATCCTGAATGTGGAGTAAATGTCTATTTATGTGTATAATCCACTTATTTTATATTTATGTTTCACTGCAGTACATGATATGAGGTATGCTAGTCCATTCAAATCTGCAAGTTATTTTTTTCTTTGCCACATCCCAATATGTTTGTCATGCTTCTAATAGAAAAGTTTACATGCCATAGATTTACTGTACTTTTCCCTGAGTACAATACTTTTACATCTCTCTAGGGAAATGGCCCTTCAGTTCCCTTGATCAAAGACTTAAAACTTTTTATGAGTTTATAGTCTTAGTAACTTGTTTCAAAACATATTGATAAAAACAAATTGTCTTTGTAAGTGGCATTCCCAAAGTCAAAAGCAGGCTATGCTTTAAGCAAGACTAATGTATGGCTGACAAGCAAGTGCAAACCTCCACCAAGGCTGCTAATTTTCTCCCGAAGTGTAATTTCTTCTAACAGCCAGTGAGCTGTGAGTAGACAGCACCTTCTTCTGGTGTCTATCAAAACATCCAACAAGCATCAATTTCCCTCTTAGAAGTTTTTTTTTTTAATCATGAAGTTGATAGTTTGTCAGACCACAGCCAAAATAATCATATTGACTGATCATTGATCAGTTTTCAGCATATCTTGCAAAAGAATATGAATTAGTTTGACAGTGACCAACTGACAAAAAGTAGCAAATTTCTTCTCACAGAAATATTACTTTTTCCTTTCTCAAGGTTCAGGACAATAATGTAATGGTGAGTTGCAATCACAGTGTGAAGACCTGAAAAACATCAAAGACATCAAAAACTGTAACTCACATCTTCAGAAGGACCTGATTAAGCAACATGCTCTGAAAAAGCTAGTTGCTAAGGACCACTGATGATGGTGCTACTTCACCTAAACAGCCCCAGCTGGAGTTCAAACCCAGGTATGCATCTGGACAGTGTGTGACCCAGCACGAATTAAACTGACTGATTGCCAGACACATTGTTGAGGACATGCCATCATTGTCAACAGCTGAGTCACTTCAGATGGCTCAATAGCAAAAACAACAACAGAATGTGAGCCACTACAGAAAAAAAACAACAACATTTTCTGCTACCTGGAAAAAGATTATTCAAAAATAGATTTTGATCTCCAAAAGATATTTGAGGGACTGGATCATATCTCTTCCACAGCAGACATTTGGATTTGGCAAAGGTTTTCTTTGGATCACTGCACATTGGATTAATGCACACCATAGCGGTAAGATGAACATTGACAGTTTTCATGTCCCACACACTGACACATGCTCAGCAACACCAAAAAATACAGTATGTGTGCAAGATAATTTAAGGCTGCATTAACACCAGGATAGTCCAGGGGTCTCGGTTCGACTCAGTGGGGGATGGCGAGAATTTTCACACCTTCGTTTCGTTCGGTTTGCATTCACACAGCTCTTCACTCAAGCGAACCAAACTGCTTGGACAATGTCACACAGTTACAACAGCTGCTCATTTGTGGTGCTGTAGCCGAAGCTACCACTGACCAGGAAGAATAAATCTCTGCGAAGAAGAGAAATCTGGCTCATCGATTGGCTAGGACCGGTGTTATGCCAAGAATTGTTCGCTTGCCAAGAATTGCATCCCATTTGTGCATTTTTAGAAGTACCCATTATACATTTTTAAAAGAAAAATTGTTATTACCGCTTGTAAATTATCTTTATGTTTATTTGACGATGGAATGCAATTCTCGGCAAGCGAGCGATTCTCAGCATAACACCGTTCCCTTCAGCCGAGGTGTTTATGCACCACAAACTAATTTAAAAAAAAGCTCCGCTGTCTGTATAAACTCCCATGCCTCCATCATGTCATTAAACATTTTAAAAACATCAGTATTCTTGTGTGTAGCCACAAGCAGCTGAGAAATCTGGTCCTCAGACCAAATGTCTATCACAGCCTGCATCGCCTCCTCACTCCTCATTCCTACAAGTCCAAGAGCCATTTTTTTAAACTTTTCTCCTTGGTTTTCTCTGGTAAAAGTATTTCTTGGATCCATGTGGTTGTCTGTTATTTTCTACCCAAAAGGGAGGCTGAAGAACCAGGAGCTCTTCAGCTGAATCGGGGTGTTGGATTTATTTTACCCACGGATTCCTGCCACGGAAACACACATGGAGTTTTCAGCAGGGATAACTTTCAGGTGAGTGCCAACTTCATCTGTCTGTATCTCACCCAGACGGTGAATTCATGTCTTTTCATGTATTTGGGAGAGTGTGAGGTGTTCAGTAAGAATCATGCTGCTCCTTTTTCTAAAGTGATCACCTTTCACAAGAAGGAACCTTTTGACCTTGAAGCCTTCTACAGTAACCCCCAAGAGCTCCCCTACCCGGACCACAGGATAGGTAAGGGTCTTAATTCTGCTCAGACCCACTGATCAGTTTTTACTCATTTGGACATATTGTTTACATATATTTGGCTCATTATAGCAGCTACCTTTAACCCTTTGGTTTCCATCTCAGCAGCAGCTCTGTTTGAATTGTCCTCAGAAGGGAACATGTAAATCGACAGAGGTGTGAAGTTTGGCCCAGCTGTTCCCACTGATGTCATGGGGGGTTGATCTGTTGGGTGTCATGGGGTGTCATGTGTTTACTCTTCCTGGGTTAACTGGATTATTTCTGCTGCTGGGGATGACCTATTCCTCTTCTTCTCCTTTTCCCTGCTGATTAATGCAGATCTGCAGGATTTAACACCTCCGAACATCACCGCTTAGTTCCTCCTCACGGCTGTCTTTTAAAAAAAAATGGTCAACACACGCCAATTTATCACATCCTTTTTCCATGTAAATTAGAAACATTCTTTTGTAAATGTGAAGATTTTTTTCATAAATTTGCAGGATTTTCCTGCAGAGTGAGAGACATTCTACTCAGAAATGTGCAGCTTCTTACTTGAAAATTTGCAGCTTTTTATTATTCATAATTTTGCAGCTTTTTCCTAATGAATTTAGAACTTTTCTTACTCTTTAATTTGCAGTTTAAAAAAAAAAAAAAAGCTTAAACTTGCAGCATTTTACTCAAATCTTATATCTGCAGCAATTTAAGTTGTAAACAATTGGAAATTTACACTTTCTTTTGTCTTTTTGCTAAAGTTGCAGCTTCTTACCCATAAAATTCCACTTTTTTTGGTCAGAAATTGGCAGCTTTTAACTGAGACTTACATCCTTTTTTTGTGTGTGTCAGGTCAGGCATTGGCTTGCTTGCTACCGGATAACCATGAAAACCGGTACTACCTGTCTCATGGGTCGGGCCGTCGGCGACTCAACCGGCATCCCCGCCCTTCCAAGAGCGTGGAGGGTGAAACAGGGCATCCTGGCAGAACTAAAAACAATATCTGCCACAGGTCTGTGGTGGACCACTCCCAGTTACACAGAGTGAGATTGGACATCCTGGCAGATAAACACATCTGTCACAAGGTCTGTGGTGGACTGTGCCAGTCAGTGCATTGTGACATGCACTACACAAAGAGCAGAGATAAACAAACCTATCATCTGGTCAGTAACGGCAACAGATACTGGAATCAGTTTGTCTTGGCTTGTCCTTGCTACTGATAATAACTTTATCTGCCAAGAAAGTGCTGCTAGTCCAGCAAAAGCTAGCAGTACTCAAATACTTTGCAAGCAGTTTCATGAAATGGTCAATCAGAAAGCAACTCATACCGGTTCGGACATCACCCGGGCTTACAAGGTCTGCACTGATCTGTTCACACTCCAACAGGCAGTGAAAAGTAAGCTAGGAGCAGGAAGACAAAAGAAGAGGAAAACAGCAGCCTTGTGTGTAGCAGAATGGAATGTATGCACTCTGTTGGACAGAACAACATCACAGCGCCCAGAAAGACAGACCGCACTTGTGGCCCTGGAAATAAACAGGTACAATGTAGACATAGCTGCCCTTAGTGAAACAAGATTTCCTGGATATGATAGCTTGGAAGACCATGGGTACATCTTCTTTTGGAGTGGGAGATCAACTCAAGAAAGGAGAGAAGCAGGAGTGGGCTTTGCAGTTAGAAAGGAGATAGCAGCAATGCTTGATGAGGAACCCGTGCCAATCAACGACAGGATAATGACTATGAGACTCCCACTACAGCGGAAGATGTATGCCACACTCATCAGTGTATATGCCCCAACAATGACCAACACAGAGGAGGTGAAGCAAGAGTTCTACAGTGATTTGAGTGAGACTATCAGGCGTGTACCAACTGATGACAAGCTGATACTCGTTGGAGATTTTAATGCCAGAGTTGGTTCGGACACTGAGAAATGGAAAGGAGTGCTAGGCAGTCATGGAGTAGGCAAGTGCAATGCTAATGGAGAACTTCTACTTACACTATGTTCAGAGTACAACCTTGTGATAACCAACACTCTATTTAAGCACAAGAACACACACAAGAAGACATGGATGCACCCAAGATCCAAGCACTGGCACTTATTAGACTACATCTTAGTCAGGCAGAGAGACATAAGGGATGTATTGGACACCAGAGCAATGAGAGGCGCGGACTGTGGTACTGATCATGTTATGCTGAGATCTAGATTAAGGATTTGCAGATGAAAACAGCACTGCAAGACGGGTGCGAAGCCACCACGGAACCTAAACACTAGTGCACTGAAAGGCCAAAAGAAGCAGGAAGAACTTACACAGGAAATGGATGGAAACTTGAAAGACTGGGACAGCAACAACTCAGAGAATTACATAGAAGAGAAATGGGTAACACTGAAGGATACGGTGTATCAGACTGCGAGTGATGTATTAGGCCACCCTGAGAGGAAACATCAGGATTGGTTTGATGAGCATGATGAACACCTGAAGAAACTGCTAGAAGCGAGGAATACAGCTAGGCAGGAAAACCTACAGTGTAACACAAGGTCGAAGAAGATGAAATACTCAAAGGCTCAGAGTGAGCTACAGAAGTACACCAGAGAGATGAAGTCCAACTGGTGGGATGAAAAAGCAGAGAAACTTCAAACTGCAGCAGACAGGAAGGACATGAAAACATTCTTCACTGGTTTGAGAGAAATCTATGGCCCTAAACCAAAAGCATTGATCCAACTAAAGGCTATGGATGGTGAAACAGTTTTGCAGGAGAAAGACAAGATCCTGGACAGATTTGCAGACCACTTTAATCAACTACTAAACAACCCTGGAGATCTCACTGAAGAGGCTAAAGAAGCTCTAGTGCAGCGACCAGCTGTATCAAGTTTGGATGAACCACCAAATTTTGATGAACTAATGGCAGCTATCAGGACAACACAGGATGGTAAAGCTCCAGGAAGGGATGGAATTCCAGCAGAAGTGTGGAAATTTTGTGGTGTTCAGCTGACCAACTGCCTGCACAAGCTCATCCAAGAGCTATGGGATGCCCAGAAAGTACCTCAAGACTGGAAGGATGCAAGTATTGTGCCTTTGTTCAAGAAAGGTGACAGGAAAGATTGTGGAAATTACCGAGGTATATCACTGCTAGCCACTGTTGTTAAGATTCTCTCACGTGTACTACTTAACAGACTCAGTGAACACATCTCGCAGAATGTACTACCGGAAACCCAGTGCGGCTTTAGAAGTGGAAGAAGCACAATGGACATGATTTTCTGCTTGAAACAGATTCAAGAAAATTGTATCAAACAGAGCATGCCGTTTTATGTAGTCTTCATAGACTTCAGTAAAGCCTTCGATACTGTTTCACGACAAGGACTTTGGCAGGTACTCAAGAAATATGGTTGTACAGACAAGTTTGTCAGCCTGTTTGAGGCAATCCATACAGGTATGCAAGCAAACGTAGCAATGAGTGGTTCAGTATCTAAAGACTTTTCAGTAAGCAACAGGTTGAAACAAGGGTGTGTGCTGGCACCTACACTCTTCTCACTATATCTGGCAGCCATGCTTGAGGTGGCTGTCATGTCTTGTGGTTAATAATGGAAAGGACAGTGAGTGTATCTTAACACTTTTATTCAACAATTAACCAGCTCAGTGTACAGCAAAGGATCATGGCTCCTCTCATGCCATGTGGAGAGTTCCCAGAGATGGTACAAGTGCGCCCCCTTCAGGACTGGCTGATACTGAGTCAATCATGTAACACTGATTACATACAATATACCACATCCCCCTTCTCAAGATGTAGGTTCCACACTTGTACACAAGCCTTTTCGTCCTTGCTGTATAACAAATAGCAACACTTCAAATACATTTTAGAATCAATAACTTCACTATTATACAGAACTATGTGAAGTCTAATAAACATCATTTCTGACAAACTCAATTGGTTCCTTACATTAACACCCTTGATTTTTTACATTTCCTCTACTAATCTTTGTGGCGGTTTGATAGCTCTGTTAGACCTTCTAATAACTGCTCCTTGTGGATTATCTTGAGCACTCACAAGCTGCTCATCATTCTGACAAGGAGTAGAATCTGAGTTGTCTTTGTCCTGACCGTTTGTTTTCTCAGGTTCAGGTACATGGAGTAAGTGTCTCCTGTTTCTGCGACAAGTCACTCCCTCAGATGTCTGTACCTCATAAGATCTTGGTGCTACAGTTTTCAGGACTCTTGCCTCTATGTTCCAATATTTCCCATCATGCATCTTTACTCTATCATGGCATTTAAGTGTAGATAGCTGTCTTGAGCCTCTGTCATAGTACCTTTTCTGCACATGTTTCTCCCTTCTTTTTGTCTGAATGAGTCTGCTGTTCTTTTCCGTTTCTAACAGTGATGGTAATCTCGTTCTGAGTTTTCTATTAAACAGCAACTCTGAAGGTGATAGCCCATTTTTCAAAGGTGTGGCTCTGTAGTTCAGCAATGCCAAATAGGGATCAGTTTGTGAGTCAATTGCTTTTTTAACAAGACGCTTGACAATTTTTACACCATTTTCCACCAGTCCATTAGATTGTGGATACACAGGGCTTGAGGTGATGTGTCTGAACCCATAGTGTTTTGAGAATCCACTGAATTCAGCACTACTGAATTGTGGACCATTATCAGATCTCACCACATCAGGTATGCCATGCCGTGCAAAAATTGACTTGATGTGAGTGATCACAGTTTCAGTTGTAGTGTCCTTCAGTAAAGCCATTTCAGAATAGTGTGAATAATAATCCACTATGAGAAGATAGTTCTTGCCCCCCAATGTGAATAGATCAATGCCAACTTTCTACCATGGATTTGCTGCATCTGTCTCATCCACCCACATTGGCTCTTTAATCTGTCTTGTCTGGTATTTTTGACAAGTTTCACAGGCCCTGACCTTTCTTTCAATGTCGGCATTCATGTTAGGCCAATAAAAGACTGCTTTTGCCCTCCTTTTACATTTCTCCATGCCTAAATGATCTTCATGTATCTTGATCAGCATGTTTTCCCGTAATATTTGAGGTACTACAATTCTTGAGCCCTTAAACAGTACTTCATCAACAACTGATAGCTCATCTCTAAAGTGTCCATAAGGAGAAGGAATAGACCATGAGTCATATCCTTTGGAGATGGCTCTGATTACTTCAGTCAGTGATTCATCTTTAGCTGTCGCTCTTCCTATGACGGTCCACATTTCATCTGACACTGGGCATGATTTTCTGATCAGGTTCACATGAATCATATCACCGTGCTCACGCTCTTGCGAGTTCTCAGTGCTGTCTACAGCTCTGGAAAGTGTATCTGCAACAAGAAGTTCTTTACCAGGTCTATACTCAAGGTGCAAATCATATTTCTGTAGTTTGAGAAAAATTCTCTGCACTCTTGGTGGAGTGTTGGCTAAGCCCTTTTTTGCAATAGTCACCAAAGGTTTGTGGTCAGTCTCTGCCCACAATGTTCTGCCATAAATCAGATAGTGAAACTTTTCACATGCATAGGATAGTGCTAATGCTTCCTTTTCGATCTGAGCTTAATTACACTCTGATGTTGTTAGTGCCCGTGATGCATAAGCAACTGGTCTCCAACTGCTGCCATATTGCTGCAGCAATACTGCTCCTACAGTATGCCTGCTTTAGAAGCATCTGCTGAAAATTTTGTTTTTCTCTTGTCATCATAAAATCTCAAGACTGGAGCTTGCGTGATCAGTGTTTTGTGATCATCAAATTCCTTTTGATGGTTAGCATCCCAGCTCCATTCAGTTGTGTCACAAAGTAGGCTCCTAAGCTGAGTAGTGTGGGTCACCAGGTTAGGTACAAACTTGCCTACATAGTTAACCATGCCAAGAAATCTTTGAACTCCCTTTTTATCAGTTGGTGGTGGCATGTTATTGATAGCAGCTACTTTGCACTGATCAATCTCTAAACCAGTGCAGGACAGTTTCTCTCCTAGAAAAGTTATTTCTGTTTTTCTGAATTCACATTTGTCTGCATTTAGTTTCAGTCCGTTCACTCTGGCTGCCTCAAGAGGTTGTTTTAACCTAGTGTTGTGCTCTTCGACAGTTTTGCCCCAAACTAATATGTCGTCAATGTACACTTTTGTGCCTGGCACTTGGTCAAAAATCTGCTGTACCGTTCGATGAAATATTTCTGGTGCTGATGTTAACCCAAAAGGTAGCCTTTTAAAGGAGTACCTGCCAAAAGGTGTGTTAAAAGTGCAAAGTGCAGTACTCTCTTCGTCTAGGGGTATCTGCCAAAATCCCGCTGATGCATCAAGTTTGGAGAAATACTTGGCTCAAATGGGTCTATTGAAAATGGGTTGGTAGCTGAAAATGTTCTCTTTTCACATACTTGTTCAGCTGCTTTGGGTCAATGCATAGTCTAAGAGACCCATTCTTTTTTTTCCACTATGACTAGTGAATGCACCCATTTAGTAGGTTCTTCTACTTTACAGATTATGTCTAGAGCTTCTAGTCTCTGTAGCTCTGCTTTTAATTTGTCTCTGAGTGCCAATGGTACAGGTCTTGGAGAATGAATAACTGGATGATTTGGCTCCTCCAATGTTATTTTATGTTTTACATTTAGCTTACCAATGCCTTGAAACACATCTGGATACTCTTTTTCAATCTGAGGCTCTGTCTTCTTTTCACAGACAACCTGCACTCTTAACTAGTCCTAACATATTACATGTCTTCAGACCCAAAATCAGTATTTTGTTACCTTTTACAATCACAAATGGTATCTCATGTGCTTCATCATTAACATGAACTGACAATGTACATGTGCCAACAGTGGGAATCTGTTCTCCGCTGTATGATTTCAGTCTTATAATTTGTTTCTCATTCTCCACAGGTTTCACCTTAAGGCGCTGTAAGTCAGTCTCTGGAATAATGTTCACTTGTGCTCCCGTGTCAAGCTTGAACTGGATCTGTGTACCATTTACCTTGTAGCTTGCTGTCCAGTCTTCATCACACGTCTCAGTTCCCACAGTACCTATAAAGAGATCTCCTGTTTTGGTGCTGCCACAACTGTCATCCTCTATGCTGTGGATCGCCCCTCTCTGCTTGGCTTGCTTGCATGCCCGTGCAAAGTGGTTCCTTCGTCCACAGGCGCGACACTCTTTCCCATAAGCTGGACACTGGCGTGGTGGATGCTGTCCTCCACAGCTGTCACATCTGCGTGGCTCCCTGTTGCTGGTGCGTGGCTCTCTGCCACCTTTGCTCTGCCTTGTCCTTCCTCTCTCGGTTTTAGCAGCACTGGGGTTCACTTTTCCCCTCACAACTGCCTCCACGCTGTAGTCTTTGTTGTTTGCTTTGTCGCTGTTCATCATTTTAATTCGACTCTGTGTAGCCTCTTTAGCTTGACATATCTGGATTGCGCTCTCCAGTGTTAAGTCACCTTCACCCAGAAGTCGCTCTCGAAGGCTCTTGTCTCTCACTCCAATAATTATGCGGTCTCTGATTAACTTATCTGTCAACTGTCCGAAGTTGCATGATTGACTTTTGAGTTTAAGGTCCATTATAAACTCTTCTATTGTCTCTGGTTCAGCCTGGTATCTACTGTGAAAGATATATCGTTTATAGGTTTCATTTCTCTTTGGCGTGCAGAATTTCTCAAACTCCTCCAGTACTTTATTATAGTCAGCTTGTTGGTCTGCTGTTAGCTGAAGGCTATTGAAAACATTGATAGCATCTGAGCCAGCTACTGTCAGGAATAGTGCAACTTTCTGCTCACCGCTCTTGTCAGCTGCTCCAATTGCTGTCATGTACAGGCTGAAACGTTATTTAAACCGCTTCCATTGCTCTTCCACATTACCCGTCAGCTTGAGTGGAGAAGGAGGCCTTAATTGATCCATCTTATAGTTGTGCTAGCAGTTAGCTTTACTTAGCTTTACTCCAAGGTCGGCTTCTTTCACCATCACACTCTTTCATAAACTTGAACTGCTGACTGGAAGGCAAGTTCTGTCACTCCTGGTACCATGTCATGTCTTGTGGTTAATAATGGAAAGGACAGCAAGTGTATCTTAACACTTTTATTCAACAATTAACCAGCTCAGTGTACAGCAAAGGATCATGGCTCCTCTCATGCCATGTGAAGAGTTCCCAGAGATGATACAAGTGCGCCCCCTTCAGGACTGGCTGATACTGAGTCAATCATGTAACACTGATTACATACAATATACCACAGTGGCCTTCAAAGACACTTCAGAAGGAGTATACATTCAAACAAGGAAAGAAGCAGACTTGTTCAATGTGGCACAGTTTAAAGCAAAGAGTAAGACATCGATAAAGGTAGTAAGAGAAATGCTCTTTGCCGACGGCAGTGCTCTAGTTGCACACAGTGTGGAAGATATGCAATCTTTAGTTGAGAAATTTGCAAGAGCAGCTAGCCAATTCAGCCTCCAAATCAACATCAAGAAAACAGAGTGCCTTTATCAACCACCAAAGTTCCAATTATCAACATCACTACCAGAAGAGATCAGCATTGGTACAGAGCCACTAGTCAAGTGCAAGACTTTCAAGTACCTAGGGAGTACTGTTTCAGAGAATGCTAGGCTGGAGGATGAACTATCTCTCAGAATGGGAAGAGTGAGCGCTGTGTTTGGAAACTTGAAGGAGAGACTGTGGAACAATTGACGTGTCTATCCGTGTGAAATGCAAAGTGTACAGAACAACAGTACTGGCTACTCTATTATACAGTGCTGAAACTTGGACTGTCTACAGAGTGCAGGTGAAGAAACTCCACGCGTACATGATGAGACATCTTCGAGCCATAATGAACCTCTCATGGAAAGACAAGATAACCAACATAGAAGTGTTGAAATGAGCTGGTCTACCATCAATGGAGGACGTGCTAATAAGATAAGATAAGATAAGATAAGATAAGCCTTTATTAGTCCCACAATGGGGAAATTCCAGGATTGCAACAGCACAGGGACAGCAACACTCAGAGCAACAATCAGAAGGCAAGAAAAAACAACATCTAGCAAACATATGTCCATATTACTATAAATGTATATATATAGACACACAGTGCAGAGCATTATGGCTGGTGAATGTGCAGCAGAAAGTCTAAGCTCTCTCTCCGCGGATGCAGCGGGCCAGCTGGAAGTCTTTGGGCATGATGGTGACCCCCTTAGCGAAGAAGAGACCACCAGGTGGGTCTCGCTGGTCTCCTGCAGAGCCATGACGGCGAAACTCAGGAAACGCAGGACGGTCTTGAAGTCCTGAGCGATCTCCCTCACCAGGCGCTGGACGGGCAGCTTACGGATGAGCAGCTCCGTGGATTTCTGGTAGCGACGGATCTCTCTCAGAGCCACGGACCTGTGACGGCGAGGCCTCTTCACTCTGCCGGTGGCCAGAGCGCCTCTCCGAGCAGCCCTGGTGGCTAGCTGTCTCCTGGGGGGCTTCTTCCTCCAGTAGATTTTACGGGCGGTCTGCTTGGTTCTTGCCATCGCTCTTTATTATTCTGTCTTATATTTCTTTCACGCCGCCTAAACTCCAGCCCGGCACCCGCTTCGTTTTCGCTACAGCTCCCGGTATGTCGAGTTTCCCATTAGCACCGGGCGGCGGCCAAGTGCTAGCTAGCACTAGCTCCTCCCCGCTGTAACGTCTCCCGCTGCAAACCGTGGCTCCGTCCGCCGACCCGGGAGACCCCCGGGGCGATCCGTGCGTCCGTGATATATATACAGAGTGAAAGGTGTAGAAAGAAGAAGGAAGATAAAAAAAAGGCTGTTGCAACAGGCAGCCGACTCGTGTGGCGCCGCCGGTCCGGCAGAGCCGGAACCGGAAAAAAGGTTTCCAGGTTTATCCTAATAAGGATAAACCTGAGATGGCTCGGACATGTTGAGAGGATGGACCACCAGCGACTCCCTCGGCAGTTACTCTACTCACAGTTATGCAAGGGCAAACGCAATCAGGGTAGACCAAGGCTCAGATTTAGAGACACTGTAAAAAGAAACTTGAAGAAGTTGGACATAGACAGGAGTTCCTGGCAGCGGAAGGCTAAGGACAGAGCTGTGTGGAGGAATCTGATCAGACCTAAATGAAACAGTCATTGTCGCCCACTACAGACTGCTATGATGATGATGATGGTCATGTAATCGTGCTGCGTGAAAAATTTGCCCGTTCGCGTTTGATGTGAAGGCACCTTTACAGTAAACGCCACTTCCTCTTCTCTGTATGTTGCTGTGGTTACACAAACTCAGAGGGGCACGTCTGCCCTTTGGTCCACTGGATACTCCGTTTACATTCACACGGCAAGCGAAGCGCACCAGACTGCGTTTGCAAGCAAACCGAGACCCCCTCCTTTTTCAGGGGAACCAGAGTTTGCTTGCTCCATGCTGCACCAGAGTTCCAGGCACATTCAGACGGCGCCAAATGAACCAAACAATCCATGGAATACACACTTTGGTCCTTTAGTCTGGACCAAACAGTGGCCGTGTGAATGTGCCCTAAGTATGCATTTAAAAGTAACGTAAAAGTTACTTTCCCAAGTAACTAATCACTTTAATTCAGTACTGTAATTTTGTTACTTTTGAAAAGCAGTAACTCATATCTGTAATTAGTTACTAATTTGCAAAACACTGACAAACACACATAAATAAATGTATGCAAAAATGCATTCCTCCTTAGCAGAGGTTGACATGTCCTTGTTGTAAGCCTCCTGCAGCCTCCCTCAGTATCTTAATCAGGTAGACACCATGTTCATCATAGCCACTTTTTTATTCTAGCAAAATGACTTAAAGACAGGATCTTGCATATGATAATTAAATTGTCTTTGACTACAACATGCTTTTATTTTTCAGTTTAAACTTTTTTCTTTTTTGTGCAGCACCAATAGAGTAGGAACCATGTTCCATTATTTTTGGATATACAGTATAAGGCGGAGAAAGACAAAGTGACAGGGACCTATCCAGATGCATATACTGTAGCTTAATTTGCATGCAACATGTGTGTTTGCATTTCTGCTTCTCATACAATTACGCTGCATCACTAGGAGTCATTGGGCAGCATGGGAATCCATCTGCAGTAAATTATTGAGCGTAATCATAACCACAGTGTCCTAACAGAGCGAGGATGACATTTAGCTGTTTTTATTGTCCAGTCAGTTTATTGTTCATCAATACCTCAGTTCCATCTTCTCTCTAATGTGTAAATAATAATTATCAAAGCTGGCTTTGTTATGCAGTTACATTGATTGGCATCCAGGATATATTATTATTAATTATCAAATATTTTGTACATACATTCATTGTGCACATAGACAGAGATGGAGCTTTTTTGGTAAACTTTTCCAATTCGTTTTGAACTTAGAAATACAGATACAATATTTTTTTCTGTATATAGACCTAATTCATCAGAGTGATTGCTTGGAAAAACGGACTCATTAAAGATAAAACGTATGTGCCTGTATGCATGCACAGGCTACAGCTTCATCTTCATTAAAGCTGTGATTAGGAAATGAGGCCTGGGGGTGTTATTGGTGGCACAGACACTGCTCTCTGATGCCTTTCCCTCTGTCTCCTTTATATCAGGAGATATGCCCCCTTTCATCTACTCAGCTAAACTATCTGCTCCTTGTATATCATGTCTAAGTAATACTAAAATCACATTAACCCTAGCTGACATCAGAGCAAATGGACCGCAGCATCTGACTTTGACTGAGGGAGTTGTCTGAGGTCGATTCATCTAAGATAATCAGTCCCTATTGTGTTTTATGATTGTCTGATGTATTGCAGACAACGAAAGCTGACAAATGTTATTGGCAGGGCAGTAGAGGGAATTGAATGGGTTCTTGCTTTTTCAATTCACATTTTGCCCCCATTATTTTGGATAACTAATGATATTCATGCAGCATCCAGGAGCTTTCTGGTGAGCTACAGGCCCTGTCTTAGCGTGCAGCTGGCTTGCCTCTGTCCAAATGATAAAAAATGACTCGAAAGCTCACATTATGCAGCATCTATTAGTTTAATCTGTGGCAAATCTGAGCAAGGCACAATGACAATATGTGATTAAAGTGATTTAAATTGGACCCTGTTCCCGTTAAGTTTTTCCCATTATGTAGCTCTGGACTGCCTCTTGTTCAACACTCCCATCTTAATTCATACCTGTTTTGACTGCTCCCCTACTTCATTGAGGTGTTTGGTTCAGTATCCAAGGGCGGAGCATGAAATTCTGGGCCCTATGTACAAGCCATCTTGGTGGGCCCCCATGCTCACGTGAACAATATCTCTCTCATATATTTTTCCCCACGGTATAAAATAACATAAGAAAGATTATAAATACTGTGGTAGACTGCAAGTCTAAAATAGAACATTACTGGCACATGCCTCTAGGGGGAACTACCTGTATTGTTCAGCACTACTATGAAGGGGACACATTAGAACAAGAGTGTGAAAAACCCCGCGCAGAATCCATGTTCAGTCTATTATGTGTGTTGCAGAATAAACGGCAGAGTTAGCCAAAGAAATAACTCAAGTGTGATCATTGCTACACGGTAGGATATCACACAATTGGCGACGAGGATTAAAAGAAAAAAATCAGCGGCGAGAAACAGAGAACATTGCAAGTGTGGCGAACTCAAGTGACTCCAGTAGTTCGAGTGCAAGTTCAGAGGAGGAAAAACGAGGTTTCCCCACCACGACGAGCAATGGCGGCTGTAATCGGAACGGTAACCCCTTTTGATAACTCGACTCAGTCATGGGAAGAATATAGTGAAATGTTGGACTTTTTCTTCCAAGCTAATGACATTGAGGAGCCAGACAAAAGGAAGGCTGTACTGTTGAGTGGAGTTGGTGCAACTACTTACAGTTTGTTGAGAAATTTAATAAGCCCTGCATTACCGAAAGATAAAACGTACGACCAGCTTACTGCTGAGCTTCAGAAGCACTTCAGCCCCAAACCGAGTGAAATCGTGCAACGATTCAAATTTAATTCACGCATAAGGAGGAACACTGAGTCCATAGCAGAGTATGTGGCAGAATTGAGGAAATTAACACTGCACTGTGATTACAAAGACTCATTGGAAGAAATGTTAAGAGACAGACTTGTGTGTGGAGTGAATGATGACCGAATGCAACGGCGACTTTTATCTGAAACAAAACTCACTTTTGCGAAGGCTTTGGAATTATGCCAAGCGATGGAAACAGCATCTAAAGATGTGAGAGAAATGCAAAGGAAGCTAACAGAGGACACAGCAACGCATGTTCGTGTGCCTAAGACCCAAGTAGGTGTCCACAAAGTGTTGACTGACAAAACTCAGCACAAATTCCCCAGTTGTTATCGCTGCAAAGGCCAGCACAATGCCGCCGAGTGCAAATTTGCCACTGAGCTGTGTCATAATTGTGGCAAGCGAGGGCACATTAAGAAAGCATGTAGAATAAAGGTGGACAGCGCACAGGTGCTGAAAGCGACAGTTAATGGGCAAAAGTATGAAAACAAGGGCCCAGGAAAGGAACAGCGAGCGAATCAACTTAGAGGGGAGGGAGAAAGTGATACAGAAGACATGGGTTTTCACACAATTTACAACACGTCAGAGGAGCTGACCAAGGTAGCGCCCATCACGCGTACCATGAATGTTAATGGAATGAAAGTAACATTTGAAGTTGATACAGGCTGTGGAGTAACCATATTAAGTAAACAGCAATATACACAACTGTGGAAGAAAACAGACACAGCAGAATTAAATCCCTGTTCATTAAAATTAAAAACATACACAGGAGAGAAGCTAGACGTGCTAGGCATGGCACAAGTGAAGGTGCAGCACGAAAACAAAGAAAAGGACTTACCTGTAGTAGTAGTTGGGAGCGAAGGACCAAATCTACTAGGGCGAAGTTGGCTACAAGAACTGGCCATGATGGATCAGTTGGTGAATAAAGTGGAATCTCAGCCCAAATTGCAGCTGGAGGAGATCCTCGAAAGACACGCTGAGGTGTTCAAAGAAGGCTTAGGACAGCTAAAAGGTGTCACTGCAAAGATTAATGTGGACAAGGAGGCCCAACCACGATTCTGCAAACCCCGACCGGTACCCTATGCAGTCAAGCCACTGGTTGAAAGCGAGCTACAGAGGCTGCTGGATGACAAGATCATTGAGCCAGTGCAGGTTGCAGAATGGGCGGCGCCCATAGTCCCAGTGAGAAAGCCGGATGGCTCCATTAGAATATGTGGAGATTACAAACTCACTGTCAATCGAGCATCACGGGTGGATCAGTATCCAATTCCTAAAGTGGAGGACCTCTTCGCACAGCTGAACGGCGGCCGACACTTCACGAAATTAGACATGAGTCACGCCTACCAACAAGTAGTCCTGGAAGAAGAATCAAGAAAGTATGTAACCATCAATACACACAAAGGCTTATATACCTACACACGCTTACCATTTGGAGTAGCTTCCAGTCCTGCTATATTCCAGAGAACTATGGAGGGCATCCTAGGTGGAATTCCGAATGTTGCCGTTTATTTGGATGACATCCTTTGTACAGGACCAAATGAACAAGAACATCTGAAAACGCTGAAGGAAGTGCTTCAACGGTTGGAGAAAAGCGGTCTGAGGTTGAAAAGAAGCAAGTGTGAGTTCATGGGAAAAGAGGTGGTGTTCCTAGGCCACAAGATCAACGCCAGTGGTCTACACCCTCTAACAGACAAAGTGGAAGCCATTGCGGAGGCGCCTGAGCCACAAAATGTTACTGAGTTAAAAGCCTACCTGGGCTTGTTGAACTATTACCATAGGTTCCGCCCAAAGCTCTCCACGCTGCTGGCACCACTACATACCTTACTTAAGAAGGAAGAAAAATGGTCATGGGGGGTCAAGCAGCAGAAGGCGTTTGAAGAGTCCAAAGCGCTACTTCAGTCCTGTAGTGTGTTAGTGCACTATGATTCAAACAAACCACTCATCCTGGCGTGTGACGCATCACCCTACGGTGTGGGTGCTGTACTCTCTCATCGTATGGAGGATGGCTCAGAGAGACCCATAGGGTTCGTCTCAAGAACTCTTAGTGCAGCTGAGAAAAACTACTCCCAGCTAGACAAGGAGGGCCTTGCAGTAGTATTTGGTGTAAAAAAATTCCACAAATACCTGTACGGGAGACAGTTCGTTATAGTGACTGACCACAAGCCACTAATTTCACTGTTCAGTGAAATGAGAGCCATACCCCAGATGACATCTCAGAGAATTCAGAGATGGGCCGTTACATTAGCAGCGTATGAGTACACCATCGTTTACAAAGCCGGACGGGACCATACGAATGCTGACGCGATGAGTAGGCTACCCTTGGATGGAGGAAGAGACAGCACGCCTGAGGAGGAGGAGAGAGTGCTATTGTTTGAAGATATCGGCGTGCCCCTGGTGAACGCACAACAAATAAAGAAGTGGACAGACAAAGACCCTGTTCTAGCAAGAGTGCGAGAATACATCTTGCGAGGATGGCCGAAGATGAACAGTCCTGAGTTCATTCCCTATGCCCGACGACAGGATGAGCTCAGCAACCAGGAAGGTTGTATCCTGTGGGGAGGACGCGTGGTTGTTCCACCACCTGGTAGGAATGCCTTACTGCAACAACTACACCAAGCACACCCTGGCATCACTCGCATGAAAGCGTTGGCGAGGAGCTACATGTGGTGGCCCAACATGGATGCAGAGGTGGAGGCGCTTGTGAAGTCATGTGCGGCATGCCAGGAGAACAGGAACAGTCCTCCAGCAGCCCCACTACATCCCTGGGAAGTTCCAGATAAACCATGGAGAAGAATTCACATTGACTACGCAGGTCCATGGATGGGAAGAAAGTTGAGGTCAACATTTGACTTAATACATCCAGACTTCAGAAACAAAGTGCATGATAAACAAGAGAAACAAAAAGGTTATCATGACATGCATGCTAGAGAGAGAATACTGAGAGAAGGAGACGTGGTCTACACCCGCAACTTTGGCTCAGGACCAGCCTGGGTACCAGGAGAAATAACAGAAAAAACAGGCCCTGTGTCATTCAAGGTGACATTAGGTCATGGACAAGTGGTGAGGCGACACATCGACCAAGTTCATGGTAGGAGCTCCATTCCCCTGCCGATGGCACCAGAGGTGTTGTCTGACACCCATCCTGAGGAGAGCATCAACGAACCACCACTTCAGGTGAAACCTGAGGTAACCGTCTCTGCAGATTCTACGGGCAGCACTGCAGCAGCCGAAACAGTGGAGCAGTCTGAGTCTTCACCTGCAGTTGGCTCACCCGCCGTGAGAAGATCTCAGCGAGCTAGGAGAGCTCCAGACTACTTGAAGGACTATACTTAGTCAGTAGTGAGTTCCCCAGCCACAGGACAAGAATGCGTCCTGGAACCTCACTGGGATGCGGTAGTCAAACCAATTCCCCAGTTAGACTGTTATGTGTGTTATACATGTGAAAAAAAAAAAAAAAAAAAAAAAAAAAGAAAGAAAGAAATTATGTGTATGACACATGTGTTTAAGAAATTAAAAAGTAACTGTGATAGTTCAGGGTTAAATGGGAGTTCCAGGATGTCTAGTAATTGGCTAGTGTAAGTAAGAGTAGTTTAATCTAGAGGGGAGGGATGTGGTAGACTGCAAGTCTAAAATAGAACATTACTGGCACATGCCTCTAGGGGGAACTACCTGTATTGTTCAGCACTACTATGAAGGGGACACATTAGAACAAGAGTGTGAAAAACCCCGCGCAGAATCCATGTTCAGTCTATTATGTGTGTTGCAGAATAAACGGCAGAGTTAGCCAAAGAAATAACTCAAGTGTGATCATTGCTACACGGTAGGATATCACAAATACGATCTTAGTTTAACCTCTATATTGAGAAAATGCTCAATTGCCAGTATAATAAAAGTCACATGGTCAGACTTCACTCATTTTTATAATTATATGAGAGAGTAGACAGACTAACTGAAAATGCCACAATAACAACTTTATAGAGGGGATGCACTGGAATAGAATTCTTGACAGTTACAGGGCAATTACCTTAGTTACCCAGCACTAAGTGGCAAACACATGTGGCAGCTAGTTTGTATGCAGCAAAACATAAAAATCACACAAAATATTTAGTCACATCACTACTTGACTGTAGTGATGTGTGGGTAAGAGCACACGTAAGTCAAGAACTGATTCAGAGCCTTTAATTATTTATTTTACACCAGCTAATACAAGATGGAATGATAAAATTAGTTCTCCACAATGCAAGCAGGTACTCTGTGTGCTGCTGTGATTGAATACTGTGTGAATTTTTTGTGTGTTTTAATGCATAATGCTGCCACTCATTTTTTGCCACTCAGTGTTTTGTGACATCATGTGCATACCCTCTATTCCACAGACCATGAAAAATTTTCACAAGATGGCAAAAAACTATCAGCGTCTTCAGGTTTCTTTTTCCATAGCAACCAATCTTATTCGATGCTGACAAAAGTTATGTTCTTTTTTCCTGTACAACTGCATTGCCTAGTGGTAAAAATAACAATGCTGTAATGAAAATCACATTTCATAACCCCCTACTTAGTTCTCTTAAAATACAAAACAAAACCCCAAATCACTAGATCATAACTATCACCTGGAGTAAACAAACAGGTAAACAAATATAGAAACAACTCAAAACTAATAAAATGTGTAAATATCCATGAAACAAATGAGAAAGCCAATTTTTAGAAAAATCATGTCACGCATGCACACACTTCCTTATATCCAAATAGACACTTCGTACTACTGTATATATTGTCCCCTTTACACCTACAAAGGCATACGAGTCAGTATTTTATAATCCCATGCAGGATGGGTACCTTCTGATGCATGGCACTCCCTGATAAATTTTTTTTTCTAGTTAATGCATTGAATTAAGTAATTAAGTAATAATTATAAGACAGCCCTTTTTCAAGATCAAATAGTTTTTCTAAAGCATTAAATCTGACTCAAATTCACCATAGTAGGTCATATAATAATTAGACTCTACCTTATTCATCATTCATTATGACCTTAAAGTTGGACTATTTGCCTCCTCTGCTTCATTTGACCAATTCTGACTGATGCTAAATATGTCAGGATCAATCACAGAGAAGTGCTGAAATATCAATACAAAGTTGAATTGATTTAACCATGAGGTCTGACACATCTCTGTGTCAAATGATGTTTACTGGTAATAACTTTGATGCTGATGAATTTATCATAATTATTATCAATCTCTGTTGTGCTGCTCTCACTCTGAGACAGCTCTTGCTGATATTAGCTTAAACCATGTGTTAATTCAGTTGTGCTGCTCACCTCCTTTTTCAAAGAAACTGATGAGAAACTGCTTCCCTTGCCATAATTTTGTCTCCTTCACTTTTCTTTCTTTTTTTTTTTTTGATGTCCTGATTTAAATTTCTTGAAGAAAGACATGACTGTTTTCTTTCCTCCTGCTCCTCTGGCTGACCGAGACCAGTCTAAAGTAAATAAATTGAACCAGCTGGTGCAGCCTGCTGGAGTGGACTAAACCATTTTGCACCTTTTTTTAAAGGGGTGATGGGGCCGCAGAGAATATCCATAATTATTGTTAATGCAAAATTCAGTCTCTCAACCACTTCATTCGTCAGGGTGAATTTCATTATGACATTATTAATTAGAAATTTAAAAATGCAGAACAAAAAACCCTTTTCATTCCAGGCTTTCAGTACCTACTTTGGTTGTGAGTTCTTATTTAACTTCATTGTTGGTACATTAAGGAAAAATACATGAAGTTGATTGTCTTTTAATTACAAACCTTTGACTGCATTTGACTGAAAAAATGTGTTTTTCAGGTTTTAACTGTCTGAAATGTGTCTATTGGTAATGATTATTGAAAAAAAAAATCAAAACACTCGCTGTTATGTCTGAATAACATGAGACCGGAGCCGTGTTGAGCTGAACACCGAACTAACTTTATTAAGGAACACAGCACAATATATCCACTGGCCATAGCCCGCCTGACGTCATCACCTCCAAGCTCCCTGGCACAGTCTATGGCAAGCCCCAAATGCCACATCCCCACACGACATTCCCCCTTCTCCCTCACAAAATATGGAAACCCCCCATAAATAACTCACATATACATAAGATGGACCCCTTAGAACCCATGCAACATAGACAGTTTTTTTTTTTTTTGAACACACAGAACAGCAAAACTGATTAACTAAATGGGCACCTGGGTAGACTACCAGGATACCCTTCCGTGTTGGGGCGGATTATTCTGCTGCCCATTCGCAACACGCATTGGCTAATGCTGCTTTCAGGACAAAGTCCTCAAGGTATTTGGGCCTCTGACACATCCTAGCTGAGCACCCCACAGAAGGGGAACCTGCTTCAGGCACCGTCGGCCGTGCCTGCGAGTCCCTAGCACCCACATCAGATGAGTCCCAACCCACACCAGTCCGCTCTGCCATAGCTCCTGGACTCTGTGCAGGCAACGACTTCCTGAATTGGCTGGAGTGCCATCATGACCCGTCTGAGAGCTCGAACATGTCCTGGCCCCGCCGCCTCACGATCTGTAGGGGCCCCATACAGAAAGGCTGCAGTTTATGCATGCGGTTGGGATGTTTAATCCAGACCCGGTCCAACACCTCAAGTCCACGGGCCTTCGCCCTGTGCTTCCTGTCGAACCATTGTTTCATCTTCTGCTGTTGGGCAACGACCCAGTCTCATGGAAGATCTATGTTCCCCGGAGGAGGGGTCATGGGTGGCCTCAGTTGGTCCAGGGGCAGGTGGAGTTCACGCCCCAACATGAGTTTCGCTGGGGAGCACCCTGTTGTGGCATGGGCTGTTGCCCTGTAGTGGAGGAGTGTGCTCTGAAGGGCATCAGAGAATGTGAAGCCATCCGTCAAATGGGCCCTCAGACCGTTTTTCAGAGTCTTGTTGAAACGCTCCACACCCCATTGGCTAGGGGGTGATAGAACGCAGTTTTGATGTGTTCCATGCCCCTAACACCCCAAAACTCCTCAAACCCCCCAGAGGTGAACTGTGGGTAGTCGTCCGTAGTGATGGCATCTGAAACCCCACATCTGGCAAACAATGATGACAGGAAACCTGTAACTACATCTGTTGTGAATGAATTAGTGGACAACACCTCCGGCCATTTGGAGAACCGATTGTAGACCACAAGCAAAAACCGGCTGTTTGGGGGTGCTGCATGCAGTTCACCGCAGATGTCTAATTGGATGTGTTTCCAAGGGCCCTCTGGGTATGGTAACGGTCGCAGGGGTGGGGGTGGGGGGTCCGCCAGTCTTTTCACTCTCCAAGCACAGGACACAGTTCTTTACCATGGTTTCAATGTCTTTATCAATACCAGGCCACCAAACTGAATCCTTGCAATGCTGCTTCACCCTAACCACGCCCAGGTGACCCTCGTGGATCACCAGAACTCTTGATCTCAGATACACAAGGATCAACGTGCAGTGCTCCCTCGCCACACACACACCATTCCAACAGCTCAGTTTGTCCCTAAACGAAAAGGTGAAAAGGTACCAGCTTGCCCTGTACTTTCATGGGCCAACCCTCCCTGATGACCGAGCACAGTTGTGACAATGTGGGGTTCCGTTCCAACTCTGTCCGGAGCTCCTGGAGGGATACCATGTCCCGGAAGGGTCAGTACAGCGTGTTGACTAGATCCGCCTCATGGGATTGTCACCGTCGTCGTCTGGTTGCGCGGTGTTGGCTGTGGCACGGGACAGGAGGTCCACCACTACGTTCTCTTTTCCAGGAGTGAACTGGGTAGTAAAGTTGTAGGCCTTCAGCTGTTCCGTCCACCTGTGGATCCGTAGGAGTCTGTGTCCCGAGCCTGTCGTCTCCAGTAGTGTTGTCAGCGCCCGGTGGTCGGTTCGCAAAGTGAAGTGGCGCCCGTAGAGATAGATGTGCCATCGTTCACACGCCCAGACACAGGCGATTGCCTCCCTCTCACCCACAGCATATTTCTGTTCAGCTGCTGAAAGAGATCTCGACACGAATGCCACTGGGCGCTCGGTACCGTCTTGCACCTGAGACATAACTGCCCCCACTGCCAAACCAGATGTGTCACAGGTCACAGAAATCGGCCATTCTGGATCAAAGTGGGCCAACACTGGAGGGGAGGTGAGTTGGGACTTCAGCCTAGCGACCGCTGCTGAGCAGGCCGGTGTCCACTGCCACGGTGCATCCTGTTTCAGAAGAGCCATGAGTGGTTCGATTATCTCTGAATAATGGGGAATAAAACTGTAAAAATTCACCATGCCCAAGAACAAGGAAATTTGTGTGGGTGTCGTGGGATCTGGAAGATGCAGTACCACCTCCACATTCAAGTGCAGGGTCCTCAGATCCTTGACCATCAGCCGGAAGTCCCACAAACTCGATGGAGTCCACCGCGAAAATACACTTTTCCCAGTTCAATGTGACTCTGTGCTCCTGTAGCACCTCCATCACCCATCCCAAACGACCATCATGCCCTTCCCGTGATGCACCGTGGACCACGATGTCATCCAGGTACACCACTACACCCTTGAGGCCAGCCAGAATCGTGGACATGATCTTCTGAAAGCAGCTAAGTGCTAAGCTCAGACCAAAAGGCATGTGGGTGTACCTGAAAATGCCCATATGGGTCACGAACACTGTCAGGTTCCTGCTGGCTGGGTGAAGAAGCACCTGTAGGTAACCCTGGTGGATATCCAGCTTTGTGAACACTCTCGAGCTGCTGAATGTTGCAGTAAGTTCTTCCATCTTGGAGAGCGGATATTTGTCCGGAACAATCGCCTTATTCACCATCCTAAGGTCAATACACGGCCGGATGCCGCCTGTCTTCTTCCTGGCCACCATGATGTTCAATATCCAGGGTGAAGTGTCCACTCTCTCGACGATGCCAGCTTCAAGCAGTCTGTTCAGTTCCGCCGTGACATCATCCCGCAGAGAAAGGGGAAGCCGCCGTAATGGTTGGATTTTCGAAGTCATGCTTGGGTCAATGAGCAGGCAGTGGTAGAGCGCCTTAATGCATCCAAGGCCCATGAACAATGCTGGCCAGCGGATATGCCATTCGGGGAACACCGTCAGCTCCGTTGAGCCCTCTGGGTCCGTGATGAAGAATCCCACTTCACCCAGCAGGATGATTTTCAGCAAGTCGGCCCCCTGGCGCGAAACCTGGAAGGTGAACGTGGGAACAATCTTTAACCCACATTTCACCGAGAAGCTGACCGTGCCCGCCATTTCAATTTCAGTGTGGCTGCACCCAAACATCTTCACTGCCCCTGCATTGATGGTTTTGCCCGGGAAGAGTCTTTTCAATGTAGCCATACTTAGTATGAACTTATCGGCTCCTGAGTCCACCATAAGCGGCACATCAACTCCGTTTAGCTGCAGGACGTACCACTTTAATGGTCCCTTCTTTGCGACCGCTACACACACCTCTGTCATGCTTTCAGGCTCTGCCACCAATGGTTTAATACTGGTGGTGCAGGCCATGGCCCAGTGATTAGAACAGCCGCAGTTATAGCGCTTCTTCCCTCTGGCGGGGCAGGTGGACAAACCCACCCGGTGACGAGGAGAGCCACAGCCACCACACAGACCCCTAGCCCCCACTCCTTCCTGTGCCACAGTCCACCGCCTTTTGGAGGTCCGCCCTGAAGTGTTAGCTACGTTGCTTGTGGCCAGACTTGGAGGGAAAACTTGGGTGGCTAGGTTCTTTTTAGCTAGCACTGGCAGGCCTAGCTGGGCAGTGGACTCTATCTGCCTAGTCAGTTCAACCACTTTCTCCAGCGCGAGGACGTCTGTAGTCAGCGTTAGCTTGTCTTTTAGCCACTCATCACTCGTATCGTGTGCTAGCTTGTCCCAGACTAGCTCCTCCTCAATCGGCCCAAAGGTGCACTCCCTTGCTAGGCTACGGAGTTCCATAATGAAGCATTGGGTGAACTCACCAGTTCGTTGTCAGCAGTCGAAGAATTTATATCCTCGTGCTGTGATGTTGGAATGGCCCCTAAAGAAATAATCCATTAACTCCAAACATTCCTTCAGTGAGCCTTTGCCACCCAGCGCGAAAAATATCCGTTGGCCCTCCTCACCAAGGCAGTGATCGAGTAGGCTCCTCCGTCTCTCTTTGTTGGTGCCACTCAGGCCAGCCACGACAACATACACCTCAAACGTCTCCAGCCAGCAGCACCATGGTATAGTTGGTATACCCAGAGACTGTAAAAATGGAGGTGGTGGTTTAATGCATGCTCCCATGGTTTATTCTTGTTGCCAAAATGTTATGTCTGAATACCATGAGACCGGAGCCGTGTTGAACTGTACACCAAACTAACTTTATTAAGGAACACAGCACAATATATCCACTGGTCGTAGGCTGCCTGATGTCATCACCTCCAGCCCCCCGGCACAGTCTACAGCAAGCTCCAAATGCCAAATCCCCACACAATACTCACCTCTCCTAAAAAACATGCAGCCTTTATGTTGTTTTTCTGTCCAAGTAATAGTTTTGACTCTTCAGGAGATTTTCTTGTATGTTAAGAAATAGTAAACCCAGCCCAGCACCATCCTGGCCCCCAAACCAGGGCAGTGTGAGAAACAAGTGATGTCCTGTGGGCGCAGATGTGCTGGAGTCAGTCAAAGCAAGGGCCTCTACGCTTCCTATGGATTTTTGAATCCTATAGTCCTAAAAAAAAACCAAACTGTTTAAAGTTTCTCTTCTGAAACAGTGGTTACTGTTCTCTAACTTCACTCATTGTTTTTTTTTTTTACAAAATAAATGTTTGTGTTAAAGTGCCTTGGTTATTTAAAAAACATACCAGTAACAGTGGTATAGTCACAGCTGATATTTTGTCAAATTCTGAACAATGAAGAATAACAATATTTCGATGCAAATCAATTATTAATACATTGTTCTCCAATTATGATCCCCACTGTATATATAATTTTACTTCTTGTTGCACTCCTTTGTGAGACTTGTTTTTCTGGCATTGAAACCTCTCAAACTCCCGTTGATCTCTGAAAGGGAGGGTTGATCCAGTTTTCAACAAAAGCGACGACCTTGGACATGAAGGTTGTCTCCAGAGGGACATCTAAGTATAGCAGGCATATTGGGGTGCTGTAGCACCAGATTATTACCTTGAAGGTGACAGAATAAAAAATTACATTGAAAATGATTGGTTTTTCATTTCATGTTGTCAAAGGCGCCTTTAGTCAGCCAATTTGTATCAGTGCATAAAAATGCAAAAGTCGAGGTTTTTTTTTTTTTTTTTTTTTGCAGAAGGTGGTTCAGAAAAGTCAAAGCAGGAAACAGAATTCCAAAGGCTGGTCAAACTTGTCCCATGTGAAATAAATAACCCCAACATTACTACTGTACTTGAACTGCTCACTAGTAATAAAAATGGTCTATAGTGACAGGGCATTGTGACAGTTAAGAGGCAAAAAATCCACAACACACACTAAAATAACTGAGATTGTTTCTCTTAGTGATCATAATTAAGAATCATCTTATATTCATATTCAAAATACAGCAAATGAAATTACTAGAGGGGATTGCCAAATTCAATTTAGAAGTGCTTTTTGTAAAACAGCTTTGTCCGTGAAAACTGAAGAGGACTCTAATCTTGTTCCAGCTCATATTAGGGAAACAAATGTGTTCAGTTCATTTAAAGTGGATTAAAAGAAGTGGTTAATTGATGGACAACGCTGTCAACATTGCAAAGCTAGAAAAGCACTCAGAGAGTGCACACCTCTGCCAAGGTGCCTCCCATCCCTCATGGATCATCTCCAAAATTTAATGGATTCATCCTTGGCCCAAGGGCTACTATTGATGAAAATTTCATCAAAATCTGTACAGTAGTTTTTGCATAATCCTGCTAACAATCAGACAGACCAAACACAACCTCCTTGGCGGAGGTAATTACAGTATTCTCAATCTCTGCCTGCCATTGTCACTTGGTATTGTGATGTTTTTAATTTTATCTTTTCAAAATTCTTAGCATGTCTTGCATTTTCTCTTGTATCTCCTCTCGAGAAGATGTTCAAATGTGTTACTAGTTTTATTGAAACTTTTCTTTCTGCCAAGGTGACTTTTTTAAGATTTATCCAGGGACTAAAGATGAAAAATAGCCTTTTTGGGTAACTCTGACATACTGTATGAATGTATAAGGCCCCTATTATGTAAATCAATAAATACAAAAACATTGGACTTCTATTTGGATTTTTTGCCTCTCAGAATGAAAACTTAACTTGCTAAAAATGATTTTGAGATACTTTTAAATGCAGTGTGTATAGAGTATCTTTTCCTAAGACTAACTTTAATCAGAGATTCCTAGCCCTTTTTCTCTAAAGCTGATATGGTCCCCATGGAGCTTTGGGAGATGTGTGTTTTAATGGTCTGGCAAACACGCCTCTCTGTTAGCAAATTAAAGAACCCCCCACCCCCCACCCCCCAAACACACACAGAAACACTTGAATAAATGCACAGCGTAACTATAGCCACTGTTTTCCTGTACATATTGATTTCCATCTTCATTAATCTCTTCCCATTTCATCAGCTTGCCCTGCCATTTATGAACATATTTTTTCCCTTTTTTTATGAGCACACTCTTGCTTTTAATAAGAATCTACACATGCTTTGTTGGTTGGCTGCCCAATTTCCTGTTCATCTTTGATTAATTTTCTGACTTAAATGATAAAGGTAATTATGGCATCCTGCTTGGGTTGGTTTGGGATCAGCAGAACACCTTTCCTATAAGAAATTATAAAAATAAAAAGTGAAAAACAAGTTGTTACTGCTTGTTCATGTTTCAACTTGTGCGCTGTGATAGAAATTAAATGCTCTGGGCCCAGTATTTCAAAACTTGCATCAGAATGTTGTACATTCTTGCATGTCACCATGAAATAAGATTTTTTTTTTTTTTTAAATAGTCGCAAAAAGAAAGGTCTCTGAAAAAATCAAGGTTCCCCACTGTGATGGATGGGCCATTACTACTGGCACCACTGGAACCAGATGTGACAGCTGGACGATCACTGAGAGAAGCTTTTTTGGACTGTTATTTCACTGTATATATCCTGTGATCTGCAGGTCCCTTTAACAGTACAAACATTAGTTTGCTAATGGAAAAGTTTCATGTTTTACTTTTTTGATCCAGTGGGATATTAATTCACATATTGTGCTGTCTAATTATTTCCTTGTACGCCTGCTTTACTTTTTGCTCTGCATCAAAACACCATAACAGATTTGCTGTATGTATAATGGCAATAAACTGATTCCCTTTCTGGTTAAGTGTATTAAATACATTTTAACAACAGATTCTAGTTTATCTGGACACCACAATCCAGATTCTGTCATCCTGAGCTTGTGGTATCTGATATCCATTATCCTTTGGAAGTATTTGAAAAACCAGCACAAAATCTGCAGGATCAAAAAGACATTTTATAGCTTGTTAACCACTTTTATATGCAGTATGTATAGTTTCTATACATACTGCATATGTATAGAATACATATGCAATACATATGCATACTGCATATGTATTGCATATGCAGTATGCATACTGCATATGCATACTGCATATGTATTGGTCGTTCTTCAAGACCAAGCCCCAACACAAGGTTTCCTGGCGACATCTGCGCTCAAAGTACTGGCACCAGCTGGACTTGATCCTGACCAGGCGCACCTCACTGAAGAACGTGCTAATCACCCGTTCGTTCCAGAGTGCAGATTGCGACACAGACCATTCATTGGTGTGTTGCAAGGTCAAGCTGCAGCTGAAGAAATTCCATCATGCTAGACAGCCTGGAAAGGCACGGATTGACACCAGCAAGATGGCCCAACCAGAACTTGTTGAGCGGTTTGCCTCCACCTTTGAGAAGGAACTTGGTGTACCACAAGAAGGAGAATCTGCAAAGCAGAAGTGGGAAGAGCTGCGAAACACCATCCACCGCACAGCCTTGGCTACCTTTGGGAGGAAGACCTCGAAGTCACAGGACTGGTTTGATGCCAAGTTGACCGAGATGACCCCCGTCATTGAAGCCAAGCGCTCAGCACTTGCTGAGTACAAGAAGTACCCAAACGAGAAGAATCTCCAGATTCTCAGGGCTGCGAGAAGCAAAGTTCAGCAGACTGCTTGGCGCTGTGCCAACGAGTACTGGACTCAGCTTAGCCAAGACATTCAAACCGCTGCCATAACAGGGAACATCCGTGGTATGTACAATGGCATCAAGAAAGCACTTGGTCCGGCTCAGAGCAAGACGGTCCCCCTCAAATCCTCCACTGGGGAGATGATCACAGAAAAGAACAAGCAGATGGAGAGATGGGTGGAGCACTACTCCGACCTCTACTCCAGACAGAACACCATGACACCGTCAGCCCTTGATGCCATCGATTGCCTGCCATCCATGGACGAACTTGACGCCGAGCCAACCATCGACAAACTCAGCAAGGCCATTGATAGCTTGGCCGCTGGCAAGGCACCCGGCAACAACGGCATACCCCCCGACCTGATCAAGCACTGCAAGACCGCCCTACTGCTGCCATTGCATGACGTCCTCTGCCAGTGCTGGAAGGAAGGTGCCGTACCACAGGACATGAGGGATGCCAAGATCATCACCCTCTACAAAAACAAAGGGGAGAGAAGCGACTGCAACAACTACAGGGGCATCTCCCTCCTCAGCGTTGTTGGCAAAGTCTATGCACGAGTTGTTCTCGTTCGTCTACAGAAGCTTGCCGAACGTGTCTATCCCGAGTCTCAGTGTGGCTTCTGCGCTGAGCGATCAACGGTAGACATGATATTCTCCATCCGCCAACTCCAGGAGAAATGTAGAGAACAGAACATGCCCCTGTACGTCGCCTTCATCGACCTCACCAAAGCGTTCGATCTGGTCAGCAGAGAAGGCCTTTTCAAGATCCTGCCAAAGATAGGATGCCCACCAAAGTTGCAAAGCCTCATCGAATCGTTTCACACCAACATGCAGGGGAGAGTGCAGCACAACGGCAATGTCTCAGAGCCATTAAACATACGCAGCGGAGTGAAACAGGGCTGTGTACTTGCGCCAACCCTCTTTGGGATTTTCTTTGCTATGCTCCTGAGGCATGCCTTCAGCACAGCAACAGAGGGAATCTACCTGCACACAAGATCTGATGGCAGGCTTTTCAACCTCGCCCGCCTGAAAGCCAGAACCAAAGTACGCGAGGCTCTAATCAGAGACATGCTGTTCGCAGACGACGCTGCAGTCGCGACCCACACACAGCAGGAGCTTCAGACCCTGATGGACCGCTTCTCCCAGGCATGCAAGGACTTCGGGCTTACTATCAGCCTGAAGAAGACTAACGTCTTGGCACAAGGCACAAAAGCAGCTGGAGGTCATGAGTCAGTTCACGTACCTGGGGTCCACGATCGGCAACAACCTCTCCCTTGATACAGAGATCGACAAGAGGATTGGAAAATCAGCCTCCACACTCGCTCGCCTCACCACACGAGTGTGGGAGAATCCCAAACTCTCTGTCAAGACGAAGGTGGCAGTGTACAATGCTTGCGTCATCAGCACACTGCTCTATGGGAGTGAGACATGGACAACATATGCCCAGCAGGAAAAGAGACTGAACTCCTTCCACTTGCGCTGCATTCGCCGTATCCTGGACATATCCTGGCAGGACAAAGTGCCCAACACAGAAGTTCTGTCCCGCGCCGGCCTTCCTTCCATGTTCACTCTACTCAGGCAGCGCAGGCTCCGCTGGCTAGGCCACGTTCACCGTATGGAGGATGGCAGAATCCCCAAAGACGTCCTCTACGGAGAACTGGTGACTGGCAGGAGAGACATTGGCTGCCCACAGCTGCGCTTTAGAGACGTCTGCAAGAGAGACATGAAGGCCCTGGAGATCAACACAGAGCGCTGGGAGGACCTTGCAACGGACCGCTCCAAATGGAGAGGCACCCTGACCAGACAGCTCAAGGCAGGTGAAGAGAGACTGACTGCTGCAGCAGATGAAAAAAGGACCCGCAGGAAGAACTGCCACAGCTCCAGCAGCACGGAGACCACCCACAAGTGCGACCTGTGTGACAGGGACTGCCATTCGCACATCGGCCTGTTCAGCCACAGGCGGTGCTGTTCCAGCAGAGTAGACGTTTAGGATTATCTTCCATGGTCATCATAGACCGACGGAGGCCGACGACGATAGTTTCATTAGTAAATTACAGTGTAACAGCAGCATGACAGTAGACAACCAAACAACAGAAACACACACATGACAGACAAAGGGATTATTTTTTCACCCTTATTGTCATCCAACTGTACAACCAATCATGTACAATAGAACAAGATTGTCTTTTACCTATCTACTGTGTTAATCACACACACCCCAAGTGTAGAATCAGAGGGCCGCTGCCATGCAAGGCGCCGCCACAAATTTCCCTCCTCCATTCCATTATTGCTGAGCACCAAGCTGGACGGCAGGAAGTTCCACTTTTATATGGTCTTCGGCATGACCTGGCCAGGATTTGAACCCCTGCCTCCCGGGTGTGGGGCAGATGCTCTACCAACTGAGCCACCACTCTGGTGGTGGTGACATTACCCATGGAAAGTAAAAACTAACACGACTATAAAACTAATATACATCATAGCTTAGTATATTATGACCTGTATAAACACATGAATCATCCCATAGTACAAAGAAGGACTATCAGGAGCAGAGTGAAATGTGAGGTTCCAGTTAGTCTGTAAGGTGCAGTGTGGCAGCATTGTTATGACCATAATACAACATCATAATGAATTATTGTACAGTGATATTGCATGTAGCAGGAAAGATTTCCTGTACCTGGCCGTTCGACAGCGAAGCTGTCGTAGTCTACTGGAGAAAGTGCTTCGCTGTCTGTCTAGTATGTGGTGGAGGGGGTGATCAGGATTGTCCATGATGGATTGCAGTTTATTTAGTGTTCTCCTCTTCACCACTGTCTCAAAGGTCTGCGGTCTGCGACCAATTACAGAGCCAGCCCTCTTGATAATCTTGACAAGTCTGTTGGTGTCTCTGGCCCTGATACTGCTACCCCAAGAGACAGCAGCAAAGAAGATGGCGCTGGCGACAACGGTCTGGTAGAAAAGCTCCAGCATCCTGCTGCACACATTGAAGGATCTCAGCTTCCTCAGGAAGTAGAGTCTGCTCATCCCCTTCTTGTGCACAGCATCAGTGTTGGATCTCCAGTCCAACCTGCTGCTGATCCTGACACCCAGATATTTGTAGTCCTCAACCACTCCCCCATCCTCCCCCCTAATCTGTAGTGGCTGAGAAGGCGTCTTCCTCTTCCTGAAGTCAATCACCATCTCTCTGGTCTTGCTGACATTCAACCTCAGGTCAGGTCAGGTTTTATTCAATGTTTCTTCGTTTTCACTCCATGGAGTGCCACCTTATCTTGATCGAGGGGTTTGTGTGCTCCAGTGATCCCAAGAGCTATGCTGTCAGGGGCAACTTGCCCCCAGTAGGGTTTCCCAAGGCCAGTTTTTCCTGGGTGAAAGGCCAGACTGAGAGTGATATCTACTCATAAAAAAGTTGCAATACAGATCCTGTATTCCCCATCTGGTATGGGGATACTGGGGGCTTGCCCTGGAACCTGGCTGAGAGGAATTGCTCAACAGCAAATGCCAGACTTTCTTCCCATAGCACCTGACAGGGCTCAGCCCAAACTAGCCACATGGGTCTGCCCTCCAGTGGGCTCACCACCTGCAGGAGGGATCATGGCGATCATGGGGTTATGGAAATTGAGCAGCAGTCTGGGCTTCTTTTGCTTAGAACTGCTGTCCCCGTGACCTGGACCCTAGACAAACAGTAGAAAAATAAAATTACAGGGCAGCAAAAACATTTTCTTCATTATGATCATAGAACTAACTCTGCCCACCTGTTATTCAGATAAATTTCCATCAACCCTAGCAATAATTCATCTAAAATGAGGTGAGTTTGTTATGATAACTGACACTTTCATACACAGTAGTGTATTAATCTTCATTTTTTTTCTCACTCGGAGCTAAACCACACATTTCATTGCTCCGATTCAAGATTCAAAGGCTTTATTATCATGTGCACCATTAAGAAATGCAATATTTCCAGAGCAATGAAATTCTTACTCTGCTGTATGCAACGAATGCCATGGTAAAAAAAAATAAATACACATCAATACTAATACTAATAAAGGTAATAAACACACCTTAATACTAAATACTAATACTAATAATTCTAATAAGTACACATTAAAGCAATTAAGACAGTTAAAGCAGTTAAAACTAGAAGAAACAAGAAGAATGAAACGTAGAGTAAAATAAAAATTCACTGAATGAGTATAACTTTTCTCTGATAATACCCAATAGGCTGTACAATGGTAATTTAATATCAGAGATGATATGAAAGTGAGATGGCATGAGACTATGTACAATGTGCAAATTAGCATCCAGTGTGAGAATTCCTCTGTATAAAGCTGTGTGCCCTGATAATACCCAGTAGACTGTAGAATGATAATTTAGCAGTAGAGATGATATGGGTGAGACTATGTACAATATGCAAATGAGCAATGCGCAAATTTAGCATCCAGTGTGTGAATTCCTATTGCTGGTCTATTTACTTGCATCCAAAAGCCTTTTGGTATCCCCCACTGAAAATACCTCATCACAAATTAAAAATTGAAGAGTGAACTTTGACATTGAAGCACTGTATAAAGTTTTTGGGAAATCTGGTATTGGTGACACCTTGTGATTGCTTAGTGAACTGAAGCCCTATTCTCTCCATTCCTGCAGGTCACAGCTTCAAATGCTTTGTCAGAGAGTCAGTAGCCCTTTAAAGAAATGAATGGAGTAAAGTGCAGTTCACTTGGGAACTGTAAGAAGCCATTGAAGCCAGAGTTTGCAAAACTTCTATTTTGTACCTTCAATTCCCATTTGTTCATTTTTCAGTCAAATTCAGCCTCTTTGGTAATACATCCACAAGTGTAAGCAAATCATCTGTTAGTAGTCCCACATCAATGTACATGTTCATGTACGCATTGTCATACAAACATTTATTCTGTGTTAGCCTAATTATAAGCTTAATTCCATTCACCCATACCTAAAATGTCATAGTTTTGAGGAGAATGTGTTTGTAGAGACTATGGCTGAGTACCAGCAGTGTCTTGTGGAGGTCTTCTGTTGTAGTCAATGGTTTAAAAAAAAAGTAATTAGAATTGCATTTAGAGATGTAACCTACGCCCTTCCTCTGCATTCTCTGGCAACAGATCTGAATAGCGCTCCCATACCTGTCTCGTCTTTCATAAGATATGAGCACACATACATTACTGAAGTGACATACTGTGCATCCAAGTTGGCTTTTCAGGCTCATGACCAAAACTATAGTCATAAGTGAGTGTACCACAGTCAACCTGTGTACCAAGTTTTCATCAGTTCTCCAGTTAGATTACATACAGACTGACAGACAGACAGAGGTGACTGCCATACTCACATCTCAACTCCACTGGTGTGGGTAATTAGATTTGTAATATATATCATTGACTGGATTTCAGCCCCGTTTTGTAATGATTTTTAACAGTTTTCATTTGTGCCAAGACAGAAAAAAACAAACAAACCACATTTTTTCCCTATGCTTCATGTTTCTTAGTGCTTCTAACTAGGCATTTAATTTTTGTAGGTGGCCATGTGAGTGACAGCTAAATTTAAGATAGATGGATAGATGTACTTTATTGATCCCAAACTGGGAAATTACAGTTTGGAAATTACAAAGATGTGTCATAAATAGAGATGAGTGTTTAACGAGAAGATGCCACGGTTCAACAGTGAGGGATTCTGCTGACTTCCAGGCTTGGAGCAGTTGAATGACTCTATTATTGTACTTGTGTATTATGCCATTTGTCACGAGTGAAGGCTGTGATTGGAATTCTTGATTTCTCTTTTCCTGTCCACTTCCTTAGATAGTCTCCTAACTACTTCCCCGCAGAGTTATGATGTTATGAACTGCATCGCCTTGTCTTGTCTAATTCCTGCCTACAGTGTTTTGAATCCCCTGTTCTTCAATGCTGAGACTCAGACTCAAACTTTAAACTGTCACATTCTCTGAAGAGGTTATTTCTCCAATAGGAGCAATTGTAGTATTCTGCCCTTTAATTAAGACTAACAGTGTATGTGAGCTGTGCTGTATGAGTGCAGGTGTAAAGATAAAAGTGTGAATTTGAGTTGAAAAGACAAAAGGACAAATTGTGAGCGGCTGTGAATCACAAGTCTCTGATGAGGGTTAATGAAAAATAATTCCTGCTGAAACTAAGATTGGTCAGGGGACTGGCAAGTGTCTGTCATATCCGTTTGTCATCCTTCCCTCATTCTCCTCTCACTTCTTTCCATGCATTATCATAAAGTCCTTCCTGTTTCTGTCTCTGACTGCCTGTCTTTCTCTTGTTGCTGCACTTTGAAGGCCAGAAGCAGATAATGGGAAATATAGAGGCAAGCACTGAGGGCTCCCTAATACCTCTGAATGTGTTATTATATTTATCAGTCTAGAGAGCAAGCCTGACAAATTTAATTAGCTGTGGGGGGAGACCCTTTCATTACTTAGCATAAATACCTTCAGTGATGGATTTCTCTCTGCTTGTGGCGAGGAGCTGTTCTCCACTTCCTCCTTTGATGTGGTTTAAAATGTTTCACTAAGAAATATCTACATCATTACACAAGGCAACATTGATGATGTGGGCCTAAATTTCCCTCAGGATCAATAAAGTGCTTGCCTGGCCGCCTGCTTAAGAGCGAAATTGTGCAGTAATCATTTCCATTGTAGGTGCATGAATGGTTCATCTAGAGTGCTGAGTAGTATAACGCATGTTATGCCTTATAACCTTCCTTATCCAAGATTAACAGTCATTTGTCATTTTGATCTTAGCTTTTCTCCAAATGATGCTTTTTTTTTTTTTTTTTTACCAGTTAACATCTCTCAACTCCTGTGTACCTATATGGCCGCACAACTGATATTATTGTCAATTTTGTTCTTAGTAAATCTGCATGTACATGTTGATAAATCAGCAAAAAAGAAACTACATTTCTTTGGAATCACAAATTTACATTATGGAATCACATTATATTGTCCATATGGGACCTTATAAACAGACAATAACTGGGTTTTTATCCATTTGATTTGCATTTTAAATTTGCATTCCTGATAATTTGCCTAACGAGGTGCCTGTTTCTATCAGCCACACTAAGCAAATTATTGGGGAGGGCGACTGAGTTTTGTGTGACGTAATATTGTACAACTTAGTCTTTTATGTGATCCAGTGTTGACAGGAAAATATAAGATGGAGCTCCTAAATGAAAACATAAATAAGTCCTAGGAGTGGGAAGTACAGCTGTTGTCCAGAGGTGCTTTTGAAGAATTGTGTGCCATGATCGGTTCAAGCCGCCAGAGTACTGTGGCCTAGTGGTAGAGCATCCACCCCACAGCAGGGAGGAGGTGGGTTCAAGCCCCACCTGGATCATACCAAAGATACGAGGTGGTGGTACTTTCCACCTTTTAGCTTGGTGCTCAGCATAATTAGAATGAGAAAGGAAAGCCGGTTACCCAGACACAAAGGAAAGCACAAAACCACTACACTTCTTGTGCTGGTCCCAAGCCAGGGTGAAAAGGGGGAGGGTTGAGTCAGGAGTGGCATCCAGCATAAAAATCCTTACCACATCAGATATGTGGACCTATAATTCACTGTGGCGACCCCAAGTAAGGAGCAGCTGAAAGGTGTGTGTGATTGGTTCAAGCTTTTGACCACCTTTCTCTTTAGTAGTAGTAGTAGTGATTTTGTGTTGGTGTGCTGAGCGTGATGTAGGCAAAGAGGACGCAGGGGGCATGGAGATTTATTAAAATAAACAATGAAAACCTGAGGTACAAGACCAGAGAACTAGACTGAACTGACACAATGAGATAATAAAAATAAAGCTGTGCTCGGTGGCCGGGAAACACAACTCTAAACCTAAACACTGGGGAAAACAAAGAATAGTGAACTAAGGACAACACATAATTAAAATGTAAACAAACTGGGAGACTAGGAGACAAGGGAGGATGACGGGAACATGGAGGAACACACCACACCATGTACAATGATGCCACACGGAACAGCAGGACAAGACTGAGTTTTAAAGGGAGAAGGTCACAGGAATCAACTACACGTGAGTACACACAGGTGAAGGGAGTAACGCTAATGAGGAAGATTACCAGAATTAGCTTAAATGTAACCTAAACAGCATAAGCAAGGACTAACAGGAAATGCATTTCAAAATAAGACAGGAAATCAAGTTAAACTCAGCTAACCAAGACATACGGCCGCACCTTGGACACAGTCCAAGGACGGATAATTTTTTCACACATAAGGAGTTGTTCAGAACCCCTTATACCAGTCCTTCTCAAATAGTGGGGCGCGCCCCCCTGGGGGGGCGCGATGCAATGCCGGGGGAGGCGCGTGTGACCCCGGGGAACAGGCTTTGCTTTTGCCGTGTAAAGTGTAATTGCACATCCACGGCAGCAGGTGGTGCAGTGGCGCTCTCATTGTCAAAGTCTGTGCGGGAGTTTAAAACTTTTTAAATTGCTGTCAACAAACCCCTCAAGAGACACCATGGAGAAATATTTAACAGTAACGAAAAGAAAGGCGGAGAGAGACAGAGGTAAAGAGACAAATGAAAGTCTCCCAAAAGCTAAGACGAGGAAATATGACGAAGCTTATCTAGCGCTTGGCTTCACTCTGACTACGGTGGGAGACGAGGAAAGACGGGTGTGTTCACTGTCTGAAAGTGTTGGCAGCGGACAGCATGAAGCCAAATAAATTAAGACGTCACCTACAGACATTACATCCTCAAAACGTTGATAAGCCTCTTGATTTTTTTCAGCGAAAACGTGCGGAGTACGGCCAACAATCATCCCGCTTTGTGAACGCTACATCAGTAAACCAGCGAGCACTTTCAGCATCATTTAAAATGGCGCACCAAATTGCGCAGTGCAAAAAACCCCACACAATTGCAGAGGAGTTGATACTGCCTTTTTCTACCTTTTTCTTCAGACTAAAATGTTAAATATATTGGTACGCCTGTGTTAATGTTCCAGATCAATTTACATTTAATATTATTTATTGATTGAATTATTTTTCTCAGCATCAAATGGTTCAGTTGGTCAAAAATGTTTCTAGTTTAAATAAGGATTGACATATTTTTTATTTCAGGCACTTTGATGCACTTTAAGTTTTTTTTTTCTGTTTTAGACTATAACAGGGTTTCTGTGTGGCAAAATAAAGTTAATATTTGTTGAAAGTTGATCTATATTGCTTTTTTCTTTTGTTAATGTTAAAAAGGATACAATTTTAGGTATACTTATACAATTTTTATAGATAATGATCTTATTTATAGTCACTGCGGCGAGTTGGGGGGGCGCAAAATATTTTCTCTTTCCTAGGGGGGGCTTTGCAAAAAATAATTGAGAAGCACTGCCTTATACAAAGATATAGAGTGATGATAATCAAGTCAGTGGCGGTAATGCACCTGTAAGCTGGTTGCCAACCGCCAATCAAATCTAAAAGAAGAAGAAGACATAACACAAAATAAACTAAGCTCAAGGGAAACAAAACTACAGAGAAAATACTTTAAACATAAGATTGTGATTAATCAGGAGTACAACATAATATTAACAAGTCCAAGAAACTGAATCAGTTCTCAGGAGGTAAGGCATGATCATAGATCACGCCCTCGTAACACATGGTAACCTGTTCCATATAGCCGTGACCTCAGTGCTTATGCGTGTCGGCTGTTTCTCTCCTCTCGTTTTTCTTTTGCTTTAGTCTGAAGCAATACAGGAGTTAATCCGCCCCCTCTAAGTGAATAAAGCTTTAGTGTGGAGGACTTTATCTGATTATCATGTGCTTCTATCCAGGATTTATATCCTTAACTCACATTTGTATGGTTGGATGGAAACACAGTGTATGTTATTGCTCTACTTAAAACCTATTCGAACAGATAAAATTTCATATCTAACAAACCTGATAGTTTCATACAGTAGAGTAACAGTAAAAGTCAGCAGCCAACAGTGATAACTTTTATCAAAAACACAATGCAGCTGTATTTTTTTCTAGTTAGAGCATCTTCTTAACAACAGACTAATAAGGTGTGTTTTAACTTTAAATGTTTCAGCTGCTGCCTTCACTTGTTAACAAGAAAAATACTTGATTTTTGGCAGAATGTCACGTTTAGCCTGTTCTTTATGAAGGTTTCAAGGATACTTATTTATGTAAACTGTCATTTGACTGTTGTCCTGTAATATGTAATGTCACTTAATTTGTTGCCTCTGATTTGTAGTAATTACTGAGGATCACAACATTTTGCCAAAAAAAATTGATTTAATTCTCAAATACACTAATTATCAAGCATATAATCATATTGGAGAGGCGGGGGAATTTTTAAAACAGTGCTCTGATGTGAGCTTCCTTAAAGAATAACTGCAAACACATCAACTTCTTTGAAGAAAAAAAATCAATTGGACCAATCTGTCTGCCTCCTCAGAATGTGCCAGAATCCACTGAGACAGTAACTGCTGTTTAAAGAACGGATTTACCTGCTTTTGCTGGTCGATGTGGAAAATGGGGTGCCAACTAGCTTCCTCAAAACAAACTGCCAATAACAGCTCTGCTTGGTGAAAAGTTATATAAACCAATTGATTTACTGTATATAAATCCATTAAACTAGACTGTCTCAAGTATATCAACATCCACAGCTGCAAATGAAGCCTATACTTGGACCCTGGCAACACCTCGTGTACAGGGGCAGCGGTCACCCAGGGTCCTTCCCCCTTGACAGTCTTACATAACATGTTTTTCTATGTCATATGATGATGATGATGATGATGATGACGATGATTTTACATGTAGTAAATGTTTAAGAATAATTGATGTGTGCTGTACAGTATATTGTTAGCAAATATTAACAAAATACAGCAAAGTAGGACAGATCACACTGTCAAGGTGCGTTCAGACCAAAAGCAAACAGGCGTGCAGCGTGATTACGTTTTAAATGAATTTTGATGTGCTACCCCAAGATTTTCAGTGGCCCCCCATGAAAAATTTCTGGAGGCACCCTTGCTCGTGTACACTAGGAGGAGCTAGAGGAGAGAGGGAAGTCTGGGGACTCTGCTTAAATTCCTGTGTCCATGACCTGGAAAACATATCAGCAGCAGATGGATAGATGGATGGATGGATGGATACCAGTTTGGTAGTTGTGGAAAACAGGCCACTGGCTAACTGCTAGATGATGTTTTAAAATCTGCTCCTTGTTGCTCTCTTTACTGTGAGGATTGTTTATGTTCTTTCCATTCAACCGTCTGCTTGACTTGTTGCATTGCTGTACAGAAAATAGCTACATTTGATTTTACTCCTTTTCCTGAATATGGGTAATGTCCACACCACATAGAACAGCCAGGTCTAGACTGTGCAGCTTGCATCAAAGATGGGGACTTAATTACTTGACTCAGGCTGCACTTGAGTTGCTCTGATTGGTTCTTCCAACTTGACGTGACATCATCATGTCACATGGTGATGATTTGTCAGTTTAAATAGACTTCTCACAGTGGGACTATTTCAAAATGTGGTGTGGGTATGAAATTGGGCCATAAAGCATTCCTACTTGGCAACACAGAAGAATTAATCACTGTCATATGCCATTCTGGTGACTTCAGTTGCTATGGCTATGACCACAGGTTGCAGGTTGGGCATGGTGGGCCGAACTAAGAAGAATTAGACCCTCAGTGACGATGTTATTGCCTTGTTTACCTGGTACATGGCAATTTTCATGCACTTTCAGCAGTTTCATGCCTCTTCACCCATGACTGTGTTGTCTCCCACAAGGATAATATCCTAAAGTTTGCGGATGACACAGCAGTGATAGGACGCGTCACTGGTGATGACGAAGCATCCTACAGGAGGGAGGTGGCCAACCTGGTGTCATGGTGTGAGGACAACAACCTCACCCTCAACACGGACAAGACAAAGGAGATGATAGTGGACATGAGGAAAGGGAGGAGGAGACCCCATTGGCTGCTGTTCATCCGGAAGCTTGAGGTGGAGAGGGTGAGCAGCTTTAAATACTTAGTCATCCACATCAGCGAGGACCTTAAGTGGACACACAACACCACATAGCTGGTTAAGAGAGCTCAACAGCGACTGTACTTTCTGAGGAGGCTGAAGAAGTTTGGCATGTCCTCCAGGATCATCAACAATTTCTACAGCTGCATGATTGAGAGCATCCTGACCAACTGCATCACTGCGTGGTATGGCAGCACCACTGCCCAGGACCGCAAACACCTGCAGAGAGTGGGAAAGACAGCGGAGAAGATCATCAGGACTCCACTCCCCTCTCTGCAGAGCATCTACCACTGCAGAGTCCAAAGGAGAGCTGACGCCATCCTCCGGGACCCCACCCACCCCCAGCACAGACTGTTCACACTTATACCCTCAGGCTGGAGGTACAGAAGTGTGAAATGCAGGACAACCAGACTGAAGAACTCCTTCTTTCCCACTGCCATCAGACTCCTGAACAAATAACAACTCCCAAAATTCCATAACACAGCTTTGCATATAGGAACTCACACACCAGCTGCTAAATTTGCACACTGCTCACCTGTACAGTAGATATAGTCTCACCCGTCTGATGTCCATATCATCCCTGCTGCTACTTATCATGCACAATCTACTGGTACTACTGTTACAGAATTTAGCGCCGGGTACTAATTTGTAATACACTGCTCGTTGCACAATGCTCATTTGCACACTGTATTTGTTTTGTAGTCAGGTGACATCCTTTTAGACACATATTTACAAACCACAATTACATTCAACATGAACACAAACACAGGCACACATGAGGCTGACTATAAACACGATAAAAGTACTCAAGGCTCCATCAATCAGGACATAAGACAAAGAGATAAGAGAAAAAAAAGAGATAAGAGAGAAGGGTCATATTAAAAAGTTAAAGACTAGTCAAGGAGGTTAAAAACTCAAAAGTCTAAAACCCAATAAAAGATTTAGAACCCAAATAAAAAACCTACAAAAATAAGTAAATATAAAATGAAATTAATAAATAGGTAACTAAATTACTGTATGTGCAATATATTGTTACAACTTATTCAACTCTTTGACAGCAGCAGGAACAAAGCTGTTTTTGTAGCACTGGGTTTTACTTTTTGGGACAGCAAACCTCCGTCTGGAGGGAAGAAGCTGAAAGTGGCAGTGCAAAGGGTGGGAGTCATCATTTAAAATGGAGGTAGCAATCCTCTGTACCTGTCTGGTGTACAGGGATGTCAGGCTCAGCTGTGACTCACCAACCAAACGACTGGACCATCTAACAACCTGATCCAAGGATTTCCTCTGTTTCAGTTTTATCTGACCAAACCATGACACTAGAGAAAAGGATAAAACAGATTCAACTAGAAAAGCACTCGGAGAGCGCAGACCTCCGCCAAGCACCACAGTTCCCCCCATACAGTGTTTGTGTGTATGTTTTCAGATTCCTTGACCATGAAAACATATGACTAGCAATTAGATTCACAATGATAGGATTAGTGGTTCAGTAGTTATTGACGAAAATGGCATTTTCCATAATGGCGGTTTAGCGCCACAGTTCCCCCCATACAGTGTTTGTGTGTACGTTTTCAGATTCCTTGACCATGAAAACATATGACAAGCAATTGGATTGACAATGATAGGATTAGTGGTTTAGTAGCTATTCACGAAAATGGCATTTTGCGTAATGGCGGTTTTCTTGTGGACGGTGATCCGGATCACCACCAAAATCTAATCATCTGTAGGATACCCCTTTTCTGACAATCTGTGAAAATTTCATGAAAATCTGTCCATAACTTTTTGAGTTATCTTGCTAACAAACAGACAGACAAACAAACAGACAAACCAAAGCCGATGAAAACATAACCTCCTTGGCGGAGGTAATAAAAGCCCGATAAAACATTGTCATTGTGGTTCGATCATTTTGGAAGCGTGCAAGTTTCCTTAAACAATGCAAATGTTGCTGACCCTTTTTGCACACCCTTTCACAGTTCTCTTCAAAGTTTAAATTACTATCAATAATCGTCCCAAGATATTTGTAGGATTGTACACATTTAGTGGTCTGGCCTTTTAGTACAGTGACTTCGTGCCTGGGAGTTCTCCTCCTAAAGTCAATAATCATATCTTTAGTTTTTGTCATATTCAGCTGCAGGTAGGAATCCTCACACCAGTGAACAAAATCAACTACTGGGCCGTGGCCACTCTCATCATCCTGGAGGAGACTGACAACAACTGAATCATCAGCATACTTTATAGTGTGTCTGTTGTCATGTCTGCTCCGACACATGTTTGTGTACAGGATGAAAAGCAGTGGTGACAACACACACCCCTGCGGAGAGCCAGTAGAAGAACATTTTTGGTCAGACAATGTACCATTGACCCTTACTCTCTTTGTCCTGTTGGTTAAAAAATCCAGAATCCAACCTACCAGATTATTACTCAAATCAAATTGTTGCAGGAGCCTTTCAACTAAAATATGAGGTTGGATTGTATTAAAGGCTGAAGAAAAGTCCACAAATAAAAGCCTGGCATGTGTCCCATTAAAATCCAGATGTTCAAAAAGCATGTTAAACAGAGTGACAGTGGCATCCTCCACTCCTCTGTGAGGCCTATAGGCAAACGGCAGAGGATCCAATGCATGCTCAGTCTGCTTTAGGACCTCAAATCTGACCAGCTTTTCAAAAATTTTCATTAAAATTGAAGTCAAAGCAACTGGTCTAAAATCATTTACCATTTTAGGACAGCTGGATTTTGGAACAGGGACAACCACAGCATCTTTTCAGATCTTAGGCACATGTTGTGTCTGTAAGGACTTATTGAAAATGTAGTGAAATACAGGACTCAATTCATGTGCACAGGACTTTACCAAGCTCCCACATATATTATCAGGGCCCTGACTTTTGTTCACTTTTACAGCACAGAACGCCCTTTTAATATCCTGCACCTCAATATTAAAGTGCTGATTGTCTTTGAGTTTCTGTTTCAAATCTTGGATTTCTGTGCTAAAATCAAAGGGATCAAAACGACCATAAAAACAATTAAGAGCATTAGCCAGCTCTGTGTCTGAATTAAAACCATCTAAAAACACACGATTACTGTGCTCTGTGCCCTGAAGGCATGCAATAGTTTTCATACTGGCCCAGTCTGAACCAAGTTTCTTTGTTGCCATCTTGCTTTCCAATTCTGATTTATAATTCTGTTTTGCTCTTAAAATTTTGGCCTTCCGCTCTTTTGTGGCAACCTGTAGCTCCGAAACATCCCCCTGTTTAAAGGCAAGTGCTTTCCTCTGTAAGCAGGATTTAACTGATTTTGTAACCCATGGCTTGTTGTTGGGATATATTTTGACACGTTTACGTGGAACGATCATGTCTCTACAGAAAGCCATGTATGAGCATGTGACGTCCACCAAAGAGTCCAAATCTTCTCCGCATGCCAGTGTGAACACCTCCCAGTCCGTACAGTTAAAACATTCCTGGAGGCAGTGCACTGAATCCTCTGTCCACACGTTTATGTCTCTGGTCTTCGCCTTGTCTCTTCTGAGAGCAGTTTTATATGTGGGCAGCAAATGTACACAGTTGTGATCTGAGGATCCTAAAGGAGGAAGGGAAAGTGATTTATAGGCCCTCTCTATGGAGCCGTAGCACAGGTCCAATGTCTTTTTTCGCCTGGTTGGACAGGAGACATACTGATAAAAGTTTTTAAGTGTCTTCTTTAAAGAAACATGGTTAAAATCCCCAAGAATAAGGTTTGGAGCCTCTGGGGAAATAGACTGCAACCGCTGTATCACATCAAAGACGGTGCTGGAGGTGGAGTCAGCATTTGCTCTCGGGTGAATGTACACAGTTGTTATGAAAAGTTGGGGGAACTCGCGGGGCAGATAAAAGGGGCGTAGCGATACGGACAGAAGCTCCACATCGGGTGTACAGATGCGCTCTCTGACCGTGACAGATGTACAGTACTGTTTATTAATATATAAACATACGCCGCCCCCCTGACATTTCCCCGTTACCTCTTCCTGCCGATCCAAGCGAAGTGGGGCTCCAAAGCCGTCAATACACAAGATGGGACATTGATGTATTTAATACATGAGCTGAAAAGACAAAAGAGTAAATGGCAAACTGTCATGACACGCTTGTTTCACGGGCACAAAATAGGACACCAAACGCTCGCTGTAGGTTGGCACATTTATTAACAAAAACACAAACAAGAATGACTCAAACTAATACAACAAATGAACGTGCAGTGTAATAATAAGGAGACATAAAGACGGATATTGGAGGAGAGTGGGGTTCAGTGTCAGAGGTACAAAGTCATGGAACGTCTGACCAGGGGAGAAGCTCAGCCGGAGGACCCCGAAGGCTATGGGGCTCAACGGCTGAGAGAACAGAGAGAGAGAAAAAAAGGCACTAAGACGGAGCACATCAACTCACCTCGACAGCGGGACCTAAACCCACGGTTGGAGCCAGCGAGCAGGCATTCACAGGAAGAGAAGAAGGACATGGCAACGGCAGAGATTGCCATGTCCCTTAAATACACACACAAATATCAGAGACAGGTGTAATCCATGAGTAGTCAAATGGCAGCAGCTGTGCAGCCCCAAAGGAATTGACAGCTGGAAGCTGCACAGTGCTGTCAACATAAACAAACTGGAAACATAAAAATACAAACACAACAAAACTGAAAAACATCATAATAATCTTAGAGATAACAGAAAACAAACAGAAAAATGCTCACTGGGCAGAGAAACTGGGCACGGCTCTAACCTGTGTCCCAGGATCATGACACAAACAAGTTTAATTTCCCAGCTTGGCAGGAGCAAAGCAAGTTAATTAAGCTTAGTGTCTTGCGTGGTACTTTTAAAAATGTATTATTACAATTAGAGAGAAAGAGGAGACCTGGACTTGGGGAAAAAAAGATTATAATCATCCCAATAGAGAACATCTGCAAATGTAACACTGAACAAGCTGGAAAGCCCTGACACTCAGATACAGTGCATCTGGAAAGTATTCACAGCGCTTCACTGTTTCCGCATTTTGTTATGTTACAGCCTTATTCCAAAATGGATTAAATTCATTTTTTTTCCTCAAAATTTTTACACACAATACCCCATAATGACAATGTTTTTAATTTTTGCAAATTTAGTAAAAATAAAAAAAACTAAGAAATCACATGTGGGTTGCACAGTGGCGCAGTGGTTAGCACTGCGGCAGCACAGTTTACCCTTGGCTGGGGGATCGTGGGTTCGATCCCAGCCCCCGACCAACAGTGATCTGTGTGGAGTTTGCATGTTCTCCCTGTGTTTGCGTGGGTTTACTCCGGGATTTCTCCGGTTTCCTCCCACATGCCAAAAACATGCAAGTTAGGTTAATTGGAGACTCTAAAGACTTGTTAACAGTCTCAGCCACGCCACAGACCGCCATCGTCCTCCGATGGCGTACGATTACTCCGATTACTGTACCTCCTCTCGGCGCCACACCAGTCGGCTGCCTTTTGCAACAGCGGCTCGATTCCGAGTTTTTTTTTTTTTTTTTTCCCTTCCTCTCTCTTTTGATCACTTTTTTTTTCACCCCACTTATATCACGGACACACAGATCGTCCCAAATGTCTCCTGAGCCGGTGGACGGAGCCACTGTTTATAGCAGGATACGATACAACAGGGAAGAGCTGCTAGCATTTAACCGCCACCCGGTCCCACTGGAAAAACTCGACATACCGAGAGAACTGAGGCGCAAACGCCGCGGCTGCCGGGCTGGAGTAAGGCGGAGGACAAAAAATATAAGGTACAGACCCTCCCTTCCATCTGTTGTCATGGGAAATGTACGGTCGATACTGGGAAAGTTAGATGAGCTAGCGGCTATCTCCCGTTATGATAGCACTTACCGGGAGTGCTCTCTCCTTTTGTTTACTGAGACGTGGCTAACTGAACTAGCAGCAGATGCTAACATTGAGCTGGAGGGTTTTCACATGATACGAGCTGACCGAACACCAGAGAGTGGCAAAACTAGGGGCGGTGGAGTGATAATGTATGTTAACAACAACTGGTGTAGACCGGGACATATCACTGTTAAACAACGACACTGCAGCAAAGACATTGAGTTGCTAGCTGTTAGCATGAGGCCTACATATCTCCCGAGAGAACACTCACACGTGATCTGCATTGTTGTTTATGCAAATCCGACGGCGAACGCTGGGACAGCGCGTGACGTCATCCATTCAGTAACCAGCAGGCTGCAGACAGAACACCCAGATGCTCTTCTCCTCATCTCAGGCGATTTCAACCACGTTTCACTGTCTCCCATTCTGCCCACTTTCACCCAGTATGTCACATGCCACACTAGAGACAATAAAACACTGGATTTGTTCTACGCAAACACTAAGGAGGCGTACACCTCATTACAACTCCCCCCACTTGGGAGATCGGATCACAACTTGGTTCATCTCCGACCGGTGTACAAACCCCTAGTGCACAGACAACCTCCGGCCATGCACACTGTGGAGTTATGGTCTGAGGAGACAATGGACACTCTAAAGGACTGTTTTGAAGCCACTGCCTGGAAGCAGCTCTGCGATCCACATGGTGAGGACATCGATGGCCTCATTCACACCTTCACGGGCTACCTCAGCTTCTGTGTGGACAAATCCGTTCCCACCAAGACCATACGGCGTCACTCAAACAACAAACCCTGGATCAACCCTGAGATAAAAACACTTCTGAGAGAGAAGAAGAGGATCTTCAGGTCGGGGAACAGGGAGATGCTGAAGTCCGTACAGAGGGAGCTGAGGAGAAAGATCAGAGAAGGCAAGGACAGCTTCAGGAAGAAGATGGAGGACAAGCTGCAACAGAGCGACATCAGCGGGGTCTGGAGAAACCTCAAAACCATCTCGGGGCTCCAGAATACCTCCCCCCAGGCCACGGGGGGCAGGGAGTGGGCGAACAACCTGAATCTGTTTTTCAATAGATTTGACCAACCGCCCTCCCCCCTGTCTGCACAACAACCACTGCTGCCTCTAAGAAATCAAGTCCTGCTACCCACTCCCCACTCCACCGACACCCCCCCACTCCCAACACACAGCCCCCCATCCTGACCCTGACCAAGACCCAGGTGAGGACGGAGCTGAGGAAGATCAAGGCGAGGAAGGCGTCGGGACCGGACGGCATCAGCGCAAAGCTCCTCAAGTCCTGTGCAGACCAGCTGTGTGGGATTGTGACGTATATCTTCAACATGAGCCTGAAACTGGGGAGGGTACCACAGCTGTGGAAAACATCTTGTGTGGTACCTGTACCAAAAACTTCCCACCCCAAAGACCTGAACAGCTTCAGACCGGTGGCCTTGACATCCCACTTGATGAAGACCCTGGAGAGACTGCTCCTTGCTCATCTCCGCCCCCTGGTGGAACCAGCGATGGATCCACTCCAGTTCGCCTACCAGCATGGCATTGGGATGGAGGATGCAGTGATCTTCCTCCTTCACCGTTCTCTGTCCCACCTGGAGAAGCCCGGGAATATGGTGAGGATCATGTTCTTTGACTTCTCCAGTGCTTTCAACACCATCCAACCGATGATCCTGAAGGACAAGCTGCTGCGCGCAGGGGTGGACCAGCACCTGTCATCATGGATCCTGGACTACCTCACGAACCGGCCTCAGTTTGTGAGAACCCGGGACTGTGTTTCCGACACGATCATCAGTAGCACAGGGGCCCCCCAGGGAACGGTGCTGGCTCCCTTCCTGTTCACTCTTTATACTGCGGACTTCTCACACAACACAACACATTGCCATCTACAGAAGTTCTCTGATGACTCTGCGATCGTTGGTCTCATCTCCAGCGGAGATGAAGCTGAGTACAGAGGGCTTATCCAGGACTTTGTGGACTGGTGCCATCGGAACTGCCTCCAGATCAACGCGAGGAAAACTAAGGAGCTGGTGGTGGACTGCCGCAGGCATGGGCAGCCCCTCACAGCACCAGTAAATATACAAGGAACAGACATCGAGATGGTGACATCCTACAAGTACCTGGGTATTCATCTGAACAATAAACTAGACTGGTCACACAATACTGACGCACTCTACAAGAAGGGACAGCGCAGGCTGTTCCTGCTGAGGAGACTCAGGTCTTTTGGTGTACAAGGGGCGCTGCTGAAGTCATTCTATGACACGGTGGTGGCATCAGCCATCACTTTTGGAGTGGTCTGCTGGGGCAGTGGCATTACTGCAGCCGATAGGAAGAGACTGAACAAACTGATTAAGAAAGCTAGCTCTGTCCTGGGGCAACGCCTTGATCCGATGGAGGAGATAGGAGAGAGAAGGACGGTGGCTAAACTGTCATCTCTGCTGGAGTCCGAGTTCCACCCTATGCAGGACATACTGGATGCACTGAGGAGCTCATTTAGCAGCAGACTACATCATCCCAGGTGCACAACCGAGAGGTTTCGTAGGTCCTTCCTACCAACGGCTGTCAGACTGTACAACCTAAGCAGGGCTGCTCGCAGAGATAGCAAAAAGACGTAACAAACTAATAGTTTTTTTTGAATGCAAAAGATGCAATAGACTTACACAATGGTCCTCTCCGGCATACAACTAGGAACATACCGGTCGCTATGGAGGGTGAGAATATGTATGGGCACATAATCATACCATGTAGGATAACTAAATAGACGGTTATGCTGTTTCATCCCACCTAGCAACAATGCTCTGCACTGTGTGTGTTTATATATTTACATATTTATTCCATCTAGCTACAATGCTCTGCACTGGATGTGTTTATATTTATATATCTACATATTTATTCCATCTAGCTACAATGCTCAGCACTGGGTGTGTTTATATTTATATATCTATATATTTATTCCATCTAGCTACAATGCTCCGCACTGTGTTTTTATATATCTACATATTATTCCATCTAGCTACATTGCTCCGCACTGTGTGTGTTTATATACTTGCATATTTATTCCACCTAGCTGCAATGCTCCGTACTGTGGGTGTTTATATATTTACATATTTATTCCATCTAGCTACAATGCTCTGCACTGTGTGTTCATATATTCATATATTTATTCCATCCAGCTACAATGCTCTGCACTGTGTGTCTGTGTGTGTGTGTGTGTGTATATATATATATTTTATAGTAATATGTACATATGTATATTAGCTGCTCTTGCTTGCTTGTTTTTTTTCTTGCCTTCTGATTGTTGCTCTGAGTGTTGCTATCCCTGTGCTGTTGCAATCCTGGAATTTCCCCGTTGTGGGACTAATAAAGGCTTATCTTATCTTATTAGATGTACCACGAAGGTCGACTGCAAGCAAGATGTTTGTGTCTGTGAACATTCCGTCTTTTGGCGAGTTGATACGTAACGATGTTTACAGTTTGATGAGAAGGTTGCTGCCATGTAACAATCATATCACCAATTGTCAACTCGTCACTCACACTTCAGCATTTGGAAGTGGTGGCGTTCCATTTTATACTGAGTCCAATATTGTATGTTATTGTTGTTACAAGACCGCCGACTGTCTGCTGATCTGTATATACTTTTATTTATTTATTTATTTATTTTCTACTCCTTTTAGTTCTGCATTTAATGTGAACCCTGAGTTTGAAATAAACATTTGATTTTTGAATAAAACCCACGCCAACCCGTCTACCTAATTGGCATCCGTCAGTGAAGCCCTCAGTGCTGCTTTCAGTGATCTAAAACGCTCACATAACCCATTGGCCTGTGGGTTGTACGCAGTTGTGTCATGACTTCTTTTGTTTTTTCTTTTGAATTCTTGGATGGAACATGGGTGGCCAATATAAGCTGCGGATTCAGCCATCACATATTTCGGATAACTTATGTTGAACTGTATAATCAGAGGAGCTATTGTCTAATTTGACCTTGTTGGATTTTATTACCCCCTTTGTTATATTATTTACTTTCTTTTAACCTGTACTCTTAATCTATTCGAAATAAAGATTAATTCATTTGTTCATTCAATTGCAACACCCCCAGCCTGGGAGTTTGCAGATGCAGGACATGGACACAACACCAACACTTCAGTTTATTACCTCCGCCAAGGAGGTAATGCTTTTACTACTGAACCACTAATCCTATCATTGTGAATCCAATTGCTACTCAGATGTTTTCATGGTCAAGGAATCTGACAACGTACACACAAACACTGTATGGGGGGAACTGTGGCGCTTGGCGGAGGTCTGCGCTCTCCGAGTGCTTTTCTAGTGTTCTAATGCTATTCATCTGTCCCTCATTTGTTAAGTTTTGGGTCACTATTTAAACTGCTGTCTTTTGTTTCTCCCTGTGGGAGTCTTAAGTCTTTTGAGATTTATCCCTCGTTTGTACTGTGATGCATTGGATGTTCTTGGTCACTTCATGTAAGTTGTTCAGCCATGCAGCTCGCTTTTCTCTCAGCCGAGGAGCTGCTCACTCATAATAAATTGTGAAAATTTATTGCCTGTGCCAGAGTCCGTCAGTATGCCTCAAAGGGGGAATCATGACAGTAATTACAGCTCCTTTTTTTTTTGGCATGGGGCCACCATTGCTGAATACAACTCTTCATTCCCATGGCTTTATTGTGACTACCACTGTGATTATTGCCATTTTTGGTAATAACCATTACTAATGCCAAGAGAAACACACATAATATACAGTGCTAAGTGGACAAAGTGTTAGGACAATTACAACAGAAGAATTACAGATGTGCAAGGTCAGGCCCACCCAGACCAACCCAGCCCCCCATGTGTGGGTGCAGCTAATGTGAGGAACTCCATTAGAGATGGGGAGCATGGACGGTCAACCAGATGCACCCATCCCAGGCAGGCCGTACCATACTACCCATCTACCCTATATTTGAGTGCATGTATATGAGGAAAAAAAGCAAATAAAGACAATAGCAGAGGTGAGGGGTGAAAAAGCCACACCCACTATAGGGCCCCAGATACAAACCCTGGAAGCTGAGAGGCCGCCACCACCAGAGGATGCAGCACCATTCCCCAGGCTACCAACCAGACCCAAACCCAGAGTGGAAAGGGGGGCAGGGGCAGAAGTGAAGGACCCCCCCACCCCGGCAATGCCAAGTACATATGATGAGGTGCAGAACATGGTAAATGGGTGCAAGTGTGTGTAATATATTGAAATTGGAGGGAAATACTGTATACAATATGAAGAAAATGGTTGTGTATGTACTACTAAGATGCTATTAACATTGGGGGGAATGGGGTGGTGGGACGCCACACCGCAGGGGGCAATAGGTGCCCCCCCCCATCTCCCACCCAAACCCTCAATGTCGAAGATGCAAAATGAGGCAAAGGCAGCCACATGGCGCAGCAGAGAGGACCACTCCTCACCGACACCACACAGCACAGCCCCACCCCAAAACCTGCAGCATATGAGATGGGAAATGTGGAATGTGTGGTTCACCTAGCATGGAGGAGGGAGAGGGTGGGCGAGGGAAAGGAAAGATTGTTTTGATTTCCAGGAGGAATGGACAGAGGATTCATTTCTCCCTAGACGTCTCTGTGCCTGAAGCATTGTATTTATGTCAACACTCTGTACATTGGGGACACTTCTGCTTTTGAAATGTCACAACCAGTGTTGGGAGTTACTGTAACGCCACTACTTTTGCAGTAGCATGCTGTGTAACGAAATTACTGTTTAAAAATTCAGTAATGCATTATAATTACTGAAATTTGATCAGATGCATTACTCGTTTTATTAATATGGATAGATAATTTTAGCACAAATAGACGATCATACAACTTGCAGTTGCTAGACACCCTGCTCATCAGCTGTTTCAGTGGCTATGGGCAGGACTGCCATCCCCAGCACCATCAGCTGCATCAAGCCACAGGAGGTTGTCATGCCAAAGGCAAAGGCAAGCAAATAAATATAAACTAACCCTACTGTAACTGACGCAGCCGTCACACAGTCTCTTCCGCGGGTCCGTTTCCTGCCCTGCCCCAGTTTACATCACAACCCGGTGAAGAAATGCTGTGGTGGTGGCGGCGACTTCTCATATCAAGCCCTGATCACCTGTTGTCCCAGCAGTGAGTAGCCCCTACCAACTCCTACCTCTGTGGTTAAACATGAGTATTTTTTGAGCAAGAAGCTCACATTTAATGTCCGCATTAAATGCATTTAAAGTTTTCTTAGGCACAGAGAAAAAGTGACTGATTTGTTGCAGTAAAGAACAGCTTCTTGTAAGTGGTGAACTTTCATTTGTCTGTGCTTTCTATTTTATTTTATCCCATTCATTTACATGCTGTTGTGATATGCAACTATTTCATGGAAGTAAATCCTCTAAATATGCATTTTTAATGGGCTGGTCCAGCGGTGTCAAACATATGGCTTGTGGGCCAAAAACGGCCCACCAGGGGGTCAAAAATTTTCTCTGTGAATTCACAGTTTTATTTCTAGTAAATTTCTGACTTTCTACTGATTACAGTAGTTTATGTAAATCTGACATTTTTTGTCTGTAAGATGAGACTTTTTTTCTCATCAGTTTTCTTTTTCTTCTTTTCCTGATGAGAACAAGGGGCCCTTGATCTTGCTGTATGTGCAAGATGATTTAAGTATGCATTTCAAAGTAACGTGAAAGTTACTTTTCCAAGTAACTAGTTACTTTAATCGTGCAGTAACTCAAAAGTAACTCCGTTACTTTTGAAAACAAGTAACTAGTAACTGTAACTAGTTACTATTTTTTAGTGTCTTGCCCAACACTGGTCACAACTGCTATGTCCTGCAGTGTCAACCTCTGGAGACATAATGGTTTTGCATGTGCCTTTTCTGTCAATCAGTAGAACATTTGAAAACACCGGCTCAGTGACTGTGGATGTGCATGGGTTAGGTAACCAGCGAATTTACCTTCTTTACGTCTCATAGACAGAGACATCGTACAAGCTGTCTGAAAGTAAATGTGAGCTGAATGTCAGTTTAAGAACAAATTGTGTAATTTGTCATTGTCTTGTCATTGTCGTCAGGCTGGCCATGTCTAAACTGAAAATTGTTGGCATATTTTAAATATGTAATAAGGCAATTGAAAGTCTGTAAGGGGCCCTTTACACAGCACAGAGATCGTTGGGTGACCACTGAGAGATCAAATATTGGCCTGATCTCTCAATGCCTGGCAAAAGCTATTTTTGTGTAAATGTTTGCAAGATCAAAAACTTAATTTTCTGCAACTTTCATTGCAATCTATAAACATCTTTGTAAGACTCTTGGGAACTCAATGAGAGACCAGGACAGATGGCTGGGAGGCCAGAAGAGAGGGATCACTGAGAGTTTCTTGGATGACTAAGGAGACTGCTGACCATTTGAGAGGTTTCTAGGGCTCTTCTACCCCTTTTGCACATGGGTGGAGATCACTGAGGGATGAAAAAATGGCAAGATCTCTCAACGATCTTTCAATGGTCTTCTAATGATTTCCATGGTCGCCATGGTTTTCTCAAAGTTTTGACTCAGTCCAAAACATTTTCTCAATGATCACCAAAGGAAAGCAATCTCTCAACAAACACTGAAGGAGTGCTCAACAATTTTGTCAATTTCTCAATGATCTCTCAGCGATCTCGGCTGTGGTTTTTCAATAAACTCTATTGGTCTTTCTTTGAATGCTGTGCAATCCCTCACTGATCTCTCAACCATCTCTACCTTTGTCATGAAAAAATTTGGAGTTTATTGTAAGCTTACTTTGAGATCACTGGGAGAACAGTGAGATTGTTGACCACACCTTGGGCACTCCTTGAACATTCAACGATGTCATCAATCTCCCAATGATCTCTCAGAGATCTTTCACTGATTTCTCCGCAATCTTTCAGTGAATGCCAAATCTTCCCACCCCAAAGGTAGAGCTGACCGAGAGATCAGTGAGGAATCCCTGAGCGTTCAATGAAAGACCAATAGAGTTCATTGGGCAATTGATGAGATCATTGAGTGTTTGCTGAGAGTTCCTTGAAAGATTAATTTGTTAGATTGTTTTAGACTGAGCCAAAACTTTGAGGACCATGGAGATCTCTGAAGATCATTGAGAGATCTGGCCATTGATTCATCACTCACCGATCTCTCAACAATCTACACACCTTTGTAAAGGGGGTATAAACGTGCATCTCCTATAGAGAGCATGTGCACATGTATAAACAGTTAAAGGAGTCAGATTTTTTGCATTTAGGCAACATGCAGCATTTCTTTTATATTTCTTTAACAAGTACAAACTCCATCTCCAGAATAGCTGGGACACATCCTGAAAAGCAACAAAAATAAAAAAAAAAAATTGCTTGTTCACTGTCTCAACTTTTTGTGTGTGTATTGTTGGCACCAATTTCTAAATTAATTTATGGTATATGTAAAAATTGATGTCCTCACATGCATTACACTGTATGTTGATATAAATAGAATTATAACAATATATAATGGTAGGGGATGATGATGATGATGATGATGATGATGATGAGCGCCTGTGTGCTTTTTTTTTTTTTTTTTTTTTTGCTAACAGCAACGACACTAGTGATGTTGCAGCTAATTTGTTTGGGCTGTAGTTCTTCTGTGCCTCTCAAATTAAAAACCCACAAATAAACACCTCCCTCTTTTGTGCCATCACTGAAAGATGGTGATGACAGACAGATTAACCAGAATGTCACTCAGCAGAGATGCAGACCCACACCTCTCCTCTGCATCCTCTGACAACAGCTCTGAGTAGCTCCCTCTTCTTTTATAAGAAAGGAGTAGACTCACATAATGCAAGGATATGTAGTAACTTAGTGTGTGTCCTTGTCGGCTTTCCTGTTGGTGAACCCACATGGTTGTTTTGGGTAAGATCTGACTTTGAGGTTTCATGACTTTGTGACCTCAACCTTTAACCTCTTAACCCTAAAACTATAGTCACAGGCGGTAGACTCATTTTCAGCCTGTTTACCAAGTTGGGAACCCTAGCTGCACTTGAAATTGAGTTGGTACATCGGCAGATGGACGGACAGATCCACTGGCCTAGGTGTGGCAAATACAGGAAAAGACAGGACAAAAGAGAGAGAAAGCGAAACTTTATTTTCAGACATCCTGTTATGTCTGATTGTGGGAACAGAATAACCTTTAGGGAGCATGCCTTCTGTCTAAAGTGTAATAACTCCAAACTCCCACAGTTCAATACCAAATCTTTTAATGCACTGGAGAAGGGTCGAGATGAACTTCCTCATGCCAGCTCTGTGATAATGCTTCCCAGTCAGCTTTTCTCCCTGTTTGGAATTCACTGTAAATATATTAAACTGAATTGCTAATAATGTGAGACAGCGATCTCATTATCAGTAGCCTTGGGGAATCAGTGTGTGGGGACAATAAAAAAGGGAGTGATACACCAGAAAATAGACGTTTATTGTAATTCATAGAGGTGCAATATTCCCCCATTTAGTAAGCTGGTGCGGTTTGCTTATTTTTACCCAAACAGTTGTAAACGTTTGCAAAAAAGGTTGTAAGCGTTTGCAAATGGCTGTAACATACAGTATGTACTGCAGTTCTTTTTGGCTCACCAAGTAGTGAACACGAATCACTAGACAATCTGACTGATTTTACTATGTGAATTACTTTGTTTGAATAAAATCTACATGACTCCCAGTTCATGACTTTTCCTTAATATGTGTATTTTATAATTCTTGAAGTCTGAAATGTTTTAAAATACAGCACACAACATTTCAGAGCATTTATTCCTTAAACTGCCACCCACTGTCATTCAGACCACACCTGATCACGACTATAACCATATAAGGAATTATGTCCATATAAGGAGTGTTTCAATTTCCAGAGACATTTTCCTGGTCTGTGGTTTTTTAAATTTTGTTTGTGTTTTCTTCCTAATATTACATAATATACATTACTAATATTACATTATATAGAGAGACAATGAGAGAGAAGAGGGAGATGAATCACCATTTTATTCACCATATAGCAACAAACAAATATGAATAGAAAAAAAAACCCCTCCAAACAGACTATGCGCCTGAATATCTGTGGAAAAAAAGCTCACTGTCCACTGACACATCTGTTTGTAGGCCTATGTCAACCCTCGGTGGGCCCAGGCTGAGCCAACACTGCACCCTTGGTGGGCCTGGGCTGGGCCAACGCTGCACCCTTGGTGGGCCCCAGGCTGGGGCGTAGCGCCCATGGCCGGACCATGCTGGAGCGCAGCACCCAAGTTGGGTTTAAGTTGGGGCGCAGCACCCACGACGGTACCCAGCCAGGACACAGCACCCATGGAGACTTAGACCGAGGAGGAGGAACCCAGACGACGGCCTCGGACAGAGGACGCGCTGCACCCATGGAGGTCCCGGGCTGGGACAGAGCTCATGCGATGACCTCCACAGCGGGGGAAGCTGAACCTGTGGAGACCTCGGGTGGTGAACCCAGACCCACAGAGAACAGGGTCAGGGTCACTGGCAGCGGTGGATCCCGGCGAGTTGAGCTCAGGTGCAATGGGTTGCTGCACCCGGCTCTCCTCACCAAGAGACAGGCAAGACCTCTCCAAAACTAATACGAGAAAAACAAGAGAGAGCACTTGCCTGAGCTCGAGCTCCCACCACCGTCCAGGATTCAGTCAATCCAGATAACGACAATGTCTCGGGCCCGGTCTTTTGGAGGTCCAGCTCAGCCTCGAACTGTGCTGTGGCGGACTCTGCAGCAGGCATGATGGTGGTTGCAGTCTTGGGGACCCCAGGCGAAGTGACTCACGCTGGTGGCTCATCCGGCGTGGCAGCTGGGGGTTGGCTCACCACTGGTACTGGAACTGGGTTCTCCCGGGCCACGGACTCCTCCATAATCTGCCGGTTCTGTTCCAGGGCTGGCGGACACTCAGGAACCGGGGGAGAGGACACGGTGAGGGCTGGTGAGCAATTCATTATTGCAGCAGGTGGTGAGAGCTCAGGGGACTGGAGACCCTGAGCCTCATTGCTGGGAATCAGGCAAGGCATATCATCATAAATTGAAATTGAATGGAATGGAACTTGCCTGTTTTCCCGGATCTTGATGTTATCTGCTGCTGTGTGTGGGGAGTCGTCCCTCTCCATGGCTATGGTGAACTTGGGCCCCTCTATGGATTGTGGAGGATCCGCCCCTGTAGTCACAGAAACAGATGGGACCGAGAGGGAGGCGATCAGCTCTTGCGCAGCGGGAGGAATCGCCGAAGAGGAGGGAGAAAAAATTGCAGTGGAGAGATTGGCTGGCAGGACAGCCGGAGAGGAAGAGTCAGAAAAAGAGGCTGCTGCAGAAGTTTCCTGCCTCGGCGAAGGACGGGTTGCTGGCGAGGAAGTGGATGCTTTCCTCCGGTGGTCCGGAGTGGGACGATGGCGCCGCCGTGGAGCTGACAATGCGCACGCAGGTGCTGGAGCTGGTGAACCGGGAGAGGAGGTGGATGTCTGCTGAGGAGCGTCCCTCTGCAATGGCTTCGTTTCAGTGGGAGGCGACCCCACTATCAGCCCGGGGAACGATCACTGAAGCACTCTGACTGTGGCCAGCAGTCCCGCATACTGGGGCTATTTTCAAAGGTCGGGTGTGCCTCCAGAATCCTCACCGCTCCATTCACACTTTCCCAGGTCTTTTTGGGTCTGTGGGTGGTGAGAGCTTCATCCACGAAACTCTGGATAAACTCCACTGCCCATTCCTCCTCCAGGCTAGCAGATCCCACTGCCAATCTCCCTTTGTTGGATGGGTGAGGCCGGCGAGCCGGGGACATGATGAGCTCCTGAGCACAGGTGAGCAAAAAAAAGGAAAAACAAAACAATCACAAACTCACAGCAGCTGGGTCTCTAACTGGCTGCTGTCTACTGTCATGAATGCCCCTTCGGGGCAGAGATACAAAACCCAGGCACTGGACTGTGAGCTTGTGAGATTTATTAACAAAAATAGCAAACATACAGTGCAACAAGGTGTTCAAATAACAAAATAGCAATGATGGAAAGACTTACGGAAGAAATGTGCCAGAGCAGAACAGGGCTCTGGCGGAGACGAAGAAAGACTTATTGACTAGGCAGTGGCAAAGGCAAATGAGAATAATTTCCCTTAAATAGGGGTCAAAACCATGACACAATTAGTGACAGGGGTGGGTTTACATGAGCAGGAAAAAGGGGAACAATGTGAGTGATTGGGATCAGCTGAGAGAGATGAGGGAGGACCGGCTGGGCTGACAGTTTGACAGGGGGACTCCCACGCAGAGCACAAACCCAGAAATGTCGCCTGACAGCTGTCAACCCAGAGAAGGACACCACAGAATAAAAAGTAAACATAATCAATAGCAGACCAAATAATTACAAATAGAAATGAAACAAAACTGAAGCCAAAACAGAAAAATAGAGAACAGAAATAAACCTCAAGGGCACAAAATACAGTAAATATATACTGTATAAATACAAAGAAAGAGCCACGAGACTGAGTCTAGCAAAAAAAAAATCCAGAACTCAGCTTGTGACAATGGACCTGCTTTTTCTGCAGGTCTGACTTGGATAAATGAGTCCTGTAGATCCTTTTGTGTATTGTCTGTGGTGAGAAGTGAGGCTCATATTCTTAGGCTGTTTTATCTTTTCTTTCCCCCAGCCTCCCTCGGCCTGTGTCATCCTGGAGCTCAAAGAGGCTAGACCTTCACGTTCTCATCCATATTTTACACCCTGCCTTTGTCCATCTCTCTCTCTCTCTCTCTCTCTCTCTCTCTCAGTTTGGGAGTTCACTGAGAAGGTTACAGGAGATGTAAGAGAAGCTGGAGGAAGTAGGAGAGGTGAGATAAATATACAAGGGGTGAAATGCATGGAAGCAAACTGCAATGCTTCTCTGTTTTCTCTGTATTTGTTGTTGGATTGCATAAATATGTGAACAGAGAGAAAAGTGCAGTCTATGGATGAACACCTTTGCCTACCTTCTTGCATAAGCTGCCATTTCCCGTTTTTCCTCTGGAGAGGAGACAATCTGATTTTTCTTCCTTTCATCTCTCTGCAGACGGGTAAAGACTGGGTGAAATAACCCTGAAACTGAAACAGTTTAAATGAGGTGACTTATCGAATTCCATGTTGTTTCTCTCCAGGAAGCCGAACACAAACCTCAACTGTTGGTTATCTATTTCATGTCCATTGATATTGAATATTCAATATAAGTATTTTTTTTTTAATTTTGTAGGTAAGAATATGTTTTGTTAGCACAGAGACTGAAATTGAGCTGGTCCTTAATTTGATTTTATAAATCTGACACTTCATACCTGTCAAAGATTTGGGGGGGGGGGGGGGGGGGGGGTTGTCATTAAAGGCTTATCTTATGAGTGATCATTGGGAGATTGATGAGATTATTGAGCATCCCTTGAGAGTTAGTTGAAAGACTGCTTCTCTTTGGTGATTGATGAGAGATTTTTTTTGAACAAAGTCAAAACTTTGAGGACCATAAAGATCACTGAAGATCATTGACAGATCTTGGTGATCGCTGAAAGGTCACTGATTGGGTTAGTTTTTTGTCACTCAACAACTTCTCAACAATCTCCACCATTGTGTAAAGAGGGTCTAACCACTGAATACTAGCATGTGTATCATGTTAAAGGTGATGGAATATGTGGGATGGTGGATGGGACTGAAAATTAGTTAGCTCAAATTCCTCTTACCTTTTTTAAACTGCTGCTCGTGTTTACTCTTCTGGTTTTACATTTACCTTCCTTTAGGCATTAAATGCACATTTTAGGTAGTTGAGGTTGGATCAGGAAAATGCTAGGATATACTTTATGCCCATAAGCCTGTTACATTAAAAATCAGACTTCTTCAGCCCTGCATGTAGGCTATTTTGACTGCATACCAATTTTCTACAGCTTGGATTTAAGTGCATGTATGCTCTTCCCATGTCTGCGTGGGCTTTCACTGGGTACTCTGCTCTCTTCCCACAGTCCAAAGGCATGCATATGTTAACTGGCACTAACTGGGGATTAATGGTCCTTGGGTATTAATCTGAGAGTGAATGGTAGCCTCCCTGTGTTGGCCCTGCAACAGATGGGCGATCTGTCCAGGGTGTGCGCTGCCTCTTGCCCAAAGACACTGGGGTAGGCTCCAGCCCCTGCACAACCCCAAAAGGATCAAGTGGTTAAGAGGATGAATAGATGAATGAATGAATTTAAGTGTTTTCAAATAAAAAGAACTAATAAAGTTGATGTGAAGTACATTTGTTAGTCAGTTAATTTATGTTTGACTGACAAATGAACACCGTCATCAGTATCAATTTTATGTGAAATCTGTTAAATCCAAATGAATGGAAAATTGTCACTTAAAATCCATTTTTATGAGTGAATGATTGAAGGATTTTGGACACAACAATGGTCTGCTTAACAAAACTGCCTGTGCAGCTCAGGAAATCTTCCCTAACTTCACACAAGTCTCTTTTGCTTTTCATCTGGCAGTGGCGATTGGCTAGTGGGAGTCAACAGCTGTCTTTTGCTTCACTGGTACATGTACCGTGTAAACACACAGTCTTATTTAACGAGCAGAAAGCGAGCAGCAAGTCAGCAGGATAAACAAAGCTAGGGTTTTATGGCCAGATATTTGCTTGAGAAGCACACATTGGACACAGTATGCATGTGCGTGGACGCTGTGTTTTTTACAGCCTCAGACAAAGGAGTTCTCATCATGAACTTTAACACTGTGTACATAAAATAAAGCACATGCACACAGAACAAGCTGACATTAAATACACTTCTTCGGGTATAGGATGGGTTTTCCCTCTTTCATGTTGGCTTTACCTGTCATTCATACTGTAGTCATAAATCCCCTTTACCTAAATATAAACCCCAAATCTAAACCCATCTTATACATTTCTGCATGAAAGATTTATGTGCCCTCAGTGCAATAATTTTTTAAATGTTTTTCACATATATTTCAACTTCTAAGAGAAACATCCAACTGTGCAATATATACTATGTATTTTATTTCTATAGAAAATGCAATCTCCCCATCAGTGTTGCTGTCAGGAAAAATTCCAAGCTGTCAACTCTACACTTTGTAGAACATGTGACAGCAGATATGTTTAAACAATAAAAAAACACTGAGGCAGCTCAATTAAGGACTGCCTGCATCAGATGACTGGCAGCAGCTTCAAAGAAGAGCAGCCTTTTCTTATAACTCTAACAGTCAGCATTTGCTCTAAATACTTAATTCTTCAATGGAAATATCTCTGATTGATCTACAACACTATTCAATTAAGACACGTCAGTACTTGAACAGAAGTCCATTTATTCTTGAGTGAAACGTCTCTTTGAATCTTGAAGCTTGGAAAAATCCAATAAGCACCTTTCAAGGGCTTCTGCTGGATGTGTTCAGTCTTTGTGGTGTTTAATAAATGAACACACTTCTATCAAAATACACATATGTCCATGAAATATTTGGAAAAAAAATACCAACAGATGACAGGATAGATGTGCTGGATGCATTTATGCTGCAAGTGTTAATGTGCTCAGAGAGTGCATACCTTCACCTATTCTTAAGTTAATTTCCAACACTTCCAATGTCTGGAGCAACAGTGTATTCTGCACGATAATTTGACAGCAGACAAACAAAAACTTATTTCTAGGACAATGGAAAAACCCAAATGATTAAAATTGTATAATATATTTCTGTGCGCATATGCAAGTAATTATGTGCAACTATCTCCTTTTAAGTGACTTAGATTCACCATTTTTTTTTTTTTAAATTAAAGTACACTGTGCAGACTGACAAGGCTTAGAAAAGGATCTCTGGCAACCTCTGCATAGTTTATTAAATGACAGCAATACAGAACAAAATATTGTGATTTGTTTGTTCAACCAGTTAATTGACTCCGCCAAGAAAAATAGTCCTTCAAAATGTACCCAATTAATAATAATGGTTTGCATTTATATAGCGTCTTTCAAGAAACCCAAAGCACTTTACAATGAAAATCCATTATTCATTCACTCCACAGACAGACAGTGGTAAGCTACTACTGTAGCCACAGCTGCCCTGGGGCAGACTGATGGAAATGTGGCTGCCAATCTGTGCCAAGGGCCTCTCCGACCACTACCAAACATTTATGCACATTCCTACCCCATGTCATGGACACTGGAGGCAAGGTGGGTAAAGAGTCTTGCCCATGGACACAACGGCAGGATGGCTGGGTTGAGCGGGACCACCAACGTTATGGTTATTGGACAACCCGCTCTACCTCCTGAGCCACTGCCACCCACAGTTAACTGTTGGTAAGCAGCTCAATGAGCATAATATAGAAAAGAATAGTACTATTGTCATTTCACACACATGTAAATACATTAAATATTGTCCTGTGTAGAAGTTGGTGTTTTTAATACATACCTGTTGAGTAAGTCTGTGGTCACCTGAGTGTGTGTGTGTGTGTGTGTGTGTGTGTGCGGGGGGGGGGGGAATTCTCCTTTTGGCGCCTGGGGCCCGGGGGCTGCCGTTGGCCGCACTGGGGGGGCTGGGCTGGTCCAGGAAAGGGGGTGGATCGCGCCAGCCTCCTTTGACCATCCCCCCTGGGGTGGTTGTATGGCTGTCCTAGGGCTTGCTGGCTTCGGGGCATTTGTGCTCTGTGGGGGTTGGTGGCACTGTCTTGCTTGCTCGGCGTTTCCAGGGGATGGGGGGGGGGGGGGTTTGCTGTGACCTGCCAGCTTCTTTGTATGTTTCGTGGCAAACTACTCACACACTGACTTTGAGCACGGTTTCATACATGCGCATGCACACACACGTTCTTTTACAGGTGCAGATACCAGATTCGTGATGAGACCTTTTCAGAAGAAGAAACAGTTTGTCTTCTGTTTATCAATCATATGCTCATGCTACAGCAGGAATGAGAGGTGAGGAGGTTCCCGCAAGTGAATAAGTCTCCCTGGAAAACCAGGTGCTTCAGCTCCTTGAAAGTAGAAATATAAAGGTAGAAGCAAATGAAATTTCAGCCTGTCGTGCTTTACCCAGAAAGGATAATAAAACAAAGAAATCAATTGTGATGCGTTTTGTGAACAGAAGGGTAAAGAATGACATACTGATGCAGGCCAGAAAGCTACGGGGAACAGAAGTTTACCTAAATGAACATCTAACAAAAACTAATGCTGAAATAGCACAGCAAGCACGGATGCTGAAAAGACAAAATAAGATACAGGCAACATGGACAAGAAATTGTAAGTTTGGATCAAACTAAATGGAACACCTGATGAAGCAAAGAGTATAATAATCAGAGATGTTACTGACTTAAATAAATACAGATGAACACTGATTAAGAAAATTAAGAGACTATGATAATCCATATCCACACACAGCAAGAATAGTTCTTTTGACATACCATGTCAATGTACTTTAAAAAAAAAAACTAAACAAAACAAACAAAAAATACTTATGACTGACTTGAGTAGACATCAATTATCCCCAGTTGGAGGAAGTCATTTGACACAGAGTGAGGAAATTCAAACTCTGAAAATATGCCATTATGCTGAACAAAAACTACAAGAGATGGAGAATGATATTGATCCTGATAACCACTTTTTCAATAATATTCATAATCATTGTGAATATTACACTGAAAAGCAATTCAAAAGTCAAGTGCAACTAGATGGTAAACTATCAATAATACACTTCAACAGCAGAAGTCTTAACAAAAACTTTCCACAGATTCAGGACTATTTAAAACAGCTAGACAAAAAATATATAGCTATCGCAGTCTCTGAAACTTGGCTTAATGAAGAGCAGGCTCCTCTGATGGCAATAGAGGGATATCAGATGTTTCATATTAACAGATCTCAAAAAAAGGGTGGTGGTGTTGCACTGTATATTGATGACCTGTATAGGTGTAAACTTGTAAATGGAATGTCCTTTGCACTACCAGGGATTTTAGAATGTGTTACTGTTGAGAATGACCAAGATAAAACAAAAAATCTAATTATAAGTTGTATATATAGAACGCCGGGAACTTGCATTGAGACATTCAGAGATAAATTAGTTGAGCTGTACAATAATATTACTAGTAAGAAAATGATAGTAATTTGTGGAGATTTCAATATTGATTTACTAAATCCATATCAACAAAATGTAATCACAGAGTTTATGAATTCTATGTACAGCATGAGTCTATATCCCACAATAACACATCCCAGTAGAATCACAGTTCACACTGCTACACTTATTGACAACCTGTTTGTTAATATTATTGATAAGAAAATAGAAATTGGATTATTGATAAATATAAGTGACCATTTGCCAACCTTTGCACTTATCCATGGCCACACGGGAGCCAATACAGAAAAAATTTTAAAATCATTCAGATACAAATCACAAAATGCAATCAGTTCTTTTAAAGAAGACTTGCTGAAGCAGGACTGGACAAAAGTCTATGTATCAGATGTAAATGAAGCCTATGACACATTTATAAACATTGTAACCACTCTTTATGAAAAAAATTGTCCATTAGTAAAGAAAAAGCTTAAACATAAATTTGCCGATAAGCCATGGTTAACCAAAGAATTACAAAAGGCGTGTAAAAAGAAAAATTTATTATATAAAGCTTTCCTAAAGAAAAGGACAAAAGAAGCAGAGCAGTGGTATAAAACATACAAAAATAAGTTAACATATATAATAAGATGTTGTAAAAGAGACTATTACAGTAAAGAACTAGAGAAAAACAGACAATATTAAAAATACATGGACAATACTTAACAATATTCTTGGAAATAAAAACAGAAAAACAAGCAACCCAACTGATTTTTCAAAAGATAATAAAATAACTCAGAGTGTGAATGCAGCTTCACCTGCAGATGAATTTAATAACTTTTTTGTTAACATTGGTCCTAATTTGGCTCGAGAAATACCCACTACGGCACCCACAGGTGATACAATAAGCAAAAACACTGCTATAAAAGACTCCATTTTCATAAAGAACACAGACGAGAGAGAGGTCATTGAAATTGTTAAATCGTTTAAAAGTAAAACATCTACGGACTGTGATGGTATTGACATGCTCTTAGTCAAAACTATTATTGAATGCTTAGTGAAACCACTGATGTATATCTGTAACCTATCTCTCTAAACAGGTATATTTCCCAATGCAATGAAAATAGCTAAAGTAATTCTGATATACAAGACGGGTGACAGAGGGGAATTCTCAAACTATAGACCAATTTCACTATTGCCGCAATTTTCCAAGATACTTGAAAAAATATTCTATGAGAGAACTGATAACTTCATACCGAAGAATAATTTATTGTGTGAGCAGCAATATGGGTTTAGACACAAGAGGACAACTGCATTTGCTCTAATGGAATTTATAGAAAAAATATCAACTGCCATTGAAAATAAAGAGTATTCAGTTGGGGTATTCCTGGATCTTAAAAAAGCATTTGATACAGTGGATCATAATTTATTATTAACCCCTTGCACTCCGGGCAATTTTCCTAAAAATGCCAAAAAATAATGTGCCCAAAGTAAATCGAAAGCTGTTCTTCAACCCTTTGCAGCATCTTCATGGGGTTGGTCTCATTTAAAAGAAAACACTTTGAATTTTTTGGCAAAAAACCCATAATCTCTCTATGTGCTCCGGCCACTGAGTTACAGTCATCTAAACATACTGAACTTGAAGAAAATAAATTTGGCCACAGTGTTTTTTTGGATACAAATGCTTGCAAATAACACACACCTGTCCGATCCGGCTGGAAAATGCAACAGAAATGTAGAACCAAGTGTTATCAAGCTGAGATCCAAATTTGGTAACAATACCACAAAAAATGAATATTTTACACAGCTTTGTTCTCAGGTAGTTCCCAGGCGTTTTGGAACTGTGCCAAATTGTGCCAAATGGCACAGTTTGGAAAAACGTCTGTAACTTTTGAATAATTCAATGTAGAATCTTCATTTTGGGCTCTAATGAAAGGTCACATTCAGGGCTGTGTCTGTGTGTGTGGGGGGGTTGCCCCCCCCTCGCTACAAAGGACGGAGTTCGGCCCTCGCTACATGACGGATTACACTAGTTGCATGTTTCCACAGCAACGCTGTCACCGCGCCCCCCCCCCCCCCGCTACTGTGTGTGTGTGTGTGAGGGGTTGTCCCCCCCCCTCGCTACAGAGGACGGCCATCGCTACATGACGGAATAGACTCATATGCTCCCCCCCGCGGACCGGGGGGCGTTTGGACCGTGAACGCACCCCCCCCACTCCTCTTCTGCAGCGGGGGGGGGGGGCGTTCACAGTCCGAAGACGGCAAATGAACCGTTTATCGCGGCGCACGCACTTCGTACTTCGTGCGCTGTACAGTTGTAATTTACCGATCGGTCAAAAGTCATTTTTTGATTACAGTTTTCAGGGAGAAATAATAATTTAGCTTATAACACCTTACCTCTTCACAGCAGCAGAGTCCTGGCGAACTTCTCTTCCTCATTGTCAGACAAACGTGACGCTGGTCCGCTTGTGGATCCCGGTCAAAACATAATTCCATTATTGCGGTTTTGGCGAATGATTTACGACTTTTGTCGTCGGCCTCCGTCGGTCTATGATGATGGAAGAGAATCCTAAACGTCTATTCTGCTGGAATGAGTGCAGGTCCCACTTGTGGGTGTTCTCCATGCTGCTGGATCTGTAGCAGGTTCGTCCAGCGTCCTTTTTTTTCATATGCTGCAACAGTAAATCTCTCTTCACCCAGCCCGAACTTCTGTGCTTCAATTGGCTCCTGCATTCACAGTAGGCGGGTCCTCCTTCCTAGGTTTTCATTCATTGGTTCTTCAAGGTTTCAGAAACCCAATTCAAGGCTCTTATTAGTCGAATGAGAGGTCAATCAGATGAACTAATCTGTTCGCGGCTGTGTCTGCAGCTTTTTTTTTCAGTGGCGCTTGGAGGCCACACCACCTACATCACCATCATTAGTATCTCTATCATGCGTCATGCGTCCGAGCGCGCACGAGTGCGCTCTTGTGCGCCCTTGTGCGCCCTAGGACGCAGAGACTTGCCCGCCAGCGGAACAACGGAGCGCAAGTGGTTAAAGAAACTACAAAATTGTGGTATTAGGGGGGTAGCACTGTCCTGGTTATGTAGTTACTTAAAGAATAGATATCAGTATGTATGTGTTGGTAACAAAAACTCACAGTTACTGAAGGTTACTTATGGAGTCCCACAGGGTTCAATTTTGGGGCCATTGTTATTCAATATGTATATAAATGATATATGTAAAGTTTCAGAAAAAATGGATTTAATATTGTTTGCCGATGACACTAATTTATTACGCAGTGGAAGCAATTTGGAACAACTTTTGGATTCACTCGGAAAGGAATTAGGAAAGCTTAAACTGTGGTTTGATTCAAACAAATTAACGCTCAATTTAAGTAAGACAAAATTTATAGTTTTTAACAACCATCACAACAACTTAGTATCTAAACTCAGTGTAAATGGTGTAGAGATTGAAATGGTATCCGAAAATAAATTTCTTGGAGTAATAATTGATAATAAACTGTGTTGGAAGTCACATATTAATTATATTAAAGGTAAAATATCCAAATCAATTGCAATACTACACAGAGTGAAATATTTGCTGAATCAACCCACACTATATACCTTGTATCATTCATTAATACTCCCATACATGACATATTGTACTGAAGTATGGGGAAATACATATAAAACAAACATATATCCAGGCTTTATGCTTCAGAAGAGAGTGATTAGAATAATAAACAAAGCTGCTTACAGGGAACCAACAAACCCACTTTTTCTTAAATTAAAAGCTCTCAAGTTGAAAGATCTGGTTGACTTTAAAACTGCAGTAATAATGTTTAAAGTGAAGAATCTATCACTGCCCGCAAATATCCAAAAGTTGTTCCAAATAAGGGAGAAACAATATCATTTCAGAGGAACATGTATATTTCAAAAACCTTCAGTGAGAACTACCACCAAGAAACACTGTGTTTCAGTGCAAGGAGTCAGATTATGGAACGCTTTTGGACCTGAATTAAAATCATGTACAACACTTGGACAGTTTAAACAAAAACTAAAGGAAGAAATACTCCTAACATATATACAAGATGACATGTAAAATCACACAAGGATTGTCATATCCAGTCTGCGTTGTGTTGTTGCTTAGTTTTTTTTGTCACATTTTGTCTTAGCTATGCTCTGAATTGTAATTGCTCTTGTTTTGTTTTTCTTTTGAATTCTTGGATGGAATATGGGTGGGCAATATAAGCTGCGGCTTCAGCCATCACCCATTTCGGATAACTTATGTTGAACTGTATAATCAGAGGAGTTATTGTCTAATTTGACCTTGTTGGATTTTCTTTCCCCCTTTGTTATATTATTCTGTTTCTTTTTAATCTGTACTTTTAATCTATCCGAAATAAAGATTCATTCATTCATTCACTCATTCATTCATTCTGTTTGCTTCAGTTGTGTCAGTTTGTTTTTACTGTTTGTCCCTCTCTTTTTTCTCCCCCCCCCCAATCCGGGTCTATCATGGGTAAAACAATTTAAATAAAGTATTAAAAGTTATTACAAGAGGAGTCTATAAATAATATACAGTACATAGATATGTGCTTATAAAGCTCCTTTTGGCAAAGTTAAATCTGTTTGGCACAATAAGGGAAGCAGATTTCTGTTCTGCTTACCTAGCTGCTTGACAGGACAAGGGGAAAAAAGTCTGTGGTCACTGTGCCATCACGCACGCCAGTGGCTTGTTAGCATGCTAGCGATTTGACTTTGGCACATTTGGCACATTTTTTCTTGGCATTTTCAGATGAAAAAAGGAGTCCATCACCACAAAGGTATTGTGGTTTGCTAATCAAGACACTGACCATGTTTACATGTACATGAATAAACCAGTTATGATTGGATTTCTGGAGTTATCTGATTATTAAAGTGTCCATGTAAACAGAATAACCCGATAAAGGCCATGGAACCAGGGTCGTTAACTGAAGTGGTTTACCCTCCAATAATCCATTTATTCAGTGCATGTAAACACAACAGAATGGATTATTGCCATTATCAGTTTATTCACAGTAATTGGTTTATTGTGACCATGTAACCAGGGTCAGTGATTCCAACTCTAGCTACAAAGTTCAAAAACCTCTATAAGGCTTTAATCACTGCTGATTTTTAAAAGGTAATTTAAAATAATGATTTTTTTAAAAAAAAAATATATCTTGCTTGATAATAATTATTTAAGCAAAACCTTTGACATTCCAAAATGTATTTTGAATATAATCAATCAGCCAGTGTGCTCTATGGTCTCAGTGTTTTCATGTGACATTTAATTATAAGGCATAACCCCTTCACTGTCTTTCATTAAATACCCCAGGTGTTAGTGTTGCCATTTGCCTACATATATTTCATCTAATTTAAAGGCCTGGGGAAAACTTGACATCTCATTTAAATTTCAGCAGTGACTTCAAGCAAGTTTGTCCTTCTGCTATGTAGGCAGTAGAGCAGTGGCTCATGCAGCTGGCCTTCAGTACTGTGTGTCGGTGTGTTACTGAAGCTTGACAGTATAATGGGGTCTTCTGAGAATCCGGGCCCTGCAGACTTTTGTCACAGTATTTAAGTATTATACTTCTGTGGCTGGGTTCAATAATTTCTTCAAAAATCAGTTTGGGATTGAATTTTAGTTTTTAGAACATTTACATACCTAAATTAAATTTTGTGGCTGTTCCTTTATTATTTTGAAATTAATTTGGTGTGTGACATTTTAGTTGATGCCTTGAGCTAAAAATGACAAAATAAAAGTGATGTATATATATTTCTTTGCAACAGTACACCAAGGTATGTTTGACATTAACTGAACAGCTGCTTCTTACATGTGATAAATCCATAACAAATACTAGATGTATCAACAACTTTGGCTTTGACCAAACTTATAGTTGGATGTCTGAATGAATTTATTATAAAAGTAATAAAAATCAGAATCAACTGAAAGTTAGATACGTAACTTCATTTCTTGATTTAAACATGTGTCTGCTTCCATAGAGCTTACTTGGTTGTAGTTTCTCAATCAATCCAAAACTTTCGACAGAAAATCAATAAATTTCTAGGTGAAACATTGGTTGTCGCTAGGAAACAGAGATAGAATAGCTAACCCAAAAATTGAATAAGTGGAGAAATAATTTATATAATGAATTTTATATATCTTTTATCTTTGTTATGCTTGTTGCATCTCTGTGCTATTTCTATATAACGATATAAATAAGTCTGAGTTAAATTAGGTAAAACTTTTGCAACAAAATAATAATACCATAGAGCAAAACTACTAAATTTATAATCAGGCCTCATAGTTTGCTTGCAGGTTTCACAGTTGACTAAAAGCAGTTTTTGAACTACAGCTTTTCATTGGGTAAGTAAATTGTAAATGCCTTAATTTTTTTTTTTTGATTGTGTCTTTCTGACAGTCATTCAGCAATACACAGTGGGTTATATATTATGTTCTCATTTTATAATGCTACGTGTCGGGCATTAGGCATATCACACCCGCAGTTACTATTTTCATGGATACCGTACACCCTCTCGTGTAATATTGCTTTTATACAACATGTTCTGCAAGCACAATTTATTAAATGACAGCAATAGCAGACAAAATATTATGATTTGTTTGTTTAACCAGTTATTTTGCACAGCTGAGAAAAATATAGTCCCTTCTAAATGTAGCCAGTAACTGTTGCTAAACATTTCAATCAGCATGAGAACGTCTATTGTCATTTCACACACGTAAACAAATTAAATACTGTCAAGTGCAAAAGTAAGTGTTTATAAAACATACCGGTCACCTGTTGAGTTGGTACCACAGAAGAACTGAGATTAAAATGTGACCAATGCCGATGGCTAGTTAGCATGCTAGCAATTTGGCTTCGGGACACTTTGCTCACTTTTTCTTGTCATTTTCAGACGAAACAAAGAGTCCATCACCATAGAGGTCTTCTTCTTCTTCTTCTTCTTCTTTTCTTTTTACAGCGGTTGGCAGCCAGCTTACTGGTCCATTACCGCCCCATCACCACAAAGGTATTGTGGTTTGTTAACTGAGACAATAAATCCAACTCTAGCACTGCCTACTTTTTTTTTTTTTTAAACAGACGTGAAATAGCTTAACAATGTTCATACAAGGGCACACTCTATAAACTGAAATAAAGCTTTTTTCAAAAGGGTGGAATTTCTGGCTTAGGTAAGAAACCTTTTCAAACAGCGCCTCACTGTGGAAATTAAGGTATCCAACACAGTATTGAGAGCTGACAGTAAATTACTGTTAGTAATTAACAGTTACATGAACACCTTTTAAGCAGAGTGATACATATCCGGTGAAAAGGAGTGCAATTATTGTGGAACATAATAACTCCTGGAATCCCTATTGTCATCAAATTGTTCGGTCAGAGCAAATTATTGTTATAATCCAGTTCATACAAAGTATTTTCAAATTGCACTATAAGATGAATTCAAAGTATGCAGGATGCCTCAAAAAAGTGATGTACAACCAACAATACCCCAAATTTTTAGTGAATCATGAATTACAGACAAACTCAATATAACATAATATAATACTTCATACAAAAGAGTTATGTTGGTATTTATTTAGCAGTATGACATCAACTGTGTAACAGAAATTATGTAATTATTATAAAGAAAAGGATTATTGATCATTTCTTTCTTTTTTTTTATGAGTTTACTTCTTTCATAAACATTCTGAGTGATCTCCTACCTGGTCTTGATATTGGTATCAGATTCTGCAGATCGCCCAGTGCCAAAACTGTTGTAGACTTCATGCCCTTGTGGCTTGGAGACCTTTTTTTTTTTTGGTAGCTTGTAAAGATCACTGACCATTAAACTTGATTTGCATTGTCACTCTACAATTTAAAGAAATGTGGCAATAAGGGCAATAAGGATATTGAGTCCTGAATAAAGCAATCATCAATTTGTTGAATGATTGCTTTTCATAAAGACCAGGCATGCTGAAGACATTATTTCAGCCAGTGTGGAAGGTGAAAATTATTACAAGTAATGCAATAAGTAATTTATGGACAGATGCATTGTGGAGTCAGTTTGTCTGTTTTTTTTTTTTTATTATTGTTTAAGCTGAGGGACTTGCAGAGGTCATCCAGGGTACAGTAGGATATCACTGACCAAAGATGAAAGACTAATTATCTCAGCTCACTTTAATACACAAAACGTATTTTCCCCTTAACCTTGAGGAAGATTAAGTGTGACCTTTCATTTATTGAGAATTAGATGGAGATCAGCTGGGTGCCCTGGAGTTGATGTCATTTTTCATTTGTCAGTCTCTTTCAGTCTTGTATTCAGTGCCTTTATAGAGACAAAAATGAAACTTAAACATTTTCAATTACAAAAAAATATCAGCTTGTTAGGGCAACAAGCTTAAGGGTAAAACAAAATGCTGACTTTTCAAAATACAAAACATTACAGTATTATTAAATTCATAATTAAGTATTTGAATTTTATGCACTGGAGAGAAGAGGAATGAAAGTCAGTAAAAAAAAAAAAAACATTTTTTCTTTCCTAAGGGCGTCTTTAACTCCACCCTCCCTCTTATGTCACTACTGCTAATCTTAGCTGGCTTGCTCCTTCCTCGAAAGTGAGCCTGAGCCAATTAACCTAAATTTGTCTCAGAGAATGAATAAAATAATGCATCACTGGCGGACAGGGGTGTATTGTTTCAGTAGTCAACATTACACAGCTAATCCCTGGAGCACAATAAGCACAGAAAGATTTTTGAATGGCAGGCTAAACTGCTAGCTTCAGCTAGCCACCTTGGACTGAGGTGAGCTCTAATAATGCTGTTAGACAAGGATTAACAACTGTCCCGGTTTAGCCGGGACGTCCCATTTATTGGGCTAAATATGTTTGTCCCGAGCGGGACGTGCATTGTCCTGTGTATTTAAGGCTGCCTTAATGAATGGGCTGGGCTGGGCTGAAGCCCAGGGGCATACGAAGATCAGGACCTATCATGAGCCAATGAAAAAGATCACATTGTCGTTAACTGGTCAAATTCTATGTCCATCACTTGATATTCATGTGTGGCTGTTGATTGGTCTAATTTACAAGTGACCCACATGGGTACCTGTAACAATAGTCTATCAGAGGAATTGTTTTGACATGTGACTATGCAAGCGCCAGTGAGAGGTAAGAAGTAATTAGCTCTGTCAAAATGTTTGAAAAAAGTTTGAAGGTAGTGCTCATAAAATTATTGAGAGGAAAAGAGCTTAAGGAAAACGAATTGCTCCCAAAATGCCGAATCGTAAAGGATTTTTCTAAGTTGGGGCATTGAGTGGAGGAGGCTGCTAATTACACACGGAGAAGGCAGATGTGACGTTAAAGTCCTGACCTGGAGGAGAAAAGAGAAGAATGGCCATGACTACCTCCGCCAGGCCGCAGGCCAGGAGGAGGTTATGTTTTTGCCAGCGTTTGTCTGTTTGTCTGTCTGTCTGTCTGTCTGTCTGTTGGTTAGCAAGATAACTCAAAAAGTTTTGGACGGATTTCGATGAAACTTTCAGGCGTTGTTGGAAATGGTACAAGGAAGAACTGATTAAATTTTGGGGATGATCCGGATCACCATCTGGATACAGGAATTTTTTAAAGGATTCTTTAACATTGTGAGATACGGCCATTTTCAACATGTGTGCAGGCGCAATGGAGGGCGCTGGTCGTCGTGTCTGACAAACACGAACTCAGCGTTCTTCAAAGTTTTAGCCACAAAAGCACACGGAAAACAATGGTGGGCCGGGCCCGGCAGCTTGCCTGTGTTTGCACTACGATGCAAAAGCTGAGAGGGGCAGCTGTCCGGTGCGGGATTATTTGGCAGAAATTCCCCGGGCAGCCATAGTGGCTGCGCAAAAACAAGCTCTCTGCCGGGGAAGCTTCCAAATCCTCTTTTGCCGCGGAGCGCAACTCCAATATAAAACCCACGGCAACCTGTCTACCCAATTTACATCCGTCAGTGAACCCCTGAGTGCTGCTTTCAGTGATCTATGAAAACGCTCGCATAACCCATTGGCCTGTGGGTTGTACGTGGTTGTGCGATGAATTACAACGCCCGCAGCCTGGGAGTATGGAGATGGACACAACAGCAACACTTCAGTTTATTACCTCCGCCAAGGAGGTAATGCTTTTACTACTGAACCACTAATCCTATCATTGTCAATCCAATTGCTAGTCATATGTTTTCATGGTCAAGGAATCTGAAAACGTACACACACACACTGTATGGGGGGGAACTGTGGCGCTTGGCGGAGGTCTGCGCTCTCCGAGTGCTTTTCTAGTTGTTTATACATCAGACAGCTGTGGATGGGGCAGTGGACTCCGAACTTAGTAAAAAGTAGACTGGATCAAGCATGCATCCATAGAGTATGATGATATTTGTGAGCTGAACTTAAAGGACATAATGAAGGATTTTTCTTCAAAGAAGGCCAGAAGAAAGACTTCTAAAAAGGGAAGACATGCTATTTGTAGTGTTTCCAGCTACCTATGCAGGTTTTCCATTGTTGCTGCTGTGCTTGTTTGAATCGGGAATAGTTCACTGATGTAATTTTATGCTGAAGGCAGTATTTGTCATGCTGTAACATGGGAAATCTCAGTAAGATAAAATATCCTAAATCAAGGTTTTATGCTTTCTCTCACAAGATAACTTCGACAAGACAAGAATTTTTTTGTTGTTGTTGTGCAGTTTTCTGTAAGATTGCACTTGCTTTACGAAAGTTTTCACTTGTTTTAAGCAATTTAATCTTACTTTGTTGGCAGATATTTTTTTTCTAATTTTAACTAGAATTATCTATTGCAGAATTTTTTTGTTTATTTTAAGTAAAATTATCTGCCAACAGAGCAAGAAAATTTGACTTATCAAATTGCGTAAAACAAGTTAAAACTATTGGAAAGCAGGTAAAATTTTCTTACATGTAAATTGCATAGCAAGAATAAATATCTTGCCAGACAAAAAAACAACCATAAACAGCCTTAATTTATTTCATTTTACTTATATTTGACTTTTTGCAGTGTAGTTGTGTTTTCTAGCTCAAAGTTGCATTGTTTCTCAAAGAGAAAAAAAAATGAGGCCGTAGTGGCTCAGGAGGTAGAGCAGGTCGCCCAATAACTGGAGGGTGGGTGGTTCAAATTCCACTCCCCCACCTTGCTGTTGTGTCTTTGGGCAAGACACTTTACCCACCTTGCCTCCAGTGTGTTCATGGTTCATGACACTGATGTATGAATGTGAATAAATGTTCGGTAGCAGTCGGACAGGCCTTTGACGTGGATTGGCAGCCATGTTTCTGTCAATCTGCGCAGTGGTTAGTACTGCGGCAGCACAGCAACTCACCCTTGGCCATGGGATCCCTGGTTCGATCCCAGCCCCTGACCAACAGTGATCTGTGTGGAGTTTGCATGTTCTCCCCGTGTCTGCGTGGGTTTACTCCGGGAGTTCTCCGGTTTCCTCCCACAGGCCAAAAACATGCAGGTTAGGTTAATTGGAGACTCTAAAAGTGGCCCTAGGTGTGAAAGTGTGTGTGAATGGTAAAGGGATAGCGCCGTACCATGGCTGCTTCATCCATCTAGGTGGATGCTCTCAATTTCCCCTCTGGGGATCAATAAAGTACACAAAATCAAAAAAAAAAATCAAAATCAAAAATCTGCCCCAGGGCAGCTGTGGCTACAGAGGTAGCTGATCACTGTCATTGTCTGTGGAGTGAGTGAATAATGGACTCATTGTAAATTGTCTTTGGGTGTCATGAAAAGTGCAATATAAATTCAATCCATTATTAAAAACATAGCTAATACACATTTTTAAACTGAGATTCTGTAAAATCTGTAAAATCTGAAATTTCTAGGTATACAGTGTGGTATTTTTTTCCCTTGTGACTAGGAGGGACAGGATTAGAAATGAGTATATCAGAGGGATGGCTCAGGTTGAGCAGTTTGGAGACAAAGTAAGAGAGGCAAGGCTGAGATTGTTTGTTTGGACAGATGCAGAGGAGGGACAGTGGATATATTGAACATAGGATGTTGAAGATGGAGCTGCCAGGCAGGAGGAAAAGAGGAAGACCACAGAGAAGATTCAAGGATGCAGTGAAGGAGGACATGGAGAGGGTTGATGTTACAGAGGAAGATGCAAGGGATGGGGTGAGATGAAGACAGACAGGGGTGGACTTAGTCCATTTGGGGTCTAAGGCAAAGACAGAAATGGGGCCTTACTTTTTCATTGTTCTACACTTTCTTTTCACCTTTTTGAATATGACTTAAATCTTCATGTTATTGATTTTAAAATTGTAACGAGGTAGGCGCTATATAAGCACTAGTTTCAGCCTACACCTTTTCAGTCATTCTTATGTGTCTTACATATTATTGTTTTGATTGTATGTTCATTACCAAATAAAATTCACATTCATTCATTCATTCATTCATTCATTCATTCATTCAATCAAGCCTTACTGACATCCTACCTGAAACTTATTGTCCTCAGAAGTCTTCAAATGAGGATATCATTCAGGTATCAGGAATTACATCTGTAGAAAAACAAAGAAACTTAAAATGACACAATATGAGGAAAAAAGGCCAAAGTTACAAGAAAAAAAGTGTAGATTTGTCATAAAGTGCCCTTTTCAAGGGCTAAGCAGGACACCAAATGCTCTATGTGAGTTCGCACATTTATTAACGTAAAGACACAAAATGCAACACTACAAATAACACATATAAGCAGGTGCTGGAGGAGAGCGGGGGCTCTACGTCTAGAGGGGGAGGTAGCCTGGGAACCCCGGGCAAGGGGACAGAATCAGCCGGAGCACACCCAGGAAGACGTGGGGCTCACGGCTGAAAATAAAGGAAAAACTATCCTGGATGGAGCTCTCCCGTTCTCCTCTACAGCAACCAGAATACACTCAGCGCAGGTCACAGCAACTGAGGGAAACGACACTGAAGAAGTACATGACAACCGGGAGAGATTGTCATGCCCCTTAAATGTGGTTCCATAATGAGTAACATTTGCGGGTGCATGAGTGGAGAAAATAACAGAATGAATGACAGGTGTGCAGCTCCAAACAGTTTGACAGCTGGAAGGTGCACAGCGCTGTCAAAATAAAACAAGCTGGAAACCATAATGAAACAACAACACAACCCTAACATGTAAACATTACTACCAACACAATAACTGGACAACATAACAGAGAAACAGACTGAAAAAAGACTAAACTTAAACTGGAGACTGGGCACAGCATCCACCCGTGCCCAGGATCATGACAAGATTACTGAGAAAGTCATAAAATTTTGTGGAAAATGCCATTCAGAAGAATAAAGATGAAAATTTACATGGAAAAAATAAAAGAATAATTGCACTGTTTTTGTTTTGTTTTTTTAAAAATGTCTCCAAACCAACTGCAATGATGTTTGTGGTGGTGGGAAGTTAACAGTTTTGCACATTTACAAGTAATTTAACTATCTAGTGACATCCTGTTTTTGTATTGAAGTTGGATTACTAATCTCAAATCTTAACAAATGTGTTAAATGTAAACTCTTGTGTATTATTAAAAAAAACAGCAACAACAATTCACATGGAAGATCTGTTGTTTGTTTACACATGCCCACATTTGCCAGCAGGGTCCTGTTCACGGTCTGCTACTGGTCCATTTTGCAGAGGCATCCATTGTGCTCCCTCCTCTGTACTATGTAGACACTGGGGAGAACATATCACACAAAAAATTAGGATAAATACAGAAAATCAGAAAATATTAAACAGGCCCTCTCTGAACTAAATAGCAATGCTCTTTGTCTGTCAGGTGCTTAGGCCATAATGATGGGTCATCTTCAAGAACCGGTCAGACTCGTGGTATATAGTTCCCTCATTATCTCCTCCTCTGTGAAGGGTAGCCATTGACACAGCAGGCGTGTCATTAAAGCAATATGGGCTAGCAGCCGTGGTACTGTCTACAACGGTACAGGTCAAGTGAACCACTGACCAAGTAAGCACCTCAAGTGGACCCCAGGATCTAATTTGTACATGCACAAATACATTTTCAATCCAGTGATTTACAAACTGATTCATAATTTTCTAAAGCCTCATTCAGAACATTATAGTCCCATACACCTGTTCTGTGGATTTTCATCTGGGGGCAGCCAGCCGTGACGAGCAGCAGTGGTGGAAAAGAGGAGCCTTTTGAAAGCAGAAACGGAGCCAAAAACCTTCTCTGGGTCTTTTAATACATAAACTGTATATATGTATATATTCTTTTACACTTCTTGGTGACTATAATGTTCTGAATGAGGCTTCAGGTAATTATGAATCACTTTATAAATCACTGGATTAAAAATGTACTTGTACATACACAAATTAGATCCTGGAGAGCCCACTTGGGGTGCTCACTTGGTCAGGAGTCCACTTGACCTGATCCCTCCTGCAGTTATGCTGCTAATACTACTACAATTGCTATGAACAAAATAATAAGTCACATTTGCTCTGTCACAGGTTTTAATGTCATGTCCCATCATGTAACGCTACTACCCATCTCTAATGTCGCTCAGAAACTGTGTCTTCACCCAATAACTATACAACAGATTTTTGAAATAAGGGCTGACCTGGCTAGCTAATTGAGCTAGCACAGGCTAATAACACTTGTAAGTTTATGAGCTTTTACAGCACATAAACAAGAAAAAAGCTGACGAAATAAAACAAGATCACAGACTGCAGACTCTACCTGTTAACTTAAGTGGTAAAATGACCAAAACAACGGCCATTCATTAACTTACCAAGGATTATTAAGCAGACACTCCATGAAATGAATGGTGGTCTATAGGGAAAATTCCATGTTTGGAACTATTTGCCGCTCCTTGATCCATGTGACTTCTGCCTTTCACAGTTTACAGAAGTCTACCAGAGTGTCGTAACTCATATTATACGGCGCTGAGATACATGAAACAGTTCAAAAGTCTGAGGAGAAGGGGGTAGGACATTATGTTCGTGATTTGATTTGGCGTTTTTATAAATACCCGTGTTTCTATGTTTTGTCGGACATCATGTTAAATATGCTAAACATTTTTAAACAATATATGGGGCTTCTAGTAGATCGGGGCCCCTAGCAGGTCAGGGCCTAAGGCAACCGCCTACCTTTGCCTAATGGTAAGTCCGCCTCTGGAGACAGATAATCCACTGTGGCAACCCCTAAAGGGAGCAGCCGAAAGAGGAAGAAGTAGTATTAAACATGACATTGAATATCAATATTTTTAAGGTATTATCAAGGTAAAAAAAAAAATCCCAGTATTATGACAATACTGACGTCCACAACACTGTGACACTGAACAATAGTTACAACCCTCTGTCCCTTATTTGGCTGTGAGAAAGTTGGCAACCCTATATTAGACTGACTGATGCCGACCACTGACCGAACAGATCAAAGTAGCATCACAGCAAAAATATAGCAAAATAAACCAGTATGATCAAAGGTATATTACTGACTGTGGATTAATGAACCAGGTGGAAACAGGGATGTTTTATAGGATGACTGAAAAATAGAAAATAACAATATAAACCACGCTTGGTAAACCAACCTCTAGCACTGTTAACACTGAAGCTAACGCCTTGGCTGGGCTCCCTGCCATCTATATTTGCAGTCAGACAGCTATGTTGGCCTTTAATAGAGCAGTGGCATGTATCGAGGCTCAGTTCACTTTTTCTTGACCCAGAGGATCAAACTCAGAAGAGATAAAATGGCTAACTGGATACAGAAATGGTTTAAAGGATGTGTTTTTTTAAAGAGAAGTGAGCGTTTCAATGTTTTTCGACAACTGTGTGACCAATAGATGTATTTCAGAAGGATCCTACAAGAACGATTTTTCAGTGAGTGGACCAGTATGGTTAGAGTTGCAATGTCTGCAAAATAGACCCTCATCTTTTCCTAACCCTAACCCTTCCCTAATCACAACCACCTAAAATGTATGTTTCTCAAAAGAATTTATTTGCAAAACCCAAAGTGAGTCATGAGCAAGGAAGGGAAAGTAAACACAGTGACAGGTGGTGGGGTGAGAGTGATAATTTTATTCCTGTCCATCATTCTCCACGCATCTCCATAGCTGAATTTAATTTCAAAAAATGGTGATGTCATCACTTCTCACTGTGTTTCTCCATTTCAAAAGCACCTGAATTTGAAATGGGGAAACACAGTGAGAAGTGATGACATCACCATTTTCGAAACAAAACATGTAACTGTTCTGAGGTTAGAAATGTACAATCTGTTTTAAGTATTAACTGGGAAGCTTGTAACAAACAGTAGCAGCAAGCTTAAAAGTAACTGAAAAATCTACAATTTGATTTGAGTGAATGGAAAACACAATAAAAATCAATATCATTAAATTTTTTAATATTATGTTGTACTGACAGGCCAGTCCCACAAAAATGCATAAAAGTGTCATGTTTGGCCATCATTAGAAAGGCATAGTACACACAGAAAAGTTTTTTTTTTTGTTTGTGTGTGTGTGTGTGTGTGTGTGTGTGTGTGTAAGCAAGGCAACTTCACATATAGTGCACCTTTCAGGTAAAGCACAATCCAAGATGCAGTAAAAAAAAAAAAAATGTATTAACACAAAAATATGCAACATACAACAGGTTACATGTAGATATGTGTAGCATTGAATAGAGAAACACACAAAGGAGCAGAACAGAAAAAATAAAAACACAATTTAATAAATTAATTGTATGAATAAATTAATAAATAAAAAGGGAAGAGAATATGAAAGAGTATCAACATGTTAAAACCGAAATAAAACACGGTTTTAACAATTGTTTTGAATACAAAATATTCAAAGCAACTGCAAACAAAAATTTTTTGAGCCTGGATTTAAATAAAGTAAGTAAATAGTTGCTGTATATACTATACATTTTCTAAGTGAAAGACAGAGACAAGGGAGGTACTGTAAACTGCTTCTTCTAGTGGCTGTAAAAATAAGTATGTGCAGAGAGACCAGAGAGATGAGATGTGAGTGGAGTTTCAAAAAACATTTGAAAACTAGAGAGCACATATTTCCACCAAGGCTCTGGCTGTCCCTCCCTCCCTCCCTCCCTCCCTCTGGCTCTCCGTCCCTCCGGCTCTCCGTCCCTCCATCCACTTTGGCAAAGGTATACACCTCCAAAATCTAATGGGAAAATTTCATCAAAATCCACACAGTAATCCGATCACATTACCTGGCAGAGGAAATGAACCCATCACCCTGCCATTACCCCAACTCTAACTATTACAGTAACAACAGCACCCTCAGGACAGCTGTCCACCATCCTCCACCCACCTCTGTATGTGGACCTGACCAGTTTTGAAAAGCTGCAGTCGCAGACTCACCAGCGGTGCCATAAGAGACAACAGGACAAAATTTGTGTAATGGCTACAATTGGAGGGAGAAACTGTGACATGCTGTCCTATACTGGACCAACATGTCAGTTACATGCATGGCCATATTACTGGGTTGCAGAAACATTGGCAGAAAAAACTGAATCTATTAAAATTGAGTCAGAGCAAGGCATGCTTTGCTTACTACAACTTCAACACTGGTTTCCTCCCACATGCCAAAAACATGCAAGTTAGGTTAATTGGCATCAAACTGGGGATTCCAAATTGTCCTTAGGTATGACTGTGAGAGTGAATGGTTGTCTGTCTCTCTGTGTTGGCCCTGTGTAAGGGAAAATATAAAAATATTAATAAGTAATAAATATGATCAGGTATGAATTATTTAATTTATATTGATGTATTGGAATCTGAGCTCAAATCTCATTTCATATACATCAGAAAAGTTAATAACACTCGTAAGGGGCACCAGCTTCTATCTTTAAGAAGCAATTTGATCTTTAATTTCACTTTATACCTGTTTGATCACTCAATAAATTAATCAATAATCAGTCTCAAAAATTTTCCGTGAATTCGATACCTGGGCTTGAAACAGACTCAGAATGAAATAAATTCCCAACAACTTCTCTCATTTTTAAATATTTATTAAACGAAATGATTAACAGACATTGCAGTAATTTCCTTAATCATAAAATCAATCTTGTAAATGATAGATTAACAATGTCAATATTTTCGGAACCAGGGTTAAACTGAGAAATGAATTTCTATCAGTTTGAGTTAACAGATTATTAAAAACAACGCAAATTTATGGAGGAAGTTTACTAATTATATGAAGAAGTCCTAAATTAATCTTAAGAAAATAAAAACGGAATTTTAATGAAAAGAAGAGTTATGTTAAGGGCTTCTTAATTTGCATCTGATTAGATATACAAATTATTACCGAACCGCAGAAGTTTATTCAGCAGTTGAATTAAAGTTTGCAGCTCACATGATTCTCAGTCGACGATGGTTATGTCGTCGTCCTCAGCCCAAGATTTCGTGGATGTTAGGGGAAATATCTGCCCGCAGATATTTCAGGGTCCACAGTTCGACCTTTAGATTCAAGCGGTCGAAGGGGGCTGGATTCTGGACTGTATGACCCAGAGTTGAAACTGAGTTCTAGCCAGATGGTGCTGATGCTTCTTCAGCGTGTGATGGACAGCTGCGCGTTGATTCCTCAGCTGCGTCTTTTCTTCCTGGTAGACAAGCAGCTGTAGAGGTTTTCGGGAATAATTAATGATATCTAATCCGATCTCAAATTAAAAAAACAAACTTTCGGACTTTAGATAAAAATAGTAGCTTCTGGTGGGTGCTTGGTCAAGAAAAATATTATAAAATAAAGTCAAGATTAAGTTTACATTAAAATCAAACAAACGGTGGTTTTACAGAAAGTTTAACAAAGAAAAAGTGATGAATAAAAATTGGAGTTTAACTCTGATTAAGAATTGAGCTCAAAGAAATAGGAATTCCTAGGCATTTAAGAGAAAAAGAAAATACAAAGTTACATAAATTACGAGTTATCTGCTCTGTGTTCAGAAAAGCGACTCATGGTCGAGTCTTGTTCAGACGGTCCTTTGTTCTTCCTTGCTGTGTGTAGACAATGGAGAAGATCAGAGAGGGGCGAGCCGGACAGAGGATCTGCAAAAGAGTGTCCGGAGCAAAAAAAGGGAGCAGCCGAAAAGCGGTGACGGAAAGAGCAGGCGAAAAGAGGCTGAAGCAGGAGTCTCTCTCCTTTATATAAGCTCTGTTGAGTTTCGCGGGCTTCCGGCCTGACCGGAATCTCAACCAATGAGCGTCCTTCGTGGGCGGGCTCGATGAACTTTTAGTCCAATGAACAAACAGTCTATTGTTTGGAGCGCTTTGGAATGAAGAGTTGTCATGCAGAGATTGGCTGTTGGAGTCACATGTGATATCGAGGCAAAACTTTGATACATACTGGAAGTTAATATTTCCCTTTATGTATTAAACTAAGATAACTTTAGTGATTAGTATAAATTATAAGCAGTGCTTCTAAATCAACATGCAGGAATAAACATTCATATAAACATTAACATGCATATATATAAAATCACAGATTAATGCATTTCACACATTATTGATTTTCCACATCAAAAACATCAGCGTCCATCTGCATTTTCATAGTTCTGAAAAGAATGAAGGTTTAGAATCAAGTTTGTAATAATGTACTTTAAAGTTCACTAGTTAAATCCAGCGTTTCCAGAGTTTAAGGAAATTAGCTGAGTCGTGGATCTGTTGCATGTTTTATGGGGGCAATAAAAGTGAAGCCGGACATTGGGGAAATTCCTTAGGCTGGTTTTAACAAAAGAAAGGGGATTTCAGCTGTGGCCTGGGGGAAGAAAATCCATTTCTTTGCTTTATTCCTGGATGAAACAAAAATGTCTTTAAGCAGAAGAATAATTGTTGCTGAGCCAAAGTGAGATGATGCTACACCTGCGATGGATTGGCGATCTGTCCAGGGTGTACCCTGCCTCTCGCCCAAAAGATGCTGGGATAGGCTCCAGCCACCCCGCGACCCGAAAAGGATTAAGCGGAAGAAGATGAATGAATGAATGAATGAATGAAATTCAACATTGATCTATTCATTTTTAAAACTGATTATCCATCAAGAGTTGCAGCAGGTCTATCCATGATGGGCACAGTAATATAGTAGTGGTGATGGTATCATTTGTGTTGTTTGTGGTCAGTGAAAGGTTTGCTTTAAAAAACCTGCAGGTTTTCTAATGTCTTAGTTTTTACAATACTAGTGCACACCCGTGCATGCCCGTAGAAAGCAAGTGTAAGCAAGCATTTCTGCATGTCTGCCTTTGATCTTTGACATGGTTACCATGGCAACAGTAACCATGGTGATGCCTGCCTTTGATCTTTGATATGGTTACCATGGCAACAGTAACCATGGTGAAACCTGCCTTTGATCTTTGACGTCACCACTTGTTCAGTGATGCCTGCCTTTGATATTTGATGATGTCATAGTGAGTCCTATGAAACCTGCCTTTGATCTTTGACGTCACCACTCGTTCAGTGATGCCTGCTTTTGATCTTTGATGATGTCATAGTGAGTCCTATGAAACCTGCCTTTGATCTTTGACGTCACCACTCGTTCAGTGATGCCTGCCTTTGATCTTTGACATGGTTACCATGGCAGCACAAAGTCCTATGACCGTGACACCCACACAGACAGACAGACACCCACACACACACACCCACACACACACACACACACACACACAGATTTCGTGAATTAATACCGTAGATTACATGTCTATAGGATAATTACCATTTTTGTCTATATATTATCAACCTATGAAGATAGATGGACAGTGCATTTATCCAAAATCCATTTACAGTATCCCCAGAATTAACATGCCATGGTGTAGCCTTTGGATTAATGCATGCTAGCATTTTTAATAATATATTTAGTAATATATTTTCTGCTGTACCTCTCAGATTCCTTATATATTGTTTAAAGCCTTTACAGTCTGCTTTTTTGTTAAGCTCTCATTCTATCAGAGACTTTTCTCCTTTTTCACTTCCCTGTTCTGTGTGAAAGAGGAAATCAAGCCAGCTGCTTCGATCCCTCAGGACCCTTTTCAATTTACAGCATGGATTTCTCATGGCTGTCAAAGCTGGGTGAAACTAAGATGAAGGGTTTTTGGCAAAAAAAAAAAAAATCCTCATGTCTAGCAAGCCACTGGTAAGGCTTGTGTGGGTTCACCACGGGGCCAGGGGTAAGTGTACTGTAGAGTCATTTATGATTCAGAAAAAAGGCACATGCCACTGTAGATGGGAAATGTGGGGAAACAACCTTGTTGTTAGCTGTTAAGAGCAATTCTCCACCTAATTCTATTCTTTTAGGGTCAATTACTTGGTCTCAAGTGCATCGATGATGACATTGTAAGCCAGTGTGTGTAGAAGTGCGTGTGTTGGCATCCAGCTGTGTCTCCTGTGGCTTTTAAATGCTTTTATAAACACTGGCATTCGGGGGGAAAAGACAGGCCCTATATCCTATTTCCTTTGCATTTCAGCATTTTGTCTAAGGGCTGCACGGTGGCACAGAGGTTAGCACTGCGGCAGCACAGTTTACCCTCGGCCGGGGGATCGCGGGGATCATGAGATCGTGGGTTCGATCCCTGCCCCCGGCCAACAGTGATCTGTGTGGAGTTTGCATGTTCTCCCCGTGTTGCGTGGGTTTACTCCAGGATTTCTCCGGTTTCCTCCCGCATGCCAAAAACATGCAGGTTAGGGATACGGGGCGCTTGCGCACGCAGCGACCGGCAGCTGGTGGCTTGTCACCAGACTGCGAAACAAATCTACCTACGGGTACAAAATCAGTACAAAAAAAAAAGGGGGCGCTTTCACGCTTCCACCCCGGGTTTACCCTCCCACCGTTAGCATTCTGTTGCTACAATAGCATGTTAGCCCAGCTAACTGAATGACAGAGTCCAGTATATTGTCATTTATCCATGTTTCTGTAAAGATAAAAAGACAGCAGTTTTGCGCATCACGTTGTGTAGATCTCAGGAGCTGCATGTGGTCTATTTTGTTGTCTAGTGAACGTATGTTGACCAGATTCAGTGAAGGAATCGGGAGTCTGTGCGGGCTAGCGGTTAGCCTTGTTCGGATACCTCCACGTTTACCTCTCTTTTGTCTCTGCTCACACGTCTACGGCGCTTCCATTTGGGATGAGACACAGCACTCGAGTACAGGGGTGTGGAGGTCTGGTGGAGGAGGCCCAGTCCACAAAGTTCATCTGTAACTCTCTGGTCCAAGACGTGATGTCCGGTCATATTCCTTATCTCCAGAAGGCTGTGGCGACTGTAGCTTGTGTGCAGCATCATATATGTACATTAAACAATTTAAACAACACCTAAGTGGCCCAAAAACACGTAGAGAGAAGAGAGGCCTCTGCGTGATAAATCTAGGCTGTGATAAAATGTCCATCTAGGCCGCCTAGATGATAAATAAAGCTGATGATGATAAGCTTAATTCTTCTTAATGACATGTTGTAGAGTAATGTAGTCTAAATGTTCACCTTTATGGATGTTGTGTTCATCAACTAAATTCTCAAAGATCTTAAAAGAGTTAGTGACTATAATTTGATTTAGAGAAACAATTCCCCTTTCTTTCCATTTAGTCCAATTTAAAATCTTTTTAAGTGTTATGCTTAAATTCTGCCAAATCAGTTGATTAACTGAGGTATTACGCCATCGCCACCACTCTCCACAGAGCGCTGAGCCACCTGGAGAACCCAAGGAGCTACATGAGGATGTTCTTTGTGGACTACAGCTCAGCTTTCAACACCATCATCCCGGACATCCTGATCAACAAACTGCACCTCCTCCAGACCCCACCACCCACCACCAGCTTCTGGATAAAAAACTTTCTCACCAACCGCCCACAGTCAGACTTGTCCCGCACCACTCCTCCACACTGTCTCTTAGCATTGGCTCCCCCCCAGGGCTGCGTGCTAAGCCCTCTATTGTACTTCCTGTACACCTTTGACTGTATTCCAACCCGCCCAACCCCTGTCATCGTGAAATACGCAGACGACACCACCTTGGTTGGGCTCATCACCGACAACGATGAGAAGGCAGACAGGACGGAGGTAGAGAATCTGCTGCTGTGGTGCCAAGCAAACAACCTAAAACTGAATGTCCAAAAAACCCAAAGAACTCATAATGGACTTTGGGAAGAACACACAGACCCCCCCCATAAATGGGACCGTGTGGAAAACATCCCCACCTTCACGCTCCTGGGCACCCACATGTCCTCTGACCTCTCCTGGACTGTCAACACCAAGGGCCTGGTGAAGAAAGCCCAGCAGCGGCTGCACTTCCTCCATGTCCTGAGGAAGCACAACCTAGACCACAAGTTGCTGCTGGCCTTCTATTGCTGCTCAGTGGAGAGCATGCTCACCTACTGTCTGGGTGTGTGGTACGCCGAGAACAGGAAGGCTGTGCAGATGGTCATCAACACCACCCAAAAAATTATCGGCAGCCCTCTTCCCTCCCTGGAAGACATCTCCAGAGCCTTCTGTCTCAGAAGGATCAAGGCCATCACAAGAGACCCCTCACATCCCGCCCAGAAAAAAATTGACAATTTATAATTGTTTTTTTTTTTTAACATTTCTGCTTAGAATTGGTTGTTCAAAGTCTTTTTATTTGGTTTTGTAACATGATATATGAGGGTTTATGATGATATTGGGGGACAATTCTCTCTTTTTGCAGATTGGGAGGGTAAATGTCCCCCTGGCCCCCCTTGATTTACACCTATGAATGAAGATGGAGGTGGCAGGTTAACAAGGGGGATGATTTTGGGTCATTTTGTTCATAAGGGGGATGGCATCACCCCTCAAATCACCTACTGGCACAAGGTATAAATGTAGATTAAGTAAAAATTTGCAAGGATATCTATCCATCCATCCATCCTTTTTCTACCACTCTTCCGGAGGTCCAGGTCACAAAGGCAGCAGCTCAAGCAGAAAAGCCCAAACTTCCCTCTCCCCAGCCACCTGCTCCTGCTCTTCAGGGAGGAATATTTGCAAGAAAATTTGCAAGAATAAAGGTGCAAAAATATTATAAAGGACGCTTAATTTAAGAGGCAGTAAAAAGTAGTACACTTTGGAGGAAAAATGCCAACTTACAAGGAAAAAAGTCACAAATTAACAGGAAAAAGATGTAAATTTATCAGAAAAAAAGTCATAAATTTAGGAGAAAGCATTTGCAAATTAATGCTAAAAAATCAGAAGGAAAAAGTTGAAGATTTTTGAGGAAAAATGTAGCAAAATTTCAAGAAAAATGTTGCAAATTTACAAGTACTAGTGCATACCTGTGCATGCCCATAGAAACCAAGTATAAGCAAGTATTTCTGCATGCCCGTAGAAAGTTACTGTTACCATGGCATCAGTAACCATGGTGATGTCTGCCTTTGCTCTTTGACATGGTTACATGTATGTGAACAACTCCTTTTATGGTCATGTGACCGGAATTCTATGACTTCATATCAGAACATACTGTGTCTGTGATGTCATAGTGAGTCCTCTGATGTTGCTATGACATCATAGACACACGTGACATGCTAACAAGGCTAGCAGGCTAGCAGTGTAAACAACTCATCATCCAGGAAATTTTAGAGGCAGGGACAATTTTTTCAGGTGAGGCCCTGTCGGATAATGTAAACCTAAGCATGACAGTGTTTCCACAGCAGGTTGGACACAGCTACAGAAGTCAGAAAGGAAACTTCACCTGTCTGTAGTGATGGGTCCGGCAACACCGATGCGTTGGCGCATGCGTCGAGCTCATAGAGCGAAACCCTGTGTCGGTGCGTGTCGGTGCGTATCGCTTTAAAAAAGTCACGTGACCGATACAGGTACTGTATCGGTCACGTGACGCTAGCGCGTCGAAACACTGACGCGCCAGCATTTATCAGGAAGCGCATCTGTCAACGGGATGCATTTGCCCAAAGACTCTCGTATGTGTTGTGAACGGTCCTTGTGCAAATTTATCACAAATTATGGAGCATGAGCAGCCTCAAGGAAAAAGGTTTCCACCGTGTGGGACCATTTTGATCTGATATCGGAAAATAAGGTATTTAAAAATAGTATTTTTAAAATACTATTTTCTTTGTTTTAATTTCCTTCTTGTTTCATCCTGTTCCTCTCAGAGTTTCCACTTGATCTATCTGAATTCAAATTCATTTGAAAGTGACTCTTAGTTTACTCTTCATATTTTCTGCAGGCTAAATGTCGCATTTGTTCGACAGAGTTGTTGTGTTTAAACAAGAGCATCTCCTCAATGCTGAGACATTATAGGGCCAGCAGGCATGAAAATGAAGTCCCGGATACACCCAGGATAGACTCAGGTATACAGCCCTTCTACTACATACTCACAGTTGCTTTATTGATAATTAATTCCTATTAATTTATTCTTTACTTCATTTTTAACCATCAAGCTTCCAGGAAGCAGATGCTGGATGAAGCTGTGCTCAATTTCATGGTGAAGGACTGCCAGCCCCTCAGCATTGTGGAGAGTGAAGGGTTCAGGGAACTGATTCAGGCCCTTCAGCCCTCATATGTTTTGCCAACCAGAAAGGTTTGTGGAAATTATCTAAAGTAATAGTTGTTATATCCAATTTATTTAATCTTTAATTTAAATATATGGATTTGCTTTTGGTTTGACTTGGTGTAATTTTCAGACCATCAAACAAATGGTGGCCAAAAAGTACGAGGAGGAACGGGGACGAGTGAAAATGCAAGTACAGCAAGCTGTGGCAGTGAGTATAACAGCTGACATGTGGACATCTGTGAACATGGAGGCTTACTTGGCTCTTACCTGTCACTACATTAATGAGAATTTGCAGTTGTGTACATCTGTGTTGGGTGTGCAGTACTTTCCACAAAGTCACACTGCTGACAATTTGGCCCAAGTCAAAAGGGGCATGATGGAGGACTGGGCCATAACCAATAAAGTAAAGTGTTTTGTGACCGACGCAGCACCAAACATGATTGCATCCACTAGACCGCTCCAAATTCGGCACTCAATTTGCATTGCACATAGTCTCAATTTAGACGGGACCGTCTTCACAACAGCTGTCTGCACCCACTTCAGCCATGTTATTCAGCATTATTTGTTTGTTGCTGTTTGGAAATCATGTACTAAAATGCCATTTTGTTGTTTTTTAGCTAACCTTTGGCAGCATCTCAACATCAAAGTGGGCAGACAGACCAAAAGTGCCACAGCTGATGCCATCCAGGAGGTGCAGAGATACCTGGCAGAGGGCAATATTGCCAGGTCCCAGGATCCTATGAGATACTGGGACAACCAAAAGACCATCTATCCAAACCTCTTTCAGCTTTCCTTACAATTTCTCTGCACTCCAGCCTCATCTGTGCCATGTGAGCGGGTGTTTTCTACAGCTGGAGAAGTTGTATCAAAAAAGCGTAACAGACTCAATTTCAAAACGTTGGAAAAGCTTTTTTGTTTTTAATAAAAATTTGTAAAAAAAAAAAAAAAAAAAATCCCAGTCCACAAGCATCCTCATTCACAACACGTTCACTTAGATTTTCACATTATGATACATGTTCACATTATTTATTGACTGTATCTAAAAATATCAATGATATTTGAAATTAAAATGAAGATATGAAATAATACAATATAAAATACAATTACTTAAATTATATACTGCTCAAAAAAATAAAAGGAACACTAAACATCGTAGATTTGAATGAAATATTCTTATTAAATACTTTGTTCTTTACATAGTTGAATGTGCTGACAACAAAATCACACAACAGCATGTGAAATTGATGTCAATCAGTGTTGCTTCCTAAGTGGACAGTTTGAGGGACAGTGTTCCCTTTATTTTTTGGAGCAGTATATTATTGTATATACTAGGTCATCAAATCAGTGTCAGTTGAGTCTGTCAACTAGGTTGCCTGTAGGGATTTTTAAGGTCCAGCAGGTGTCAGTATTCAGTGACACAGTATCAACACAGTATCAATACAGTTTTGCAATGTGTCGAAACGCATCATGACGCCTCATGGACCCATCACTACCTGTCTGCAACTTACTCAGTGAATTCATTCCAGATACGTTTGTTCCGTCCATGTTCCATACGAAACATTCCGTTATATACGGAACCTTTCGTGTCTCCTGGGAAAAAATATGCTTTTGTGATATATCTTTTACATTTTGCTTGTCCAGTTTAAGAAGCTGCAGGAGGGACCCCCATGGTCCCTCCTGCAGGTGGTGAGCCCACTGGAGGGCGGACCTATGTAACTCCTTTGGGCTGAGCCCAACCGGGTCACATAGGTGGAAACCCGGCCACTAGACGCTAGCCATTGAGCCCCTCCTCCAGGCCTGGCTCCAGGGTGGGGCCCCGGTAATCCCATACCGGGCAGGGTACACTGAATCCTTGTTCTAGTAATCATCATGAGAGTCTGTTGGATCGTTCTTAGTCTGGCCCTTCACCCAGGACCAGTTTGTCTTGGGTGACCCTACCAGAGGCAAATTGCCCCGGACAACATAGCTCCTGGGATCACTAGGGCATGCAAACCCCCCACCACGATAAGGTGACGATCCATGAGGGGAAGGTCTGGGAAGGTCGATGCCAAGGTACTGGAGAGGAGAGTCCAGTCGTTGGTCGAACCTTGGATTCAGGAGGAGCAATGTGGTTTTCATCCTGGCCGTGGCACAATGGACCAGCTCTTTACCCTCTCAAGAATCCTCGAGGGTTCATGGGAGTTTGCCCAACCAGTTTACATGTGTTTTGTGGACTTGGAGAAGGCATTTGACCATGTCCCTCGTGGTTTTTGTGGGGGGTGCTTTGGGAGTATGGGGTATTGGGCTAATTGTTATGAGCTATTCGGTCTCTGTACGACTGTTGTGAGAGTTTGGTTCGTACTGCCAACACTCGGTCGGACTCATTCCCAGTGAGAGTTGGACTCTGCCAGGGCTGCCCTTTGTCACCGATCTTGTTCATAATTTTTATGGACAGGATTTCTAGGCGCAGCCAGGGAACGGAGGTTGTCATGCTTGGTGACCACAGGATCTCATCTCTGTTGTTTGCAGATGATGTTGTCCTGCTGGTTTCATCCAGCAATGACCTACAGGTCTTACTGGGATGGTTTGCCGCTGAGTGTGAAGTGGCTGGGATGAGAATCGGTACCTCCAAGTCCGAGTCCATGGTCCTCAGCCGGAAAAAGGTGGATTGTCCTCTCTGGGTTATGGACAAGCTCTTGCCTCAAGTGGAGGAGTTTAAGTATCTTGGGGTCTTATTCACGAGTGAGGGGAGAATGGAGCGGGATATTGACAGACGGATCGGAGCAGCATCTGCAGTGAGGTGGACATTGTACTGGTCTGTTGTGGTGAAGAGGGAGCTTTAAGGCAAAGCTGTCGATTTACCAGTCAATCTACGTTCCTACCCTCACCTATGGTCATGAGCTTTGGGTAATGACCGAAAGAATGAGATCATGGATACAAGTGGCTGAAATGAGCTTTCTTCGTAGGATTGCTGGACTCACCCTCAGAGATAGGGTGAGGAACTCAGTCATCCGGGAGAGACTCAGAGTAGAACCGCTTGCTCCTCCACATTGAAAGGAGCCAGTTGAGGTGGTGTGGGCATCTGATCAGGATGCCTCCTGGGCGCCTCCCACTTGAGGTGTTTCGGGCACGTCCCACTGGGAGGAGACCCCGGGGCAGACCCAGGACTCGGTGGAGAGACTGTGTCTCCCAATTGGTCTGGGAATGTCTTGGTATCCTCTCTGAAGAGCTGGAGCAGGTGGCCAGGGAAAGGGAAGTCTGGGCTTCTCTGCTTGAACTGCTGCCTCCGCGACCCAGACCTCCGGAAAAGCAGTAGAAGATGGATGGATGGATAGATGGATAGATTTTGCTTGTCATTTTATAGGGACAGTTTCTTTATTAAGCTTTTTTTTTTATAAAATCCAACCTTCTGGAAAAAAAAGTGTGCTTTTTGTGATGTATCTTTTACATTTTGCTTGCCATTTTACAGGGAAGGAAAGTTCCGTATCTAATGTTACATGTACATGTTCGTAACACGTTTGACACTGCTAGCTCGTAGGACCGCTCCATACAAAGGCACATTGACATAGACCTGACAGTAGGCAGGATTGGTTGACGTTTTGTATGGAACATGTATGGAACACTGATGGAATGTTCCGGATGGAATGCGGATGGAACAATCCATACCGTACGGTTCATGCCGCGCTTCAGTAATCGCCAGAGTAATTAGACACACACCCTCTCTGTTATAGGAAAATATGATTTAAAATTTTAATTTTAATTTTTTAAGATTCAAGATTCAGAGATGTTATTTGAATCTTGAATCTTAAAAAAAATAAAAATTGTAATCTGTCAAAATAATGAACAGGCCTCAGATTTTTCTGTCACTGCTCAAAAAAATCTGTCAGTGACAGACAATTTTCATTTAGTACAACCTTTAAGTGCCATAGTATGAGAATGAAAAGAAGTTACAGTAAAAATATAATTAATCCTTAGTAAAAGTTAACTGAAAAAATCTGTAAAATTTCACATCAGTTAATAATTCATAGGAAATTTTGAGTCAAAAATAAAGTAAAAAGATGTGTAAAAGTGCATGTTAATAGATTTAAGAAGTGCTCCTTTAATTGGTGAGTTATGTAATACAGTATACAGTATGCAGCCATGATTCAGACAGAGAGCTGCACTACACACAGGAGCACACAGTTTTTCTACCGTGTGACAGTGTAATTAAGAGTTTTTTTGTTTTATTAAAAGTTTTAAAATTCAAGATTACATCTTGTCGCTCATGTCAAGAATACTGTGCTTCAGCTCTTATGTGGTTTTTGGTAAAGAAGGAAAGCCACTATATATTAAGTAGAAAAACTGCTCGGACACGAAGGCTAATTGGATGCTAACATACAGAAGGCCTCAGGTGGCTTCAGAGGGGAATTCCAATGCATCGTTTTTAAGAGGTCTGCACTATAACCTTGTGGAAACCCAGTGATTTAAAGAAAAGCCTTGGGAAGAGGTAAAGAAAGAACAGACAGTTTTAAAGGACTTGAATCTGTCAAGCTAGCCTGCTAAATGCTACAAATTGAAGACTGACTTAGCCATTTGATTCCTCTGCATGCACAAAGGAGAGCTTGCCTTATTTCAGAAAATTTGGTTAAAACCTAAACTGCTAATTATCACACATTTTATGGAGGAAACTGAAGGATGGATAAATAGTCTAAGTGAAAGCAGAAAAAGCAAAGAAAATAATGCAGGTGATGATGACATAGGACCTGAAGATAGTGCTTCTCATGTGTCTATTTACGTGAAACCAACCCAGAAAAAGAGCTCAGTGGCCGGATGCTCATCAGTCCTATCTGCTAGATCTTGTGCTAATGAGACGCAAAGCTCGCTAGTTTAGTTGAACGAGCTGCAGCCTTACAGGCAAAGCAGGAGCTTCAAGTGGAAGAAGTGTGTATTAAAGCCAAGCTGGAAAGACTTAGAAGCAGCTATTGCAGAAAAGAGAGCTCAAGTACGAATACTGAAAGAGTATGAGAAATCAGACGATGGCATGAACAGTTATGTCCATTCGCATGTTAAAAGCAAGAAAGAGGAAGAGAGACATAATTCACTCACTACTATTCCTGTATCTCGGAGTACAGTTTCATCTATGCCACTTCCATCTACAGTACATACCCTACTGGCAGACAGCCTACAGACAGTGATGGCATTATTCAAGTAATACAGAAGCAAAACATGGTTACTGAGATGCTGGTTAACCAACAGAAACAGATTCAGTTACCAGTTAAAGATGTTCCAGTATTCAAAGGGGAGCCTCTTAACTACAAATCCTTCATGAGGGCATTCGAACAAGCCATAGAAAGCAAAGGTGATAGTGATCCAGATAAGCTATACTATTTGCAACAGTACACTTCAGGAGAACCACATGAACTTATCCGCAGTTGTGAACACATACCACCTGACAGGGGATTCAGGGAAGCAAAACGTCTGCTTCAGAAGCACTATGGAGATGAGCTGCTGATAGCTAGTGCTTACACTGACAAAGCACAAATTGGCCACAAACCAAGACGTATGATGGAAAAGCACTGAATCCTTATGCTGTATTTTTGACTAGCTGTTGTAACACAATGGAAGATGTTGAGTTTATGGAGAAAATGGATAATCCTACAAACCTGAGAATAGTGGTATCCAAACTGCCATACAAAATGAGGGAAAGGTGGCATAGTTCAACATTTGAAATCAAGGAAAGTAGGAGACATAGAGCAAGATTTGCTGACCTTGTTATTTTCATCGACCATCAAGCAAAAATAGCTATGGATCCACTTTTTGGGGATCTTCAAGACATCCGCACACCTTCAGTGGTGAAAGGTAGAGAAAAAGGGAAACCTATCAAAAGTGGAGTGAAGGGAAGCAGCTTTGCAGCTAACGTGTTGGTGGAAAAGAAAAGACCAGATGCATCAGCAAAGCATCCTAGCACAATCAAACCAGCTAATACCTTTGAAACACCTTGTCTCTTCTGCCAAAAGAAGCACAACTTGGAATCCTGCTTTAAGTTTAAAGAGCTAGCACACAAAGAACGTGTTGAATGTTTGAAAACCAAAGGGCGTGTTTTGGGTGTTTAACACAAGGCCATCTCAGCAAGACTTGCAAGAAGAGAATGGTGTGTAAACAGTGTTCACAGAGATACCCAGAAATTCTTCATGTGGAGAAAGAATCCAGCACATCAATGAAGACAAACAACAGCACTCAAACCGAGGAGGTTTCAGGCTCTCAGACGTTTGTTGCACAGGAAATAGTTGGCTGCACTGAGAAAGTGAGTGTCTGTTATCCATTGTACCAGTGAAAGTGAGATCCCGTACAGACGGAAGGTCAGTAAAGATTTATGCTTTTGTGGATCCAGGCAGCACTGGCACATTCTGTACAGAGGAACTCAGAAAGAAGCTGAATATAAAAGGAAAACCTACACAGATAATGTTGACTACTATGAGCCAAGACAAAGTTCATGGACAAAAGATGATTAACAGCTATGTGCTTTCAGACCTGGAAGTTTGTAGCCTGGAAGACACAAACTACATTAAGTTACCAAAGGTCTTCACACACAATAACATCCCTGTTCAGAAAGAAAACATCCCCACTCAGAAACGTCTCTAGCAGTGGCCATACCTAAGAGAAGAAATCTTGCCCACATTGGTGCCAATGTGGGCCGTCTTATTGGGGCTAACATTGCAAAAACAATGGAACCATAGCATATAATAAACAGTCAAGATGACGGGCCTTACACTGTGAAGACTGTTTTAGGCTGGATGGTTTGTGGACCTGTGAAGAGAGAATGTGAATCCCACCGATATGACATCGCATTACAGTGTCAACCGAGTCTCAATGGTGGAATTAGAACAGCTACTGCTTCAGCAATACAACACTGACTTCCCACAATGTTATTATGATGACAAAGAAGAGATGTCCCAGGAAGACAAACAGTTCATGCTGTCAGTGCAAAAGACAACAAGATTTGTGGATGGACATTACTACATAGGGCTTCCACTCAGAAGTGAACATGTAAAGATGCCAAACAACCGTTGCATGGCAGAACAACTCAGCGTTCCTTACAAAATCATGGAGCGCCTAATTCTGCAACGCATTTCCCCAGAGGTAGAGGATATTCTAAGTGTGGATCAAGCAGGTTTCCGCAAGGACCGCAGTACAGGAGAACAAGTACTGGCCCTAACCACCTTCATCGAAAATGGCTTCGAGAGCAGACTGAAGACAGGGGCTGTGTTTCTCGACCTTACAGCCGCCTATGATACGGTCTGGCACAAAGGCCTCCTCCTGAAACTTATAAAGGCGATCCCTGCTTGGGCAACAGAAATTATAAAAACCCTGCTGACCAACCGAAGGTTCAGAGTCCACCTCAGTCAGAAGACAAGTGCATGGAGAATGCAGAAAAACGGACTCCCACAAGGCTCAGTTCTAGCTCCAACTCTGTTCAACCTCTACATAAACGACCTGCCTACTACAAAATCCCGCAAATTCACCTATGCAGACGACATCTGTTTGGCATTCCAAGCACCAGACTTTGAACCACTGGAACGGGTGCTCACGGAAGATCTTGCCAAACTGGACCAGTTCTGCAAAATCTGGCGCCTAAAACCAAGCCCAGCAAAAACCGTCTCCAGTGTATTCCATCTCCACAATGCAAAAGCTGCCAGAGAACTAAACATCCACCTGAGCGGACTCAAGCTTAAGCATGCCCCAAATCCAACTTATCTTGGAGTGACCCTTGATAGGACCTTATCCTTCAAGGAACATCTAAAGGGGACGGCTGCTAAGGTGAAGGTACGAAACAACCTGCTCTGCAAGCTCGCTGGTGCAAAATGGGGGGCGGCAGTCTCCACCATGCGCACCTCAGCACTGGCCCTTTCATACTCTGTAGCAGAATATTGTGCCCCTGTCTGGTCCAGGTCATCTTACACACACCATGTAGACACCCAGCTCAACACAACCATGAGAACTATAACTGGAACAATCCGCTCAACACCACTCCCCTGGCTCTCTGTACTGTCAAACATAGCCCCTCCACACATCCGGCGAGCAGCATTAACTCAAAGGATGCTCCAAAAAGTTAAAGATTCTCCTCACTTACCAATCCATGCAGATATCTACACTCCACCCACTGCCCGACTTTCATCCAGACGGCCGATTTGGAAAAACCCTCCCCCAGCTGACTTTACCATCCAGACAGCTTGGCAAGAGGAATGGGAGACCAAGGAGGTCCCAAACAAACAGCTGGTGATAAACCCCAACCAACAGGTCCCGGGCACCAACCTCCCAAGGAGACAGTGGTCTACACTCAATCGCTTCAGGACTGGACATGGCCCCTGCTTGGCCAGCCTTTACAGATGGGGCAGTAGCCCTAGCCCACTGTGCGCATGTGGAGAGGAGCAAACAATGGAACACATCATAGAGGCTTGCCCGCTCCAAAGACTGGAAGGAGGATTACACACCCTCCATACAGCAAACCAGGAGGCAACTGCTTGGCTTAAGGACTTTGCATTCGCTAAATAAAATGGCAGAACAACGAGCCACAAGTCTGAAGCAGAAACTGAGTAAGAACACAGTGTTTCTAGAAGACTACAAAACTTTCATGACGAGCCTACTGGACAGAGGCTATGCTGTTGAAGTCCCCAGAGAACAGCTTGACTGCAGTGACAACAGGGTATGGTATGTCCCACACCATGGGGTGTATCACCCAAAGAAAAAGAAAATTTGGGTGGTCTTTGATTGCACAGCATCATTCAAGGGTGTTTCACTGAACAGTCAGTTATTACAGGACACTGACCTCACTAATTTACTTATTGGTGTCTTACAGAGGTTCAGAGAAGAACCAGTAACAATGATGGTAGACACTGAATCTATGTTCTACCAGGTGAGAGTTCCAGAAGAGGATTGTGACCTACTGAGATTCTTATGGTGGCCGGACGGCAACTTAAGTGCAGCAATAAAAGATTACAGGATGCAAGTTCACCTTTTTGGAGCTACATCTTCTTCTAGCGTTGCATCTTATGCTTTACGTAAAACAGCAGAAAGAAAGGACACTGCAGCTCCAGAAGCCGTTGCCACAGTTCTCTGCAACTTTTATATAGATGACTGTTTACAGTGTGCATCTACAGATGACAAGGCAGTTGCTTTGGTGAAAAATCTTCAAGACTTATACATGGAAGGAGGTTTTAACCTCACCAAATTGGTAAGCAACAACAGAACAGTTTTATCATCCATCCCTGCAGAGCATAGAGCTATTGAGTTAAAAGATCTTGACCTAACTCATGATGCCCTACCCATCGAACGAGCTCTTGGCATATAGTGGTGCACTGACAATGATGCATTCAAATATAGCACCAAGCTGCCAGAAAAGCCAATGATCAGAGGAGGCATTCTTTCCATTGTAAATTCCATTTACGATCGTCTTGGGTTTCTGGCACCAGTCGTGCTCCCCGCCAAGCTTCTTTTAAGAGATCTCTGCAAGGAAAAGCAGGGATGGGATGAAGAAATCAGCACCACAAAGGCCAAACAGTGGTGTCAGTGGTGTGATGAGCTCACCCACCTCTCAAATTCCCATGTAAAGAGATGCATTAAACCACCAGGACTTGGACACGCTGTGGAAGCAACATTGCATCACTTCTCAGATGCAAGCAAAAACGCTTACGGCACAGTATTGTATCTTGTGTTGGTAAATAAATACAGCAAAACCCATTGTTCTTTTATGAAGGGGAAGTCTAGAGTAGCCCCACTTAAACAAGTCACCATTCCAAGACTTGAGTTAACCGCGGCAGTTGTTGCAGTTAAAGTGGACAAGATGCTGCAAGAAGAAATGCAAATCCCACTGCAGCAGTCTGTTTTCAGGACTGACAGTACGACTGTTCTCAAGTACATCAACAGTGAGACGGCTCGTTTCAAAACATTTGTAGCAAATAGAATCATACTTATACATGAGGCTACCAAACCAGAGCAGTGAAGATACATTCGAACATCACAGAATCCTGCTGATCAAGCCCCCAGAGGCATGACAGTTAACCGCCTGATAAAAAGCAAAACATGGCTTAACGGACCACAGTTTCTAACACAACCAAAAGATGAGTGGCCACAGAAACTGGACGATGAAAATCAAGATCTGCAAAATGATCCAGAGGTTAAGAGCATCACAGTGAACATCATCAAAGCTGAGGAAACGTCTGACCCCTTGAACAGATTACTTCATTATTATTCTAGTTGGGACAGACTAAAAAGAGCAGTTGCATGGATTCTGAGAGTCAAAGAAACACTGACCCACCTGAAAGACAAGAGGAAAGAGTTACAATTTTCCATCAGTCAGTCAGAAAAAGATCCAACTAGACAGAGAGTACTTGTGCAGCAGCACATGAAAAAGTACAAGTCTACATTGGTAAAGAAAGCACTTACCTTCGAACAGCTGATGACAGCAGAAATTGAAATCATCCAACACAGTCAAGAACAATGGTTTCCTGAAGAAGTAAAGGCTCTACACAGTAACTTGTCTGTCAAGAAAAAGAGTCAGTTGTATAAGCTTGATCCCGTTTTGCAAGATGGCATTTTAAGAGTCGGAGGACGGCTGGACAAATCTGCCATGCCAGAAGATGCAAAACATCCAGCAATAATCTCAAAACACTCCAGAGTTGCCATTCTTATCTTGAAGGATATCCATAAAAAAATTGGACACTGTGGACACAACTATATGTTGTCACAGTTAAGACAAAAATTTTGGATTCCTCAAGCGCCCTCAGCTATCAGGAAATTGATAACAAACTGCACAGTTTGCAGGAGACTGAGAGGCCAAGTTGGACAACAGAAAATGGCAAATCTTCCAGAAGATCGTCTTTTACCAGATAAACCACCATTTACCAATGTGGGCATTAACTTCTTTGGACTCTTTGATGTTAAACGGGGCCAGGGAACTGTTAAAAGGTATGGTGTGCTATTTACCTGCCTCACCATCAGGGCAGTGCACATAGAGGTCGCAGACAGTCTTGATACCAGCTCCTGTATCAATGCCTTGTGTTGTTTTATAAGCAGAAGAGGACAAGTCACCATCATGCGCTCTGACAATGGTACCAATTTTGTGGGTGCAGAGAAGGAGCTGCGAGAGGCATATGAAGCTTTGAACCAATCACACATTGAAAAGGCTATGCAGAAGAAGGGAATCAAATGGATTTTCAACAGTCCATCCGCATCTCATCAGGGAGGAGTTTGGGAGAGGCAAATACGTACTGTGCGAAGGATCCTTGGTGCCCTAGTGAAAGAACAGACCCTCACGGATGACAGTTTTCACACTCTTCTGTGTGAGGTTGGAAGTATAATAAATAACATACCAATCACAAGCTTATTGGACAATCCATGTGATTTGGAGCCATTAACCTCACATCATTTGCTGCTAATGAAAACCCAGCCCAGTATGCCACCCGGAACCTTCAACAAGGATGATCAGTATGCACGGAGATGGTGGAGGCAAGTCCAATACCTTGCAAACTTGTTCTGGACCAAACAGACCTGTGAATACTTGCCCCTCCTTCAGGAGCATCAGAAGTGGTCGCAACTGCAAAGAAACTTCAAACCAGGAGATGTTGTGCTCATGGCTGATAGTTCTTCCCCAAGAAACACTAAGATTATGGGGCGAATAATCCAAGCCATATCTGATTCCAGTGGTACAGTACGAAGAGTTAAGTTGCAGACCAAAACCAGCATCCTGGAGAGACCAGTACACAAACTCTGCTTGCTACAAGAAGCAGTGTAAACTCAGGAGGACCTCATGACAAAGAATAAGAAGAAAAGACTGATGTAGCAGTTTGAAAATGCTTCATTTAGTTTATTAGTAACTAACTGATGTCCTTTAGTATTTGTGCTACAGTTAATTTAATTTTGCTTTTGTTAGATGGATCTTAGTATTTAGTTTTTGGTAATGCTTAATCATACTGCTAAACCATTAGGGGCCGGGTATGTAAGCGTCATAGCATGAGAATGAAAATAAGTTACAGTAAAAATATAAGTTCATTAATCCTTAGTAAAAGTTAACTGAAAAAAATCAGTAAAATTTCACATTTGTTAATAAGTTAATAATTCATGGGAAATTTTGAGTCAAAAGTAAAGTAAAAAGATGTGTAAAAGTGCATGTCAATAGATTTAAGAAATGCTCCTTTAATTGTTGAGTTATGTAATACATGCAGCCATGATTCAGACAGAGAGCTGCACTACACACAGGAGCACAAAGTTTTCTACCATGTGACAGTGTAATTAAGAGCTTTTTTGTTTTATTAAAAGTTTTAAAATTCAAGATTATGTCTTGTCGCTCTTGTCAAAAATATTTGTGCTTCAGCTCTTACGTGGTTTTTGGTAAAGAAAGAAAGCCACTATACGTACAACCTCTAGTCTAAAGTCAGTGTCACATGAAAAATAAATACACAAATAAGAAAAACAAATACACAGTTCAGAATTGCTGTTGTAATCCTACACCTATGACCACTAACAAGCAAGACACAATTTGTCATGTGGTGGCTCTCGCGAGCCACCATAAGACGCCACAGAGTCACCAGTGAGTTTTCAGTGAGTTTTATTACAGTGAAAAGGTGATAACACAAGCTGCTGAGATAATGACAAGAGTCTTCACATAACAGGAGGCATAGGGCTATACAGCTCACTATAGGTCCAGAGCAGGAGACGGTCATACACAGGCAGACTTGGTAGTTGAAAATAATAACGGAACACAGGCTGCTAAGGCAGAGACTCACAAAGATCAGTTCAAGCCGGGAGGAATAAGGCTAATACAGCACACTTACTGGCTCCGGGGAACGACGGCCAAACCCAAAGCAGACGAGGGGTGAAATAGTCCAGGCATCCGTAACATGACGGAGAGTGAACAGGGAAGTGAACAGACACTGCTGCATCCTACCGTCACCAGTGCTGGGCTTAAATGGCGAAGCACTAACAACGGTAATGACACTCAGCTGACCGGCCGTTGACAGGCGGAAGCCCCACCGAGCACTTTCACAATAAGAGCCCGGTGAGGCCAGAATACAGCCCACAGCTGTCAAGGCCGGCAGCGAGACATAACTTAGCCCGATCAGAACCGGCGCTCGGGTCATAACAGTACCCTCCCTCCACGGGCGGACTCTGAACGCCCCAAGGAACCACCCTGCCCCCCCCGCCCCCCCAGGGTGGGAGGTTGGGGGACAGGTGCGGAGGGAGAGAAACCAACCCATGAACAAGACAAAGACCAGACAAAAAAACATACAAGAAATACATGGAAACACACAATAACTATGGAAACAAAACAAGAAATAAATACAAACACATGACTCTGGAAAAAAAAAGGAAAGAAATACATGACTAACTGTGGAAACACTTGACTATAAAAAAAAAGAATACATGACTGTAACTATGGAAACAAAAGAAATACGTGCTGAACACGGTGACTATGAAAAAACAAAAACACACGAAACCAAAAATACATGTAAACACCTGGAAACTATGAACAAAACCCCCATACTATAGCTCCTCAAAGAAAGAGGGGAGAACAAAACAACAAAGACAAAACTTGACCATAGCCCCTCAAAAAGAAGAGGGGAGGAAAGAACAATAGCAAAACAAAACCAGACTAAGGATTGCAAAACACATGGGGCAAACCAGATTGCCCTGACATAACTTGACTATGGCAAGACTGTGGCTTTCCAAAAAAAAAAAAACATGAGGCAATCTAAAATTACTCTGACTTGACTATAACTAAACTATGGCTTTCAAAAAAAAGAAACATGAGGCAATCTAAAATTGCTTTGACTTGACTATGACTATGACTACGTGAAACAACGAAAAAAAAAAATGCTAGACGTACTTAACATGACTTGGCACCGTATGGGCCCACAGATAGTCCCACAAACACAGTACATGATCAGGTGGCCTGCCCCAGTCCCAGGCCCCCAGAAACAAGTCCTCTGGTGGCCGAACCAGGTCACCCCGTAACAAGCACAGTTTATTGGGTGGCCAACCCAAGACGCAGAACGCACCAAGCAGTTCCTCGGGTGGCCAACCCACATCCCACAACCACCAGGACCGTGGAGGGATTGCATGCAGCCGCTCACCTGAAAACGACAAGACAGGAGGGCGCCGATCTGCCAAACAAAACCCTCTAACGGCCCCCAGCTGGTGGCTCCTGAGAGGGGGACAACCAAAAACTTGGACACCCTCGAATCCTGATTGGGTCGCAGCCGCACCTGTGCTGGACCCCCACTGGACCTCGTCGGACCCCGATTAGGTCATCGCTGCACCCACATCGGACCCCGACTGGGTCACCTCGGCCCACGCGTCGGACCCCGACTGGGTCAGGACTGCTCCGGCGACGACCTCCATCTCCGAACCTGGAACCCCCAGTCCCGTGACCTTGACTGGCTCGGAACCGGTAACGCTGTGGAGGTGCTCAGAAAACAGGAGAGGACCGGGATCAGTTCCACCGGCAGCGCCAGAGCCCAGCGAGACGAGCTCGGGTGCAGCAGACGGCTGCCCCTCACTCGCCTCCCCATGAGGAAGGCAAAAATGCTCTAACACACCATACAGGAAAACAAAGAAGAGCACTTGCCTGCATTCGGGCTCTGGAGCCGTCCAGGACTTCGCCGATCCAGGTTCAAGAAGACGCTCATCGTCGGGCTCCCACTCGGCTGCGTCGGGTTCCACAGCCGGCCTGATGGTCTCTGCAGCTGGATCCTCACACGCTGGCGTCCACGCCAATAACCCGTATGGCGTGGGGGCAGAGGACCCTGGACCTGCTGACTCGGGCTGCATCCCTGAGGAACCCTGGGGACGCTCTCTCGTCGGCTCTGGCTCCTCACTGCAGTCCGTTCTCCTCCTCTGTCCAAAGCAAGGCTGCAGGGCCGGGATATTTCCCAGAGCCGCAGGCCTCCCCCTCGTTCGACGGCGTGGGACTGACGCCGAGGACCGCTCAGCAGGAGGACACACAGAGGCAGCAGGTTTAATACAAGTGGCTACAGCTGGGAAAAGTGACTCAGGGAGCTGCGAACCCCGAGCTTCACCCCCAGGAGTCAGACAAGACAGCTCACTATGATCAATAGGAAATTGAACTTGAACTTGCCTGTCTCCCGGGGGAAGGATGGTGTCAGCTGTAGCGGACGTTGCTCCTTCCCTCGCTCGCTGGGTGGTAAAAAAGGATCCATGGACGGAGCCCACCGGCACAGGACTCAGCTCACTCACAGCAGCTGGCTGGTTGAGGGGGTCATCCCGGCGGCCCGAAACTGGATCCGGAGCAGGAGCTTGCTGAAGATGCACCCAGCCGTGACGCCGACGCCTTCGCCGGCCCCCAGATGGTGCGAACTCCCAAAACGGATCGAGGGCAGGATCGGGATCCATAGGCAAAGAGCAGGAGTGCCTCTTCTCCTGCTTCATGCCGCGTTCCTCCTCCATCATCAGGAATATTTCGCGTTGCGCGGCGATGCCTTCCCTCCTCGCGTCGACTTCCGGGTGGTCGGCGTAGCGGGGAGAGAGATGACAAAGAACATCTTCGGCGGCGTCCAGGTACCAGTGTATGCCATGGTCATAGTCCAGCAGGGAAGCGGAGATGAGCAGCTCATCCATGACTTCCAAAACACCTGTCAGCACGTGGATCTTCGGCGACGGCATTCCTCACATACACAGGACCCAGACAGGACAAAGCAACGTCCAAAACTCGAACCCACTGGTGAATTGCGTCTCGGGTTGGCGTCACCGTAAACGCTGTTTTGGCAGCAGTGTACTGTCATGTGGTGGCTCTCGCGAGCCACCATAAGACGCCACAGAGTCACCAGTGAGTTTTCAGTGAGTTTTATTACGGTGAAAAGGTGATAACACAAGCTGCTGAGATAATGACAAGAGTCTTCACATAACAGGAGGCATAGGGCTATACAGCTCACTATAGGTCCAGAGCAGGAGACGGTCATACACAGGCAGACTTGGTAGTTGAAAATAATAACGGAACACAGGCTGCTAAGGCAGAGACTCACAAAGATCAGTTCACGCCGGGAGGAATAAGGCTAATACAGCACACTTAAGGGCCTTTTCCACTAGCACGCTTTAGCGCGACACGGGATGGCTCAGCACGCTTTGTACGCTTTTCCACAACCCCCAACACGGTTTAACAGCCGCGATTCTCAGCCCCGCTCCAGGGCAGGGTACAGCAATGCTGAGCTGTGCCGTGTTGTGACGTTAACAGACTGGTCGCCGCTGATTGGTCAGGTCGTAACCGGCGCTGATTGGTCAGGTTGTAACCGCCCCTCTCCTCCTCCTCTTCTACTGAATCTTCACGACCTTCTCAATAAAGTTTTTGAAAAAAAAAAAAAAGAATCTTCACGACCGCCATTACTCAGCACGCAACCACTGTTGGCGGTTTATTTTCAGTGTATTGCTGTGCTATTTTCATTTATTCTCTATCAAAAATGGCTTCGCGTAATAAGGGTGTTCCATGGACTAATAAGGAGGTGCCGTGTCTGCTCACTGCATTGTCAGACGAACGTATCCAGCGCGAGTTAGACGGAGCCGCCCAGAATGAAAAAATATACCGGGAGGTCTCGACATCGGAGTCCTTTAACGGTGAGTTTTAATTTTTTTTATTGTGCGTTTTTTCGCAAATATATTCGGTAAGACGCTCAGTTTATTTATGCATTAAAAAAGCTGTTCATTTGTGGATGATGATCGCTGCTTTATTGCAGCACACTGCGGACTAAAGCTTTTATTTTAATTATTCATGTGAACAATACGCTGAAATAAGCTTATGTAATCTTGTTAAAAACTATTGTCTTTTCTGTATATCTTGCACTTTCGTGCTGTATTTTATTGTGTGCATTTTCCTTGTAGAATCATCCCACGCGTCCGCCGTGCCAGCCCGCCTGGATTCATTCAACCGAGCCTTCCTGAACCAGAGCAGGCAGAGACGGCTTCATTCAACCGAGCCTTCCTGACCCAGTTTGGGAAGCTGGTGTAGAGGCACTCAGTGGTCGGCGTGTATAAAATGTCGATTAACCTTCATGTTGTGTTGCAAAGTTTTTTTTTTATTTTAATATTTTGTATATAATAAAATGGAATTGTTTTGGAAAGTGTGGTTTGTCTGTTATAACAATGAATTATAAAACAGTATAATTACATAGAAATTCCATTGCCTAGTCTGATGAAAATGATGCTGATCATCCTGTCAGGGGTCAACCATTGTAAAGGTAATGTAATTTTTAACTAGACCAAAAAACAAATGTTTTTGTAAGCTTTCTGTTCTTTTTATTGAAATATCATAAAAAATTAGCACCAAGTCAAAGTAGGTACAAGTATATGTAAATTGAATGTTCTATCGGCATTCCAAATTCAGAGAATTACAATACTTTAGAAGGAGTGTAGCATCATCTAAATGGAAAATAATAATACTGTTGTTCCAAACGTTGACCTGAAGGTGAAAAACATGAATTTTTTTTTTATTCAGTACATCCAAAATGCCCTAGGATGTAAAAAATAATACAATTTGGTGTTGGCCAGTGTGCCACTGTCTCATTATTTAATACGAATAAAAACAAGTTTCAGCTCATTATTTCTAGGTCATTTGGCAGTTAATTCAAAACAAAAGTGACGTGTTGTTGCAGCTTAATTATGAGATAAAATTAATTGTGAGATAAAACCACAGAGCGAGCAAGGCAATAATCCTTGGATCCTCCATTTTCTGTCTCGTGTAAATAAGGACTCAGTCGGGTACATAACGTCACGGGAGTGTGGCCCCGCCTCGCTGGGAATCTGGCGCCGCCTCGCTTCTAAAACCTCCTAACACAAACCATCACAGCACAAGCACAACACCGTGCTAATGGAGACAGAAGCATTCCGAGCCGTACTGAAGTGAATTGAGCTGTACCGAGGTGTGCTGGGCTAGTGGAAAACAGGCTTTACTGGTTCCGGGGAACGACGGCCAAACCCAAAGCAGACGAGGGGTGAAATAGTCCAGGCATCCGTAACATGACGGAGAGTGAACAGGGAAGTGAACAGACACTGCTGCCTCCTACCGTCGCCAGTGCTGGGCTTAAATGGCGAAGCACTAACGACGGTAATGACACTCAGCTGACCGGCCGTTGACAGGCGGAAGCCCTACCGAGCACTTTCACAATAAGAGCCCGGTGAGGCCAGAATACAGCCCGCAGCTGTCAAGGCCGGCAGCGAGACATAACTTAGCCCGAGCGCGATCAGAACCAGCGCTCGGGTCATAACACAATTACATAAAAGAAGAATAAACATTTGAGATTACAATGGTAACATAGCAGATATGCTACAGACTATAAACTATAAATCATTTGTCATATGTAAGGTAAATCTTAAAAAAATCTTTATGAACATACTCATGATTGTTTTCTTCTAATGGTGTAACTGATTGATTCAATAAATTTTGGTTTAAATAGATTTCTACCCCTTCTTATTTTAAATGGACCCACTTGTGTGTCTGAAATAAAGATTATTTAGTATTACGATGAAAACAAATTCAAGTTTTTGTCAACTCCATCAGAGCTGACTTAGTATCTCATAATTATAAGATAATTATGTCATAATAATGAGATGCTAAGTCATAATTATGAGCTGCTAAGCTTCAGGTCCAGGAATATCTCTAGAAACTTAAATTCACTGACCTCCTGTATTTCATTATCTTGTAAAACGATTTTAAATGACCCAGGTGTAGGCAGTTTTCTGATTAAGAAACACATTTTGATTATTTATATTTTATTTATTTGTTAGTTTGTTTTACAATTTCTGTTAGCATGTGCTGGATCACTCTTGGTCTGGCCCTTCACCCAGAACCAGTTTGCCCTACCAGAGGCAATCTGCCCCGACACAGCTCCTGGGTTCAGTAGAGCACAGTTTTTTAACTGGGGTGCCCCGGAGCATTCAGGTTTCTGTTTGAAATTATCTAATTTCAATTCTTAATTGGTCCAAAGATTTTGCAACCAATTTTCCAATGACAAATTAGTTGCCATTTTTTTTTTTTGACCAATTAAGAAGAGAAATTAGACAGTTGCCCACAGAAGCGTGAACGTTCTGGGGCACCCCGGTTGAAAAACTCTGCATTAGGGCACTCAAACCCCTCCACTACGATAAGGTGGTGATTCACGGAGGGGGCCCACCCCGTCCCCATCCATTTTTTTTAAGGAGGAAACTGTACTTCCAGGAAAACCTCTGATCCTTCCCTCCTACCCCGTCCTATGCCCCACCATTTATTTTAAAGAGGAAACTAGAACGTCCAGAAAATCCTCTGACAGTCACAGAACACACACACACACACACACACAGAGGAAAAAGCTCCCATCAGAGTCTGCCATTCCAGCTACCACGCATCACCTCCCAAAAATACAGATTACATGATGGAAGTTTTCCTTCAGTCTCTTCCATGTGGATTTCTTTTTGCCTTTCTTGTTTAGGTTCTTTATTTGTTCTTGCAGAGTCTGAACCAGCTCCATCAGATCTTTGTTGGTTTTAATTGCACGTCCGAGGGCTTCCTGCAGGTGGCTGACCTTGTCCTGTAATGTGGACTTCTCTAAAGCCCACTCCAATCTTTCAGCTTCAAAGAGCCGGCATGTTTCCAGGGCAGCGGCTTCTGTCTGCTTGAGCTGATCCAACAGACCCTCTTTCTCCTCCCTCAAGTTCTATGTTTCATCCTGCAGGTGTTTGTTGGTCTCTGTCACAGCAAATCTCGTCTTGTCCCACTGCTGCTTCTGGGTCTCAAGGCAGCTCTGTGCCTGTACTGTAATGTGCTGTAATTTTGTTTCTCCTATCTACAATGTTAATCACATCTAGAATCAGAGGGGCTGCTGCCATGCAAGGTGCAACCACAAACAACTTTTCCTTCCCCCATTCTATTATGCTGAGCACCAAGCTAGAAGGCGGGAAGTACCATTTTTATATGTCTCTGGTATGACCCAGCCGGGGCTTGAACCCGCAACCTCCCGGTTGTGGGGTGGATGCTCTATCAGCTAGGCCACCACTCCGGTGGGACTTTTAAGTTTGTTTTGGACCAAAATTTTAGGTGTGAAACCTCCCCCGAACCACGGTCTGTATACCACAGAGCTGAAATTTGGTCCAGCAACACGAGGTGGTCTCAGTCTGAATCAAACTGAACCTTGGCCTGGTTTGTTTAGAGTGGGAAGCAATTTTCGGCAAGGTTCCGACTTTTGGACCAAACTCAGGAAGTTAAGGCAGTCGATAAGAGGGAAATGAGCTGAAGCAGCACTCAGAGAAAGGAAATATGACCATTTATGGCACACATACATAGTCACTTGAAAACAATCATAAAACTTACCAGAAATTTTGGGAGCAGATGTGAGTTTTTGAAAAAAAAAAAAAAAGAGCAAAGCCCCCTGAAAATCATCACAGCTGATGAGCAGGACAGATGTCCTTTTTAATGAAGACTTGGATAAATATTCTCCTTACTAAACTAGTTCACCGACTAATGATGGCGTCTTCCCCAGTTTCAGCATAAAGTGTGGTTACTGATGTGTCCAGAGGTGCAGAACACACCTTGGAGGGTGAGGAGCATGTTTGACAACTATCGGTCTGTCCAAATAACACAAATGTCCTCATGCCAACAGCACATTGTCATGACAACATGATATTGGTGTGTCACATAAAGTTGTTTTTTTAGTTTGCATGGAAAAGGAGCAGCGTAGAACCACACCAAAAATATGAACCTTGGTCTGGACCTTGATGCAGACTTTCAGGTGTGATAACACCTTTAAATTCTATGAATATATTTACATGAAACTAAATCTGTATTTCATAACATACTGTAGTTGCATTTTTCTTGCATATTTAGGGAATTGGGGACTTATTAGCCCCTCATGGATCGTCACCTTATCGTGGTGGGGGGTTTGTGTGCCCTAGTGATTCCAGGAGCTATGTATGTTGTCCGGGGCAATTTGCCTCTGGTAGGGTCACCCAAGACAAACTGGTCCTGGGTGAAGGGCCAGACTAAGAACAATCCAACAGACTCTCATGATGAATGCTAGAACAAGGATTCAGTGTACCCTGCCCGGTATGGGGTTACCGGGGCCCCACCCTGGTGCCAGGCCTGGGGTAGGGGCTCGATGACTAGCGTCTAGTGGCCGGGTTTCTGCCCATGGGACCCGGCCGGGCTCAGCCCGAAGGAGTTATATGGGTTCACCCTCCAGTGGGCTCACCACCTGCAGGAGGGTCCATGGGGGTCCGGTGCTATGTGGATCAGGTGGCGGTCAAAGGCGGAGACCTTGGCGGTCTGATCCCAGGCTTCCTAAACTGGCTTTTGGGACGTGGAATGTCACCTCTCTTGTGGGGAAGGAACCTGAGCTGGTACATGAGGTTGAGAGATACCAGCTAGATATAGTTGGCCTCACCTCAACACACAGCTCCAGTTCCGGAACCAGTCTCCTGGAGAGGCACTGGAGCTTGGTCTTTTCTGGAGTTGCCCCGGGTGAGAGGCGATGAGCAGGGGTGGGTATTCTTGTATCCCCCCACCTTGCTGCCTCTATATTGGAGTTTTCCCTGGTGGATGAAAGGGTTGTTTCCCTGCGCCTTCGGGTTGGGAAACGGGTCCTGACCATCATTTGTGCCTATGCACCAAATGATGGTTCAGAGTACCCACCCGTTTTGGAGTCTCTCACTGGGGTGCTGGAGAGTGCTCCTGCTGGAGACTCCATTGTCCTGCTGGGGGACTTCGATGCGCAGGTGGGCAACGACAGTGAAACCTGGAGGGGGGTGATTGGGAGGAACGGCCTGCCTGATCTGAACCCGAGTGGTGTTCAGTTATTGGACTTCTGTGCTAACCACAGTTTGTCCATAACGAACACCATGTTCAAACATAAGGGTGTCCATATGTGCACCTGGCACCAGGACACCCTAGGTCGCAGGTCGATGATCGATTTTGTTATTGTGTCATCAGATTTGCGACCGTATGTATTGGACAGTTGGGTAAAGAGAGGTGCAGAGCTGTCAACTGATCACCACCTGGTGGTGAGTTGGATCCGATGGCAGGGGAGGATGCCATTCAGAGATGGTAGACCCAAACGTATAGTGAGGGTATGCTGGGAACATCTGGCTGAGGCCCCTGTCTGGGAGGTCTTCAAATCCCACCTCTGGAAGAACTTCAACCACATTCCGAGGGAGTCTGGAGACATGGAGTCTGAATGGGCCATGTTCTCCACTTCCATTGTTGAAGCGGCTGCCCAGAGCTGTGGCCGCAAGGTCATCGGGGCATCTCGTGGTGGTAACCCCCGAACCAAGTGGTGGACATCAGTGGTGAGGAGGGGCCATTAAGCTGAAGGAGTCCTATCAGCATGGTTGGCTTGTGGGACTCCCAAAGCAGCTGAGGTGTACCGGCAGGCCAAGCGGAGTGCAGCTCGGGTGGTTGCTGAAGCAAAAACTCGGGTATGAGAGGAGTTTGGTGAGGCCATGGAACAAGCTTTTCGATCGGCCTCGAAGAGATTCTGGCAAACTATCCAGCGGCTCAGGATGGGGAAGCAGCTCCCTATCCACACTGTGTATGGTGCGGATGTGGCACTGCTGACTTTGACTGGGGATATCGTCGGGCGGTGGAAGGAATACTTCGAGGATCTCCTCAATCCCATTGACACGCCTTCCACAGAGGAAGCAGGGCTTGTGGTCGAGGGGGACGACTTGCCTATCACAGGGGCTGAGGTCGCCAAGGTGGTTAAAAATCTCTTTGGTAGCCGGGCCCCAGGGGTGGACAAGATTCGCCCTGAGTACCTCAAGGCCCTGGATGTTGTAGGGCTGTCACGGTTGACATGCCTCTGCAACATTGCATGGAGGTCGGGGGCAGTGCCTTTGGTATGGCAAACCCGGGTGGTTATTCCTCCCTTCAAAAAAGGGGACCAGAGGGTGTGCTCCAACTTTAGAGGGATCACACTCCTCAGCTTGCCTGGGAAGGTCTATGCCAAGGTACTGGAGAGGAGAGTCCAGCCACTGGTCAAACCTCGGATTCAGGAGGAGCAATGTGGTTTTCGTCCTGGCCGTGGCACATCGGACCAGCTCTTTATCCTCTCGAGAATCCTCGAGGGTTCGTGGGTGTTTTGCCCAACCAGTTTGCATGTGTTTTGTAGACTTTTAGAAGGCATTTGACCCACGTCCCTTGTGGTTTTTTGTGGGGGGTGCTTCAGGAGTATGGGGTATTGGGCTTGTTGTTACGAGCTATTCGGTCTCTGTACGACTGTTGTGAGAGTTTGGTTCGTATTGCCAACACTCGGTCGGACTCATTCTCAGTGAGAGTTGGACTCCGCCAGGGCTGCCCTTTGTCACCAATCCCGTTCATAATTTTTATGGACAGGATTTCTCGGTGCAGCCGAGGAACGGAGGGTGTCATGCTTGGTGACCGTAGGATCTCATCTCTGTTGTTTGCAGATGATGTTGTCCTGTTGGCTTCATCCAGCAATGACCTACAGGTCTTACTGGGATGGTTTGCCGCTGAGTGTGAAGCGGCTGGGATGAGAATCAGCATCTCCAAGTCCGAGTCCATGGTCCTCTGCCGGAAAAAGGTGGATTGTCCTCTCTGGGTTGGGGACAAGCTCTTGCCCCAAGTGGAGGAGTTTAAGTATCTTGGGATCTTATTCACGAGTGAGGGGAGAATTGAGCGAAGATTGACAGATGGATCGGAGCAGCATCTGCAGTGATGTGGACATTGAGGGAGGGAGCTAAGCTCTAACGCAAAGCTGTCGATTTACCAGTCAATCTGCATTCCTACCCTCACCTATGGTCATGAGCTTTGGGTAATGACTGAAAGAACAAGATTGTGGATACAAGCAGCTGAAATGAGCTTTCTTTGTAGGATTGTTGGACTCACCCTCAGACATAGTTTGAGGAGCTCAATCATCCGGGAGAGGCTTAGAGTAGAACCGCTTGCCCTCACTGAAAGGAGCCAGTTGAGGTGGTATAGGCATCTGATCAGGATGCCTCCTGGATGCCTCCCCCTTGAGGTGTTTTGGGCACGTCCCTCTGGGAGGAGACCCCGGGGCAGACCCAGGACTCGCTGGAGAGACTATGTCTCCCAGCTGGTCTGGGAATGCCTTGGTATCCTCTCTGAAGAGCTGGAGGAGGTGGCTGGGGAGAGGGATGTCTGGGCTTATCTGCTTGATCTGCTGCCTCCACAACCCAGACCTCCGGAAAAGCAGTAGAAGATGGGTGGATGGGGACTTATTAGAAAACAGTCATTCAGCTGCACTTTTCTATCAGTGATTCAATTCTTGCCTTAAGCACAATCTTGACAGGCCTTTAGCTGCTTTTGCTGTGTGGTCAGTAGTAATTTGAAATTAATTCATGTGACCATCACCACATTTTCATTTAAAATGAGACCTGATGATGCATTTCCTCCTCAGATGGGGGGTTTCTCACTCAAGAATTCACAGCAGTTACAGCGAGCCCTCCAGCTCTTTAGCAGAGGGAGCAGCCTCAGTGCCAGAGACTGTGCCGATCCTCCCAGCATAGGTCAGTGGTGGGGATAATTGATGACAGGTCTCAATGATCTCCTCTGCATGAGGAAAGGAAACTGCAAACTGCCAACCTCAAGTGAAAAATTAGGAGCAGTTAAAACATTGGAGCATTTCTAATTTAGTGCAAATGATATGTTAATGTGCACATACTTAGAAGTGTATAGAGCTGTTAATTAATATCATCATTAACATTTTTAACCATGAAGGAACGAGCCTCAAGGATCCATCCACTGCTGAGCTCATCACCTGCAGGAGGGATCATTGGGATCGTGGGTGCTATGTGGATGAGCAGCAGTCTGGGCTTCTCTGCTTAGAGTGCTGCTTCCTGTGACTCTGACCCAGTAATAAGTGGTAGAAGATGAATGTAATTACCATAAAAAGCAGTGGGTTCTCTTCCGAAGTCTATTTCAGTAATTTCTATTTTTTTAAGTGACCAGCCCAATTTTATCCAAAATGTAGATTAGAGAAATACATTCACTGGAAACTTTGATGGGTACACCTGTTCAGCTGCTTGTTAATGCAAATATTTAATCAGCCTATCACATGGCAGCATTGCTTTTGCATCAGAATAGGGAAGAAAATGGATTTAAGTGATGTTAAATGTGATTTGGTTGTTGGTGCCAGATGGGCTAACCTGAGTATTTCAGAAATTGTTGCTCTATGGTGATCTTCTAGTGTCACTCCTGTCAGCCTGTCAGCAATAAACTGAGGGCACAATTCACTCAGGATCACCAAAATTGGACAAGAGACAGTTGAAAAAAAAAAAAACTGTTGCTGCAACAATCGGATGGTAGGGTCAGAATTTGGTATAAATAACATGAAAGAATGGATGCATACATGAAGCATTATTTATAGAAGTGCAGCCAGCCACAGCAACTGTGTTAGCATATCAATACGGACAAATATCTCTGAGGAATGTTTCCAGCACCTTGTTGAATCTATGCTGTGAAGAATTAAGGCAGTTCTGAAGGCAATAGGGATACATCCCAGTAATACGTAGTAAGGTGTGCCTATTAAAGTGGCTGGTGAGAGTATGTTTTTCCACATGTGCTGGAGCAGATTGTTCCTACATGAGTCAATGCTCATCTTTCTACCAGATATGGCAATTTACGCTAAGGACTTACTTTTAAATACATTGGGTTTTTCTGTAGGACATTTTAAGTTGTTATTTATACCACTACTAAAGTAAAAATTCTGAGACCTACTCCTCCACCACTGTATCCAAGAGCACAAAAGTGTGACGTAACATGCACTAGAAAAACTTGACAATCACAATTCACAGGCTGCTGGTCTGTTACCAGGGCGCAAATGAATGGACAGCTACACAAGCCCATGTAAGCTAAGCGTGTGTTGCTGCCTTGTTGTTATCAGGTGATATCTCATTCTCTTGCATTCTTACCATTTTCACGTGATCTTGTCATGTGAACCTTGGTGCAATTTGTGGTGCTTCAAAGCAGAAAGGCAGCAGGTGGGGATTGCTGCAAGACGCAAACTGCATTGGAGCCATCACTGAACACAACCGCATTCAGGGGAAATGAGAATTTAATGTATAAACCCTTCTTAATGGACTAGTCTGCTCTGCTAGGGTTAGCTGGGAAGGAATATGGGTCTCTCTACCTCTAACTCTATAAAATATGTAATGCCCAACATTATCAAAGTTTAAATTGAGGTTGTTTTTTTTAATTTGCCTTTTTCACTTTGTCCATCCACTAAATTTGAACAATCCAAGGCCAAACTCACACAATGCTGAGCCACACAGTTCTTGCTTTCACTTTCAGTAATGTCTTGGGACCACTGGTCAAGGTGGGAATAAATTGAATGCCCCAAAGCAAGGAGAAATAACCGTGAAACTGAATTTGATTTTCTCCAGCTGTGATAGTTGTAGTAATCACTAGGATGGAAACAAGAGCACTCTGAGGTGAGTGCAATATCCCCCGCCTCCGTTTTCTTTGAAGTTATATGTTACTGAAGGAGAGCAGTTTGCATCTTTTTCCATATAATTATTGAGGCAGAGCCAAATTATGATAAGCCACGAATATACAACGAAAATAATTTTATACAACCCATAGTTGTAGGTCAGGATCCCAAGGTGAACCTGTGTCACCTGTGTGGTGACCCTAAGAGCTTTACTCGTTCTATTGTAAGAGGGCATAGGGAATACTAACCTTGACTTTTAAGCTTTTGACCCCAAACCCATAGTCAGAGATCAGGGTCTCAGGGTGAACCTGTGTACCAAGTTTGGTGACCTATAGCTCTTTGTTGGCACCTTGGAGCTTGCGATCCCAAAACCATGGTCACACTTCAGGGTCTCATGGTGAACCTGTGTACGAAGTTAGGTGACTCTAACTTTACTCATTGTATAGTAATTGGACATAGGGAATGCCTGCCTTCACCTTTGACCTTTTAACCCCAACTCCAAAGTTCAGGGTCTCAGGGTGAATATGTGTACCAAGTTTGGTGACCCTAGCTTTACTCATTCTATAGTAATAGTACAAATGGAATACTAAATTTGACCTTTTGACCCCCAAACCATAGCCAGGTCAGGGTGTAAGCCATCCAAGATTTGTCTTAGATGCAACTGTGGTATAGATTTGAAAAACCTGTATCATTTCTTTCAGCATTTACTGTATTTACAAGATTTAGGGAAAAACTGGCTGCTGACCTTGACCTCAAGGTTTGTAAGTCCAGCAAAAATCACCCAATCAGAATTAAACAGCAATATGTGCATCATCAGTGTATATCAAACCCTGGCACCAAGTTTCAAAGCATCTGGAACAAAGCTGTAGGAGGAGTTGATTTCACAAGACAGTTACTGTCTATTAACTGAATTGAAATAGGACATTCACTTCATTCATTCATTCATCTTCTACCGCTTAATCCTTTTTGGGTTGCTTCAGTTCAGCTTTATTTATATACCGTCTTGAGACCTCTGCTCTCAAGATGGCCACGCTGCCTGTGTTTCTGGCTGCTGGTCGTCTCCGCTTGTTTGTCCTGTTTTTGATTGTGTTATTGTGTCTGGATTATGTGCAATCAGCCATTGTTTATGATTGCCAAGTGCTGCTGGATATTCGATCTTCCATGGTGGGATTTGGCTGTCATAATCAGGAGGGAAGATTCTTCCATCGGTCTCTGCGTCTGCAACTTCCCGTTGGTACCTGGGATCCCCGCTGTGGTTATACCGGCAGAAAGCGATCCAAACCTCGGGGAAGACGTGCAGGTGCCACGGTGAATTCCAGAAGGCTTGCTCGGCTTCGCCGTCTCGCTCGCTTCGCCTCATCTTCTCCTAATTCTGCAGCCGGCCTCTTTCCTGGATCCTGGCCCTCGGGTGTGCCCGGAGTGAGGCCATCATTTCTCCGGCCTGTTTTTCCTGCTGTACCGTGCCAACCGGCCTTCTCCCTGCTCCGAGCCAGCAAATCCCCTGCAGGTAGCCGGTGCCTATGTCACCTTTCACCAGCCCCCATTCCTGGCGAGACTGCTGCTGTTACAGAACCCATCCAGCTGGCGTTGCTAAACACACGTTCCATCGCAAATAAATCATTCTTTTTGAACGATTTATTTATTACTACAGGGCTGGATTTTTTATTTCTTGTTGAGACCTGGCAGAAAAGTGAGGAGTTTACCTCCTTAATTGAACTTTGTCCACCGGATTGTACCTTCTCCTGTGCTCCGAGATTGACAGGCCGCGGGGGTGGTCTGGCCATCGTGAACCGGCACCACTTCGTTACACGGACGGTGAGCCATGGAACATTTTCATCGTTTGAACTGATGATCTTAAAAATTGGCTCCTCAAACCCATTTTATTGTGTTTTAATTTACCGCCCTCCAGTAGTTTATGCATCTTTTTTATCTGAGTTTAGTGATTTTTTAACTTCTATTATCAAATTTGAGCGGATTTTATTACTTGGAGATTTTAATTTGCATATTAATGATCCCAATGACAGTTTTGCTGTGAATTTCTTGGGTATTATTGAATCTTTTAATTTTGTTTTGTGTCTATCTGGTCCTACGCATATAAAAGGAAATACACTTGATCTTGTTTTTACACTTGGTCTTAATGTGAATAATGTTCAGACTAAGGAGCTTCATGTGTCAGACCATTTTTGTGTTCTTTTTAATTTATCAGTTAAATCAGTCTGTTACACTGGCAAGTGGGTAAAATGCTCTCGTGTCATTGACCATTTGTCAGCTGTGAAATTTTCTGCTGCCTTTGACAGCAGTGTGGTTTTATTCTCTCATGATGACACTGAGAGCTTGGTCTGCTCTTTTAACTCACACTGTTCAAGCATCTTAGATGTAGTTGCTCCCTTTAAAACCAGGACTGTCCGTGCTGTTAATTCATCCCCCTGGTTAAATGATGATCTCTGTTGTTTTAGACGTAAATGTCGGAGGGTGGAAAGACTGTGGAAGTCCACTAAACTTGAGGTGCATCGATTGTACCTTAAGGAGCTGTTAATTGAATTTAACAATATGTTAAAAATGGCAAGAACTTCCTATTTTTCCAACATCATCTCCTCCAATAGTAACAATTCAAAGATCCTCTTCAGTACAATAGACAGTATAGTTAATCCTGTCAGTTCTTCTCCCCCTGTTTATTCATATAATGACTGTAACAAGTGTCTTTCTTTTTTTGTTGACAAGGTCACTGCTGTTAGGGCTGGTTTTACTCATTCCTTTCCCCTAATCCTTGATTGTCCTAACAGACAGGCCTTTTAAAGTGATTTTACCCCCAATTTCTTTTGAGGATTTGTTAGTGTTGGTGAGTTCCATGAAATCCTCCTCCTGCGTTTTAGATATTTTGCCTTCCTCAGTGTTAAAAGAGGTAATTGGCTCAGTGGGTACGTCTTTGGTTTATATCATTAATAGTTCACTTGAATCTGGTTGTGTACCCTCGTATTTTAAACATGCAGTTGTGCAGCCACTTTTAAAAAAAACCTAACCTTGATCCATCTGTTTTTAAAAACTTCAGGCCAATTTCTAAGCTTCCTTTTATTTCTAAGCTTTTAGAAAAAGTTGTTGCCAAGCAGCTCACTGACTTTCTGATTGAACATAATATTTCTGACAAATTTCAGTCAGGCTTTCGTCAGAAACACTCGACAGAGACCGCTCTTCTCAGGGTGTCAAATGATATTTTAATGTCATCAGACTCTGGCAAATGCTCTGTTTTAGTGTCATTAGATCTTACTGCAGCATTTGATACTATTGATCATTTTATTTTGTTACAAAGGCTGAGAGATTGGGTAGGTATTTCTGAAAAAGCTCTGGATTGGTTTTTCTCCTACCTTTCTGGTAGGAGCTTTTCCGTGGCTGTTGGCTCTTATTCATCTGACTCTGCTCCTTTAACCTGTGGGGTGCCTCAGGGTTCTATTCTGGGTCCACTTTTATTTGCCCTATATATCGTAGGTCCTTCCTACCAACGGCTGTCAGACTGTACAACCTAAGCAGGGCTTCTCGCAGAGATAGCAAAAAGACGTAACAAACTAATAGTTTTTTGAATGCAAAAGATGCAATAGACTTACACAATGGTCCCCTCCGGCATACAACTAGGAAAATACCGGTCGCTATGGAGGGTGAGAATATGTATGGGCACATAATCATACCATGTAGGATAACTAAGTAGATGGTTATGCTGTTTCATCCCATCTAGCAACAATGCTCTGCACTGTGTGTGTTTATATATTTACATATTTATTCCATCTAGCTACAATGCTCAGCACTGGGTGTGTTTATATTTATATATCTATATATTTATTCCATCTAGCTACAATGCTCCGCACTGTGTTTTTATATATCTACATATTATTCCATCTAGCTACATTGCTCCGCACTGTGTGTGTTTATATACTTACATATTTATTCCACCTAGCTGCAATGCTCCGTACTGTGGGTGTTTATATATTTACATATTTACTCCATCTACCTACAATGCTCTGCACTGTGTGTTTATACATTCATATATTTATTCCATCCAGCTACAATGCTCTGCACTGTGTGTCTGTGTGTGTGTGTATATATATATTTTATAGTAATATGTACATATGTATATTAGCTGCTCTTGCTTGCTTGTTTTTTTTCTTGCCTTCTGATTGTTGCTCTGAGTGTTGCTATCCCTGTGCTGTTGCAATCCTGGAATTTCCCCGTTGTGGGACTAATAAAGGCTTATCTTATCTTATCTTATCTTATATGCTGCCACTTGGTTCTATTATCAGCAAATTTAAAGGTGTGTCTTATCACTGCTACGCTGATGATTTACAGCTACTTTTCTCTTTTAAGCCTGACCATGTTGACAATTTAAAAATTATTCATGATTGTCTGTCTGCAATCAAGGACTGGATGTCGAGTAACTTTTTGCAACTTAATGCTGATAAAACTGAAGTCCTTATTGTAGCACCTAATAATCTAATTCCTAAGTTGGTTAATAGCATTGGTTCATTAAGCTCTAACGTGCGGTCTAATCTAAAAAATCTTGGTGTCATTTTCGATCAATTGATGAGTTTTGATCAGCATGTCAAATCTCTGACCCGGAGTTGTTTTTTCCACGTTAGGAATATATCCAAAATTAGGTCATTGGTTTCCTACACTCAGTTAGAAATCATTATTCATGCCTTTGTTTCTTCACGTTCTTGGACTATTGTAATTCTCTTTTTACATGTCTTAGCAAATCCTCTTTACACCGCCTACAGTTAGTCCAGAACGCTGCTGCAAGATTACTAACTAGGTCCAGTAGATTCTGTCATATCACTCCTGTTTTGGCCTCCTTGCATTGGCTTCCTGTAAATTATAGAATTGATTTTAAAGTTCTTGTTCTTACTTACAAAGCCATTCATGAAGAGACACCTTTTTATATTAGTGACCTGCTCTCTCTACACCAGCCCAGCAGGTCTCTCAGGTCTTCTCATCAGAATCTTTTGGTAGTTCCTAGTACTAGGCTCAAAACCAAAGGCGATAGAGCCTTTGCTGCTGTTGCTCCCAGACTGTGGAACTCCTTGCCTTTTGAACTTAGATCTGCACCTTCCATTGGTGTTTTTAAGAAGCAACTAAAGACCCACCTTTTTAGCCTGGCTTTTTAACTTTGTGCCAATTGTATTTTTATGTGCTTTTACTGTCTACTTTGTTTTACTGTTTTATGTGCCTGTGTTTTTATTTTGTTTTTTACCATGTTAAGCACTTTGTGACTGTCTGTGAAAGGTGCTCTATAAACTTATTTATATAGCGCCATTTCACAACAACAGTCATCTCATAGCACTCACATCATAAGCCAGGAGCTGTAACTCCTGCAAAAATCATCTGATCTGAGCCAAACTGCAATATGCACATCATCAGTGTATATCAAACCCTGGTATCAAGTTTCAAAACAATCGGAACAAAAGTGTAGGAGGAGTTGATTTCACAAAAGTGGGACGGACGGACAGATGGCTGGATGGACCGGCCCATTTGGTATGGGCTGGGGGATAGGGGATAATAAATGCATATGCCGTCTTTTTGCAGAAGGCTACAGTGTGATACAGTATTAAAACTCTCAGCAAGGAGTTTGGCTGATTTTTCACCTGTTAATGTGGGTGTTTAATCAAATAATAAATGGAAGCTAGAAAGCACCTGAAGAGTGCAGACCTCCACCAAGGCCTCATAGCTCCTCCACAGAATAAGAATACACCTAAATCCAATTAAAAGCTGAGATGTTCAACTTACCGCCATTTCAAAATGGTAAAGAATGCATCTATTCGTCTAGATCATCCAAAAAAAATTCTTATTCAATTTGTCCTTAGCCCATTTCCAACGTCTCCTGGAAAAAACCCCATCAAAACCAATAAATAACTTTTTAATAAATTTATGCTGTTACACACATACAATTGATAAGACAAAAGCAGCATAACCTCCTTGATGGAAATAACAAATGTACTGTATACTCTGCATATGTAGCAGCTGAACAATTTGTCATCCAAAATATGTCTAGTGCATCAAAAGTGGCTGTGAATGCGTTTACTACAAATGCAAATTGAATAGCAAAAGAGAAATATTTGTCAGTGTTTGTTTGCATACATTAGCATTTTTTGTGTATCTTTGTGAGTGTGCGTTCCTCTAAAATGGAGTACATCTGCAACTCAGACACCTGCATACAGCTTCACACCCAGAATCCGATGTATTTCATAAATACTATTTGGCAGAATAACTCATTAATGTGCTGTCACAAGCTATTCAAACCCCACAGAGTAGACATAAAAGTTTTAAAACATTTTAATGCATCTTCAGTATGCTGTACTGTACCAATAAGATATGCATAGAGTATGTATTGACTCTAATATCTGGCAGCAATTTATTACAATTTCAACTGTGAAAGCTCTTACTGGTTGGAGCCAGGGGGTGGAGGAGAGAAGTAAATATTCAAACTGAGCACAAGGACAGATCTGCATCCTCACTGGAGTGCTGCTTCCATCCATAAAATGGAGTGCCATTGATCATCGTGAGGTCAATAGAGTGTGTGAGTGATTGTCTTTGTGTCCTTCTTTTCCTGACACATTAACACAGATCGATTTGCTGAAGTCAGGGGGACAAAAGCAAAGTAGCCTTGTTTACCGGTGACAGAAGGTACGATTGGGCCAGTTTTAGCTTCAATCACAGACAGCTGGAGCAGTGAGGTCTGATTTGGGTCAAACGCTTTTACAGACTGCTTCATCCTGTTTTTACCACATATTAGTTAAACAAAAAAATTGATGCAAATATGACTGGTCTATTTGCATGCGTCACATTATTCAAACGTCAGTTTTTGTTCATTGTAATCCAAGAACTATTGTGCAAATTCTGAAAATTCTTCAAAACTATGCCACTTCCACCCCCCCCCCCTTACCAAACTGTGTGTCCTGATTGGCAGGATAAAACAGCTCACGTGCAGGGAACGACACCAGAGTAAACACACGAAGCACACAGAGAAACTAGTTTTCACAAATTATTGATTCCAAAAAGAGAACTTCGTTAACGAAAGACGCCACTCGCCAGAGGAGGACACAGCCTGTAATGGGAGACGAGAGCAAGTTAGCGCAGGAGGGAGACAGGTAAAGGAAAAATAGAACAGCACTTACATGGGATAAGCTGAGAGCCCGGCAGTCGAACCCAGCATGAAACTGCGAACCAGGAGAGGACGCTGGTGGGCAGGAGTAGAGCTGGGTGAGGTGTCTGACTGGGTGGAATGAGGCAGCTGAAGTGGTGATGATGAGGGTGGGGCAGGTGAGCGCACAACGAACCCCGGAGAGACACACCACAAAGATGACAGCAACCTGGAGGAGAGAAGAGAAGAGGAATCTTAATAATAATTCCTTGGAGGTTGAATAATCACTTACTTGCTTTAAAGGCAGTATACCCAATGAGCCAGCACTGAAGCATTGAAGAATTGGTCCTTATAAGCGCTGGCAGGGAAGAAGTAGCAGGTGCGTCTCATCACGCAGGTCAGTGATTGCCTGCGGAGCCGGGGAAAGGCTAGCAGGAAGGGAGGGGGTGTGCGCGCTCACCTGAATATGACACTGTGTTTCTCCAGACCTGCTAAAATTGTGAAATGAGCTCAGTGTGTGACAGCAAGGGAAAGGGAGGACAGCGTGTCAAAAAGATGAGGACTTAGAGTGTTAAGGAATGAAAAAAAAGACACTGTGACCCAGTGAATGATTGATGGTTGTCTTCCTGTGTCATTTTCTCTGTTATTTTATCTCTGCTGTTCGGCCTCCTAACAAAAATGTCCATATGAATATAATTTACACAAGCTAAATTAAAATAAGACACCCAGTATGCAACTTCCAATGCAAATGTTTAGGCCAAATACCGGTGCACATTCCCCACCCCCCACCCCACCAAACACTGTGCTGACATTGTGTACTGCCAGATGTTTTGTAGGTTAGGTTGAGGAATTTCAACCCACAGAGTTGAATTTGTGTGAACTTTACAGTCTGGCATTGTTTGCAATAATCCAGAATATTCATCCATCCATTCATTCATTCATTCATTCATCTTTTTAACTGCTTGGTCCTTTTTTGGGGTCACAGGGAGGCTGGAGCCTATCCCGGCGTCTTTGGCCGAGAGCCAGGGCACACCCTGGACAGATCGCCAGTCCGTTGCAGGGCCCACACAGAGTGACAGACAACCATTCACTCTCACATTTACACCCAAAGACAATTTATCCCCTGTTAACCTACCATGCATGTCTTTGGACTGTGGGAGGAAACTGGAGTATATGGTGAAAACCCACACAGACACGGAGGGAACATCTCAAGTCCACACAGAAAGGTCACCACTGGCCAAGGGTAGATTCGAACCCGCAGCTTTCTTGCTGTGAGGTGACAGTGCTAACCTTGTACCACCCAGCTGCCCCAATTAAGAACATTCTTGAAAAAAATGATGCAGAATACCTCAGTTTGATATAAATAATAGTGAACTTGTGGTGACCCAGCACATTGCGAATGGACATTATCTCACACCCATCAGGGCAGGAGGAAGGGCAGGACAATAGTCATACGGACAAAGGCTCCGGGGGGCAATCAGACTGGACTGTATGTATTGCGCCCCCCGAGGACGGAAAGGAAATCCGGGTGCCAGCTGATGTCATGCTAATGATATGTACTGACTGATGTGTATTAGATGACAATCACTATGCTAATGTGCCATGCATTCTGTCTGTATAACGTGTATAAAAGAGCTTGTTACACATGCCTCAGCAGCGCAGTAGCTCACATGAGCTACGAAGCATGTTTCAGTATGTTGGAGGAATAAAACCTTGTACCCTTCCAGCTCGTTGCCTCTCGCCTGTTCTATTACCTCTACAAGCTTAACCTTTAGTATACTTCAAAAAGTAGGATTTAAAAGTGCTCTCAAGCTAACAAGTGTTTTAACTGACAAATTTAACATGGGCATATTTTGGGTTGTTTCTAATCTATTTATGATTAGTGCAAATGCTTTATAAATTTGTTGTGAGCTTGAATTTATACTGTTTTCATGCTTTGGTTCGATGTTTATAATGAGTAACTGTGTCTTAAAGCATGTTAAAAGGGAAAATTGTGTCTTTGAACAACCAGTGAATAAGGAATAATCTCTATTCCTTTTTCATTTGTGCCAAATTTCCATTTCTCTTCTGTTATCAACCTACAGCCAACATTGTTTTATCTAAAAATGTACCTCTGAAAATTCTATTTTATTACAGCTGATGAATGACAAAGATTAAACTGTCAAATTGTACATATCAAAATTTAAATTCTTTACATGACTTTGCAGAAAGTAAGGCCAACTGCTTTATACATGCCTGCAGGGTCAGACTGCAGCAGAGACTTACTATATGCCAGTAACAGTAAGGTTGCAGTTTTCTTTCCTCAGCTAACAATGTAAACAGCTCAAGGCTTCATGGGCTGTCAGCTCGTTCTGATGTTGGGAGAGGCAACACCTGTTAGATGTGGAAGCAGGATGGAGACCCTTCACTTGAGCCAGAGTAAGTAATGGCTGGCATCACCACGCAAGCACATCTGCTGTTTCCCGTCAGGAGAGGATGGAAACCCTCAGACAGCTTGTCCAACAAACTGTATGGACTTGGCTGCTGGAGATGGTGTCTGTTGGGCTGCTGTATATAGTTTAAGCTGGTGATAAAACAGATGGAATATCTAAAAAGGAGAGCTGGTATATAGAGAAGGTTGTTGTATCAAGTGTGTCAGGGTCGGAGGTGTGTGCAACATACGTACGACACTGAAGTTAAAGCCACAGTGGTTTCCAAGAAAATATTTTCCCACCATTCCAGTAATGTATTTTCAGACCTGTATGTTTTTATACAGGATGTCCAATGAAAAAATAATAATTTGCTGATAGAATTGGAGCAGTATTTAATATGATCATACTTGGTCTTTGTTCAATTAATTCATTCAAACGTTCCCATTACTGAATACCCATGCTTTTCATTTGCATACAATGCCTATTACAAGTGCTCACCACCTTGGATGTCTTTCCTGTTATTGCCTTTACAAATGGAATCATGGTCATTGAAATTTGCCTTTTCTTTTCCTAAACAACAACAACAACAACAACAACAACAACAACAACAATAATAATAATAATAATAATAATAATAATAATAATAATAATAATAATAGCCAGACAGCCATGTCCGAGCAATACTAGTATCCGCTCAGTCCTTACTGGCGGTGTCCTTCTGTTGAGGTTTGTGCCCAGGCTGGGCAGAAGAGAGAACCCAATAGCTGTGATACTAGTTTGCTGATTTATTAACAGAAAATAAGACTCAGCTCATGGCTGGGCACACAAAAGAGAGTAAATCCAAACACCGTGGAGCAAATAATAGTAATTCCAACAAAGAAGTGCAGACAATGTGGTGGTAACATAAGGACGCTGCAGGGATTAATGTCTGCGGCCAGCATATGTAGGGGAACAGTGATTAACAAAACAATGGGCAGCTGTGAATGATTAACAACATAAGGACGAGGCTAAATGGAAAATGCACTATGCTAACAGGAAGTAAACAAAGCGTACCGTGAAAATAAGAGTCCATACAGAAACGATAATAAATAATGGCAATAATGATACAAATAATAATAATTAAAAAGAGTCCAAAAAGGGAACATGAGGCATGGACAGGGATAATGATAACAGTAATGATAATAATAAGTCCAAAAGGAGAACATAAAGCGTGGACAGGGTCTAACCCTGTCCAGACCATGACAGTACCTCCCCTTTAAGGGTCAGATTCCAAACGACCCTAGAAGAGAGAGAAAAAGGGGAAAAAAAAGAAGGGGGGTCATGGAAGGGGGCTAGAACATAGCTAACCTCAACATGAACCCTCCGACTAGAGTGGGGGGAGGAAGGACATGGAGGGGGGCTAGAGCATAGCCATCCTCAGCATGTACCTCCCAACCAGAGAAGGAAGGAGATAAAGGAGAAAGGCGAGAGGACACGGAGGTGGGCTGGAACTAACTAACTAACTAACTAACCTGCACTTATATAGCGCTTTTCTAGTCACAAAGACCACTCAAAGCGCTTTCATTAATACTAACCCTCTATTCTAAGGGCCTATAGGAAACAGATATCTAGGGACAATTTAGAACAGCCAATTAACCTAACATGCATGTTTTTGGCATGTGGGAGGAAACCGGAGAAATCCCGGAGTAAACCCACGCAACACGGGGAGAACATGCAAACTCCACACAGATCACTGTTGGTCGGGGGCTGGGATCGAACCCACGATCCCCACAATCCCCCGGCCAAGGGTAAACTGTGCTGCCGCAGTGCTAACCACTGCGCCACCGTGCAGAAGAACCGTGAGATAGCACCGTGAGATGGAACGCAGTCCATCTCAACATGAACCTCCCAACCCTGAGTGAAAGAGAGATAGGGGAGGGGGGGAGGAGAGAGGACACGGAGGTGGGTTGGAACGCATTGGAACGCAACCCATCTCGACATGAACCTCCTGACCATGGAAAGAAAGGGGGAGGGGTATAGCCCACCACAAGGTGAACCTCACAACCCTGAGTGGGAAGAGGGATCAGGGAGGAAGGAGAGGGGACAGTGAGGTGGGCTGGAATGCAACCCAGCTCAATGTGAACCTCCCAACCCCAAGTAAACAGAGGGACAAGAGGGGAGAAGAGAAGACACGGAGGTGGGTTGTAATGCAACCCATCTCAAAGTGAACCTCCTGACCATGGAAGGAAAGGGGGAGGACATGGAGGTGGGCTGGAGTGCAGCCTATCTCAAGATGAACCTCACAACCCCGAGTGGGGAAGGGGGCTCAGGAATGGGTACAACAAAAATAACTCAGCACAAAAACAATAACCCCAAAATAGGAACAACTAAAGTGAAACACAACAAAATACCACAAAACAATTATGCATTTTTTTGCTCCTTTTTTTCCACGTTTGTTTTTCACAATAGTATGCAGTCCAAGGTTGGATAATGGGGAACAGAGGTGGCTGGGTGGCCGACCCCAGTCTGTGGACCACTCGATGAAGGGGAACAGTCTGTTGAGTGGTCTGCCCAAGTCCATGGGCCACCTGATGAAGGAAGACAGTCCATCGGGTGGTCTACCAAAGTCCATGGGCCACCTGGTGAAGAGAGACAGTCTGTCGGGTGGTCTGCCAGAGTCTATAGACCACCCGGCAAAGGAGGACAGTTTTTCTGGTGGCCGTCCAAGGTCTGTAGGCCACCAGATTGAGAAATTCTGGTCAGGAGGCCAGCCAAGATCCCGAGCCAACCCGGCTGCCACACTGGCTACCCCAGGGGGCTGATCTGGCAGCAACTCTGTGGTAGGACTGTCAATGCTATCCTCCCGGGCCACAGATTGTAGGATGTGTACCTCCTGCAGTGACGTTGATGGTGAAAGTTGGGCCCCCTGGAGCACAGGAGGTAATGATTGGACCCCCTGAGGCACACAGGAGGCGATGGTGGGATGCAGTTCTCCAGCAGCTTCAACCTCAAAGTAGCCACCTCGGACGAAGGAGGAGAACAGGAGGTTGGTGAGATGATATAACAGTCACTAGCAGCAGAGACTGATGGGGAGGGCCCAGAAGTGGGTGGGATCTGCGCTTGGGTCCCCCCATCAGAACCAAGGCAAGTCCTTTCCAAAACTGATGTTGGAAATAAGGGAAAGGGTACTTGCCTTGACTCCTGGTCTCCTGCTGCCAGGGTGACGACCTCTGGATGAAATGGTGACTGGGGCGCACTGACCTCAGGATGAGATGGCTGGGGCACGCTGACCTCAGGATACGACGGCTGGGGTGCACCAACCTCAGGATGAGATGGCTGGGGCGCGCCAACCTCAGGATGAAACAGTGACTGGGCCGAAGAGCATCCAGCCCAGATGCCAAGGAATCCCTCTCCGACATAGCCACCTCGGACGGGAAAGGCGGGGGGGGGGGGGATAATTGAACACCACCCAAATGCACAGTAATTGAGACAGGCGGCGAGGGGTCAGCAACCCGTGGGTGCTTGGGCTGACACCCCCCATCAGGACCAAGGCAAGACATACAAATTGATGGAATAATGATTTGCAACAATGCTTGACTTACTCCCTCCTGCTCAGTTGCCGGTAAAACCCCAGGTCGTGCTGCAATGGGCGAGGCAACCTCGGGTGAAGCTGCAGACGAAGCGGTCTCAGCAGGAGTGTGCACATGGAGGGGAGCAGTCTCTGCAGGGGCATGCATGTGGAGGGTAACAGTCTCTGCTGGAATGTGCATGTGGAGAGAAGTAATCTCTGCCGGTGAAAAGGAGCAGTCACTGCTGAAGCACTCACCCTCTCAGATGTGGAGGCCATGGAAGTGACGATGACCTCGGAACGAAGAGGGACAGCAGGGGTGAGAGGTGGCAAAAAAAGGAAGTGGCAGCATTAACGTGTGGCGAGGGGCCAGAAACAGCAGGTGGCTGTGACTGGGAACCCTCGCTCGGAGCAAGGCATTTGTTAAAACAAATGAAGGTACTTGCCTTGCTCCGCCCTCTGTCACTGCTGGAGCTGCTGGAGCTGCTGCTGGCGTAGGGATGACAGCCTCGGGGTAAGCTGCCGGAGTAACGACCTCAGGATGAGCTGCTGAAACGGTGGCCTTGGGATGAGCCGTGGGAATGGTGGCCTCAGGACGAGCTGCAGGAGCGACAGCCTCCAGATGAGCTGCAGGAGGGGCAGTGGGCGAGGCAGTCAGGGAGGAGCAGCAGGTGAGGCGGCCGTGAGAGAAGCAGCTGGTGAAGTGACTGGGAGAGGAGCAGTAGATGAAGCGGCCGGGAAACAGGATGAGACGGCTAGGGCACGCCGACCTCAGGATGAAACAGTGACTGGGGCCGAAGGGCATCCAGCCCAGATGCCAAGGAATCCCTCTCCGACATAGCCACCTCGGACGGGGAAGGCGGGGGGGGGGGGGGGGGGGGTAATTGAACGCCACCCAAATGCACAGTAATTGATACAGGCGGCGAGGGGTCAGCAACCTGTGGGTGCCTGGGCTGACACCCTCCGTCAGGACCAAGGCAAGACATACAAATTGATGGAATAATGATTTGTAACAATCATTATTCGGCCGCTTCACCTGCTGCCTGAGGTGAGGTGAGGTGACCTTACTGAACACAAAGACAGTGGTAAAGCATTCCACAGTTTTGGTGCCACTGCCTGAAAGGCCCGATCACCTCGAGTTTTAAAATGGGTTTGAGGGACAGCCAGTAAATGTTGATTTGAGGACCTCAGAGACTGTGAGGGGTTATACACTTTAAGCAGCTCAGTGATATATTTGGGGGCCTGATCATGAATGGTTCTAAAAACAAGGACTAAAATTTTAAACTGAATCCTAAAATCAACTGGGAGCCAGTGAAGTGATTCTAAAACCGGTGTAATGTGTGCCCTTTTCTTAGTGTGACTTAAAACTCTGGCAGCCAAATTTTGGACAACCTGGAGGCGTTGAAGGTGCTTTTGGCTCAGACAAGTAAAAAGACTATTACAGTAGTCTAAGCGAGAAGAAAAAAATGCATGAATAATCATCTTTAGTTCCACCTTCAACACTTCGACTTGTCTCCCCTAGCAGCGGGGCTTCTCCTCCTCCTCCTCGGATTTCCTCCTCATCGCCACAGTACCAAGCCCCACGCTCACCTAGCAACACGGAGCCACGGAGCCAGCAAGAGTCTCCCAGCGCCACCTGCAAGTAAGCAGCACACTTTGTTACATCGTCTTACTACGAGCTGCATTAATCCCCCTGTGCTTGTGTGTTTCCAGGGTTGCCAGGTCGCAGCGGGACTCGGTCAGCTCCAGCTGTCCTCCAACTTCACACTCACCCACACATCCACACTCATAACACTCACTGATTTAATAAATAATTGTCAAACGGTCATACTCGTGTCAGTGTCTGTCTCCTGGGTCAAGCAATCACGTCAGTACGACTCAGTCAAGACGATCCAGCAGACAGCGCGCTGACGCACCGTCTTAACACTCTTAACGCCCGAGTAGACCTAATTGCCCATCAACAGACAGTTATTCTAAATCAATTGACTCAAATTAACAGCTGGCTGGATCGCCTGGAAGGACGCCAGGCGTTCCCCCCGGCCACGGGGGAGCCACCAGCCCCTGCCAATTCACCTGCTAGCCAGGCCCACCAACCCTCCTTACCTCGCCTCACTCCTGTGCCTACCCCCGCCCGCTTTAGCGGCAAACTCGGGGAGGCACAAGGCTTCCTGCTGCAGTGTGAGACTGTTTCACCGTGTCCCGGGAGATTTTCCCACAGATCACAGCAGAATAGGGTATTTTTCCAACCTGCTTGAGGGCCGAGCGTTAGCTTGGGCCTACGCGATTATGGCGAAGCCCAGCTACGCTCATTTAACGTACCAACAATTTGTAGCAGAGTTCTTGGAAGTTTTTGATCACACTGATCGGGACACAGTGTTAACAGACTGTCTTTTGAACCTTCGGCAGGGCAGTAAATCTGCAGCCAGTTTCGCTGTGGACTTCCGGGTATTAGCTACAGAGGTGGGGTGGGAGGATTCGGCTCTGTGCAGTATTTTTCTCCGCAGCCTTAGCCCAGAACTGAGGGATGAGCTAGCGGCACGGGATAAACCAGACAAATTAGGCAAACTGATCTCCCTTACCATTAGCCTCGACAACAGGTTGAAGGAGCGGGCAGCCGAAAGTAGAGCTGCTAGTCGCTCGATTCAATCACGCCCCCGCTCCTCTTGGCCATCTCTGCCAGCTCTGCCTCCCCCGGAGGAACTTCCGGGGCAGGAGGAGATGAGCTTAGGGCAATCAGGTGTCTTGGCGGCTGAGAGACAGCGTCGAAGGGGAGGTCCGTGGGTCACAGTAGGGGGACTCACGGATGTAGACCAGAAAAAGCCCCTCACCCGTTGTCTCATTGCTATCAGACTGATCTACAAACACAGGGAACATTCTACACATGGTCTCATTGACTCTGGAGCTGAGCAAAGCTTCATTTCAGAAGACCTGGCAACCCGTTTGGGCCTCAGCTGTCAACCACTCTGTCCGCCTGTCAAACTTATCACGCTGTCAAAGACCCCGCACACCACTGTTTCCCACCAGACGGCCCCTGTGTCAGTGATCATTTCTGGAAACCATCGGGAGGATATCCGGTTCTTGGTGTTGTCCATCTCCACCTCGCCTATTATCCTGGGTTATCCGTGGCTGTGACTACACAACCCCTCGTTTGATTGGCAGGCGGGAAACATCACAGCATGGAGCCCCTTTTGTCTCAGCGCCTGCCTTCAGTCTGCAGCATGTGCTCCCTCCGTTTCAGTGACACCCCCCCACATCCCCGCCCCCGGACCTGTCCAGAGTACCAGAGGTCTATCACGACCTGGGAGCAGTCTTTAGCAAGTCACGGGCGCTGTCCTTTCCCCCCTACGACTGTGCGATCAACCTCCGGACGGGGGCTCCGCTGCCGGCGAATCGTTTATACTGCCTGTCAGCTCCGGAGCAGGAGGCCATGGACACGTATATCAAGGAGTCCCTCAGCTCCGGAATCATCCGTCCATCCTCCTCGGTGGTGGGGGCAGGATTCTTTTTCGTGGGAAAAAAGGATGGCTCCCTATGTCCCTGTATCGATTTTCGGGGTCTAAATGAGATCACCATCAAGGACAAATATACACTGCCCCTCATGAACTCGGCCTTTGACTCCCTCCAGGGGGTGTCATGGTTCATGAAACTGGACCTTTGCAACGCCTATCATCTGCTGCGCATCAGGGAGGGCGACGAGTGGAAGATGGCTTTCCGGACCCCAAGCGGCCACTTTGAATACCTGATGATGCTGTTTGGGTTAACCAACGCTCCGGCCATCTTCCAGCGTCTAATCAACGACGTCCTCCGGGACTTCCTGAACTCCTTCGTGTTTGTGTATCTAGATGACATCCTGATCTTCTTATGTACATTGGAGGAGCACCAGGTGCATGTTTGACGGGTCCTGCAGCGCCTCCTGGAGAACCAGCTATTTGTCAAGGCCGAGAAGTGTGAATTTCATACCTGCTCAACGTCCTTCTTGGGGTTTATTATTGCCCATAACCAGGTGCTCCCGGACCCGGCCAAGGTCAAGGCGGTGGTGGATTGGCCCACTCCCACATCCAGGAAACAATTGCAGGGGTTTCTGAGATTTGCCAACTTTTACCGTCGCTTTGTGCCGAAGTTTGGGATCATCGCCAAGCCCCTGACCAGCCTCACGTCCCCCAAGACCCCCTTCCGCTGGAGCGAGGAGGCTGCTGCGGCATTCGGGAAGCTGAAGGAGGAGTTCGCTTCTGCCCGTGTCTTGACTCAGGTGGACCCGGACCTGCAGTGCTTGGTGGAGGTGGACGCCTCGGATTCTGGAGTTGGGGCGGTTTTTTCCCAGCGCTCTCCCGTGGACGGGGTGATCCTTTCTTCTCCCACCGGCTGACGACTGCCGAAAGGAACTATGGCATCGGGGACAGGGAGTTGCTGGCTGTCAAGCTCGCCCTGGAGGAGTGGAGGCACTGGCTGGAGGGGGCTGCCCAGCCGTTCATCGTCTGGACAGATCACAAGAACCTTGAGTATCTCCGGACGGCTAAGCGGCTAAACTCCCACCAGGCTCGCTGATCTCTCTTTTTTGGGCGGTTTAATTTTACCATCACCTACCGGCCAGGGAGCAAGAACACCAAGCCGGACGCCCTCTCCAGGCAGTTCGAGGCAGAGTCGTCTGGGGATCAGGAAGAGACCATCCTGCCTTCATCCTGTGTGGTGGGCGCCCTCGTGTGGGAGATCCGGGACAGAGTCAGGAAGACACAGGAGAATGAGCCCGACCCGGGTGGGGGTCCCCCGGGCCAATTGTCCGTCCCCTCGTTGGTCAGGAGTGAGGTCATCCAGTGGGGTCACGCCTCCAAGTTGGTGTGCCACCCGGGAATCGCCTGCACCATCGACCTGCTCCGGAGAGCCTTCTGGTGGCCAGGGCTGAGGAGGGATGTTACCAACTATGTCCGGGCCTGCGCCCAGTGCGCCACCAGGAAATCGTCATCTTCCCCCCCGGCAGTTCTCCTCCATCCTCTGCCGGTCCCTTCTCGCCCCGGTCCCATATGGCTCTGGACTTCGTGACAGGCCTGCCCCCTTTGGACCATTTCACCTCGGTGCTGACGATAGTGGATTGTTTCTCCAAGGCAGCCCATTTTGTGCCACTCTGGGGGTTGCCTTCGGCACGGGAGATGGCGGATCTTCTGGTTCAGCACGTGGTTCGTCTTCATGGCATCCCTGCAGACATTGTCTCGGACCGAGGCCCGCAATTTGTTTCCCAGGTCTGGAAGGCGTTTTGCACGGCATTGGGGGCCACGGCGAGTCTCTCCTCGGGGTATCACCCTCAGAGTAACGGCCAGTGCGAGAGAGCCAATCAGGAGCTGGAGGCTGCGCTCCGCTGCGTCATTTCTTCATGTTCCTCGTCCTGGAGTACGTTTCTGCCCTGGATTGAGTACACACACAACACCACAGTGTCCTCAGCAACGGGAGTGTCCCCCTTCAAGGCATCTTTGGGGTATGACCCCCCACTGTTCCCGGAGGAGGAGAAGGAGGTGGTTGTCCCTTCTGTGCAGGCTCATGCCAAGCGTTGTCGCCGGATCTGGACCATCACCCGTAAGGCCCTCCTCAAGACCGCGGAACGCAATACACAGGGGGCCAACCGTCACAGGAGACCTGCCCCGGATTATAAGGTGGGTCAACAGGTTTGGCTATCAACAAAGAATATCAGTGTGCCGGCCGAGAAATGCAAGTTAACCAAGCATTTCATCGGTCCATTTGAGATCTCTCGGATCATTAACCCAGTGACTGTGCGCCTAGCTCTCCCCCCTTCCTTGCGCATCTGCCCCTCTTTTCATGTCTCCCAGGTGAAGCCCTACATCTCCGGCCCCCTGTGCCCGCCCCCCACGGCACCTCCCCCCCCCACCGAGGATGATCAACGACCACCCGGATTGGGGGGTTACCGCCATCTTGGATGTCCGCCGGCGGGGTTGAGGTCTTCAGTATTTGGTGGACTGGGAGGGATATGGTCCTGAACACCGTTCCTGGATTCGCCCCGCGTTGATTCTTGACAAACAGCTCATCCGCGATTTCCATCGGGCGCATCAAGGTAGGATGGGGCAGGTGCCTGGAGGCACCTCTAGAGGGGGGAGTACTGTCATGGCGGCCGCTGGGCCGTCATCAGCCCCGGCTGCGCACACACCTGCCGCCAATAACCAGCAGGCCTTAAAAGCCGGTGTCACTGACTGCTCAGCACGGAGTCGTCTGTCTTCTTCGCCACGCAACGCGTCACGGACCCAACCTCTAGCCAGAGCATCCACGACGCACCATCGTCAAGCCTCGTCACGTAAGCCACAGAATAACTCACCTTGTCAGAGTATTCTCCCCTGTGCACAGGTGGACCTCCCTGGGGGTGGACTTGTCTCCCCTAGCAGCAGGGCTTCTCCTCCTCCTCCTCGGATCTCCTCCTCATCGCCACAGCACCAAGCCCCACGTTCACCTAGCCACACGGAGCCACGGAGCCAGCAAGAGTCTCCCAGCGCCACCTGCAAGTAAGCAGTGCACTTTGTTACATCGTCTTACTACGAGCTGCATTAATCCCCCTGTGCTTGTGTGTTTCCAGGGTTGCCAGGTCGCAGCGGGACTCGCTCAGCTCCAGCTGTCCTCCAGCTTCACACTCACCCACACATCCACACTCATAACACTCATTGATTTAATAAATAATTGTCAGACAGTCATACTCGTGTCAGTGTCTGTCTCCTGGGTCAAGCAATCATGTCATTATAAAAGCAAAAAGGAACATCAATACTGGAATGACTGGAAACTATGGCCAAATAACACAGGGCCCTTAGTGGGGAAAAATGTAAATGTATGCTATATAAGAGCATAGTAACGGCTGAACTAAGCTGGAATTACAGCATGAAACCAGAAAAACACTGCTTTGCCTTAAACACCATGCACACATTAGCATTTATAACTGAACATTACACAAAATAAAAATTACCACCCCTGCAGTACTGACTAAAGAACAATTTTAAAAAAGATCCTCAAGTTGAAATTATTGCAAATATGCTGTATAGCATTCAGCTGCAAAATGCAACTATTGGTCTAAAGTGAACTGCTGAACCTTTAAAAAGGCTTGCATAAAGAAGAATTTCTTGTTTAACTATGCATTTGGGGAGTGAATCTATAATAACAGAAAAAAACACATCCAGAGAATACAGCAACAATCTTTTTAAAGCATTAATCTAAATGCCAATCATCAGTCACTACATGAACTGCTAACCCCCTCTCTGCCAAAAATTTAACAACAGCCACCACTCTTCTCAGAACTTCGTTCCAGTAACCACATTCAGACTCAAACTGTTTTTGCAACTCATTGTCTATTCTTCCTCTACTGGATGCAAGGGTTACATATGTCAAAATTGCCTTTTTATGATGCTCACTGTTCTCGTGGTCTCGAATGTGCTCTGTTGCATGTTTCCAGTCACTAAACCCGATTTCTAAGCATGACTGACAGTTGCCATCACTGTATATGCGAAAGGCAAAACAATATAAACAGCCAGTGGAAGGAGAATAGACAAGCCATTGTCTTGACACAGACTCACTGTTTGCAAGTTTGTGATCGAAGTGGCACTTTGAGAAAAACCTTTTCTGTTGTTTGTATGAACGTTCAGATGCTCCGAAATCTGCATCCTTATTTTGGCAGCGCTCCGGTCCCTTTGTGGCCCAGTATTCCCGGACAGCATTAGTGATATTTCCCCAGAGAGCAGGATCAATGATGTAGGAATTGTTAACTCTTCCAACAGGTGTTTTGTAACTTTGATGACCGGGGAAGGCTTCTGTGGCCGGTAAAGTGAAGCCCTCTGATGGATTAACAGACAGCGGCTCCGCCTCTGCCAGTACGTCCGTGTCAGCATTTCCAGTGCTAACAGTTTGATAAACATTTAGCTTTGACTGTACAGTTGGCGTCTGTCCGGCTGTATTGCTACTTTAAAAAAAAAAAAACCAGTCAATTTAGGAGTGTTTTTCAAAACCTCATTTTCATGTTCATCTTTTTCTTTCCTCTTCTTTCTTTTTTGAGCGCTGCTATCGTATTTTCGAATGTCCACCATAACATCACTCATTTTGTGGAGGAATGATCAGATGAGCTGCCAATTCTGACAAGATTGAACTCTGGGCGCCAAAGCATTCAAAACATTTATACCATCTCTCTCCTCCTCCTTGGCACCAACAGCGCATACATTCACACCTAGTCCTCCAGATCTCAATACACATATCTTCACACATTTCACCCCACTGGGCGTCTAAGGTGCCTACATTTGCATCTCTTAGTTCCCCCCCCGCCCCGGGTGCCAAAGCGCCTGCATTTGCATCGCCTACCTGAGGTGCATACCTTTAACCTTCTTGCCACTGTCACTACACCTCAACAAATATAAAGTTGATATACCAAAGCAAAAAAGGAGCATTTCTTTCGGGGCCCCTAAAGAGGCAAGGTCCCTGGGCTGCTGCCCCAGTAAGCCCTCTGGATAATCCAGCCCAGGTCCCAGTGGCAGAATGTAAAGCAAAAATAGAATGGGTCCTAGAACTGAGCCCTGTGGTACCCTACATGAATACTGTGCTGTTTCAGAGGAAATCTGATTCACAAACACGTTAAAGCTTCTGTGGGTGAGGTATGATGAGAATCATTTTAAAACAGAACTAGACAGCCCCAGCTCTTTGAGTCTGTTGATCGATGATCAATCATCATACCTCACCGACAGAAGCTTTAACATGTTTGTGAATCAGATTTTCTCTGAAACAGCACAATATTCATCATTATACGTCATTATATCATTATACAGACTTATACATAATTATACATCATTATACAATGATCAACAGTATCAAAGGCTGAAGAAAGATCCAATAAAACCAGAACTGCAGTGTCATCCGCCATCATAATGTCACTGGAGACTCTGACTAAAGCTGTTTCAGTAGAATGATTGTTTCAAAAGCCCGACTGAAATTTATCCATGATATTACAATTTGCCAAAAATGACATAAGATGCTCAGGCACTACCTTTTCCAAAATTTTTGATGTCAAAGGAAGTCTATAAATTGGCCTATAATTTTTTGGCTGTGATGGATCCAAACTTGGCTTCTTAAATGCTGGTTCAACCACTGCATGTTTAAAGGAGATAGGAACCACACCAGCTGAAAGTGAAATGTTTATCAGTTCAACAACTGAGGACCAATTGACTCAAAAACTGCTAAAAACAGCTCAGTAGGGAGAACATCAGCAAGGGAAAAGGAGGGTTTCATTTTCTGCAGCAAAACAATGATGTCCTGAAGGATCACAAGATTAAAAGTGGACCAAGTACAGGGTGAGGATATAACACTGTCACAGTTAAAAGAAGATGATGACAAAATGTTATCCCTGATATCTGTGATCTTGTCAACAAAAAAATAAGAAATTTGTTACTCTTTGCTTTACAGAACACAGGAATTAGAGGGACAGCAGGTGAGATAAGAGTGTTAATTGTATCAAATAAGACTGGGATTTTTCTTATTTGTGAGGATTATTTGTGAAAAATGCTGATTCCTGGCATCCCTCAGCATATCATTTAAAGAGGCTCTAAGCTCCCTTAGATGGAGTTTGAACCTCCAATTGGGTAGATTTCCATAGGCGTTCTACCTTATGACAATTTTTCCTAAAGGACTGAATGGAGCCATTTATCCAAGGGTGAGACTTTTTAGGAGAGGCAAGGATAGATTTCACCGGTGCTACTTTGTCTAAAATAGCCATACAGTGGCTGTTTAAAATCTGAGTGAAAGCATCAGGATCTTTAATTCCCATCAATAAGTATTTTGCTGATTCAGGGAATGCTGCTGAGAAGCATCCCTTCAGCATGATGCTGACCCCACCATGCTTCTCAGTGGGATGATGTGTTTGTGGTGATGTGCAGTGTTTGGTGTTGTGTGTTGGTGTTCCCTTCAATTTCATCTGCAGAAGCTCTTGAAATTGGAGAAATCAGCTTTCTCTCTGACATTGAAAATCCAGATTTATTGACCATGGTTCCATTTATATAAGTGATGAAAGGGGAAACATCCATATGGATGAATACTTTTTGTATACACTGTATTTTTGTGCTTGAATGCTGAACTGTTGGGTTTGTACTGTAGATTTGCTCATGTGATATTTGATGCATTATGAATCCCTCCTTATTAAGTTTAGTTTATTTGCTAAACTAGGGAAATTGCAATTTCACTCTCAGTAACATGATGCCGAAAAATACTGTTATGTCGCTTTTCTAAACACTCCCCAATCAGTGATTTCACAGCAGGAACTCTGTCTGTGACAGACAATAGAAGAGACTTGCTGTGACACGGTGACTGAAACAAGACCACTCAAATTCATACAGGGACATTGCTGTATCTAAAAACAATTACCTTGTTGAAAAACCAAATAACATTCCATTGACTGAAGATATTAACACAAAAAAGTGAAATCTTCGGATGCTTTCACACCTAAGCCATTTGATCAGGACTTTTAAACTTTTCAGTTTGGTTTGGATGAAAATTTTATGTGTGAAAGCTCCCCCAAACCACAGTCTGGACCAAAGAGCTGAAATTTGGTTTGGCAAAAAGAGGTGGTCTCAGTCCGGATGACCAAGTAGCATGGAGACGTTCAGGTCTGAAAACACCCTAAATGTGTTTCTACAAGTCAAAATGTTATTTTAGCTTATACAGTGACTTAGTCCTAGTAATATCAGTGTTAATGCACAATAGTAAAAGTAAAATAACCTGAAAGAACCGTAGTGAGCAAGCTCACATACCCCATCAAATCAGGGCCACTAAAGAGAACTGTGATCAACATAAAATGGACTGGAAAAAAAATAAGTCACTCTCCCCAAAAATGGAATAAACATGGTATAAACAGGAATTCAGTCCAATCAGAAATGTAAATGCTATATTGATGACAACATAAAATGGAGTGGAAAAAGTACAAGCCCCCCTTCCCAAAAAATGGACCCTCTCATTACATGTATAGAAGCTGTGGTGGCGACAACATAAAATTTCAAATGAAACAAATGGACAGACGGATGGGTCAAAAACAATATACTTATTATACATATTATATATACAGCACACACACACACACACACACACACAAAATATGTATAATACGTTTATTTACATATGTATATGACCATATGTACTGTGTCAAAGATGGTGAAATCACCACATTTCACAGTGTGAAAGTAGCTTAAATCTTTGAATGGAATGGGGGGAGGATTGATGGGACTAGAAATAGTGCTCTCATTCAGAAGTCCAGATATGTGCCTCGTCTTGCCACTTTTTCCTCACTGCCATCTCTGTTTACTTTCACTTCTTCATTCACAAGCAACCTCTGGTTTTGTGATCAACTTCCTTTTGTCAGAAATCGCCCTTTTTAAGGGCTGTTGGAGGACACCAAATGCTCACTGTGGTTTGCACATTTATTAACATAAAGACAGACAAATAACAACACTACACATACAAATGGCGGGTAATGTGGGTGCTGGAGGAGAGCGGGGCTCAATGTCGACAGGTAGCCTGAAACCTGGGGACACTGGGCAAAAGGGGGAAAAGACTGACCTGGACGGAGCTCTCCCATTCTCCTCAACAGCAACCCAAAACACTCAGCATCTGGTACACTTGAGGACATCCGGCAGTACAGAAGGACACGACAACAGGAACAGGCTGCCGTGCCCTTAAATACCGTATTCTAGAGAGGCAGCAGGTATGGGAAATGAGTGGTGAAAGAAATACAATCAATGACAGCTACGCAGCCCGCGGACCAGTTTGACAGCTGGGAGCTGTGCAGCACTGTCAAAATAAAGCACTAACCAGAAACCATAATGACACAAGAATAACACAACCCCAAAATGGAAATAATAACACTACAAATACAGAAAGACAAAAATTAAACAGGAACCAAACACAGCAAACAGGAAAAACAATGAAACAAACAGACAGAAAAAACTGGAGACTGGGCACAGCGCCCACCCGTGCCCCAGATCATGACACCTTTATTAAAAACTGTCATGGCGCCCGCAGGGCCATCATCAGTTTCAGCTACGTGCACACCTGTCGCCAGTCATCAGCGGGCTTTAAGAGCCAGGCCTGCCAGCGACTCAGCACGGAGCCGTCTGTCAAACCTACGGAGGCACGTCTCTCGTCGTCATCCACAACTTGGCTTCTCGTCTGACCAAGCGCAACACGTCGAGGTACGTAAGCATTCTCAGCACTCACCTTGTCGAGTTCCTTTCCCCTGTGCACAGGTGGACCCCCCAGGCGGCGGATCCTCTCTCCCCGGCGGCGGCGCAGCTCCTCCCCGGCATCAGAGTCTCTTCCCCACCCCTTGACACAGAGCTGGACCCTCTCCCCCTGGCAGTCGCCCACAAGGCAAACAGAAGCGCAGCATCGCCACCTGTAAAGTAAGCGGCAGTCTTTATTACGCCCTCTCTTCTCCAGTGCAGCGCTAACACTTCTGCTTTGTCTTCCTAGGGTTGCCAGGCAGCACTGGGACCTGCTCAGCTCCAGCATGACACCAGCACTCCACACACCACAAAGCATACACGCACTCACACACAACACATTGGGTAATAAAAGGATAATTGTATCTTCTCGAGTCTGTCTTCTGTCCCCTGGGTCCAGAAATTATGTCAAAAACACATTTTTAAGTTACTATGGTTACAGGTAATGTTAGGAAAAGGTGTGGCTTTAATTTACATAAATTACAATATGGGGGGCTGAAAAGTTCATAGGCTGACTAAGAAGGAGTTATGCTCATTGGTGCTGAGCCAGTAGTATTTGTGCTTCAGTGGCTGTGGAGCAAGAGAGCAGAGCAAAGCTGAGAGTGAGAGAACTGTCAAGAGTAGGGGTACAATAAACCACATTTGGTCAAATTTGACCACTGCATCATGGTCAGCCTATAAATGTTTCAGCCCTCGCAGTAGCTTTCTGCCACGTCACTCCATGACGTTTTTTATATGACCACAAGAGGTCGCTTAATGTAAAACGTACATATAGATCATAATGCCAGCTGGTAAAAACAACAATATAGGGAATTTTCTGCTGCACGGTGCTAGTCATTTAAATAAAAGCTTTAGCTGAAATATTTTAACCAAAGTTATTTTTGTGAGAAAAGAGGTATATCACTGAACCCCGAAAGAGAGGTGACAAAGCTTTGTGAAGCGTTAGACATTTCCAGCCTATTCTAATTAAAAGTCTAAATTACCTGTTGGTTTGGCCCATATAGATAACACTGACGATTCATTACTTACTAGTTTTGCAGTGATTCAGGGTCATCAGGCATAGAGTGTGTAGACCACTTGATATGAAAACTGATGTCATGGTAGCGTTCCAAGCAAACCAACACCCTCACTGAGAGGCTCATATCAGCACTACACTTTCAGTGAAAAATTCATTTTCATGTGGGCCATTAATCTTGCATGACTGCTTCAGTGCTTTTTTTTTATATTCACTCGATCATTCTAATATGGGAAATATGTAAAAATCTGACATGGAAGTCTTTCTTAATTTTGCATGAAACAAATTATGCATGTACACCTTTTATTTCTGTTTTTCTCTGGAAATAACTTTGCTGTGGCTGATCAATGCCTAAAATAAACAAGGGAAACTCGAGAGCATACACAAAGGTGGTAGTCCAAAGCTAAACACATAATAATGCCCTTTGCCTAACAGTGCTTTTCTAAACTTAGATGCAAATAATCTACATGGTGTGGAGAGTAACTTTGCCTTAACAGTAGATGTTTACATGGAAAATCGATGAGTTTGTAATGTCTTATTCAGTAACACCATCCTCAGATTAAATACTGCCCTCAAGTAAAACACCAGAGAGAGCAGTGCGTGTGGTGCACAAGCACAAGGATGGATCAAAGGGCTGGGAAGGACTGGTTACTGTCGGTGTGGGGGTGTAGGAAGTTTCCATTGTGAGTAATGGGTTGCTGTCTCTAATTAGAAGACAAAACACACATGCATGCACATGCATGCACAAACACACACACACAGAAAAAGGATATTCTTTCTGTAATATGCATTGACAGGAACCTTAAATTATTTGTAGGTTAGTCTAAACTTTAAAAAAAAAAAACACTGTCTCATAACACCGACTGTCATAACACCAACTGTCATAACACCAACTGTCTCATAACAATGACGACATGTAGGCAAGTACTCACATGCAACAACAGGATTATGTCAGTGCCAGTAATTGGTCAGCAACAGGTGGGCAAAGTTTATTAACCCCTTCACTCCCTTAAACAGCCCAAATTCTTCATAAACAATGTACCTTATTTTCTTTCAAGGGTTAGACGCAGATGTAATTACTTCCATTTGATCTGTGATGTGTACTCAAGTAACTTTTCTTGCAAAATTTTACTTTACTGGGTGGTTTTATAGCATGATATGCTTACGTCAAACAGGTTCATTTTGTCTTCTTTCAATTATTTTTCCTTTTTTTTTTTCCTTTGAAAGACAAAAGTAAAATAGAAAGATGTCTTTACCTTCTTTACATGTTTCAACTGCACTGCAGCCTTCATCAGAAGAGTCAGCTGATTGCTGCCAGGTGACATTTATCAGCTGATTTTCGTAGGCGGGGCCAGCTCAGCAGATCTGTCAGATCCACCGAGCCGGCCCCGCCTCCCGCCGTCAGATGGTCTCTGGAGAATGTGGTCCCAGGTGTGAGAAAGCATAAAGGCCCCCTCATCTCGGTTCATGGTGTCTTTTCCCCGCTTTCTGATCTCTATTGCCTCCTTGATCCAACGTTTGTGTCTGTTGCTCTCCGATCCAATAATTTTTGTGTTGTCCCAGTCCATGATGTGATTATTTCTTTTGCAGTGGTCCGATATAGCTGATTTTAATGTTTCTTGTTCTGCTTTTTCTTTTTGTGATCTTGTGAGTCGTCCTTGCGTTTCCTTCTCACATTCCTTTTGGTGTTCTTTTTTTCTTGTGGTGAATAATCTTCCGGTTTCTCCAATGTAGGTTTTGTTACATGATCTGCATGATATTTCATATAATACATTGCATTTATTGTCTTGTTCTATTCTGTCCTTGGGGTGTACTAATAACTGTCTTAATTTTTTGTGTGGTTTGACTGCTGTGTTTATTTTGTATTTTTTCATGATCCTTTGAATTGGTTCCGTGATCCCTCGTATGTATGGTATAGTTATGGTTTCCTTGTTTTTGATTTCAGCTTTTGTTCTGTGTCTTGTGTCCTGTTTATTTTCTTTGTTTTTGACTTGCTGTTTCCCTTTGTTTATGGCCCATACTGGATATTGGCAGCGTATAAGTGCATGTTTTATGTGGTTTTCCTCTTCCTGTCTGTCTTCTTGTTCCGTGATGATGGTGGCTCGTTCATATAATGTCCTGACGACTGATAGCTTGTGTGCTGTGGGGTGTTCCGATGTCCAAAGTAGGTATTGATCTGTGTGGGTTGGTTTCCTGTAGACTGTGATTTTTATGCTGCCGTCCTCGTTGTGGTGGATTTTCATGTCCAGAAAGGCTATGGTGCCATTTTCCTCCTCTTCGTGTGTGAATTTTATGTTCCCCGTACTGTCTGTACTGTTCAGATGGTCAGTGAGTTCTTGTGTATGTCCTTTCCTTATTTTTTCCAGAATGTCATCTACGTATCTCTTCCAAAGGGTGGGTTTGCATATTGTGGGTGCTGTGTTGATGGCTTTATTTTCCAGATCCTCCATAAAAAAACTGCTCATGATGGCTGATAGTGGGTCTCCCATTGCAAATCCTTCTTTTTGTTTGTAGATTTTTCCTCTGAATTGAAAATAAGTGGATTTTGCAACAAACTGTAGTAATTTGGATATGTCATGGACTGTGAGGTTGGTGCGTCTTTTTAGGGTACTGTCCTTGTTGAGGCGTTCTTGCACTATATGTAGTGTGACGTCAATAGGAGTCTTTGTGAATAAAGATAGACAAGGAAACCATAACTATACCATACATACGAGGGATCACGGAACCAATTCAAAGGATCATGAAAAAATACAAAATAAACAGCAGTCAAACCACACAAAAAATTAAGACAGTTATTAGTACACCCCAAGGACAGAATAGAACAAGACAATAAATGCAATGTATTATATGAAATATCATGCAGATCATGTAACAAAACCTACATTGGAGAAACCGGAAGATTATTCACCACAAGAAAAAAAGAACACCAAAAGGAATGTGAGAAGGAAATGCAAGGACGACTCACAAGATCACAAAAAGAAAAAGCAGAACAAGAAACATTAAAATCAGCTATATCGGACCACTGCAAAAGAAATAATCACATCATGGACTGGGACAACACAAAAATTATTGGATCGGAGAGCAACAGACACAAACGTTGGATCAAGGAGGCAATAGAGATCAGAAAGCGGGGAAAAGACACCATGAACCGAGATGAGGGGGCCTTTATGCTTTCTCACACCTGGGACCACATTCTCCAGAGACCATCTGACGGCGGGAGGCGGGGCCGGCTCGGTGGATCTGACAGATCTGCTGAGCTGGCCCCGCCTACGAAAATCAGCTGATAAATGTCACCTGGCAGCAATCAGCTGACTCTTCTGATGAAGGCTGCAGTGCAGTTGAAACATGTAAAGAAGGTAAAGACATCTTTCTATTTTACTTTTGTCTTTCAAAGGAAAAAAAAAAAAAAAAAAAAAAAGGAAAAACATGATATGCTTATTCAAGTACATTTATGAAGAAAAAAGGTTCTTTTATTTACTTATTATTACTTGTTCAGCATTATTAAAACATCAGCAGACATAAGATAAGATAAGATAAGATAAGATAAGATAAGATAAGATAAGCCTTTATTAGTCCCACAATGGGGAAATTCCTGGATTGCAACAGCACAGGGATAGCAACACTCAGAGCAATAATTAAGAAGATATGGCAGATATAAATAACATGTGGCAAACACCACTGTACAGCAAATATGTTCAGTTTCATTTGTTTCTCTAATAATTCAAAATAAACACTGAAATTTGACTTTTATGAGGGCTGTTCATTAAAGATTTTCCCTGACTCATTTCCCATGTGTCAGGGCGTGGTTAATGTCCCATGTCTTTATCCTGATTTATAGTTTGTATTTCTTTTCTTTAGAGCATGGGCTCCAATCCACATACTCGCCTTGAGTTTACTCCTTTGAATTTTCTGCATTTATTATTATTTGTTAGATTCATGACTCTGTTCTTAGTTCTGTGAGTATTATTATTATTATTATTATTATTATTATTATTATTATTATTATTATTATTATCAGGGGTTTAGTTTGGCTATTATTTGTATTATTATTGTCATGGTCGTGTCTCCCCTGATCACCTGTTCATGTTCTGTGTCTCCTCTATGATTGTATATGTAGCCCCACCCGTCCTGTCATCTCTGTTTTCCTCATGTGTCAGCTGTCAGTCATGATTGGTCTCCCCACCTGTGCCGTGTTGTCTTGATTGTCCACTTGATTATTTAAGTTCTGTTCCACTTCTGTTCTGTTCAGGTTCCTTGTCATGTTGACGTGATTACACGCTTCAGCCTGGTCTGCATAGTTTTGTCATGTCCTCACCTGCCTTATTTTTCCCCTAGTTTTTTGTTGCTGCTTCCGAGCCACATTTATTATTTTTCTGTTAAGCACTTGAGCTGCGTCTGGGTGATCAGCTCACAATAAAAGCTGTTTAAACTCATGTCCGGCATTTGGGTCCAGTTCACCACCCCATGACACCATGGACTGAGAGGAGCCAAATTTGACACAATTATCAGTCTTTCGATATTTGGGTACCACCATGGGTCACACACTTCTCTCATCGCTTTATGCAGCTGTGGAGCCCTCACCAAGAAGTCTGCAGGTCATTGTGCCTTGATCTCAGAAATCAGCATTTCATCTTTTTGGAAGCGCTTGTCCTTCAAATTGACTCCATGGTTGGAAAGAGGTGGAAGTCAGATGGTGCAAGGTTGAGAAAGTAAGGAGGGTGAGGAAGGATTTCATAGTTGCAGGATTGTGCTTCCATCTGGGCAACATGTGAGTTGTGAACCAGTGTTGTCTTGCAGAAGGCGGACACCGTTGCTCAGTGTGCCATGCCTCTCGGTTTTGATGGCCTTCTACAATTTCTGCAGCAGTGAAGTGTAGTAAGTCCTGGTAATGGTGGTACCTTTTGCCAGGAAATCCATCATCAATACTCTATGCCAGTCTCAAAAGACTGTGAACATGGCCTTGCCCATCGAGGGTAGGACACATGCCTTCTTCAAAGGTAGTGAGTCATAATGCCTCCATTGCATCGACTGGGCTTTAGTCTCTGAATCATAGTGATGGACTCATGTTTCGTCCTGCATGATTAGTCTATCAGAGAAGTCCGCCTGGTTTCTTGGCACATGGCCAAAAGAGCCTGGGAGGACATGACTCATTCCTGCTTCTGGAAAGGTGTCAGCAACCGGGGAATCGATCAAGCAGTCAACTTCTGCATGTGCAAATGGTCATGGATGATTTTTTCCACAGACCCCACACTGATCTTGACATCTTGGGCTAGTTGGTGAATGGTTATGCAGTAATCCTACAAAATGGTGGCCTCCACTTGCCGGATGGTGTCTTCATCAATGGTGTACTGTGGTCACCCGGGAATGGGTGCAATTTCCCCCAATGTCCAACCCCACTTTAGCCGTTGTTTGACTCCATCATACAATGGGGCATCCTCCCCATAAGTCTCTTTCATCTCATGGTTTGCGACCTCTCAAGTATAGGAACCTGATGACCACTCTGCATTCAACCGCCTCTATTTTCACACCTTACTGCACCTTAGCGTCTGTAACAAACTCTTAGGAGTTCAGAGCTGCAAATTACCACATGACGTATAGAGATATGTATTGTTATACATGTGTAATCTTAGCCTTTTACAGAACCAGAACCAGAAGTGGGTCAGGGGAAATCTTTAATGAGCCACCCTATTATACCATCAGAATTAAATGTCATTCTGTGGATGTGTAATAACTATGTTGATGCAGGGCAGTGTGTCTTGATATGAGATTTTTTTATGAGCAGTAACGCAAGTCCCCAGTAATGATTGTGTGTGTGTGTGTGTGTGTGTGTGTGTGTGTGTGTGTGTGTGTGTGTGTGTGTGTATGTGTGTTGGGGAGGGGAGTACCCAAATCTCACCTAGGGGCCAAAATGGCTCAGGACGGCCCTAAGCATGTCATCAATAAAAAATGGCATAGCAAGAAACATGGGTGGTTCTAGGATCAGAGCTTTAGGGGAGCTGAGCACCCAATGAGCTCCACTACACAACCACCCTTTTCTTACACACACACACACACACACACAGGCGCGCGTGCACACACACACACGTTATTTTGTTAGAGTTATCATCTTTCATACCTCTCCCTGGCTTCTAGTTAGTGAACATGGTACGTGATGATACATAAAAACAGTGACAGCTTGGATTTAATATTTTGCTTATACCAAAACAACAACAGCTTCTTTCTCTCTAATTCAAACAGCGCACAGTGGTTGACTGACAATGCAACCACTGAAAAAAAAAAAAAAAAAACATCTGCTACTAGCTGTCTTAGCCAGGGCTGGACTGGGACAAAAAAATCATCCCTGGCATTTTTGGTCCAATTTGTAAAGTAGCAACATTCAACCATCACACTTTATGGTCTAATAGAAGTCAGAATTAACCCACTTTTGCCCTTAAGAAGTGCATCCCTGGTTTTGAAGAAAGAAAGAAAGAAAGAAAGAAAGAAAGAAAGAAAGAAAGAAAGAAAGAAAGAAAATTTATTATTCATTTTGCATAAATATTTTGTCATAATTTTAAAGTCTCAAAATTTTCCAAAGGTGCAAAACTTTGAGAAAAGCTATACAATTACAAGGACCCCCCCCCCCCCCCCATCACAAACATATATACAATAAAAGCTTCAAATTTTCTAGAATAATGTAACAAATTTATAGGGACGACTGTGCATTTATCTAAAATATTTACTAAATTCATCAGAGAAAAAAAGGCAAAATTACAAGAAAAACAACCTTGAATTTAAAATATAAAAAGTTACAAATTCATGGCAAAAGTTGCAAATTTATGAGGAACAAAATTCACATATATGTACATTTAGCCATTGAGAATGTAAACACAGGAAGTTATTTAAAAGATTTAATAAATTCATCAAGAAAAAGAAAATTAATAAATTGTTGAGGTAAAGGTCAGAAAAGCACAAAAGAAATGTAGCTCATTTGCAATAATTAAAAGAAATCAGGAAAAAAATCAATGGAAAGATGAGGGAAAATTATTGAGGCAAAAATACAAAGACTGAAGAAAAAAGATGCCAGTTTATGACACAAAAGTCACAAATTCAAGAAAAAAAATGTCAATCCATGAGCAAAAATTTTTCACAAAGTTTCAAATTTCATGAAGTTTCTTAAAAAGTCTATAATTAAAATAGAATAAAAATAATCATAAGAAAATGTAGGTAATTTATGAGAACTCTCCAAACTCACATAAAAAATGTCCACATTTTCAATTTAAAAAAAAATCTCTAATTTAGGTGGTAGAGTAGCCTGAAAGTGTACACAAGTAAATGTAGGTTATCTTTATATATTATCACTCAAATACATAAGAGTAGTTACCCCAAAATAGTTAACAAGTTACTGAGATGTGACTTTAGTCTGGACAGTTTGAGGTTTTTCTCCTGAGTTTATGGCAGTTTCATTCTAAATTTACTACTTTTTCCTTGTAAATTTGAAAGATTTTTTCCCCACTTAAATCAACTTTTTCCTCATAATTTGTGTTTAGTGCTTATTTAGAGCTTTTTTCTTGTACATTTGATACTTTACGCTCATAAATTTGTGAGGTCTGCCTCATAAATTAAAAATCAAAAATAAAATGAGCAAAGATGCAGCATTTTCTGTTATATTATAGCCTATTAAGAGCCTGTTTTCCGACCCCAGGTGAAAACCTCACATACTCTGAAATCTAAATGTTTGTAGGTATGCAAACTCTTACTGAATAAATTCAGACAGACCCAAAAGCTATTCATAACGTTGCAGAACATTCCAGCTGAGGCTGGCGTCATACATCACTGTGAGTTTGTTACCTGTAGAAAAGCTGCAGCCGCCTCCCCGTTGGGATAGGGAGGGACCTCTCTGTGTGTGCGGGCAGGGCTGTACCACAGCTCGTGCAGGTACAGGGGAGAGAACGTGTGTGACTGGAGGGATCAAACCATTTGCGTGGCAGGGGGTGTTTTCATTTTCATTTTTAAAAAGGTTTAAACGACAAACTACTAAATACGCTTTGGATGTCATTTCAGCTTGTGAAAGACGAACTAAACTATTATAATCACAACTTTTCTCACTTCAATTTTTAGGGGGCGCTGAGTTTAAATTTAAGGGTGCTACAGCACCCCTAAAAAAGGCCTAATGCCGCCCATGGAAAGAAAACTGTAATAAATTGCGCATATCCAGAAATGGCTCCAACTTCAGTCATTTTTGTGAATTTATTAAAATGAAATTATAATTCTAATATAATTTGGATTATATTAGAAGAGATATTTGCATTTACTTTCAGACCAGCATTTTATCTCCCTATTATCAGTTACTCATTACTCAGTCTTTTAGTGGATGTTTTCTTACTGGCACTGAAGCACTTTTCGACACCTTTTATTTTTTCCTGAGCGATTATTATCATAAATTCCAAACAAAACAAGTGGCAACTGTGCGAGTTGAGCGCCTCATCTCTTGTGCCACTTGTTCGTTTCCATCCATCTTGTAAAGGCTTGGCTTGCCTTTTCCTGCGCGCGCACTAATTAAAGCGCGCGCTCCCGTTGGAAGGTGGAGATTTTGGGCTCGGCTCAACGCGCCGCTCGCAACAAACTTGAGCCGCAAAAAGAAAACTTTGGCATAAATCGTTAAATGTCTGTCATGGAATAATTCAGAGCTTACGGTCCGAGCCAACTCCCCCAATGTGCGACGAGGGAGAGGAGAGCGACGGCGGCGAGAGACCGCGTCCCCCCGAGTCTCCCTCGCCGCCTCTGTCCGTCAGTCTTCCACGAGGATCTCTGTCCTCTCCGCGGCCCCAGGACCTCTTCTCCTCGGCGTCTCCACTCCTGGGGGACACGGACCCGCCTTACCTCGCCTCCCCCGAGTGTCTTCACCCGTCTCCAGAGAGCAGGCAACTCGGGGGCTCCGCGTACTCCACGCCGCCAAAGTTCCGCCGGCTGACCGGGGAGTCCCCGTCTCTCTCGCGGCCGGATGTGCGGATAGACCCGGCGTACGACCACTACGATGACCCGTTTCCCAAGTGGAGGGGACGCGGCGCGGCGGAGCGCTTCCAGCACCGCGGACAGAGGCTCCACCGCGCGCCGCCGGAGCTCTCCGACTTCGGGAACCACTTCTCTGTTGAGCGCGTAGACGCCGAGTTCAACTCGGAAACCAGGCAAGCGTGAGTCCCTGTTTTCATTATTAACAACTCACAGTTCAGTTAACCCATCACATGGCCAATTAATTCTGCTTTAAAGCGATTTCAGTCAAGAGCCTTTGTAATCCACCTGAGATGTCACCAAGTAGCTATAGCTCAGTTTTTCTGCGTGGAGTTTCACAGTCGGGGGGTTGTTTCATTCAGCAAAGCCGCCCGTAGCGTCTGCAATATGAGCGTTGAAAACGACTAGACACAGATTAGCTGACAAGTCACAGAAATGGAACAAATGCAGCCTATTAATCCTGTTTAAATTCATGTGGCATTTATATAACGCAAATTAACTTGAATTTCCGAGTATTTCTCAGGTTCCTCATGTGTGTCTTAACAAATTCATGCAATATCAAATACTCTCCTTCACTTCATAGTGAATTAAAAGGAAAAACGCTGGGCCAAACCCACGTGACATTGAGCTGGAGCAACCTCATCACTGTTTCTGCAGCAGAGAAATTGGTGATATCCCACGCATGTCTTCTCAATATGTAGTGCATTGCCTTACCGTGAAAGACAATTAGTTGCACTGAATTTCATGTGTGTGTCCATTTAAAAAGAAGCACAAAGATAAATGCATGGAGACCCTTGGTGTTGCAGTGGCAGCTTAGTTGTGACTGACAGCCCTCAGTGCTGGGTCTTTGATCTTCCTGGTCTGCCTCTTTGATACACTGGTGTTCAGCATGAAAGGCTGCGCATGGGAAAGAAGCTTGAAGTCGCTGATGGCTGATGCGTCCTGGACACCTGGATGTCTAAAAGAGCCTGAAAGGGGGGGGGGGGTGAACATGCCTGTTTCACATTACCGTTGAATTAAGGAGAGTGACTCAACTATGATCTGCAGAAATTGGCAATTTACTGCTTGAGCTGTGTCTTTCTGTCTGTGTGATAAAGGCAGAAATAGATGAGTGTGACTTTACTCAAATGCTCTGCCTTGTGTGTGCAATCGCTGATAATGCACTCACTCATTAGTAACTTCTGGAGATACTCCTGCTGTGTTTAAGCCTATTTTCCCTTGTTATCCTCAAAATTTAATTTCAAACCTGTTTCATCTTCTTTTCTTTCCTTCATTTTTTCCCCCCTGTTCACTGGTAAATGACCTAACCTAATTGATTACTTGTGCTGATTATAAATGACTTAGTGGCCCATCCATCAAAAGTTCAATTGTGAGAAAGAGGTCATGGATAATTGATTAAAGACTAATTATGCAGTTCAGCTATTGGCCAAACAACTGACAGTGACAGCCAGTATAAGATATTTTCATTACATTATTGTGCATTTATTTTACATTTGTAGGTACTTAGCTGCTCTTAAAGAAATGGGTGTATAACCACTTTTTTTGTCTTAACACTACTGTATGATGACTATATAAATTACACAAACAATATTAGCACTTTTGAACATTTGCGCCGATTCCCTGCAGACATATTCCATTGATATATTGGTACCTAATTGTTCACATTCATCATAACCCCTTGTTCTTTTTCGTTATATTGAGCACTTAAAGTAGAACTGAACTCACCTTTTTGCCAAAAAAGTAGAATAGCAGATTAATTCCTTATTACCTATTGTATTTTTCAACACATAAAAGAAATTTTTAGGCTGTGCGATGGCCAAGCTATAAGCCGATAAACTTTTGCCTCTGGCTGGCAGTGCCAAACAAACCGGAAGTAGTGCAGACAACGCTGCGTGACGTCACGAGTGTGACCCTTATCAAAACAACAATGGCAGATGATAGCAGTTCCAGCAGTCAAGAACACCAGAGTTTTCAGAGTGAAGAGGCATTCAGGATCGGTGACAAGACAGAGGAGGATGCAGGAGTGTCAAGTGAACAGGAAGAGAGCGAGGGAGGCATCGAACCGTACAGATTAGAGCCAGAATTTTCGGGGGATTCCGGCACCGACTCAGACCGCAGCAGTGATGGGGAGGAGAGTCGCTTATTGAATACAGAATGGTGAGTCTTTACTTTGGCATGTTTGGGGTGTCAGGATAAGGAAAATTAACAATAAAAAAGAAAGGGGAAAAAACCATCAGCATTTTTCCAACTTATTACAGTGATCCCTCACTTATCGCGTTTAATGGGGACCAAAACCGACCGCGAAAAGTGAAAAACCGCGAAGTAGCGTCACCTCCCCCCCCAAGGGCGTCACAAGCACTATTTTGCACAAAAAGGCACAAGAGAACAGCGAAAAGTGCCACTAAGCAACACGAGCGATAAAGAACAATGAATGCGGTCTTCCTTCGCTGGGTATAGGCGCTCGGCAGGGAGCGAAGCTGGGTAAAACGTCTCGGCCAATCAGCTTGCGAGGTAAAACGTCTCGGCCAATCAGCTTGCGAGATTCCCGAGCGGTAAAGAGGTGGGCGGAGAGGAGTGGAGCGGTGGTCAGAGAGGTAGATTTTCAGTTGTGCGGGCTCTCCGTGTTGATACCTGATGTTCTAATGTAGAAGGCAGGGAGAAGGCAGGGAGACTACATTAGAACATCAGGTATCAACACGGAGAGCCCGCACAACTGAAAATCCACCTCTCTGACCACCGCTCCACTCCTCTCCGCCCACCTCTTCACCGCTCGGGAATCTCGCAGGCTGATTGGCCGAGACGTTTTACCTCGCAAGCTGATTGGCCGAGACGTTTTACCCAGCGAAGGAAGACCGCATTCATTGTTCTTTATCGCTCGTGTTGCTTAGTGGCACTTTTCGCTGTTCTCTTGTGCCTTTTTGTGCAAAATAGTGCTTGTGACGCCCTTGGGGGGGGGGTGACGCTACTTTGCGGTTTTTCACTTTTCGCGGTCGGTTCTGGTCCCCATTAAACGCGATAAGTGAGGGATCACTGTATATCTAGAAACGCATCGCTTCCCGGTCGCTTTTCCTCCCCCTTTCTTTTCTTTCGTCGCCATGACAGCTTTCCTTGGCCACTGAACAGATCTTCCTAGGTGTTGGAAGTGTTTTGTAGTCGACTATCACGACAAAATGCACCAAAAACAACCAGTGTCGACGTGCTCGCAATGGTAAACATGGAGGACTGTGTCACACTCATGACGTCACGCGGAACTCCGGCTGCACTTCGGCGGATTTGTCTGATTTTTCAGGGCGGGAAATTCAAAATCGCGATTTTCTCCAAGATTCCGGGATTTGTGGAGGGGGTGCCAATGATAAATTATCTTTATAATTGTATGTACTATCACCCAGTGCCGTTCAATGCCGTTCAGTTCAGTTCTACTTTAAAGCACCTTTCCACTACATGTCACAGAAAAATTCCTGTGTTCACTCATTTTTCAGTTGGACGGAACTTGCACAGCAAATGTTTTGCATCATCTATGAGTGTTAAATACAACACCGGAAAAGAATGGACACACATGGATGCTTTCCATTTTAATTTGACACTGAATTCAGTGTTGTGTGTCATTGTTTTTAAAAGTAACTTTTTTCTTTGCAAGATTATAAAATAATTGTAAAAATCTGTTACAGTATTTTATGTAGTACAAAAAGTATAATACCTGCATTAACTTTTTGCATTACCAGCAAAAATTAACTCATTTGTGATTTGCTGATACTATTCAGAGTATGTGTACCCTGATCCACATTTCACTTTATACAGGAAGGGGGGGTGGGGGGGCTGAAAAGCTCATAGTGGTCAGATTTTACCAAATGTGATTTATCTTTCAACATAGTCTCCCCTTCGGTCCACACAATTCTTACATCGGTGCTGCAGCGCTTGAAACATAAACCACATTTGGTAAAATTTGACCACTATGAACTTTTCAGCCCCCCCCCCTCGCATGTATGATTGTCTTCTTAATCCATGAAGATTTGATACAAGTAAAATCTTCCTCAGAAGCAGCAATGAGGTCTTTACTTTCTCTTAGTGATGCTTTAGTCAGATTAAAAGCTAACCATTGGAGTTGTTGCAGTGATACCATTCTCTTACTCCTCATGACTTTTAAAATGTTGTAAAAGTAGCATAGTGCTCATTTGAAAAAGTAACTAAGAAACTTGTTAGGGGCCGCCACAGCGGATCATCTGCCTCCATCCCACAGTATGAAGTCTTATCTGTGATGAGCTGCATATTTGATTTGGCAAAGATTTTATACCCTTCCTGATACAACTCTCAGCATTTACCCAGGCTTGAGACCGACTTGTGCTCCCCCATTGCTGGGTAACCAACTTTCTTTTTCCCATTGTATTATGCTGAGCACCAAGCTAGACGGTGGAAAGCATCATTTTTATGTGGTCCTTGGAATGACCTGGGTAGGATGTGACCTCACAACCTCCCGGCTAGGGGTGGGAAAAAATATCGATTTAGTGACGGGTCACGGTACTTGACACTAACGACAATCCACGATCCCTAAATGCATGGATATATACAGTATATTCATGCAACGTTGCATACTCTTGGGTATTAATCAACCAATTGTGTTTTCAGTCCACTAGATGGCGTAAACCAAGCACCCAGTCAAGTGAAGTCATATCTTGTCTTACAAGATTTGCAGCCAGCGATGAAAGTTAAAAAGCAGTTGAATGCAGCAAAAAGTTAGCTCAAATGTTGGGCCTTTTTTGGATTTTATAATAAAGATGGAATGGAAGACCTTGACATGACACACAACCCACAAGAAGCCCTGCACACACACAAAAAAACCCCACTCAAATACACGGGCCAGCACCATGGCCAGCACACGTGTCAGAGTAGTGTTAGCAGCGGCTAAGCTAAAAACACACCGGCGTGTGGCTTGCTTTTTCCCCGACCAGCGCTGACCAGCAAACTCCGGAGACCTGCCACCACCAACCTGTGTGCAGAGATGTGTCTCCCTGGAAAATGAAGCCCTGAGAATGCTGGTAGCAGAAAGGATCGCAGCAGCTGCAGGAGAGCCACTAGCCACCACAACAAAAGTGGCCGTGTTGAGTTGAAAAGAGTTAAAACTTTACATGAAACAGATATAGAGAATGGGCACTGACGTCATGCCGCACTGCATTCTGGGCCATCGTAGCCATTGTCGTGGTCTGGCTTCTTTGTTTACCTGTGGTCTACAGCATCTGCTAACATGGACAAACATAGGTTCAGTGCAACACAGGAAACAGAAAATTAAAATTCCTTATTCAGAGAAGCTGAATAAGGAAGCAAAGGAGCACTACCTCCAAAAAATTAAAGAAATAAACAGGATCGATCCATTTGAGCACAGGAAATGGACCATGGATCTCAACCAACTGCCTCAAATCACACTGTCAGTGTTTGCCTACCTGGTTTGTGGGGTGAGTGCATACACCCATAAGCAATTTAAAAACTATAAATCGTTAGAGGCCCATGTTTAATTCAACATTGGATGGGTCCAGCCGTCTCAAATCTTCTGGGTGAACGACCAGAAAACCAACGTTTGCACAAAGGTAAGTGTCAGGGATGTCCCTTGCGGGGCATCATTGAGACGCTATAGGCCAACCAGTGAGTTTGCAAGTTTTATTAATGGAAGACACAATGACAAAATAAACAGCCATGTGGGGCAAAAACACGAACAAAGGCTAAGACACAAGATTGAAGACTCTGAGGAGGAATAACACTTACAGAGAACGAAGAATCAAAAGGGAGACTGGAGTCGGGGATAGGGACTCCAGTCACGTACGCGGAGGAGCCCATACTGTTGTGAAGGTTACAGCGAGGAGTACGCCTCAGCTGCTCCCTTAAATGATAACTCAGAACCAATCAGAAAAGGGGAATGTAATTAAATGAAATGACAAACAGCTGTCACAATGCGACACGGCTTTGACAGCCGGAAGTCCCGTCGTGACGCTGTCAAAATAAGAGCCCAGACGAAGGCCACAATAACAAGGCTCGAAACGGAATGAGACGGGGAAAATACTGGACAACCCGAGTGCGGATGGAATCGGTGCTCAGGCCATAACAGTAAGCAATCATTGTTTCTACACAATTTTCTGCACTAGCATGTATCTCTGCAACTACAGACATTTCTAAGTCCCAGTGGTGAAATGTTGGATTTATGTTCAAATTTGTCATATGATAGTTGATAAGTATAGTGGTGTGAAAGTGTTTGCCCCCTTCCTGGTTTCTCTTTTTTTTTTGTATGTTTGTCACACTTAAATGTTTCAGATCATCAAACAAATTTAAATATTAGACAAAGATAACACAAGTAAATACAAAATGCAGTTTTTAAATGAATGAAGGTGATTATTATTAAGGGGAAAAAAATCCAAACCTACAGTGCGGCAAAAAAGTATTTAGTCAGCCACCAATTGTGCAAGTTCTCCCACTTAAAAGATGAGAGAGGTCTCCAATTTTCATCATAGGTATACCTCAACTATGAGAGACAAAATGAGTAAAAAAAATCCAGAAAATCACATTGAAGGATTTTTAATGAATTAATTGGTAAATTCCTCAGTAAAATAAGTATTTGGTCACCTACAAACAAGCAAGATTTCTGGCTCTCACAGACCTGTAACTTCTTCTTTAAGAGGCTCCTCTGTCCTCCACTCGTTACCTGTATTAATGGCACCTGTTTGAACTCATTATCAGTATAAAAGACACCTGTCCACAACCTCAAACAGTCAGACTCCAAACTCCACTATGGCCAAGACAAAAGAGCTGTCAAAGGACACAAGAAACAAAATTGTAGACCTGCACCAGGCTGGGAAGACTGAATCTGCAATAGGTAAGCAGCTTGGTGTGAAGAAATGAACTGTGGGAGCAATTATTAGAAAATGGAAGACATACAAGTCCACTGACAATCTCCCTCAATCTGGGGCTCCACACAAGAGCTCACCCTGTGGGGTCAAAATGATCACGAGAACGGTGAGCAAAAATCCCAGAACCACACGGGGGGACCTAGTGAATGACCTGCAGAGAGCTGGGACCAAAGTAACAAAGGCTACCATCAGTAACACACTACGCCGCCAGGGACTCAAATCCTGCAGTGCCAGACGTGTCCCCCTACTTAAGCCAGTACATGTCCAGGCCCATCTGAAGTTTGCTAGAGAGCATTTGGATGATCCAGAAGAGGATTGGGAGAATGTCAATGGTCAGATGAAACCAAAATAGAACTTTATTGTAAAAACTCAACTTGTCGTGTTTGGAGGAGAAAGAACACCATACCTACTGTGAAGCATGGGGGTGGAAACATCATGCTTTGGGGCTGTTTTTCTGCAAAGGGACCAGGACGACTGATCCGTGTAAAGGAAAGAATGAATGGGGCCATGTATCGTGAGATTTTGAGTGAAAACCTCCTTCCACCAGCAAGGGCATTGAAGATGAAACGTGGCTGGGTCTTTCAGCATGACAATGATCCCAAACACACTGCCCGGGCAACGAAGGAGTGGCTTCGTAAGAAGCATTTCAAGGTCCTGGAGTGGCCTAGCCAGTCTCCAGATCTCAACCCCATAGAAAATCTTTGGAGGAAGTTGAAAGTCCATGTTGCCCAGCGACAGCCCCAAAACATCACTGCTCTAGAGGAGATCTGCATGGAGGAATGGGCCAAAATACCAGCAACAGTGTGTGAAAACCTTGTGAAGACTTACAGAAAACGTTTGACCTCTGTCATTGCCAACAAAGGGTATATAACAAAGTATTGAGATGAACTTTTGTTATTGACCAAATACTTATTTTACCGAGGAATTTACCAATTAATTCATTAAAAATCCTTCAATGTGATTTTCTGAATTGTTTTTTCTCATTTTGTCTCTCATAGTTGAGGTATACCTATGATGAAAATTGGAGAGCTCTCATCTTTTAAGTGGGAGAACTTGCACAATTGGTGGCTGACTAAATACTTTTTTGCCCCACTGTACATGGGTGTGAAAAAGTGATTGCCCCCTAAGCCTAATAACTGGTTGGGCCCACCCTTAGCAGCAACAACTACAATCAAGCGCTGCGATAACTGGCAATGAGTCTTTTACAGTGCTGTGGAGGAATTTTGGCCCACACATCTTTGCAGAATATTTGTAATTTAGCCACATTGGAGGGTTTTCTAGCATGAACCACCTTTTTAAGGTCATGCCTCAGCATCTTATTTGGATTCAGGTCAGGACTTTGACTAGACCACTTCAAAGTCTTCATTTTGTTTTTCTTAAGCCATTCAGAGGTGGACTTGCTGGTGTGTTTTGGATCATTGTCCTGCTGCAGAACCCAAGTGTGCTTCAGCTTGAGGTCACGAACAGGTGGCCGGACATTCTCCTTCAGGATTTTTTGGTAGACAGCAGAATTCATGGTTCCATTTACCACAGCAAGTCTTCCAGGTCCTGAAGCAGCAAAACAGCCCCAGACCATGACACTACCACCACCGTATTTTACTGTTGGTATGATGTTCCTTTTCTGAAATGCGGTGTTGTTTTTTACACCAGACTTAATGGGACACACGCCTTCCAAAAAGTTCAACTTTTGTCTCATCAGTCCACAGAGTATTTTTGCAAACATCTTGTGGATCATCAAGATGTTTTCTGCCAAAACTGAGACTAGCCTTTATGTTCTTTTTGCTCAGCAGTGGTTTTCTTCTTGGAACTGTTGTCATAGTGAGTTAAGTTTTGACAGCTCACGTACACGATGCCAAACACAGGAAGGAACCACACAGAGGGGCATGTTTGACAATTTTATTAATCGCAAAATCCAAAGTGCACAGCTACAGAAACAGTCACTCGCCAGAGGAAAGGTCCTGTGGAGAGAAGACGAGAGCAGTGAGCTGAGGAGTAGAGTAAGGGGAAATAGGCGAGCCAAATTGCCACTTACTTGAGAAATCCAGAGAGGACCGGCAGGACCCAGCGGGGAATAGACGAACCAGTAGGGTAAGGGGGGGAGATGAGCTGATGGTGCCTGACCGGGTGGAGTTAATTGCTGAGGGATAGTGTGGTGAGGCAGGAGAGCGCGTGCAGTCCTGGTGACACACCTACATGGTGGCAGCAACCTGAAAAAGAAGAGAGAATTAAGGTTAACTGCGTGTTAATGCTTAAAACTTGTTTAAGCTTGCCTGATCATGGGCAGTATACCCAGACGAGCCAGTTTTGACTGCACGGAGGAAGCCTCCTTATGTACGCTGGCTGATGAGCGGGTGCAGGTGTGTCTTCTGCCTCAGGTGCAGTGATGAATTTGTGAAAGTGAGACTGGAGGGGAGGGGCACTCTCCCGCTGCCCATGACAACTGTGCCATGCAGGCCGTTTTTGTCCAGTCCCTTTCTTATGGTGGAGTCATGAACACTAACCTTAACTGAGGCAAGTGAGGCCTGCAGTTCTTTGGATGTTGTTGTGGGGTCTTTTGTGACCTCTTGGATTAGTCGTCACTGTGCTCTTGGGGTAATTTTGGTTGGTCAGCTACTCCTGGGAAGGTTCACCACTGTTCCATGTTTTCACCATTTGTGGATAATGGCTCTCACTGTGGTTCGCTGGAGTCCCAAAGCTTTAGAAATGGCTTTATAACCTTTTCCAGACTGATAGATCTCAGTTACTTTGGTTCTTATTTGTTCCCGAATTTCTTTGGATTTCAGTATGATGTCTAGCTTTTGAGGATCTTTTGGTCTATTTCACTTTGTCAGGCAGGTTCTGTTTAAGTGATTTCCTGATTGAGAACAGGTGTGGCAGTAATCAGGCCTGGGTGTGGCTAGAGAAATTGAACTTGGCTTTCCAAAAATGTGATAAACCACAGTTAATTTATGTTTTAACGGGGGGGTGCAATCACCTTTTAACACAGGGCAATGTAGGTTTGGATATTTTTTCCCCTTAATAATAAACACCTTCATTTAAAAACTGCATTTTGTGTTTACTTGTGTTATCTTTGTCTAATATTTAAATTTATTTGATGATCTGAAACATTTAAGTGTGAGAAATATACAAAAAAATGAGAAATCAGGAAGAGGGCAAACACTTTTTCACCCTACTGTATATACACATTATTACACAACTGGCCATGAAATACTAATCAAGTAATGTGATAAGCCCGACGGTCCCGCTGACGCACTGAAAAGATTACCAGTGTAATTAGCTGCTATAAAAACATACTAAATGAGGACAGTGACATTTTTTTCAATTGTTGCTTAAGTTTAGACCATTGTATTTACAAAGCAAGAGCAAAAGTGTATTTTAGCACAAACGTTAATATTTAGAAATTATTTTTAACCTATTTGGAGATTTAAATTTTATGTGGGACAAGATGAAAACAAGGAGTAAATACTGCCTTGACCCAGATGTTTTTATAGTCACCTGAAAGAGGAGAAGTTGCTGAATCTAACGATACCAAACATTCTATGGACTTCAGTCTCCACCTGATTTTAAATCCATGTGTAATGAAGGCAACAATGTGAGCTCTGGGAATTCCCTTCCAGTGTGCACAGAAGGGGAATCCCATCCGTCTTGTTACGTTAGCAACAACTCCGCAATGCTTACTAGTAATCTTTATATGTGTTTAAATCACAATTTACCTTCATGAAAATGCCATGAATACGCGACCATTTGTGCAGGAATATTGTCAAAGGTGATGTCTTTCTTTCTGACTGTTGCAATCCATTCCGTCTGACGCCTCTTTGTTAGCTTGGAGACCCGATTCTCTCCACTTTTCTTCCAAGTCGGGAAGTTAAAAAAGCATATGCCATTATCAGTCTTTTTCCACACCAATCATGAGAGCGGTTGTTGCATTTGATAACGCAGCAAAACTTCCTCATTCTAACGTTGCGTGGTATTTGGATGAATAATAATAACACACTGAAGCAACCCTCTCAAAAATTTCAGCTTAACCAGTGTGGGACAAGATAAAAACAAAGAGTAAATACTGCCTTGACCCAGAAGTTTTTATCGTCACCTGAAAGAGGAGAAGCTGCAGAATCTAACAATACCAAACATTCTATGGACTTCAGTCCCCAGCTGATTTTAAATCCATGCGTAGCGAAGGCAACAACTTGCACTCTAGGAATTCCCATCCAGTGCGCACAGAAGTCGCGTGTCGCGGTTTGTGTCCAGTTTTTTCTTTTGATAGTTTTATCAGACATATTTCTTTCCACCTTCAGACTCCACTCATTTTCATGTCCCATATTTGGCCCGTCATTACTCATTAGTGAACAAAGACAGGCAGACCACCTTCCACTGGGTGACATCACACTCCCATTCTCTATTGACAGTTGTACTTTTGGGACAAAATTTGATGTTACATGGGAGGGGGGGGGTATGGTATCGTGATAGCAATGGGATCATGATATATCGTGATAATATTGGATCGTGACCCAAGTATCACGATCTGAGTCACATTGTGAGGTCCCTCGCAATTCCCACAACTACTCCCAACTCTGGGGTGGATGCTTTACCACTATGCCACCACTCCCCACCAACTTGTAACAATAGCAACTGTAAACAGCAGTGCTGTGAAAACGTACTTCTTAAGCGGGCAGGAGAGGAAAACAATGCAGTGGAAAAAGCGGATTTTATTTATTTTTTTTATTTTTTTTTTGAGAAAGCAACGTTTTTGAAGAATAGGACAGCAGAGGAAAGAGAACTAAAGAGGGGAAAACCAGTTCTCTGGTTAAGGAGCTGACACCTGAGGAGCTTAAAAAGATAGAGCATGACAAGGATGAAATTAACATGAGAAGGAAGAAATGTCAGCTGATATATTCCGTGAGTTTTTAAATCAAAAGCAAAAGAAGACAGATTGTTAGACACTGCAGTCATGCGGTGACTGCTGCTTTATAAAAGGGACTAGAATGATTCATTGTCATTATAACAGTAAGGTCCTTATTAAAGCAATGTATCTGGGATAAATATATATTTAAAAAGCTGCATTTGTTTCATATTGTTACCAAACAGCTATGATTAATCAACTAGAAGGTGCACATTAAATGGTTTTAAAGCATTTGGCAGAGGCAGCCACCCTTCTTTGTGTGTCTTCGTTTCCATGTTGTGCTATAAAACTGGTTAACACACACCTAATCACTAATTAACCCTTATTTAACTGGGGGTTCAAATTGCCAAGTTGTGAATGAGAGAGTAGATGTATGTGTGTCCCTTTATGTTGGCCCTGTGATGGATACAGTATGTCCTCCAACCAGTACAACTACATGTCATTTTCTACAAAACTCCAAATACAACCCAGTGGAGTACTTCCAGTATGGTAACATTGTAGAGAAAGGAGCAGATGTGATAATGAGCTGGAACAGCACAGACTTTATTCCTCTCTCCACAAGTCAAGTTGACAAGAATGATTCCCAGGTCGCAGGCTCTCTTGCTTTTATACTTTAATCCCTTGCCTAGCGACCTGGGGGCTCACACTACAATCCACATCGGATAAACAGTCTGCATGGCGCATTAGCATAACATAGTACATCAACGTACGTAAGGCTGCTGGCCCTGACGGCATTCCTGGGCGTGTGCTGAGGGCATGCGCTGAGCAGCTGGCAGGGGTCTTCACAGACATCTTCAACCTGTCCCTGGCCCAGGCCGTGGTACCAGCATGCTTCAAGACCACTTCTATAGTACCAGTGCCGAAACATTCAACACCATCGTGCCTAAATGACTATCGCCCTGTGGCACTGACGCCCATAGTCATGAAGTGCTTTGAGCGACTGGTCTTGGCACAGCTCAAAAAATGCCTGCCCCCTACACTGGACCCTCACCAGTTTGCCTACCGGAGCAACAGGAGTACAGAGGATGCGGTTTCTACAGCGCTGCACTATGTACTCTCACACCTGGATGACAAGAACACCTACGCAAGAATGCTGTTTGTTGACTTCAGCTCAGCATTCAACACAGTTATCCCCTCCAAGTTGCTCACTAAACTTGGGGACCTGGGAATCAGTACCTCCACCTGCAACTGGATCATGGATTTTCTGACCAACAGACCCCAGCATGTTAGGTCAGGCCCCAACCGTTCTTCCGTCATCACACTCAACACTGGTGTACCACAGGGCTGTGTGCTCAGCCCATTCCTCTACTCCCTCTTCACGCATGACTGCAGGCCTATGTATGGATCCAATTCCATCATAAAGTTCGCAGATGACACCACGGTGATCGGACTCATCAGGGACAACGATGAGTCAGATTACAGGGCAGAGGTTGAGCACTTGGCTACTTGGTGCGCTGACAATAACCTGCTCCTTAACACCAGCAAAACCAAGGAGCTCATAGTGGACTACAGGAAGGAGAGGGGAGAGACACATGACCCCATCCATATCAATGGCATAGATGTTGAACGTGTCCCCAGCTTCAAATTCCTGGGGACCCACATCTTGGAGGACCTGTCCTGGTCAGTTAACACCACCAGCCAGATCAAGAAGGCCCATCAGCGCCTCTTCTTCTTGAGGACACTGAAGAAGAACCATCTGTCAACTGACATCCTGGGCAACTTCTACCGCTGCGTGATAGAGTGCATCCTGACCAACTGTGTCACAGTCTGGTATAGGAGCTGCTCTGTCTCTGACCGTAAGGCGCTGCAGCGGGTGGTGAAAACCGCCCAACGCATCACAGGGACTCCACTTCCAGTTATAGAGGACGTCTACAGGAAAAGATGTCTGCGCCAGGCACGCAGCATTCTTAGGGACTCCAACCGTCCTGCTCATGGACTGTTCCAGCTTCTCCCCTCCAGAAGGTGTTTCAGAAGCCTTCGGACTAGAACCAGCAGGTTTAGGAATAGTTTCTTTCCAACAGCTGTCACGTTATTGAACTTAGTTCCCCGCTGACTCTCTTACCATCATCTCTTGCCATCCTCACCTGTACATAACTGCCCATCTAACTTATTGTACATTATTTGCACATAACAGTACTCTTAACTTTCTGCACTGCTGCATATATTTGCATATATTTGCTTAAATTGCACATACTGTCAATTACTGTATATACTGCACTACTGTCCTTTGCACTTCTGATTGGATGCTAAACTGTGTTTTGTTACCTTGTATTCATACATGTGTAATGACAATAAAGTTGAATCTAATCTACATCTCATTACATTAGCATAACATTCGCTGGCACGTTGCTTCTTCCTCCTCCCTGGAGCCAGCGTCTGCACCTCCACTGTCTTGACTCGACCCCCCGATCAGCCTCCCACTTCACGGTCCATTGTCTGGGTGGAGGATGTCGCCTCTGTGCCCCCCACACTGCCCCCCCCCCCCGATCACCCAGAATGGGCTTCAGCCCCCTTGTCCTGTGAGCTTCAGCCAACATCCATATCGACTGTAACGGGGGGTTGCTGGCTGAGAGGTGCTGCTCTGACGGCGAGGCACTGCGGGAGGCACGTCCGTCTGTAGGGGGACGGGGGGGGGGGGGGAGAAAACACATCCTCAAAGAGCATTGTTGTTGCTGTTGATGAGTCATTTACCTGCGGGGCTCCCAATGGGGGGCGTCCACGCCGGGGAGCCCAGACCAACACCACTTCCTCATCTGCCAACATGAATGCTGGTTTGAGCCTGTCTATGCAGACGGTTTTGTTGCGTTCCCCCAAGTCTAGCACAAAATGTTTCTCCCCAGGTTGCAGCACTCCAAACGGCCCGTTGTATGGCGGGCGCGATGGGGTCTGGTGTGCGTCGTGTCTGACGAATACAAATGACGCATTCCGCAAGTTTCTGGGGATGAAAGCGCGGGGGAAACAGTGGTGGGCCGGGCCCGGTACTCTCCCCGGTTCCGCGGCATGTAGGGAATTCGGGGGTATTTGAGCGTTGGGCGCTGGGTTGTCAGGCAAAAATTCCCCGGGGAGCCGCAGCGGCTGTGAAAACACGAGTTCTGCCAGGGAGGCTGCCAAATCCTCCTTCGGTGCGGCGCGCAAACCCAACAAAACCCACGGCAGCCGGTCCACCCTATTGGCGTTGGTAAGCGAAACCCTGAGCTCTGCTTTCAGCGATCTGTGGAAACGCTCGCATAACCCATTGGCCTGAGGGTTATATGTGGTAGTGCGGTGAACGCTGACCCCCAGGCTCCGGGCCATCGCGGACCAGAGGTCGGAAACGAACTGGGGACCCCTGTCAGACATGATATCAGAGGGAGCACCGAAATGTCCCACCGCGGACATTGTGGACGCCAGCGGCACCGCTTTTGGCCAACACGTGGTGCGGTCCACTACCATTAGGAGGTGCGTAAAGCCCTGCAACTGTGGGAGGTGCCCCACCAGGACACGTGGACGTGGTCGAACCTCTTAGCCGGGATGTGGAAGTGTTTGAGGGGGGCCTTTGTGTGCCTGTGCACCTTGGCCCGCTTGCATGCAACGCAAGCTGCTGCCCACTCTTTCACCTGTTTGCGCAGACCCAGCCAGACGAATTTTGCCCCCACCAGCTTGACTGATGCGCGCACTCCCGGGATGTGCCAGAGAGTGAATCGAGTCGAAAACACGGCGGTGTCAAGTGCGCGGGACGACCGGGCGCGGACAGCCTGTGGAGACGTCACAGAGTAGGGATGGGCCCCCGGCTCGCAGTACTCTGCTCTACAGCCTTAACCCTGTTGGTCCAGACTGGAGCGCGCAAACGTCGGCATCACCGGGTTGCTCGGTGGCCATGGCAGTGTAATCTATCCCTACGTGGATTGGGACCACGAGTGCACATGAGAGGCAGTCCACCACCATGTTGAGTTTACCGGCCACATGCTGTATGTCGGTGGTAATCTCTGAGATTGCAGCTGGCTGTCTTTACTGCCGGGCCAACCATGGTTCTGAAACCTTGGCCATGGCGTATGTTAGCGGCTTGTGGTCCACAAACGCTGTGAAACTGCGCCCTTCCAGCCAGAACTGAAAGTGGTGTATGGCCAAGTGGAGAGCCAGAAGCTCCCTGTTGAACGTGCTGTATTTACACTCGTTGTCGCACAGAGACGTGCTGAAAAAGGTGAGCAGCTGCCAAGAACCTGCGACGCACTGCTCCACGACAGCCCCTATGGCCATGTCCGATGCGTCGGTAGTGACCGTGATCCGTGCCAACGGGTCTGGGTGTGCCAGTAATGTGGCTTTAGCAGGCGCATCCACAAACGCCTGCTCCCGCTCGGGGGTCCAGTCAATGCTGTCTGCCGGTTTGCGTTTCTTAAGCGCGGCGTACAACAGCTGCATGAGCTGGACTGTGCGAGGGAGGAAACGGTTGTAGTTCACCATTCCTAAAAACTCCTGGAGTGCCCTTACGGTCTGAGGACGTGGAAAATTTACCACCGCGCGCACCTTGTCCGGTAATGGGATCGCGCCCTCCGGTGAGATGCGGTGGCCCAAAAAGTTGATCGTCGTAGCTCCGAACTGACACTTCGCAGGGCTGATTATTAACCCGTGCTCCTCCAAACTCTGGAAAACCATCCTGAGGTGGGCAACGTGTTCGTCCTCGGACACGCTGGCCACCAGGATGTCGTTGAGGTAAACGAAGACAAACGGCAGGTCGCGCAGCACAGTGTCCATCATGCGTTGGAAGGTCTGTGCTGCCCCTTTTAACCCGAATGGCATGCGTAAAAATTCGAAAAGGCCGAATGGGGTAATCACTGCCGTTTTGGGTATGTCTTCGGTACGCACCGGGACCTTGTGGTACCCGCGGGCCAGGTCCACCTTGGAAAAAATGCGTGCCCCGGTTAGGTGGATGGAAAAATCCTGAATATGGGGAATGGGGTAGCGATCGTGTGCTGTAGCATTGTTTAACCAGCGGAAGTCTGCATGGTTTCCACGACCCATTGGCTTTAGGCACCATGTGCAGCGGGGACGCCTACGGGCTATTGGAGCGCCTGACAATGCCTAATCTCTCCAAATTGGTGAACTCCTCGGGTGCACTGGCCAGTTTAGCTGCGTCCAGGTGTCGAGGGCGCACGAAAACGGGTGGTCCCAATAAAGTGCTCGACCCCATGCTTAGTGACGGCCGCCGAAAACGTCGGAACCGCAAGTGCTGGAAACTGGGTGAATAGTTGCTGGAACTTATCCCCTGGAGCCGTGATGTTGGCAAGTGATATGGACCTGGTTCCTTGAGCTGTGCAGGGCAAAGAATAAAAAGACTAATCAGACGTCTGTTGGCAACATCGACTAATAGTCCGTGCACACACAGAAAATCTGCACCTAATACGGGGTAGTTACATGCTGCTTTGATGAAGAACCATTGGTAGTTGCGGCCGTGCACTCATATGGTCAGTGTCCTCTCACCAAAAGTTTTAATGTCTGAGCTGTTGACGGTTGCCAGCTCGGGGCCGTTACTCCCAGCCAACCAGTCTGCGTTGGACGGCAGGATGAGGCTCTTTTGGGAGCCGGAGTCCACGAGGAACCATCTCCCCGAACGTGAGTCCGTCAGGTAGAGCAGCTTGTTTGTGTCACCATCGGCCGCAGCTGCTAATGACTGCCGGTCCTGGTGTTTCCTGACCACCTGTATTGGCAGGGTGGCACGCATCGCTGTGTGTCTTCTCTGAAATGGCGGTAGTAGAAACAGAGCGCGCCCTTCCGGTGCTTCTTGGCCTCCGTGCCGGCCACCATGGAAGGCTCATTGCCGTCGGCGGTCATCTCTGTGGGCTTCGGCGCCACTGCATTCACCACAAAGGTTCTGGTCGCCAGGATAATCCGGTCCGCTTCTTTTGCCAGTGCCTGGTAGTTCTGCATGGCCAGCAGCGGTGAGTTGGCGAGGACTGCCCTGACCGCCGTCGGGAGGTTACGGAGGAAAAGATGTGCGAACAGGAACGGTTTGCCATCTGTGCCCATCAACGCCAACATCTTCTCCATCAATTCGAGCACCGAGCCGTCTCCCAACTCGGAGCGCGTCAGGAGTCTTTCCGCTCTCTCACAGTCCGACAACGTATAGCGCTGGGTCAGCGCGGTCTTGATGGCGTCGTATTTGCCGTGGGCTGGGGGCCGTTGGAGCAGGCTTGCCACCTGCTGAGTTGTGCGTGCGTCCAGTGCGGCTACGACGTAGTAATATTTTGTGTCGTCTGCTGTCACTCCCTGGAGCGCGAACTCGGCCTCCGTGTGTAGGAGCCAAGCCGTTGGGTTGTGTAGCCAAAAATCCGGGAGCTTGACCAAAACAGCACAGGCGGTGCTGGCGCTTCCAGACTGGGCCGTCTCCGGGCTGTTCGCCTCGTATTCTATCATACGTCTCGGGGTCACCAGTGTAGAGAAAGGAGCAGGCGTGAGAATGGGCTGGAACAGCACAGGCTTTATTCCTCTCTCCACAAGTCAAGTTGACAAGAATGATTCCCAGGTCGCAGGCTCTCTCCCTTCTATAGTTTAATCCCTTGCCTAACGACCTGGGGGCTCACACCACAATCCACATTGGATAAACAGTCTGCACGGTGCATTAGCATAACATAGTACATCTCATTACATTAGCATAACATTCCCTGGCATGCTGCTTCTTCCTCCTCCCTGTAGCCAGCGTCTGCACCTCCACTGTCTTGACTCGACCCCCCCGATCAGCCTCCCTCTTCACGGTCCATTGTCTGGGTGGAGGATGTTGCCTCTGTGTCCCCCACACCATCACTGAGCTTTTCTGTTTTAAAATCCTTCAGGTCCTCATACAGAGGCTGAATGGGTTGGAAAAACCAGCTGACTTGGTCTTCTTATTCCCTTTTTTTTACTTGCCTATCTGTGTTAACTCATATTACTGTAAATGTACATTTTTATGCCTACCCTCTAAAACTAGTTAAGGTTATCAGAATACTTTATTAATCCCAGAGGAATTGTTGCAGTTGCTTAATGAAAAAGGAATGGTAACACTGCAGTAGTTGAAGTCTGTGGTATAGAACAGGGTTCCCAAACTTTTCAGCCTGCGAACCCCAAAATAACAGTGACAGAGACTTGCGACCCCCACTATTCCCGAAGGTGACTGATACATAAGAAAACGTGTGCACAGTTTGATATATCTGTGGATTCATTGAACTGCAAAACATATTTCCCTTTCTTCACTCTGTCAATCAGCTGACCGTTTATATCCTGAGCCATGTCCGTGATGCACCGGGATATGGTCCCGTCAGACAGTGGGACTGCTTCCAGCTCCTGTGTCTGTTTATCCCCATGCATCGTCTGACTCACAGCAATAGCAGCAGATTTTATTAGGGTTTCTCCAATTGTGTGTGGCTTTTTTGCCTGTGCAGTTAAATATGCCACCTCAAATGATGCCTTTTGAGCTTTGATAGTGGTTGTTGTTTGGTTAGCTATGACTTTGTTATGGCCTTGCAATTCTCCCTCCTTTTGGTGGAAAAAAATCCGCTGGTTTAGCGGCAAGAGATGGGTGCTGTGACGACGGAGTGTCGCCACTGCCATGTTTCCTGTATTTGTAATTATATTATTTGTGTAGTATGTGTAAATGTCAATATGATTGTTAAAGTGCACATATTATTTTAGGATCTGTTTTTGACTAATTTGAATGCCTTTTGTGAGATAATTCTTATGTTAATTGTGTTGAGTGGGTGACGCAGTTGGTGATTATTAAATCCACATACCTTTGCCAGCATGCTTCCTGATGGTGTCCAGGCAAAAGACTCTTTAGGGGTTGAATGCCTTTTTTAAAGGATACCAGCAGGAAGGAAGCATGTGATGGTGAGTTTAGGGGTAATTTAAATATGTAAATAGGGGTTTAAATTATTTATTGTATTATTTGTGGTGTATTATTTATTCTGTAAATAGGTGGGAGAATTATTTAATTATTTATGACTTTTTAGATGTTATTGGGTATGTGTGGAAAGATGAAAATGTTTATTGTCTTACCTGGAGTTATGGTATAGTCTAATTGACCCTAATTAACACACAGTATATAACAGGTGTTGGTATTTGGTTTTATGAAAAAAAAAAAAAAGTAAGTTCTTGAGAGTCGTGTCGGTGTGAAGATGTCGGATGTTTTGTTGAAGTTATTGCCTGTGAAGACTTTTGGAATAAATGAAAATTGCTGATTGCAAATTGTCTGGAAGCCTCCATTTCTGGTCTGGTATGCCTAGGCTGCTCACCATACATTACAGGTGCTTAGTTTTCAAGTGTCTGAACATTTTTACAGGCTTTAAACTCTCATGTGCAAGCACCTCGGTGCACACTACGCATTGGGGATGTTGTACTTCACTGATAACGATGCATGAATCCATACTGAATATATTCTTCTCGATACTTGTGACACTTGGAGGAAGGCTGGTATAATGAAAGTGTCAATCTAAGGAATACCAACTTGTGACCTCAGGAAGGATAAGTGAATTAAGCTGACTCGGATGTGCAATCGCCACAAGCTGTCCAGTTAGAACAGTTGAATAAAATGGATCCAGTCAAAACACACACTTTTCTCATACCACTCATTTATTGAAAGCTTTTTTCTTGATGGTCTGGATGGATGGGTGTGTTTATATATATATATATATATATATATATAGGGTGTGTGTGTGGTTACTCTTGAGAAAAAAGAGACAAGTATAAATGAATAATGAATACAATGAAACATTGCCCAATCTGTATATATGAAAACATGAAACCAAACATATAATAAGCAATTATGTCCAAATTGCAGGATAATGCAATGTAATTAAACTGCACAGAGCTCTACCAGAGGGAGAAAGCAGGTTAAGCATAAGGGAATGTCAATATTTTCCCATTCTCAGCTGCAATCAATAGAGTGAATGCACCCACAAGGCAAGGATAGTAATTTGTTGATGGTCCCTGAATGAAGCTGCAGACTCAGTGTTTCCTCTGGCTTAAAGGCCAAATGTCACGTAATTTTTTTTCCAAATGCCAACGAATTTTGATAAAATACACATAGCTTAAACCAAATATTCATACCGGAGACCATATCACCCACCCGTATTTACATAATTGCACAAAATACACCAGGCGAAGGCCCCCCTAGCGGCTGTCAGTGTGTGACAGCCAATCCAGACCGCGGCCATGTTTTTGACGTCACAAATTTCACCCTGGCTGCCCTGCCTATCCACATTCACACTTATCAACATTGGACAATCATGACGGAAAGTGACAGCGATTGTGAACAAATTAGTTTAGTTTTGTCCTCTGGTGAATCGGACTTGGAATTCAGGGAAGACGACACCCCAGATACTGATGACAGTGGTTCAGACAGTGACAGAGGCATAGAACCTTACAGGTTCGAGCCGTCCGAGACGGAATCAGATGCTTTGTCTGATGACAACAGTTCCGACGATGACCAGAGAGCAGAACCAGTGGAAAATGTCATTGAATTGGACATTAATTGCCTCCAGAATGTTGAATGGTAAGCCAAAAGAAATCTGTGATGTTTAAATTAATTATAACCACCGGCAAAATTGGGAAGCCGAAGGGGGTCTGTCGAGGGCGCCCCATAAATATCGATTTTTCGGAAGCCATTATTATGACGATACAGTGGGGCGCTAGCTTACAGTAGAACCCTTTCTTTCCTCATTCAGTTGTAGCAACAAAATCAAGGATAAAATGGAAGTAATTGTGGAAAATGACTTGTATAAAAATCCCCAGGATCGTGTGTATAGGGCCATAACCCTGGGTAATAAGGGACACTTTTCTGCGTCCTGCTCAAAATAAAAAAAGCAGAATTACACTTAAAACACATACCTGTCATGCCTCCCTTATTGGGGGGCTTTCACACCTGTACTGAGTTCTTAAAAAATGTATTTATCGGCAGATGAAAGAAAACTGACCCCCCCCCCAAAAAAAACTGCAAAATGACCTATTTCAAACATATTTATTCAAATGTACACTTGTATGGACAAAATCTTGAGCCACAACTTTTTGGTAATGGGAAAATAATAAGCCAAGTAGCACAAAAAAAATAAATAAAATAAAAAAAAATACAAAAATATTTTTCAAATTTACATTAGCATAAGGTAGATTGCTTAATTTGAAAGTACACAATAAGAATTATTCTGAATATAGTTCTTAATTGTCAGCTAGATACTGTATATACACTTGGAATTAAAGAGTTTTTAATTGTCAGCTTTGTTACACTAATGCACTTGGATGAACTTGAAACAAGAAAATGTTCACTGATGCTGCTTGTTATAGTTCCAAGTAGCAGCCTTTGCTGACCCTAGCATTTCTGAAGTGGCAGATCAGATCAGGTGGCAGATCAGAAGTGATCTGCCACCAATGGGGGTAGATGGTGCCCTGCCACAAAAAAATGACAAACCATCACTTCTGCTAGTGATGCATTGGATTTGGAAGGCGATTCCTCTCTGTTCTGGAGCCGCAAGACAGTAGAAAGTGTGAGGCCATCAGCCTACTTCTCACTGTAGTGATAATAGCTCACGCTGAGCGCTCTGCCCGCCCTGGCCATCAGCCTAATGATTGAGTCCACACTTCTCACTGTTGTGAGAATAGCTCACGCTGAGCGCTCTGCCAGCCCCCTAGCTGTCGGGGTCACACACACGACGTGTTCCTCAACACACTCACTAATTTTTTTTCCTGTATATTTTTCTTTTGGGCGTACAGAAATAGCAATACGCCCGTATTTGCTAAAATTGCATTTTCCCCGTACCGGTATTAAAATACGGCGAAAACATATCACTTGACAGGTATGAAAACATTTCCCAGAAAAGTGTCCCTTATTACCCAGCTGTCCCTTATAGCCCCGTTTTACGGTATGGGTGAAATATCCAATTTTTTCTTTCTTGTTGCTCACTTCAATCTTCCAGTCTCCATATAAACAATCAATCGGGATACCCCAAGCATCAAACTAGGGTACAATCAATTTCGTCACTTCCGCCTTCTTCCCCAGGCGATTCCGGGGGCCCTGAGTGGTAACGTCAGGCCAAGCGCGGCAGTTGTAAATTAACGAATGTTCCGGCATTACTGAAGCATATGCACCAAGACCCGAACGGATCGGTTCCCTTTTATATCTAGTTTCAAGACATTTTAAGGACCCTGTTACGTGACATTTGGCCTTTAAAGACCTTGATGTGTGGGGGCAGAAAACACATGATACGTTTGTAACCAGAATATGTTAATTTTACACTATTTATTTTATTTTTTTTAATTTTGCACAGTAATATTGCATAATGGAACTTACCATTTGAAGTATTGCACAACCAAGGCTTGAATATTGGAATATTGGGCCAGTTGGGGTCCCACCCAGATATCCTGCGTTTGGACTTTTTACTGGTGTTATCCTTCTGTCCTTCATCTGCTTTCGCCTGTCCTGGACCCTCTGCCTGAACACTTTCCTCTCCTTGACTCCTCTCTCTTTCTCATCTTTCCCTCTCTGAGCTCTGTCTGCTTCAGGTTCTCTCTCTGTCTATGGTGGTATACAAACAGCTTAGAAAATATCAAGTGTCACATTTTGTCCTGCAGGATTTTTTTTTTTTTTTTTGCTATGGTTTACATAAATGACAAAAATATGTTGTTGGGTTTTTTTTGTACTTTTATTCTGGTGTTTTTTCCATTGAGAAAAAGTAGGAAAGAGAAGGAATAAAACATTCATAATATTAATTTACTCATGCATACTTTAATTATATGTTCAGAGGTGGGTATAGTGGCCAGAGATTCTACTCATGTAAAAGCAGTGCTGTGAAATTAATAATTAAAAGCAGACAACCAAACATTTCTAGATGAGTTAAGGGTACAAAGAGCACCCACTTAAAAACTTGAGTAATGATTCAGTGTTGAAGGTTTGAGGTTTTTCTCAAAAATTTGTAACAATTTTCTTATAGTTTTCTACTTTTCTCTGTAAATTTATCTAAATTTGAAACCGTTTTCCTCAAATTTGTAATTTCCTCTTGTAAAACTGACTTTTCTTGTACATTTGAAACTTTATTATAAATTTGTGGATTATTTTATGGTTTATTTTTGTCTGTTCTTTTTTTTTTTTTTATAAAATTACTGTTTTTTAAATAAATTTGAAACAGACTGTGGTCATTTTTTTTTAAACTTTTTCCTTATAACAACTTATATTTTTGACCTTAACTTTGCAGTCAGAACAGAACAATAATTTAACTCTCATTACAAAGAAAAAAAAATTAATAAAATTGTATTTAATGATTTAAATTAACTTAACCCCTTGCACTCTGGTCAATTTCCCTAAAAACGCCTAAAAATAACATACCCAAAGTAAATCAAAAGCTGTTCTTCAACCCTTTGCAGCATCTTCATGGGGTTGGTCTCATTTAAAAGAAAACACTTTGAATTTTTTTGGCAAAACAGTCATAATCTCTCTAAGTGCTCCAGCCACTGAGTAACAGTCATCTAAACATGCTGAATTTGAAGAAAATAAAGTTTGCCTGGGTGTTTTTTTAGATACAAATGCTTGCAAATAACACACAGCTGTCAGATACTGGCTGGAAAATGCAACAGAAATGTAGAACCAAGTGTTATCAAGCTGAGGTCAAAATTTTGTAACAATACCACAAAAAATGAATATATTACACAGCTTTTTTCTCAGGTTGTTCCCAGGCGTTTTTGAACTGTGCCAAATGGCACAGTTTGGAAAAACGTCTATAACTTTTGAATGCTTCAACATAGAAGCTTCATCTTGGGCTCTAATGAAAGGTGACACTCAGGGCTGTGTGTGTGTGTGGGGGGGGGGGGGTTGTTTATTCATTCATGAATGAATGAATGAACAAACAAGCCCCCCACACACAAAGAAGCATGCCACGTAAAAAATGTGTGGCCTTTTTTTTTTACAAGAAAAAATAACCTACAGTGCAATAAAAATTATACTAAAATATCTGCAATGTAGAGGATAACAACTCTCCCACCCCCCCGCTACAGAGGAGCTCAGCGCCCACAAAACGGTCCGTCATGTGGCCATGACGCACCGTTGTAATTACCGATCGGTCAAAAGTCATTTTTATTACTATTTTCATTGATAAAGAATAATTTAGCTTATAACACTTACCTGTCCACAACAGCAGTGTCATTGGCGAACATCTGTTCCTCATTGTCAGACAAACATGAAGCTGGTCCGCTTGATACGGACTCGTGGTTCTGGTCACGCGACCCGGTCAAACCATCTCCGCTTCCATGATTGCGGTTTTGGCGAACGATTTTTCAAAACAAATAAGAACAGTAGTAATAAAAAAAGACTGGGTAACGCTACCGTTACACACAGGTCTCTATGTGTGTCACCCAGCAGCTTAGACAAAACAGATTTTACGCACGGGACGCATGCGTTTCAATCGTCGAACTTCTCTGCTTCAATTGGCTCATTGTATTCGCGGTCGTTGGTAGGCAGGTCCTTCTTGCTAGGTTTTCAGTCATTGGTTCTTCAAGGTTTCAGAAACCCAATTCAAGGCTCTTATTAGTTGAATGAGAGGACAATCAAATCTAAACCAATCAAAACACTCCTTTGGCTTTCTGTTCGCGGCTGTGTCTGTACTGGAAGAACGGAAATGCAGCTTTTTTTTTTTTCAGTGCGCACTGAGACGCACTAGGACGCAGAGACGTAACCGCCCGCGGTATCCCGGAGTGCAGCAGGTTAAAAGATCCAGGGATGCTGTTATTTCTGTTATAATATTTATATATATATTTATAGTTTTGTTTTGTTTTTTTGTTTTTTTTAGAAATCTCCTCACCACCAAGATGGCAAGAAAAATCTCCCTTATTTTGAAATCCAGATGTTGGCACACTTAGTTTGTCTGAAGGCTGCTGACAGATTAAAGTCATTGACTTTGTGAATTTCGGTCATCTTAACTTGCCAGGTACATAATAGGGAACATAACTTAATATTGTAGTGGCTGGTGAAATATATACTCAGCAATTCAGTAATCCCCCTTGCCTTTCCCTTCATATGAAGCTGGCTGCATATGAATTCCAACCACATCTCTTAGCTAAGCGACTCTTCCATTATTGCTCCTGTTTCCAGTGGGTTAAAACCATAATAAATGCCTCCAGTGCTTACATACCTCTTCTGATTTTTTTTCCACGTTTAAAGTACTTTAATAAACTCATGTTTCTGTCAGACAGTCACGCTTAGCGAGACACTCTGCCTTGTAAAGCCTGCTTCATGCTGCATTTCCCCTCTAGTCCGCCTTGGTACGCTTTGGACAAGCCCGCACGCACGCTGTTCATACTCCCTTTTTTCATCTACCCAGGCCAAGCGATTGACGCATGCACATAGCAATCATTTGTAGTTTCACTCCCGCCTGATAGGTAGTGCCAAGGCGCTGATGCGCCAGGATTTTCACCAACGAAGAAACGGCGGACTTCTTCACAAAGTTTCTCTTCAAATATTGAGTCCATTTCTGCTGTTTGACTTCCCGGTTTTCACTCCTTTTCCACGAAGATGCTGTTGCCGATGTGAAAGAAAGTATGTATGTGTGTATGTATGTATGATTCATGTATGTTTTTATTCTCGTTTTCTGACTGACTGGAAAGCTTGCATGGGCGGGGCGCTTCCAAACTCCGCGTGGATGATGGCTACATGCGTTATTCGTGTGCGTGTTTGCAGAAAGTCGCTGCTTCATATATTTTTCTTAAATTCATGTCTCCTTATTGGAGTGGCGGTACATTTTCTGGCGAGGCGGGTCGCCACCCGGAAATGTTACCAGAGGAAACCCTGAGACTGTAACAACGGAAGCACTGATAGACTTATGTGTCTCCTGCACAGCACAACTAATCAACACAGAAAACACTCCATGCACTAGAAATTGGCAACTCACAGCAAAGGACCATTATACTAAAGAAATATAGCCACCAAACTACTACAGAACCTAAGACACACAAAGCAGCAACACCATCAGAATAGAAACATGTTTAAGAAGAGTAATTGCAGCATTTTAACTGTACTTACAGTCTCATGGACACACAGAAAAATGAAAGTGAATTATGAAGAGGAGAACCCAAACAACAGCACAACTCAACAGTCCAATACTGTAATGGTGAGCGTGACTTCTTATACTCCCCCCTAGCTTCAGAACTGGTTTGCTCATCAAGGTGAGAAAGTCAGCAGTGTGTGGTTGCTGATACGTGATTGGTCCAGAAGGTGGGTGGATGGGGTCACTGATTGGTCTGCACAGTTTGAAGTCAATGCGCCAATCAGCAGCAAGCACTGTTTGTTCTCTCTCTCAGATGAGCTGGAGACCCTTTTGTACAGCTACCCCCAACTTTGAGGAACAAAGTTGAATCAGGTAGGTCCATTTGGAGAATCTTGTGGAAGTGCTGAAAGTCTGAGTCAAGCAACTGGTCAAGTGTATGGTTTGTCCTTCACTTAAACCTGAGCCGTCTGTACTCGCCCATCAACTCCAGGGAAGACTGCTGTGACTCTTCCAAGTGGCCATAGTGCTCGTGGTAGCTGCTGATCGATGATGAGGACAATTGTGCCTACTGCTAAATCCTCCCTTTCTTGGTGCCACTTGGAGCAAAGCTGAAGGGAAGGTAGATAGTTTCTGATGAAATGAGTCTAGAATTGGTCAGCCACAGCTTGGCACTGCTTCCATCTCTGACAGTTCAGAAGTTCTGTTTCGGGATAGATGACCTGTGGTGTTGCTGGATCAAGCTGCCCCATCACAAGCATGTTGGGAGTGATTGGATCTGGGTGTGCAACATCTGATGAGAGATGTCCAAGAGGCTTGGAGTTGATGATGCTTTCTGCCTCAGTGAATATTGTTCTCAGGACCTCTTCTATGATGGACTGAGAACCCAGGATTTTGTGAAGGGCCGACTTGATGGAATGGATCTCATGTTCCCAGAAACCACCAAAGTGTGGTGCTTGCTGAGGGTTGAATTTGAAGTGAATCTGTTGACTGGTGAGCTCTGACTGAAGAGCTGGGCTTAGTGCATTGAAAGCTTCAGTTAACTCTGAACTACCACCGTTGAAGTTCATGCCTTGGTCCGACAGCAGTTCATAGGATTTCCCTCGCCTGGCAATGAAACAATGAAGCACCATCAGGAATGAGTCTGTGTCCATGTTAGCCAGCAGGTCAAGGTGGACAGCATGGATGGTGAGACATTTAAACACAATGCCCCATTGTTTCTCGGTGCACCTCCCAATCTTGATGATGTACGGTCCGAAGCAGTCAACATCAGTGGAGTTGAATGCTGGTTTATGGAGCCATAAGCTGAAAGGTAGGAGGTCAGCCATTTTGGGGATGACTGGTCTGCTGCGCCATTTGCAGCACTCAGGCCAGTGATACTGGAGCTTCCAGATGGCTTCTCTGCCACGAAGAATCCAGAAGCATCTACAGAGCTCAGTAAAGACTCTCTCAGGGCCCGAGTGAGCAAGCTTGTCGTCAAAGTCCTGAATAATTAGTTTGGTGATATGATGATGGAGATTAAGTACTATGGGATGTAGCATGTCTCGGCACAAATCATCACACCTGCAGAGCTGTTCTCCAACATGAATCACTTGAGCTTCTTCATCATACTCTGGAGCCAGAGTGAGCAATCTACTGCTTGTTGACACTGGTTTCTGAGCTGTCAGGAGAGCATATTCTTCAGAGAAGCATTCGGTCTGGACTTTCCGAAAGAGGGCCAGCTCTGCTTTCCTATAACCATCTGCTGTGGGATCTGAAGCAGGAGCTGCCCTGTGGTGGGCTTGCAATGAAGCCTCCAATAGGTCCTTGAAGTTGTTAAAGGTACGTGAATCTGGTAGGCAAGAATCAGGAGTCACTGAAAGATGACCACAAAAGTTGTTTCGATGTAGTTCAACTGTGTCACCACACGAAGAGACATCTGGAGTGACTGGCCAAGTTGATTATCTTGACTCAGGAAGTGTGGTCCCTGCCTCCAGTGACCTTGACCAGTGATTTGTGACAGAGTCAATCCATGAGTAATATCATTAGTAGGATTATATCTGGAGGTAACATACCTTCATGGGCTGCCACCTGTTATCTCCTAGGTGTCTGCAACTCTAGCCCCAACGGACACTTTATAGCAGCAGGATTGTGACTGAAGCCAATTCAAGACTGTGGTGGAATCAGTCCAATATGTAATGTTGGAGATGGGGATTGTAAGTTCCTTCTTCCGGACAGCACCAATCTGAGCACCAGTGTGGGCAGCACAGAGTTCCAGCCTTGGAATGGACTGCTGACAGACTGGTGCAACTCGGGATCTTGCCAAGAAAGCCACTTGGATCCCCCCTACCTGATCCACTGTTCGAAGGTAGGCAACAGATCCATTTGCTCTCTCCGAAGCATCTGAGAAGATGTAAATGCTTTGGGTGGAGGCTGAGAGGTCTGTCCCTGGATGTACATAACATCTAGGAAGAGAGATGGCAGGCAGCAGATGAAACTCATCTTCCCAGGCATGCCACAGCTTGAGAAGGTCATCAGGAAGTCGTGGGTCATCCCAGTCTCTTTTTTTCTCCCAGAGATGTTGCCCCAAGATTTTGGCTTGTGTGGTGTAAGGGATGAGCAGACCAAGGGGATCATACTGACAAGCTAGAACCCGATAAATGCTACACATTGTTGGTGTAGGATGCTCAGTGTGACGTACCTTGTAAGTGATGGTGTCTGAATTACAGTGCCAGTGCAGCCCAAGAGTCCGTTCAGGTGGATCTAGTCCATCTGTTGACAGCCAGAGGTCAAAGCTATCTGATGTTGATCCAGATGGCAGGTGACTGATGATGTCTGGAACATTGGAGGCCCACTGACGTAACTCGAAACCACCTGCAAAGAGGAGCTGCTGTAGTTTGTTGACGAGATGCTTGGCTTCTGAGACAGGGGTGAAGCTCTGGAGGAGGTTGTCAACATAGAAGCAGTTCTCAACAGAGTGGTAAGTATCTTCACCAGGACTGCTGTGATCCCGAATGTGTTTTTGGACTGCGAAGGCAGCACAGCGTGGACTGCATGTTGTACCGAATGGCAATACCTGCCATTCGTAGATGTCAGGTGATGAACAGCGATCCATGTCTCTCTAGAGGAATCTGAGAAAGGGCTTGTCTTCTGGGAGAAGACTAACTTGGTGAAACGTCCCCTTTATGTCACTGCTCACTGCTATGGGATGCCCTCTGAAGCAAAGCAGAACACCTAGCAGAGTTGATCCCAGTGTGGGTCCTGGAAGGAGATGTTCATTTGTTTGTACCCTGATAGGTGAATGAACAATTGAAGACCATGTGATCCTTCCCATTGTGATGGACCATGTGATGAGGTACGCACCATGACCTTTCACTGGCTTGTGTCCCGGCTGAGGTGACTTTACAGATGTAACCAGCATCCAGCAGCTTCTCAATCTTGTGGTTATATGTCTCAGCTCTGGCGGGGTCTGTGGAGAATCATTTCTCAGTCCCACGCAGGTGAGCCGACACTGCTTCCTTTGGTGCTTGAAGAGAGGGGGGACGTTCTCTTTCCATAACAAGGGGTAGCATACCTCTTGACGCCATCTACCTGCACTCGAGTGGTCTTCTCTTCCAACATTTGCACCGCTGCACTGTCCTGCTTTGACCTTGTGATGAGCTTTTCGTTCCTAGATGGGAGGACATCCATTTGCTAGAGTTTACTCACATGACTGAAGAGTTCTGCTGATGGAAACAAAGTGTTTGTGAGCAGGCACTGTGGAGTGGAGGACTGACGGAGCAGAACTTTGGCAAGGCCTTGGAGTGTCCAACCTAGTCATGTCTTGAGTGTGGCCGGTCCACCTGGTGGTCCTAGATGCACAGGCTCAATTGGAGTGAGGAAATGAGGATAATCTGAGCCAATAAGCAGTAGCGGTTGTGCCTGACTGAAGGAGTGGAGGGGGAGAGCTCTCAGATAATAAGTTTTCTGTAGGATTTCGACAGGTTGTGAGTATTTGGAGAGGCCAAGGTGTACTGCAGTGAATGCTCTGTGGATGCAGAACCTTTTCTGTGAATTAACAGCTGAGGATACTGAGAAGGAGACTGACTTTCCTGACACTGTCTTGATATCCTGACGAATGGTTCAGAGTGCCAATTCTTCACTATGCCCTTCAAGACCCAGCTGCTGAGCCGTACTGTGAAGGAGGATTGTGCACTCAGACCTGTCATCCAAAATGGCATAGGTTTCAATCCTCTTCTGCCCATTGTAAATGTATACTCTGACAATTTTTAGCAGTACACAGCTACTTCTCCATGCTGGATCTAAGTAGTACGTGACTGGCTGGACACCATTTAGAGCTGGCTTCTCCAGTATGTTGAAGAATGATGAGTTAACTTCATGCAAGATCTCCAGGTGCGTCTGGTTACACTGTTGATATTTGGCTTTAAGGTAGCATTGTTCTGCTTGATGATCTCTTCCACATCTCCAGCATCACTTGCCTGTCTTGATCCATTTAACCTTTTGGTCTTTAAGATAAGATAAGATAAGATAAGATAAGCCTTTATTAGTCCCACAACGGGGAAATTCCAGGATTGCAACAGCACAGGGATAGCAACACTCAGAGCAACAATCAGAAGGCAAGAAAAAAAAAAAAACAAGCAAGCAAGAGCAGCTAATATACATATGTACATATTACTATAAAATATATATATACACACACACACACACACAGACACACAGTGCAGAGCATTGTAGCTGGATGGAATAAATATATGAATATATGAACACACAGTGCAGAGCATTGTAGCTAGATGGAATAAATATGTAAATATATAAACACCCACAGTACGGAGCATTGCAGCTAGGTGGAATAAATATGCAAGTATATAAACACACACAGTGCGGAGCAATGTAGCTAGATGGAATAATATGTAGATATATAAAAACACAGTGCGGAGCATTGTAGCTAGATGGAATAAATATATAGATATATAAATATAAACACACCCAGTGCAGAGCATTGTAGCTAGATGGAATAAATATGTAAATATATAAACACACACAGTGCAGAGCATTGTTGCTAGGTGGGATGAAACAGCATAACCGTCTATTTAGTTATCCTACATGGTATGATTATGTGCCCATACATATTCTCACCCTCCATAGCGACCGGTATGTTCCTAGTTGTATGCCGGAGAGGACCATTGTGTAAGTCTATTGCATCTTTTGCATTCAAAAAAACTATTAGTTTGTTACGTCTTTTTGCTATCTCTGCGAGCAGCCCTGCTTAGGTTGTACAGTCTGACAGCCGTTGGTAGGAAGGACCTACGAAACCTCTCGGTTGTGCACCTGGGATGATGTAGTCTGCTGCTAAATGAGCTCCTCAGTGCATCCAGTATGTCCTGCATAGGGTGGAACTCGGACTCCAGCAGAGATGACAGTTTAGCCACCGTCCTTCTCTCTCCTATCTCCTCCATCGGATCAAGGCGTTGCCCCAGGACAGAGCTAGCTTTCTTAATCAGTTTGTTCAGTCTCTTCCTATCGGCTGCAGTAATGCCACTGCCCCAGCAGACCACTCCAAAAGTGATGGCTGATGCCACCACCGTGTCATAGAATGACTTCAGCAGCGCCCCTTGTACACCAAAAGACCTGAGTCTCCTCAGCAGGAACAGCCTGCGCTGTCCCTTCTTGTAGAGTGCGTCAGTATTGTGTGACCAGTCTAGTTTATTGTTCAGATGAATACCCAGGTACTTGTAGGATGTCACCATCTCGATGTCTGTTCCCTGTATATTTACTGGTGCTGTGAGGGGCTGCCCATGCCTGCGGCAGTCCACCACCAGCTCCTTAGTTTTCCTCGCGTTGATCTGGAGGCAGTTCCGATGGCACCAGTCCACAAAGTTCTGGATAAGCCCTCTGTACTCAGCTTCATCTCCGCTGGAGATGAGACCAACGATCGCAGAGTCATCAGAGAACTTCTGTAGATGGCAATGTGTTGTGTTGTGTGAGAAGTCCGCAGTATAAAGAGTGAACAGGAAGGGAGCCAGCACCGTTCCCTGGGGGGCCCCCATGCTACTGATGATCGTGTCGGAAACACAGTCCCGGGTTCTCACAAACTGAGGCCGGTTCGTGAGGTAGTCCAGGATCCATGATGACAGGTGCTGGTCCACCCCTGCGCGCAGCAGCTTGTCCTTCAGGATCATCGGTTGGATGGTGTTGAAAGCACTGGAGAAGTCAAAGAACATGATCCTCACCATATTCCCGGGCTTCTCCAGGTGGGACAGAGAACGGTGAAGGAGGAAGATCACCGCATCCTCCACCCCAATGCCATGCTGGTAGGCGAACTGGAGTGGATCCATTGCTGGTTCCACCAGGGGGCGGAGATGAGCAAGGAGCAGTCTCTCCAGGGTCTTCATCAAGTGGGACGTCAAGGCCACCGGTCTGAAGCTGTTCAGGTCTTTGGGGTGGGAAGTTTTTGGTACAGGTACCACACAAGATGTTTTCCACAGCTGTGGTACCCTCCCCAGTTTCAGGCTCATGTTGAAGATATATGTCTACTGAGCTTTACTGAGCTTCATAAAGTCTGAGCACTGATTGAAATAATGTTGATTATCACAGAAGGGGCAATATTTCTTGGGCTTATGTGGTTTCTTAACCTGAGACCCTACTGGTAAAGGGGGCTCATATTCCTTTGCAGGAGGATCACATCCAAGTAGGACAGTGGTGGAGCATGTTGCAGATTTTGGCTTGGGTTTGATGGCTCTCTGATGATCTGGATGTCTCTCTGATCAGGGGTGAGTAATCTCAGCGTCATCATCATGAATGCGGACCTCATACTCTAACCACCTCAAAAAGTCCAACAAAGTTGGGATGGGTGTCACCATGGGATTAACGAATAACCCCTTCCGTTCCACCGTCTCTGTTATGTCTGTAATTGAGGGTGAATGACGAGACTTAAAGTAGAACTGAACAAGACTTTATTATAGACTCACGGGTTATACAGAAGCGCTTCCTCTAGGCTGAGAGGTGGTCAAAGAGACCGCCCCCCTTCCTCACAGCCCTCTTATACCCCGGGTGGCAGCGGAACCGGAAGGTGAAGCCACCACCCGTGTCACATAAGTCCTAAGAACAACACTACATTCACCCCCCCACCCCACTTCAAAAAGGTCCAAAACACCCATACAATCGAGACCCTTCCCAATTTAGAACCCGAATCATGCACTAAAAGTGGTGGAGTTACCGGAGTGGTGGCTCAGTTGGAAGAGCATCCGCCCCACACCCAGGAGGCAGGGGTTCAAATCCTGGCCGGGTCATGCCGAAGACCATATAAGAAGCGGAACTTCCTGCCGTCCAACTTGGTGCTCAGCAATAATGGAATGGAGGAGGGAAATCTGTGGTGGTGCCTTGCATGGCAGCGACCCCTCTGATTCTATATATGGGTGTGTGTGTGTGATTAACACTGTAGATAAGAGAAACACAATTTCATTCTACTGTACATGATTGGCTGTATGGATTGAATGACAATAAAGGGTGGTTTAAGTTTTTAAGGTTTAAGGTTTAAAAGTGAACAGAAATATCAGGGCCTACCACATTCATACAAACAACTAAGGCTAGGGGGAGACAGGTGGACTACCATCCCACTCCCACACGGCTAGACGGATTATTCTGCCATCTCTGCTAGAATATAGTCCTTTAACCATAAAATTGCTGTGCTCCTAAAACAAGTAACTTAAAACAATCCCCATAACAGAACATATATACAAACTAGCAAATCCCATAAACAACTTGGATCATTCTCATTTAAACATCGTGCATCAAACTCATCAGTATAACTGCTATAACCCAGGCAATTTACATACTAACAACATGTATTGAACACATTGCCCGCCAACCATCAGTCTGCCCCAGTAGAGGACCCCCCCCCCCCCTCCGCCCCGGAAAACCATCAGACGGCTCCCCTCCGGAGCACCTTCTTCTCTTCATGCCTAGGTATGGCCCGTGCCCCTGTCCAAACACCTCCTTCTCCAGCTTGGCATGCCGCAGCTCATTGGGATGCCGCCATGAGCCATCAAACAGCTGAAGATAGCCATCCTCCTGCAGCCACCCTTGGTCCTCCTGTCACTTGCGCTTTCTACGAACCCCTCTCGACTGGGTCTCCTCTCTGGATCGGACCACATCACCGACCCCTAGAGGAGCCCGACTTGGCTTCCATTGTCCCTGAGTGGCATGTTGTTTTACCGTGTCAGCTGGTCCGCCCCACTCGCTTTCATTTCAGACGCTGTTGAAGCCGTTGTGACCCCTTGCTTCTCGGTACCTCCCAGCCGAACTCCGGAAGCAGAGTGGATCAGCCACTCAGCTCCACCTGCCGTCACGGGCGTCCCGCTGCATCGCCCAGTTCCCTCATCTAGGGTTACTGGGGCACTGACACAGGGACCCTCCCGTGATGGCCCTGGGTGGGGTTGGTTCTGCTCATCTTCCAGAATGCTAGGCCAAGGTTCGTCCCATACAGCATCGTCCACCACTCGTGGAACCGGCCAGTCCCACAAGCCACAGCCCGACCACTCTTCTCCAACACCGCTAGTGATCGAAAAACCCAGTCCATTAAAAAGGTCACAGCCCATAATATTCTCGCCATCGGTGGTCACCACGACCTGCAGGTTGGACACCTCCGCCGATTTGTACCTAGTCGTTAGTTCCACCAAACTCACAATGGCTAGCCTTTTACTTCCATACCCACACAATGGCACTGAATGACCTCTCACTTGGTAGTATGGGAAGAAACTCCTCACAGTAGGCCAATTCAACACGGACCTCACCGTGTCTGTGTCATTCAGCAGCGGCACCTCCACTCTGTCCAGCTTCACCATACAGTATGTACGGCCATCGGTGTTCGGGGAGACAGTGTGGATAACCGTAGGAGTTGGAGCAGGGGTGTCCGCTTTGTATCACTGTTCCCCTTGCTCGAACCTAGAGTATTACAGGCCCTGGCAAAATGATGCGGAAATCCGCACTTGCTGCAGCGTTTTCTTCTTGCCGGACACTCTCTTGCCTTATAGCAATGCTTAGTGGACCCACAACCCAACCACCTGGGCGATCCCGGGGCGGACTTTATCTTCACAGCTGTAGCGCATTCCTCCTTCTCCTGCTCGCTATCATCACTGTCCAGGTCCATAGCCTGTGGCATTGATTGTGATTCAGAGCGGTGCACCGTAGTTCTCTCACTGAGGTCATGTGATAGACTGTCTGCTGCTTCACACTGCTGAGCGATCTTGATGGACTGATAATGTCAGCTCGCCTGAGTATGTAAGGAGCTTCGACCTCGTAGCCGGGCAAACAGCATGTTCCACCAACTGGTCGCGGACCACCTCTTCCTCCAACACTCCAAACTGACAGTCTCTGACCAGCTGGTGTAGGTCTGTTACAAACCACTGCACCGACTCGCCAGTCTGCTGGCAGCGCTGTCGAAACTGGATCCTCCGGATGATGACATTTTCCCGGATGCAAAAATGTCGCGCCATTAGCTCAACGACGTCCTCAAAGCTATCGCTAGCACCCAAGGTAGCAAGGATACGTTGTCCTTCCATACCCAAACTATGAACCAATATTGCCCAAGCCCGTATCTTCTTCATTTCACCAAGGTTCAGAGCCACCAAGTAATTTTGGAATGCTGCGAACCATCTCACCCAAGGGATTGCCAGGAAGCTCCAGAAATGGCCGAATGATAGTGACTCCCATGTCCATGTTTTTTTTACCCTCGTTGCCAAATGCTATGTCTGTAATTGAGGGTGAATGACAAGACTTAAGGTGGAACTGAACAAGACTTTATTATAGACTCACGGGTTAGACAGAAGCGCTCCTGCTAGACTGAGAGGTGGTCAAAGAGACCGCCCCCCTTCCTCACAGCCCTCTTATACCCCGGGTGGCAGCGGAACCGGAAGGTGAAGCCACTGCCCATATCACACAATAAGTCCTAAGAACAACACTACAGTCTCCAGCCACTTGTCAGCAGACCTCCACAGTGCTCCGCCCCTGTAATGAATGACTGAAGTCAGGCCACTTCTAAACACTGCACTGGTAAGGTTAGTGAGTTTTAGTGAGTAAAGTTAGCACTTATTTTCAATGAGTGACTCGCTCAGCTTTAGAAAACTGACCACACATTTAGAGTGTGTTTTTTAAACAGTTTATGTGCAATAATCTCTCTTGGACAATGGTTGCTGACAGCTGAGCTGCTTCAGTTTTGATGGCTAAATATGTTAAGTGCAGTAAATGAGTGAATGACAGGAGCAGCTTACTTTTTTCCATGTTCTCTCTTTTTATGATAATATCAGCCCTTATTCTGAATATTAGTGCATCTTGGTAAATTAGAATACCATGATGTGAAATTTAATTCAAAAAAGATAACCATAATCAGAACAATTAAATTAAAATGGCTTAAATATTTCACTGTATGTGTGGTGAAGGCTCACCTTCCTGCACTGATATTTAAAGTGTTTGTAAACTCTTATTTTGAACTGGAAGACATTCTTTTAATTTTCATCTGAAGCCTAATTAAACTTTTAAACTTCTAGACCCAGCAAGATTTTAAACAGGATGGACTAGCTTGATATTTTATTTTTTTATTTACTTTAATGGAGTTTAATAATACTCTAGTTTGTTTTGAACATGCAGAGTTACAACAGCCCTCCACGGAGCAGCAGAGGAATCAGAATCAGAATCAGATTTATTGCCATTGTTCATGTAGTACACAAACTAGGAATTTGTCTTGGTGCAATGCTGCAACATTAAACATGATAAAATAAAATAAATTAAAAAAAACTATACATGCAATAAAGTGTAGAATAAGAATGAGTAATACTAGTCAAAGCAGTTTTTAAATATATTAGCGAGCAGCAGATATTGTGGAGTACCACATAGTGCAGTCGGTAATGCAAAAAGAAAACAGTGATGATTGACATGAGTCTGGTTGAGCTGCTGTACATAGTGCACGAGAGTCAATAAGTCACTTAGTGTTCAGCAGTCTGATGGCAGAGGGGAAGAAGCTGTTCATGTGACGGGAGGTTTTAGTCTGAATGGACCGAAGTCTTCTACCTGAGGGGAGAGGGGCAAACAGTACGTGACCAGGGTGTGAAGGGTCGGCTATGATCCGGCCAGCACAAGGTTGCTGCTATTTGAGTTTTTGCACTTTATTTTGGAGTTAAAAGACAGAACTTTAATGTCTCTTATTTAATTGTGTTGCTACAAACACATTTGATTAAGCTGTCAAGTTCAAGTTTCCAACTCATGTTTGATAGGTCATTATTTTATTTAGCTATGGGAACTTTTTATAATTGGCTACATTATATTAAATCGGAGACTGACATCAAAATGATATTCACAGCTGTGCAGGCTTAAACAGGTGAGGTAAAACATGACCTGGCGTCCCGAACAGGAGCCGTGCCAACAGGAAGCAGAGATGGTGGACATGACAGAAATAATCACGATTAGTTGACTAATCAAAAAAATTGTTGTTCGATTAGCGGACTAACAAAATAATCATTAGTTGCAGCCCTAGTCTTAATACCTGCTGATAAAAACAATTTATATTGTCATTTTAGTTTGAAAAACGGTCACAGAATAATAAAGTACTCTTTACCCCAACTCTTTTTTCAACTTGAATGCTTTACCTGTCATACATATGCACAGATGTGGTAAATGGCCTGGCATCATTCTAATTAATTAATGCACCACAGTCCTCCTAATGTAGCCATCTGTGATGTTTCATAAATGTGAGTTGCCCACCTGTGCAACAAAATCTCCAAAAACTGTGACACAAATTTAACTTTTGAAAGTTCAGACACCTAAAATGTCATATGAGGAGCTCTTCTAGACAAACCAGCAAAAGTACAAGATTTGCCTCCTCTTTTCTGACAGTTTTGCTCTTAGGAGGAGGATGCTCAACTGGGTAAGCACAGGTCTGACAGCTCTTGCAGTCAGGTATCAAAACTGAAAAGTAGCAGTGTATGAGTTCAGTTTTATTAAACAGCATAAAACCATATTGTAAGTAGCTCGTTAAGTCTAATTACACATAAAATAATTTTCTCAGCAGCTGTGGAAATATGAACCAAGAACTATTTTGGTATTCTCAGTTAATCAATTTGATTCTTCAAATCTCACAGTAATGGTTAGTGTGAATGTGAAGACTTTACAAATGATTACCAAAGCCTTTTCTATTCAATTGTACATGCCCAAAATGTGCTAAATCATCAGCGTTGTAAATGTAAGTCATTGTAGCAGCTGCACGTGGATATTTCAAGTGAATTAAGACAATGGCATTTTTCGTGTTTGTTTTAAAAGACAGCTCTTCTTAATTTTATGCAGTTAGATAAATCTTTCCTACATCAGGAGAAACACTACAATGAATTCATGCAAAAGCTATATAAGCACACTGACAAACACAACCCATCCTTTACTGTCTATTTTTTTTATCCTCTGCCGGTTTTCACCCAAAGGGGTCGAAGAGCCCTTTGGGCGAAGACCAAAGGGGGATTATGTTATGGGTCAGTCCGTCTGTCCGTCTGTCCGTCCGTCCGTCTGTCCCACTTTTGTGAAATCAACTCCTCCTACAGTTTTGTTCTGATTGTTTTGAAACTTAGTACCATGGTTTGATGTACACTGAAGATGCACATATTGCAATTTCACCCTCATTGGATGACTGTGAGATCAAAGGTCAGAGGTCAGATTTTTCCCTAAATCTTCTCAACACAATAACTACTGAAAGAAATTATCTAACCTTTTCAAATCAATACAGTAGTTCTATCTAATACACATCTTGGATGACTTACACTCTCACCTAACTATGGTTTTGGAGTCAAGGAGTCAAAGGTCAAAGTTCAAAGTTAACATTTCAGTTGCACTGTGGTAAATGCTACATTTACTATTACTACAAAACGACTAAAGCTAGGGTCACCGAACCTGGTATACAGGTTCACCTTGGGATTCTGACCTCTGACTATGGGTTTGGGGTCAACAGGTCAAAGGTCAAGGTTAGCATTCCATTTGTACTATTACTATAAAACGAGTAAAGCTAGGGTCACCGAACCTGGTATACAGGTTCACCTTGGGATCCTGACCTCTGACTATGGATTTGGGGTCGATAGGTCAAAGGTCAAGGTTAACATTCCTCATGCCTCATTGCTGTACAGCAAGTAAAGTTAGGGTCGCCAAACTTGGTACACAGGTTCACTTTGGAATCCTGACTTCTGACTATGGGTTTGGGGTCAAAAGGTCAAGATTGACATTTTTTTATGCCTTATTACTGTGCAACGAGTAAAGCTAGGGTCACCAAACTTGGTACACAGGTTCACCCTGTGACCCTGAAGTGTGACTATGGTTTTGGGATTGCAAGGTCAAAGGTCAACATCAAATGGCTTATAAACTATATCTCAATAACAAAGAAAGCTAGGGTCAACAAACTTGCTACACAGGTTCACCTTGGGATCCTGACTTCTTACTATGGGTTTGGGGTCAAAAGGTCAAAGGTCAAGGTTAATATTCCTTATGCCTTATTACTGTGCAACGAGTAAAGTTAGGGTCACCAAACTTGGTACACAGGTTCACTTTGGGATCCTGACCTCTGACTATGGATTTGGGATCAACTATGGGTTGTATACTTTGTTGTATATTCATGGATTATGGGCTTATCATAATTTGGTTCTGCCACAGTAATTATTCAAAGATTCAAAGATTTTTATTTGGCAATACATCTATATGTGCAGGACATACAGTAGAACTGAAATGCCGTTTCTCTCTCTGCTAGTGGTGTGCGCAGTATATAAGGCAAGGCAAGTTTATTTGTATAGCACATTTCATGTACAAGCCAATTCAAAGTGCTTTACATCAAAACATTTAAGCATTACAGCAAGTTGCAAAAGGAATACATAAGAATTTAAAAGCAAACTAAAAAGTAAATTAAAGAGAAGCAAAAACAAGCTAAAATAGAATAAGACAGAAAATGTGCAAGAAATAAAAGTTACAGTACATTGTGGGAGATTAACAATTGCATACCTGCCAACTACTCCGGTTTTGCCGTAATGGTTCCGGTTTTCAAGACCCCATTCCGGGTTATGGCTTTATTAATCAGAATTACGGTTTTTCACTAAAAATTCAGTCAAAAATTTTAAATCGTAAAAAAAACACGAAAGCAATTCCAAACACGAGATCGCTAGGAATCGTATCTAAATTTAGAACAGAGCAACACGTGATGGAGGCCGGGATAGTCACTCTTTTTCAGTGCTGAGACAAAGTTGTTGATTTTGCCACTAAAATCACTAACCAACAGCGAATATCGGATCAACATTTGTGACCCACACGCACAGGCTGAATTTCCACCTTGGTTGAACCAGCTTTTGAAGTAGAAATACCCCTTTATTCGCCTTTCACCATGCTCTGTGAGTAAACTGAGTAGTGTTTCTTTTCGTGGTTCGCTGCTACGCTTTACCTGAAGCGTTTGCTAAGCTAACGCTATCGCTATTGAGGGTATTGAGGTTTCTATTCTCGCGCGAAATCCCGGAGAGGCGTGCGTACATGGCGAAATGTAAACACGATGTAAACTGCTGCAGACGTTCGCACAACTGCACTTCAACCCTGGCAAATGGACCATGGATTCGATATCTAAAGGGAGAATACATTTTATATAATGCCTAAGATTCTGAAGAACATGTGCTGTGTAATTGCAAGCCTTGTCATGCTTGGTGTATCATGTAAACACATAAAATATCAGAGCGATTTTGCCGTCATTACGCACGTGTCATACAGTGCTAGTATACTCTGCTGATATTTCTAGTCTTCTAGTTACCTCCGCCAAGGAGGTTATGTGATCATCAGCGTTGGTTTGTCTGTTTGTCTGTTTCTTTGTTAGCAAGATAACTCAAAAAGTTATGGACGGATTTTCATGAAATTTTCACAGATTGTCAGAAATGGGGTATCCTACAGATGATTAGATGTTGGTGGTGATCCGGATCACCGTCTGGATCCAGGAATTTTTTAAAGGATTCTTTTTTTTTTTAATTTAACATTGCGAGATAGGGCCATTTTCAATATTTTATTTATGTTAACCACTTGCCCTCCGTTGTTCCGCGGGCGGGCAAGTCTCTGCATCCTAGGGCGCACGAGGGCACACTCCTGCGCCCTTGTGCGCTCTCGGACGCATAGTCCAGATGGTGGTGATGTAGGTGGTGTTGGCGTCCAAGCGCCACTGAAAAAAAAAGCTGCAGACACAGCCGCGAACAGATTAGTTCATCTGATTGACCTCTCATTCGACTAATAAGAGCCTTGAATTGGGTTTCTGAAACCTTGAAGAACCAATGAATGAAAACCTAGGGAGGAGGATCCGCCTACTGTGAATGCAGGAGCCAATTGAAGCACAGAAGTTCGGGCTGGGTGAAGAGAGATTTACTGTTGCAGCTGATGAAAAAAAGGACGCTAGACGAACCTGCTACAGACCCAGCAGCATGGAGAACACCCACAAGTGGGACCTGCACTCATTCCAGCAGAATAGACGTTTAGGATTCTCCTCCGTCATCATAGACCGACGGAGGCCGACGACAAAAGTCGTAAATCATTCGCCAAAATGGCAATAATGGAATTATGTTTTGACCGGGATTCACGAGCGGACCAGCGTCGCGTTCGTCTGACAATGGGGAAGAGAAGTTCTCCAGGACTCTGCTGCTGTGAAGAGGTAAGGTGTTATAAGCTAAATTATTATTTCTCCCTGAAAATTGTAATCAAAAAATGACTTTTGACCGATCGGTAAAATACAACTGTACGGCGCACGAAGTACGAAGTGTGTGCGCCGCGATAAACGGTTCATTTGCCGTGTTCGGACCGTGAACGCCCCCCCCCCCGCTGCAGAAGAGGAGCGGGGGGGGCGTTCACGGTCCGAACGCCCCCCGGTCCGCGGGGGGAAGCATATGAGTCTATTCCGTCATGTAGCGATGGCCGTCCTCTGTAGCGAGGGGGGGGGACAACCCCCCCCCACACACACACACACAGTAGCGAGGGGGGGGGGGGAGCCGCTGGGACAGCGTTGCTGTGGAAACATGCAACGAGTGTAATCCGTCATGTAGCGAGGGCCGAAGTCCGTCCTTTGTAGCAGGGGGGGGGACAACCCCCCCCCCACACACACACACACACAGACACAGCCCTGAATGTGACCTTTCATTAGAATCCAAAATGAAGATTCTACATTGAATTATTCAAAAGTTACAGACGTTTTTCCAAACTGTGCCATTTGGCACAATTTGGCACAGTTCCAAAACGCCTGGGAACTACCTGAGAACAAAGCTGTGTAAAATATTCATTTATTGTGGTATTGTTACCAAATTTGGATCTCAGCTTGATAACACTTGGTTCTACATTTCTGTTGCATTTTCCAGCCGGATCGGACAGCTGTGTGTTATTTGCAAGCATTTGTATCCAAAAAAAACACCGTGGCCAAATTTATTTTCTTCAAGTTCAGTATGTTTAGATGACTGTAAGTCAGTGGCCGGAGCACGTAGAGAGATTATGTTTTTTTTGCCAAAAAATTCAAAGTGTTTTCTTTTAAATGAGACCAACTCCATGAAGATGGTGCAAAGGGTTGAATAACAGCTTTCGATTTACTTTGGGCACGTTATTTTTTGGCATTTTTAGGAAAATTGCCCGGAGTGCAAGGGGTTAAACACTGTATGGGGGGAACTGTGGCGCTTGGCGGAGGTCTGCGCTCTCCGAGTGCTTTTCTAGTATTCATAATACATCACATCTGGCCTATTCGAAGTTCTATGCAGTGTTAAGATAGTCTTTTGAATGCAAATTTAATGAATGAATGAATCTTTATTTCGGATAGATTAAAAGTAAAGATTAAAAAGAAACAGAATAATATAACAAAGGCGAAAAAATCCAACAAGGTCAAATTAAACAAGAACTCCTCTGATTATACAGTTCAACATAAGTTATCTGAAATGGGTGATGGCTGAAGCCGCAGCTTATATTGCCCACCCATATTCCATCCAAGAATTCAAAAGAAAAACAAAACAAGAGCGATTACAATTCAGAACAAAGCTAAGACAAAATGTGATAAAAAAAAGACTAAGTAACAACACAACACAGACTGGATATGACAATCCTTATGTGATTTTACATGTCATCTTGTATATATGTTTGGAGTATTTCTTCCTTTAGTTTTTGTTTAAATTGTCCAAGCGTTGTACATGATTTTAATTCAGGTCCAAAATCGTTCCATAATCTGACTCCTTGCACTGAAACACAGTGTTGCTTGGTGGTAGTTCTCACTGAAGTTTTTTGAAATATACATGTTCCTCTGAAATGATATTGTTTCTCCCTTATTTGGAACAACTTTTGGATATTTGCGGGCAGTGATAGATTCTTAGCTTTAAACATTATTACTGCAGTTTTAAAGTCAACCAGATCTTTCAACTTGAGAGCTTTTAATTTAAGAAAAAGTGGATTTGTTGGTTCCCTGTAAGCAGCTTTGTTTATTATTCTAATAGCTCTCTTCTGAAGCATAAAGACTGGATATATGTTTGTTTTATATGTATTTCCCCATACTTCAGTACAATATGTCTTGTATGGGAGTATTAATGAGTGATACAAAGTATATAATGTGGGTTGATTCAGCAAATATTTCGCTCTGTGTAGTATTGCAATTGATTTAGATATTTTACCTTTAATATAATTAATATGTGACTTCTATGTCAAATGCTAATATTTGTTTGACACTGCGGCCCCTGGACCCCGGCTAGCTACTAGGCTTTTCAGATTTGAAAGTTGAAGAAATATGAGGTTGTTAGCTACATTCTAACTTGATTTAATGCTAATATTTGTTTGGCGTCGGGGGGCTTCGCCCCCCTGAACCCCCCACCAGGACTTTGTCCTGGACCTACCGGGGCATGCGGCCCCTGGACCCCGGCTAGCTACTAGGCTTTTCAGGTTTGAAAGTTGAAGAAATATGAGGTTGTTAGCTACATTTAACTAGATTTAATGCTAATATTTGTTTGGCAAATATTAGCATTATTATTATTAGTATTAGCATTAGCATTATTAGCATTAGCATCAGCCCCTGGACCCCGGCTAGCTACTAGGCTTTTCAGGTTTGAAAAGTTGGCAGGTATGCAATTGTTCTACTGAAAGGCCGTGACAAATAAGAAGGAAAAACAAGAAGAAATAAGGATGGAAAACAACAACAACAATCTATGTACAGTCGTCATCATCATCATCATAACAGTCTGTCGTGGGCGGCAATGACCGTTTCATTTAGGCCTGATCAGATTCTTCCAGGCAGCTCTGTCCTTAGCCTTCCGCTGCCAGGAACTCCTGTCTGTATCCAGCTTCTTCAAGTTTCTTTTTACAGTGTCTTTAAATCAGAGCCTTGGTCTACCCTGATTGCATTTGCCCTTGCATAACTGTGAGTAGAGTAATTGCTGAGGGAGACACTGGTGGTCCATCCTCTCAACATGTCCGAGCCATCTCAGGTTCGTCTGTATTAGCATGTCCTCTATTGATGGTAGACCAGCTCGTTTCAACACTTCTGTGTTGGTTATCTTGTCTTTCCATGAGATGTTCATTATGGCTCGAAGGTGTCTCATCACGTACGCGTGGAGTTTCTTTACCTGCACTCTGTAGACAGTCCAAGTTTCAGCACCGTACAATAGAGTAGCCAGTACTGTTGCTCTGTACACTTTGCATTTCACACAAATAGACACATGTCGATTGTTCCACAGTCTCTCCCTCAAGTTTCCAAACACAGCACTTGCTCTTCCCATTCTTAGAGATGGTTCATCCTCCAGCCTAGCATTCTCTGAAACAGTACTCCCTAGATACTTGAAAGTCTTGCACTTGACTAGTGGCTCTGTACCAATGCTAATCTCTTCTGGTAGTGATGTTGATAATTGAAACTTTGGTGGTTGATAAAGGCACTCTGTCTTCTTGATGTTGATTTGGAGGCTGAATTGGCTAGCTGCTCTTGCAAATTTCTCCACTAAAGATTGCATATCTTCCGCACTGTGTGCAACTAGAGCACTGTCGTCGGCAAAGCGCATTTCTCTTACTACTTTTATCGATGACTTACTCTTGGCTTTAAACTGTGCCACATTGAACAAGTCTGCTTCTTTCCTTGTTTGAATGTTTACTCCTTCTGAAGTGTCTCTGAAGGCCACCTCAAGCATGGCTGCCAGATATAGCGAGAAGAGTGTAGGAGCCAGCACACACCCTTGTTTCACCCAGTTGTTTACTGAAAAGTCTTTAGACATCGAACCACTCATTGCCACGTTTACTTGCATACCTGTATGGAGTGCCTCAATCAGGCTGACAGACTTCTCTGTACAGAGTACCTGCCAAAGTCCTTGTCGTGAAACAGTATTGAAGGCTTTACTGAAGTCTATGAAGACTACATAAAGCGGCATGTTCTGTTCGATACACTTTTCTTGAACCTGTTTCAAGCAGAAAATCATGTCCATTGTGCTTCTTCAACTTCTAAAGCCACACTGGGTTTCCGGTAGTACATTGTGCAAGATGTGTTCATTGAGTCTGTTCAGTAGTTCACATGAGAGAATCTTACCAACAGTGGCTAGCAGTGATATACTTCGGCAATATCCACAATCTTTCCTTTCACCTTTCTTGAACAAAGGCACAATACTTGCATCCTTCCAGTCTTGAGGTACTTTCTGGGCATCCCATATCTCTTGGATGAGCTTGTGCAGGCAGTTGGTCAGCTGAACACCACCAAATTTCCACACTTCTGCTGGAATTCCATCCCTTCCTGGAGCTTTACCATCCTGTATTGTCCTGATAGCTGCCATTAGTTCATCAAGATTTGGTGGTTCATCCAGACTTGATACAGCTGGTCGCTGCACTAGAGCCTCTTTAGCCTCTTCAGTGAGATCTCCAGGGTTGTTTAGTAGTTGGTCAAAGTGGTCTACAAATCTGTCCAGGATCTTGTCTTTCTCCTGCAAAACGGTTTCACCGTCCATAGCCTTTAGTTGGATCAACGCTTTTGGTTTAGGGCCGTAGATTTCTCTCAGACCTGTGAAGAATGTTTTCATGTCCTTCCTGTCTGCTGCAGTTTGAAGTTCCTCCGCTGTTTCATCCCACCAGTTGGACTTCATCTCTCTGGTGTACTTCTGTAGCTCACTCTAAGCCTTTGAGTATTTCTTCTTCTTCGACCTTGTGTTACACTGTAGGTTTTCCTGCCTAGCTGTATTCCTCGCTTCTAGTAGTTTCTTCAGATGTTCATCATGCTCATCAAACCAATCTTGATGTTTCCTCTCAGGGTGGCCTAATACATTACTCGCAGTCTGATACACCGTATCCTTCAGTGTTGTCCATTTCTCTTCTGTGTCATTCTCTGAGTTGTTGCTGTCCCAGTCTTTCAAGTTTTCATCCATTTTGTATGTAAGTTCTTCCTGCTTCTTTTGGCCTTTCAGTGCACTAGTGTTTAGCTTCCGTGGTGGCTTGGCACCCATCCTGCAGTGCTGTTTTCATCTGCAAATCCTTAATCTAGATCTCAGCATAACATGATCAGTACCACAGTCTGCACCTGTCATTGGTCTGGTGACCAATACATCCCTTATGCCTCTCCGCCTGACTGTGATGTAGTCTAACAAGTGCCAGTGCTTGGATCTTGGGTGCATCCGTGTCTTCTTGTGTGAGTCCTTGTACTTAAATAGATTGTTGGTTATCACAAGGTTGTACTCTGAAAATAGTGCAAGCAGAAGTTCTTCATTAGCATTGCACTTGCCTACTCCATGACTGCCTAGCACTCCTTTCCATTTCTCAGTGTCCGAACCAACTCTGGCATTAAAATCTCCAACGAGTATCAGCCTGTCATCAGTCGGTACACGCCTGATAGTCTCATGTAAATCACTGTAAAACTCTTCCTTCGCCTCCTCTGTGTTGGTCATTGTTGGGCATATACACTGATGAGTGTGGCATACATCTTCCGCTGTAGTGACATGTCATTGACTGTCACCAGTTCCTCATCAAGCATTGCTGCTATCTCCTTTCTAACTGCAAAGCCCACTCCTGCTTCTCTCCTTTCTTGAGTTGATTTCCCACTCCAAAGAAGATGTACCCATGGTCTTCCAAGCTGTCATATCCAGCTGTATCCTATGTACAGTAATGCTACCCGTAGAGCAGATGAAGGTAAAAACATAGCAATCCTAAGTACAGTAAACCATAATACCGGTAAATTGCAAGTTCAATGCGGTAACGGGGGTGCAGGCAGTGACAGGTTGGTCTGTGTATGGTTAGTATTGCAATGACAGCAGCAGATATTCAATTCAATTCAACTTTATTTATATAGTGCCATTTCACAACAACAGTCATCTCATAGCACTTCCAACTGTAGGGGAAACCCCCACAGTTGCAGAAAGACCCCAGCAATCAGGCGATCCCCTGTGAGCAAGTGCTTGGTGACGGTGGAGAGGAAGAACTCCCCTGTAACAGGAAGAAACCTCCAGCAGAACCAGGCTCAGGGAGGGGCAGTCATCTGCTGCAACTAACTGGGGGGTGAGGGGATAGAAGATGAAAAGGACAGACATGTAGAGAGCAAACAGCACGATGGGGACTCAGTCTATGGGAGAGAACAAACAGATGTTAATGACCAGCAAAAAAAAAAAAAAATTCATTGAGAATGAAGAAAGGAGTGAAGCCCAGTGCATTATTGGAGGGCCCCCGGCTGTCTAAACCTATTAACAGCATAACTAAGGGAGGGTTCAGAGACACATGACCTCTCCCTAATTGTAGGCTATTGTCATTGTCCGAGCACTGACTCTGTCCGCGATCGGGTTGTTCGGTATTTCCCCGTTCTCTTCTCAGGTGTACCATATGGCCTCCAGGCTTTTATTGTGACAGCGTTTCGGCGAGGCTTCCGGCTGTCAGAGCCGAGCTCCGCAGGGATGGCTGGAATTCAATCAGCTGATGACGCTCTCATCAGCTGATTAATCTGTTAGCCCTATTTAAGGGAGCAGCTCGGGTTACACCAGGCTGTGACCTCGTCAATTATCCGTCTGTCCTTGGTCTAAGATTCTTGTGACGTTCTTCTCACAGTAAGTGTATTTCCTTCAGAGTCTATTTTCCTTCGTCCATAATCTTAGTCATAGTTATAGTGTGTTTTGCCCCCCGTGGCTCTTTATTTTTGTCATTTGTTCTCTTGTTAATAAAACATGCAAACTCATGGGCTGGCAATCGGCGTCTTATTGATGACTCGTGAAGGCCATCGTTGACAGTAGATCGCAGCCACAACAAGATGCCGTTCACCGAGAGTTTGCATTGTTGGACTTAAGTTTTTTTTCCCTTCTCTGGGTGCTAGTATTTTTATAGTATGTCTGCCTTCGAGTGTGGATATTGCCTCAAGTGGTTTTGGGAGATAGATGGCTACCTGGCCGAAGCTCGTCTCCTTATGCTCACCTACGCGGCATACGAGCACCTGGATCTCGCCCAGAGGACTTTACTGAAATTTCATGTAACCTCCTTTCTGGAAGGAAAGGAGAGAGTGGTGTGGATTGTGGCGCAACGAGGGCAGATAGAGAGAGCAGCCGAGAGGGCGGCCAAGGAACCCTCACCTCCTTCCCCGAATACGGCCGTTCCGACGAGGGAGGAGATCCACGGACTGGAGGGGGACTCCGGCAGGAGGCCGATGGTGAGGCATCCCCGCTCCTCACCTCAGGACTCAGCTCCTGTCACCCATCCAGCCCAGGTGCGGTGTTTCCCTGACCTCACCTTCGCTGTCGCCCTCTACCAGTAAACGTCGTCACAATGCCCGTGGTAAGCCTCAGTGAGAACCCTGTCCGGATCCAGTTCCAGGTCGCCGAAGGAACTCTGCCTCCCAGACAGCTGTTGCTCCTGCATCACAACAGGAGGAAAACACAACAGCCTCCGCCTTCGGGTCATCTGTCCCTGCTGTACCGTCAGCTCCTTGTTCCCGAATCGCCTCGGCTGTTTCTCCCTTCTCCTCGACGCTCCCCCCAGCTGCTGTGAGCTCCACGAGTCTGTCTCCGGCTGCCTCCGTGCCTGATCCAGTGTGAGTGGCTTCTCTTCGTCTTCCCAGGGGGCCCCCCGTCACCATCCATCGGGGAAAGGGAAGAACCAAGCCCATTGCAGCAGGTTCCATCAGCCCTCAGCGGATCAGGCAAGTGTCTCTACATTCTTTTCCTTCAATGGGTGAATTGCCTTGTTTGATCCCTGGGGGTGGAGTTCAGGGTTCACAGTCCCCCAAGCTCCCTCCACCTGCTGCGGTGATTAATTATGAACCTGCTACCTTTGTGTCTCCTTCCCCTGAGAGTTCCTCGGTGCCAGGACTACGCCGTCGGACAAGAAGGGAGCCTGCAGGCCTGGAGAGCCTGGTTCCAGCCCCGCAGCCACGACACGGGCAGAGAAGGAGGGTGGACTACAAATTGGAGCCTGCACCGACGAGCAAGCGTCCCCGGGTCTCCACGGAGGGACAGTCCGACCTGGCAGGTCACAGATCCCCTGCCACCACGCCGTGCGGGCCCTCGGCATGGACGTCAGCGTCAGGGAATCCTCGGACTGTGGACACCATCATGCCAGCTGAGGAGCCCGCCGCAGTCGAGTGGGAGCCAGAACTGGACCTTCAGTGCACTGAACCTGGATCGACGGAGTCTTGGGCTGCGGTGGAGCCCGAGATCAGGCAAGTGCTCTATTTTTTCTTCCTTTCCTCTATCCTGGAGCATTTTTGCCTGTCTCTCGGGGAGACGAGCCGGGCGCTGCTGTCTGCAGCGTCCAAGCTTGTCTCGCTGGGCTCTGCTGCTGCTGGTGATCCTGATCCCGGTTTTCTTCTCTCTTCTGAGCCTTCTCCCAGGGTCACCGGTGACAAGTCCGTTCCGATCATTGCCTTGGAGGCTCTGTGTTCATGTCTGGAGATCATCCCTGGTGCTGCGCCGGCCCAGTTGGGGCCCGTCATGGGTATTGTTCTGGCCCAGTCGGGGCCCGTCGTGGGTGCAACATCGGCCCAGTCGGGGTCCATCATGGGTGCTACATTGGCCCAATCGGGGTCCGCCGTGGGTGTGGCTCCTGCCCAGTCGGGGTCCATCGTGGGTGCAGCATGGTCCCGCTCGGGATCCAATGAGAGCGCAGCGCCAGTCCGTGTGGGGTTCGGAGATGGAGCTGCAGATCCCCCGCCGATCGACGCCAGACTGGTCCCTCATCCGTTCCCCGTTCTTTTTTCTCTTCCATCGGGGGCCGCTGGGATTCCCCGTTATCGGCTCGGCCCTCCCTTGCTATCCCTCTCTATAGGGAGGCCGTCTCCAAGTTCTCTCCTGCAGTCCTGGTGGCTGGATGATGCGAGTCGGCTGCCTGGGAGATTGCTTCGCCCGTTTGGCGTTCTGGGTCGACCACCCGACAAACTAGACTTTTCGTTCGGCGACCTGGTCTGGCCGCCAGAGGTACTGTTTCTCCGGGCCTGGGACTGGGGTAGGCCGCCCAAACTAATCCTTTTTTTCCCTGCCAGCATTCTGGACGCTGGACGCAGGAAGACCCCCCGAACTATTTGTTTATGTGCTATTGTGCTCTGCCTGCTGTCATCCCTGTGTTTTTTTTTTTCTCTGCCTGCTCTTCCGAAACATTAGGGTGGCTCTTGTGTTTTGTTATCTGGACTATTTTGGAACTGTGTGTATTGCCATTCTGTGCGTGTCTTTTTTTTTTTTTCCTCTCCCCTGTATTTCTAAGTGCTCTGTATTTGGTAATGTGCCCGTTTATTTATTTTTATTGGAACTGTTTGTATGTCACCGCTCTTAAGCGTTTTTTTTTTCTTGGTTCCTGGTTTTTCCTGGTATTTTTAGGGTAGTGTATGGTGCCTGCACTTCTGTTTGAGAGATATTTTGTTACTGTTTAAGAGAATCTCTTTTGTTGTCTTGCCTGTTTTCTTTCCTCTTGATTATGAGGTTTGGTTCTTGCCTTCCTGGCCTTTCCCCCTCCTCCCTCCCTGGGGCTGTCCTGTTGACCTTCTGGGTGGGGGTGGGGGGGCTTCGATGTTACATGGCGCCTGGAATTCGCCTCGTGAACGGGGAGTCCGCGCTCGGGTTGTTCGGTATTTCCCTGTTCTCCTCTCAGGTGTACCATATGGCCTCCAGGCTTTTATTGTGACAGCGTCTTGGCGGGGCTTCCAGCTGTCAGAGCCGAGCTCCGCAGGGACAGCTGGAATTCAGTCAGCTGATGATGCTCTCATCAGCTGATTAATCTGTTAGCCCTATTTAAGGGAGCAGCTCGGGTTACTCCGGGCTGCGACCTCGTCAATTATTCGTCTATCCTTGGTCTAAGATTCTTGTGACGTTCTTCCCACAGTAAGTGTATTCCCTTCAGAGTCTATTTTCCTTCGTCCATAATCTTAGTCATAGTTATAGTGTGTTTTGCCCCCCATGGCTCTTTATTTTTGTCATTTGTTCTCTTGTTAATGAAACATGCAAACTCATGGGCTGGCAATCAGCGTCTTATTGATAGCTCGTGAGGGCCATCGTTGACAGTTATATCAAAAAGGAAGGTTTTAACCCTATTCTTAAAAACAGAGATTGAGTCTGACTCCCAAATCCAGATTGACAGCTGGTTCCACAGGAGAGGAGCTTGATAACTGAAGGCTCTGCCTCCCATTGTACTTTTGGAGATTCTAGGTATTACAAGTAATCCAGCATTTTGGGAGCATAGTGCTCTGTTAGGATAATAGGGTAGTATCAGATCTTTTAAATAAAAAGGGGCCTGATTGTTTAGAGCTTTGTAAGTAAGAAGAAGGATTTTAAATTCTAAACTCTATGGGAAGCCAATGAAGGGAGGCCAGAACCGGAGAGATATGATCTCTCTTTCTAGTACCCGTTAAAACTCTTGCTGCAGCATTTTGGATCAACTGAAAACTTTTTAAAGATGTTTTAGGGCAACCTGATAATAAAGAGTTACAATAATCTAATCTAGAGCTAACAAAAGCGTGAATCAGTTTCTCAGCATCACTCTGAGACAAGATGCTCCTAATCTTAATGCTCCTAATACGGCATTTGTGCAAATGGTTGCAGTAAGGTGCAAAACATACAGCAGCAGATGTCAGTATATTGAAAAGTTGAAAACTGCTCTCCATCAGTCAGTATTGGGATCTTCAAAGAAAATGGAGGCGGGGGATATTGCACTCGCCTCAGAGTGCTCTTGTTTGTTGTTGTTCTGTACGCACGTACCACACATGCACACACACACGCAGAAAGACAGACATTATAATTTTTCTCTGCCTATCTGTCTCCATTGTGTCTTGTCCATTCCTGTCTATGTGCCTAATTCTGCAGAGAAATGATGTAGGTAAATTCTATTTCAGATCCAAATCACAAACAGTCAAAGATGAATGGAGAGGGAACTAAAGAGAGATGGAACAATGCTGTTCATTAGAATTATACACACAATCAGACTGTTACATAATTTATGGGCTTTGCGTACGATCATGTTTGTGTGTCTAGAAGCATGTGCTTGTGTAGAATCAATGAAAAGCAAACATTTCAAGGATCAGAGAGGTAGTACTTACTGTACATTCACACGTGCGTTCATAGACTGCAGTGCATGTGCTTTTTGTGATCGAAAGAAAGAGGAAAACTGTGAAAGTGAGATTTTGTCATCCATTATTGATTGGCAGCCTAAGGCGTGCACAACTAATTGCGTAAATCAAAAATCAAGCGCTGTGGAACTTTCACGTTTTAATCACACATCCCCCCCACCATTCCTTTGACAGATTTATCTTGTTGAGCTCTCCTCGTCGTCTTCTCAGTTCCACATCCTTTGACACTCCCCAAGGAATATATCTACCTTGAGCAACTTTCCATTTTCACCTTTTCCTTTGGTGTCCTGCCTTGGTGTGCAGCATTCACACACACACACACATGCACACATACACAGGGAGCTCTGTTAGTTGGAATTGCAAATACCTTACCGTTTTGTTTTTTTTTTCTGTGACAGGTCTTATCATTTCAAACTGGGGTTGTTTTCATTTGCAAGGTCACTGCATCATTTACTGTGATGGCCAAGAGTAGAAGTATGCTGAAACTCAAAAGTGAGCAATAATATCTCAGAAAGAAAGAAAGAAAAATTGCCAAATACGTAGCTGCTATTCATTTTAACCCATTCAGTAATAGTGTTCTGTTCTGATTGGGCTCTGTATGATATAGTATCATACTAGCATTTTCCAAATTAAATTCCAAGTCTGAATTGGTTATTTCATCCTGGAAAATCGATCTGTGCTGGACAATTTCCTTTCACCAAGGCTGCTGCTGATCTACCATTCCTGCTTTTCATTTCAAAGCTGATCTGTTGACTGTCTCTGATTCTGTTCCCCCACTTCTTTTCAGGTCTGAATAACAGCCTTTTTTCCCTCTGTGAGGGTCACAGTGTTGGGCTGTACTGCACATACAGATCTTGTAGTAGATTTAAAATGTGATGGCACTAGTAGGAGCAGTCCAGAATAAATGGCTGCAGCTTTTGTGCTGGATGTCGACTGTGTGTGACTGTGTCACTGGTGGCGGCACGCCATTTCAGAGAAACATGAAAAAAATGTTGTGTAGACGTGTTGCACATGAAAAGGGTCACTTTATGCAGCCATTGATGTGTATTGTGAGTTTGACATGCTACAGCCAGTTAAGCCGACAGCTTCATCTCTGCCTGTTGACCTGAGGTGGTCCCACAATGAGATTTGACCCTTGTAGTGGTTTATTGATCTGGCAGGGATGGATGAAGCACAGATGTCTCGGTGGTGCTTGTTCTATGGTCATTGGAGAAGTTTTGTGTTAAGCACTGCAGGTTGTGTTTGGTAAATGCCTGCACACTGAGGACATCGACATGTGGAAAAATTAAGGTGCTTCATACAACTCTTTTTTTTTTTAATTTTCCTCTCACAATTTCTCTCTTCCTTTTTCAGTCACCAGGTTCTTATATTCCTTCTATTCTTTTTACAAATTTGTCTTTTTCCTGCTGTTTTCACCTCCAGGATGGAAGCCATGCAGCGGCGACACACCACCCTGAGGGAAAAGGGGCGTCGCCAGGCAGTGCGGGGCCCAGCGTACATGTTCAATGAGCGTGGCTCGCCGCTCACCGCAGAAGAGGAGCGTTTTCTGGATGCTGCTGAATATGGAAACATTCCTGTAGTCCGCAAAATGTTGGAAGAGTCCAAAACCCTGAACTTCAATTGTGTGGACTACATGGGCCAGAATGCTTTGCAGCTGGCAGTGGGAAACGAGCATCTAGAAGTGACAGAGCTGCTACTCAAGAAGGATGGTTTGGCTAGGATTGGTGATGCCCTGCTTTTGGCTATATCCAAAGGTTATGTGAGGATTGTGGAAGCCATTCTTGGCCACCCTGCTTTCGGCGGTGGTCTCCGGCTAGCTTTGAGCCCCCTGGAGCAGGAGATGCGTGATGATGACTTCTACGCATATGATGAGGACGGAACTCGTTTTTCGCATGACATCACTCCCGTAATCCTTGCTGCTCACTGCCAGGAGTATGAAATTGTCCACATCCTTTTGACAAAGGGAGCCCGCATCGAAAGGCCTCACGACTATTTCTGTAAATGTTTAGAATGCATCGAGAAACAAAAGAAAGACTCCTTCAGTCACTCCCGCTCCAGGATGAACGCATATAAAGGTCTGGCCAGCGCTGCTTACCTGTCCCTCAGTAGTGAAGACCCGGTTCTCACTGCACTCGAGCTGAGTAATGAACTGGCAAGATTGGCCAACATCGAGACGGAGTTTAAGGTGAGATGGTCTCTTTGCCTGCCTCTATTTCCTATCCCTGTGTTTTACTAGTGTGGAAAAAAATGGTTTTGTCTTTTCAGGTAACACTGGCATACATTTCTATGTAGTTCTGCAACAACTAAATCACACTGTTACAAGTTTGAATAAGCATAATGAAGGTTTATCCAATCCCCTGCCTGCTTAGTTTTGAAGAAATGGTTAAAAAGTGCAAATGAGAATACACTGTAAATCCTGATGATTTAGTTCAACTGAAAGTGTTTGAGGAAACCGATTGCTTTGAATAATTTAAATGTATTAACTCAAGCCATTCAAGCACGTTAATTTTTTTCAGCTGAGTAAACTGAGTTAGGGAAAAAGAGTTAAAAGACGTGTCCACCAAATGCGCTTTTTCTGCTGTGGGCAACTATTGTCTGTTCATTCTTTATGTAGTCCAGTGTTTATAGTGCTGAAACGCTCTTGGCAGTGGTCGCTTTTTGTCGCGGTGCTCAGGGATGAAAAAAGTTATACTTTTCAGACTACAGCTGCGCTCGTCAATGTCAGACCTTTCTAAGCAGCCACTCAGAATAAAGCAAGGGTAGGACATAGGACGCTGGTACAGGAGGACGAGAACGGTAGGATGACAGGGGAGAGGCTGAACTTTACTGCATCAAACAACCCGGTACTCTTTGATCTGACACTAAAAGGATACCATGATCAAAATTTGAAAGCAAACGCTTGGAGGAACATGTCTGCATCTGTCAGTGTGAGAAAAGAGGTTCAGGGCGGTCGGGCGACCAAAAACGTGCTTGGTGGACACGCAGGCTTAACTTAACTTAAATATATCTCCTTCACACTAAACTACCATTTGAGTTTTACTTACTCTATTACCTCTGTTAAGGTTTATCACCACATTCTAGTTATGACAACTTGCATAGCAACACAACACAATTGGCATAATTGTTTTTTCCATAGGGCAGTGTTTGCAAATGCTATGGGCCCCTGGTGACTGAGAGCCCCCCCCCCTCCAAGCTACAAATGTAGCCTCAGTGTCAGAGCATCAATTGCTATTGTGGTATAAAGGTCATGGGGGGGTGGGGCTGCTATAGCAGTTGGTATCACTACCATAGCAGTTACACTCATGGTGCCAAACACAAAAGTTTCTAAAACTCAAATATCCCAGCAACAAAAGCTTTGCCTTATGTACAACAGTAACACACAGGACACTGACAGTAAGTAACCCAGGATTTTCCACTGATTCTGGATGCGCTCCGTGACAGCTGCATTCCAGTCTCTGCAGCTAATAGTTCCCATTCTAGGTAATGTTCTACTCTCCACCTGGTCCGGACCATTGCGGAATGAATCAGGCTCATTGGATTTGGATCCCTAAAAATATGCAACAAGTCTGTTTTTGACAGATGCTGGATTCAGTCCACAAGGAAATGTCCTGCTATCTACTGTATTGAATGACTGTTCATTAAAAACTATTTAAGGATCGTCCATTATTTTCTGTGGTCTACTCCTCCACCACTGTGTCAGAGAAGATAAAAGCTTTGACATAACATACAAACAATTGACAGAATTAAAATTAATGGGCTACGTACGTATTATTAGCATACACATATCCAGGTGAAGAGGCGGTAAAACACGCCTTGTAGCCGCACATGGGGAGAACATAATGAGTAGCATCTTAGATAAGAACAAAGAGCAGAGTTTTACTTGGAGATAACAGGAAGTTGTGAAGAATGATGCAGTGTGATCTTTTGTGTGTCAGAGACTGCTAGGAGGGTCCTTTGTGTATCAGAGACTGCGAGCAGGATGTTAAAGGATTAAGGAAGTGAATGCAATGTGACCTTTGATGTGAATGCAATGTGACCTTTGATGTGTAGAAGCGTCTGTAGGAAGACCTGAGTATTTAAGAGAAGAGTTTTGTCCTCTTTCTACTATGCTTATGTGTGAGATGTGTAATAAACTACCTGAGACAAATCTGCCTCGTCATTTACTCACTCCACACTGGTGACCCAAGACGATTCATGGAACACGAAGAGAGATCCCCGGAGCCAGCCTCGTTGGGAGCCCCCAGCCAAGCATATGCCGTTACAATCCAGCTACCGGATTTTTGGCAGCACAATCCGCGCTCCTGGTTCCACCTGGTTGAGGCGCAGTTCGTCCTCCGGGGGATATTGGTGGATGACACGAAATTCTACCATGTGGTCGCAAAGCTCGACGCCCACACGGCTCAGCATGTGGAGAGCCTGCTGGATCAGCCACCAACCAGCGACAAATACGGCGCGTTGAAGGCTGCACTCATCCAGCACTACACTCTCTCGGTTGAGGAGAGAGTAGAGAGACTCCTGACGCGGACCGGGTTAGGAGATTGCACGGCTGTCGACCTGATGGAGAAGATGCTGAGATGGAAGGGCTCGGACGACGACCACTTCATTTTTACCCACCTCTTCCTCCGGAACCTTCCGTCAGCGACGAGAGCGACCCTGGCCAATTCGCCGTTGCTGGCCAAGCGGGACTACCGTGCGCTGGCCCGAGAAGCACACTGGATCATCATGGCCAGCAGAGAGCTCACGACCACGGCGGCAGCGACGGAGCTTGGCGCGACGGCCGGAGGAGGCGAGGAGCCATTGACGGCGGTAGCAGAACCAGCGGCGGTGGGGGCCAAGGAACGCGGAGGAGACATCCTTTGTTTCTACCACCGCCGCTTTGCAGAGAAGGCACGCAAATGTATACCACCGTGCCAGTTCAAGCGCTCGGGAAACGCCAAGACCAGGGGTCGGTAGCAGCTGCGGCCCTCTGGGAGGAGAACAAGCTGCTCTACTTGACGGACGCACGCTCGGGGAGGCATTTCCTCGTGGACACCAGCGCCCAGTTGAGTTTCATCATGCCGTCCTACGCCGACCGGCTGGCAGGATCCAGTGGCCCCAAGATGGCAGCAGCAAACGGCTTGGAGATTAAGATCTTTGGTGAGAGGACTCTACTTCTGTCACTACATGGCCGTGCATTTGAGTGGACTTTTGTCGTAGCAGCATTGAATTTCAATATATTGGGGGTGATTTTTTGTGCTCACGTGGGTTGTTGGTTGATGTCGCTAACAGGTGCCTTGTTAATGCACTGTCTTTTGATTCTATCCCCTGTACAGCTCGAGCGTCCCGGCCAACAGCACAAGCCAACGTCACAGCTGCATGCGGTAAGTTCCACACACTGCTCACTCAGTTCCCAGCACTCACGGTCCCGACATTTTTGGCAGCCGTCGCTAAACACGGGGTGGAACATTTTATTACCACCACTGGGCCGCCCGTTTTTGCAAAACCTCGGCGCTTGGACGCAGCTAAACTGGCCATAGCGCGCGAGGAGTTCGCCAACCTGGAGAGGTTGGGCATCATCAGGCGTCCAAACAGCCCATGGGCTTCCCCGCTACACATGGTCCCTAAAGCTGACGGTTCGTGGCGACCTTGCGGGGATTTCTGCAGGTTGAACAACGCCACAGCACACGACCGCTACCCAATTCCTCACATCCAGGATTTTTCCGTTCACTTGGCGGGAGCGCATGTTTTTTCTAAAATAGACTTGGTCCACGGTTACCACCAAGTCCCAGTGCGTGCTGAGGACATACCCAAAACAGCGGTGATAACTCCGTTTGGTCTATTCGAGTTTTTGCGCATGCCATTCGGGCTTAAAGGGGCTGCACAGACGTTCCAACGCATGATTTATGCAGTGCTGCGCGATCTCCCTTTCGTATTCGTCTACCTGGACGATATCTTGGTAGCCAGCACGTCCGAAGACGAACATGAAACCCACCTCACGGCGGTTTTCCGGAGGTTGGGAGAGCACGGTTTAATAATCAACCCAGCGAAGTGTCAGTTCGGGGTGACACAGATTGATTTTTTGGGGCACCGCGTCTCTCCCGAAGGAGCGGTTCCGCTGCCTGGCAAAGTGCGTGCGGTAGCAGATTTTCCCCGACCGCAAATGGTCAGGGCGTTACAGGAGTTTTTGGGAATGGTGAATTTTTATAACCGTTTCCTCCCCCGTGCAGCGCAGCTCATACAACCACTGTACGCCGCGCTCAAAAAATAGAAACCCGCGAATAAGATCAAATGGTCCCCGGAGCGAGAGCGGGCGTTCTCAGAAGTCAAAGCAGCCCTGGCTAACGCTGCGTTGCTGGCACATCCACACCCAACGGCCCGCATAACGCTCACTACTGACGCGTCGGATGTGGCCATAGGGGCGGTCGTGGAGCAGTGTGTAGCCGGGGCTTGGCAGCCTCTCGCCTTTTTCAGCAGGACTTTGCGCGATAGTGAATGTAAATACAGCGCGTTCGACAGGGAGTCGCTGGCTCTCCACTTGGCCATTCGCCATTTCCAGTTCTGGCTGTAAGGACGCTGTTTCACCGCGTTCGTTGACCACAAGCCACTAAAATTTGCGATGGCCAAGGTTTCAGAACCTTGGTCGGGCCGGCAGCAGAGACAGCTGGCCGCGATCTCAGAGTTTACTACCAATATTCAGCATGTGTCGGGTAAACTGAATGTAGTGGCAGACTGCCTCTCACGCGCCGTGGTGGCCCCGGTCCGCGTGGGGATAGATTACACAGCCATGGCCGCGGAGCAGGTTAGTGACGCGGATGTGTGCGCGCTCCAGTCTGGACCAACAGGGTTAAGGCTGGAGAGCAGGGTGCTGCAAGACGGTATGCCCCCCCTAATCTGCGATGTCTCCACTGGGCGACCGCGTCCCGTGGTACCGGCTGCGTGGCGCCGCTGCGTTTTTGACTCGATTCATTCTTTAGCGCACCCAGGAGTGCGCGCGTCGGTCAAAATGGTAGGAGAGAAATTTGTGTGGCCGAGCCTTCGCAAACAAGTGAAAGAGTGGGCAGCAGCCTGCATGGCGTGCCAACAAGCCAAAGTACACAGACACACGAGAGCTCCCTTGGAGCCGTTTCACATCCCGGCTAAGAGGTTCGACCACGTTCACATGGACCTCGTGGGCCCCCTCCCGCCATCACAGGGGTGCACGCACCTTCTGACAATGGTGGATCGCACCACGCGCTGGCCGGAGGTGGTTCCACTGGCGTCAACCACAGCCGAGGAGGTGGTGCGCGCGTTTTTAACAGCATGGGTGGCGTGTTTTGGAGTCCCGTCGGACATTACGTCCGACAGAGGCCCTCAATTTGTTTCCGAACTTTGGGCAACAATGGCCCGCAGCCTGGGTGTCACAATTCACCGCACAACCGCGTACAATCCACAGGCTAATGGGTTATGCGAACATTTTCATAGGTCATTGAAAGCAGCTCTCAGGGCGTCACTGACGGATGCAAATTGGGTAGGCAAGCTACCGTGGGTTTTATTGGGGTTACGTTCTGCACCTAAAAAGGATTTGGAAGCTTCCCCGGCTGAACTCGTTTTTGCACAGCCACTTCGGCTGCCTGGGGAGTTTCTCCCAGATAATCCTGCGCCGGGCAGCTCCCCGTCTCAGCTGTTGCAGCGTAGCATTGACACAAACACGCTGCCGGGCCCTGTTCACCACAGTTTTCCGCACGTTTTTGTGCCTAAAACTTTGAAAAACGTGGAGTTTGTTTTTGTCAGACACAATGCACATCGCCCCCCACTGCACCCACCTTATGATGGACCGTTCAGAGTGCTGGAAACAGGGGACAAGCATTTTTTGCTAGATTTGGGGGGTAGGAGGGAAAAGGTTGGCATAAACAGACTCAAACCCGCTTTTGTGGTGGCAGACGAGCAAGTGCTGTTGGCGAGGGCCCCTCGGCGTGGAAGACCCCCACGGGGAGCTTCCCAGAGTAAAATTTCCCCAGCACAAACACAGGGACAGACAAAAGGTTTTCACCCCCAAACATCAGCTCCCCAGCATGACAGCGCCGCGGAGGCGGTGAATCCTGGTTACAGCAGATACGGGAGAAGACTGAAGCCCAAGCAGCATGTGGATTGATGTTTAATGATTCTGTCACAGCATACGGACTGTTATTCTTTTGTTCGATCCAATATGCTCGGGGGAGGGAGGGTGTAGCCGCACATGGGGAGAACATAATGAGTAGCATCTTAGATAAGAACAAAGAGCAGAGTTTTACTTGGAGATAACAGGAAGTTGTGAAGAATGATGCAGTGTGATCTTTTGTGTCAGAGACTGCTAGGAGGGTCCTTTGTGTATCAGAGACTGCGAGCAGGATGTTAAAGGATTAAGGAAGTGAATGCAATGTGACCTTTGATGTGTAGAAGCGTCTGTAGGAAGACCTGAGTATTTAAGAGAAGAGTTTTGTCTGAGATGTCCTCTTTCTACTATGCTTATGTGTGAGATGTGTAATAAACTGCCTGAGACAAATCTGCCTCGTCATTTACGCACTCCACAGCCTCCTTGTTGTTATTATGTGATCGTAATTGATCCTCTTCAATCTCTCTCGGGTCTTTCCCGAGCTCTGGGGTTATTTTATATAATTTTCACATGATCTTGTAATTTGAACCCTGTTCTTATCCATGCCACTTCACAACACAAATGGAGCTGGTGGGGATGGCCGCAAGATTCAAATCGTATCGCTGATTTAACAGACTGCAACCGTAGTCAGTAGAAATCTGAGATAAGGAGATAATGCAGTGGTGGCCTAATGGTTAGGAATTTGGATTGGTGAGCGGATGGTCACTGGTTCAGTCCCTGGACCGACAGGATCAGATCAGGGTGGGACAGATAATGCAGCAGTGTTTGCCCCACCCTTCTTAACCCTACTGTGGTACCCTTGAGCAAGGCCCTTAACCCCATCTGGTCCAGTAGAGCTGCTCAGTGGCCACAGGTCAGTCTGTGGCTGTACTGGGCAGCTTCCAAGTGTGAATGTGTAACAGTGTGAACAGGGCATCCCTGAAAAAGAGACTGTCTCTCAGTGGAACTCCCCTGTATAAATAAAAATAGCTTTTTTTTCATCAGTCAACATTTTCCATCAGCCTTTGCGGCTGCATTTTTTTGGAGAGATTTAAAAGTACCCATCTTCATTTGATGATTATGGTTAGGGCTGTGCGATATGACGATATATATTGGTAACACGATAAAAAACATCTACCATTACATATGAAACTTTATCGCTTACATCAGGGACACATACCCCATTTCTCCTTGTCACCGCCCTGCCTCTCCCCCGCAGTGCGTCAGGTGGGTTCCGGTGGTTAGTGCCACAGCAGCTAAAACAGCAAGCTAATGTTTTGCCGCTACTTCCGTGGAGCCGCTACTTCTGGGCCTGGGACGTGGGACTTTTTCCCCACCGTGCTGCATCAGAGAGGATAGTCTTTTAACCTCATTTTAATGGGAGGTAAGTAACGTTAACACCATCTCTCTCAAATTATAAAATGGAAAAAGCTATATGACGATGCTAACTTGTTGCTAATAGGAAACGTGTATCAGACCATCATTCTGCTTTAAATCACTGTCAAATTTCTTAATTTTGTCTGAAAAAATATTACTAAAGCTGCAAAAGTGCGTGACAGTGGCCACATACACGCTAAATAAATAATTAATTAAAATGTGTAGGAGGAACAAACTGGCTCTTAATGTAACTTGATTTTAATAATTTTTAATTAGTCAAGCAGCAATAATGAATAAAGTTGAAGTCATCTCAAATGTGCATTAAAAACAATTTGAGAACAATACTGCAAAATTAAGAGGGAAAAAGGTGCATAAAATTAATAATGGATGAATTTGTACAATTGATTTTTTTTCAGTATGTAATTTAAAATGTAGAAAAAGAGATGATCCTTTTATTGGTTATTGTATATAAGCTATAGGATTTACCAGAAATGTATATTGTTGTCGTAAAATAAGATTTCTTATATTGTGATATGAAATTGTGGTCATATCGCACAGCCCTAATTATGGTTATAATTTTTGAAATACCAAATCATTATAATATACAGATTTACTGATAAGCACTAATAATATTTTCTGTAGGGTTAAATTGCTTGAGTCAACTTGAGATCTTTAATCTGAATTTGGAATGTGTTGCTGTTGAGATTGACCAAGATAAAACAAAAAGCCTAATTATAAGTTGTATATATAGAACGCTGGGAACTTGCATTGAGACATTCAGAGATAAATTAGTCGAGCTGTACAATAATATTACTAGTAAGAAAATGGTAGTAATTTGTGGAGATTTCAATATTGATTTACTAAATCCATATCAACAAATTGTAATTACAGAGTTCATGAATTCTATGTACAGCATGAGTCTATATCCCACAATAACACATCCCAGTAGAATCACAGTTCACACTGCTACACTTATTGACAACCTGTTTGTTAATATTATTGATAAGAAAATAGAAAGTGGATTATTGATAAATGATATACAGTCAGTGACCATTTGCCAACCTTTGCACTTATCCATGGCCACACGGGGGCCAATACAGAAAAAAATTTAAAATCGTTCAGATACAAATCACAAAATGCAATCAGTTCTTTTAAAGAAGACTTGCTGAAGCAAGACTGGACAAAAGTCTATGTATCAGATGTAAATGAAGCCTATGGCACATTTATAAACATTGTAACCACTCTTTATGAAAAAAATTGTCCATTAGTAAAGAAAAAGCTCAAACATAAATTTGCCGATAAGCCATGGTTAACCAAAGGATTACAAAAGGCGTGTAAAAAGAAAAATTTATTATATAAAGCTTTTCTAAAGAAAAGGACAAAAGAAGCAGAGCAGTGGTATAAAACATACAAAAATAAGTTAACATATATAATAAGATGTAGTAAAAGAGACTATTACAGTAAAGAACTGGAGAAAAACAGAGACAATATTAAAAATACATGGACAATACTTAACAATATTCTTGGAAATAAAAACAGAAATACAAGCTACCCAACCAATTTTTCAAAAAATAATAAAACGACTCAGAGTGTGAATGCAGCTTCACCTGCAGATGAATTTAATAACTTTTTTGTTAACATTGGTCCTAATTTGGCTCGAGAAATACCTATCACGGCACCCACAGGTGATACAATAAGCAAAAACACTGCTATAAAAGACTCCATTTTCATAAAGAACACAGACGAGAGAGAGGTCATTGAAATTGTTAAATCTTTTAAAAGTAAAACATCTACGGACTGTGATGGTATTGACATGCTCTTAGTCAAAACTATTATTGAATGCTTAGTGAAACCACTGACGTATATCTGTAACCTGTCTCTCCAAACAGGTATATTTCCCAATGCAATGAAAATAGCTAAAGTAATTCCGATATACAAGACGGGCGACAGAGGGGAATTCTCAAACTATAGACCAATTTCATTATTGCCGCAATTTTCCAAGATACTTGAAAAAATATTCTATGACAGAACTGACAACTTCATACTGAAGAATAATTTATTGTGTGAGCAGCAATATGGGTTCAGACACAAGAGGACAACTGCATTTGCTCTAATGGAATTTATAGAAAAAATATCAACTGCCGTTGAAAATAAAGAGTATTTAGTCGGGGTATTCCTGGATCTTAAAAAAGCATTTGATACAGTGGATCATAACTTATTATTAAAGAAACTACGAAATTGTGGTATTAGGGGAGTAGCACTGTCCTGGTTATGTAGTTACCTAAAGAATAGATATCAGTATGTATGTGTTGGTAACAAAAACTCACAGTTACTGAAGGTTACTTGTGGAGTCCCACAGGGTTCAGTTTTGGGGCCATTGTTATTCAATATGTATATAAATGATATATGTAAAGTTTCAGAAAAAATGCATTTAATATTGTTTGCCGATGACACTAATTTATTATGCAGTGGAAGCAATTTGGAACAACTTTTGGATACACTCGGAAAGGAATTAGGAAAGCTTAAACTGTGGTTTGATTCAAACAAATTAACGCTCAATTTAAGTAAGACAAAATTTATAGTTTTTAACAACCATCACAACAACTTAGTATCTAAACTCAGTGTAAATGATGTAGAGATTGAAAGGGTATCCGAAACTAAATTTCTTGGTGTAATAATTGATAATAAACTGTGTTGGAAGTCACACATTAATTATATTAAAGGTAAAATATCCAAATCAATTGCAATACTACACAGAGTGAAATATTTGCTGAATCAACCCACACTATATACCTTGTATCATTCATTAATACTCCCATACATGACATATTGTACTGAAGTATGGGGAAACACATATAAAACAAACATATATCCAGTCTTTATGCTTCAGAAGAGAGCTATTAGAATAATAAACAAAGCAGCTTACAGGGAACCAACAAACCCACTTTTTCTTAAATTAAAAGCTCTCAAGTTGAAAGATCTGGTTGACTTTAAAATTGCAGTAATAATGTTTAAAGTGAAGACTCTATCACTGCCCGCAAACGTCCAAAAGCTGTTCCAAATAAGGGAGAAACAATATCATTTCAGAGGAACATGTATATTTCAAAAACCTTCAGTGAGAACTACCACCAAGCAACACTGTGTTTCAGTGCAAGGAGTCAGATTATGGAACGATTTTGGACCTGAATTAAAATCATGTACAATGCTTGGACAATTTAAACAAAAACTAAAGGAAGAAATACTCCAAACATATATACAAGATGACATATAAAATCACATAAGGATTGTCATATCCAGTCTGTGTTGTGTTGTTGCTTAGTTTTTTGGGGTTTTTTTGTCACATTTTGTCTTAGCTTTGTTCTGAATTGTAATCGCTCTTGTTTGTTTTTCTTTTGAATTCTTGGATGGAATATGGGTGGGCAATATAAGCTGCGGCTTCAGCCATCACCCATTTCGGATAACTTATGTTGAACTGTATAATCAGAGGAGTTATTGTCTAATTTGACCTTGCTAGATTTTCTTTCCCCCTTTGTTATACTATTCTGTTTCTTTTAATCTGTACTTTTAATCATAAATATTGATTGATTGAAGAATTGTATATCAACAAATCTTGTCTGTTTTTTTCTTAAAGTGTACCAGACTGATGCACTTTCATGAAGCACCTTCTTCTGCCTTATAGGGGCTCGCTAATGCAATCTTACATCGGGCCACTCAGAAACAGGAAAGGCCTTGTTTCTTGATTGTTTGGTTTCCAAAACATGACAATATCACTCATGGTAATCTTTTCAAATGTTTTTTTTTTTCCCACGTAATTAAAAGAACACAAACATTTAATTATGTCATTAGATTGATTAACTTTGTGTGTATTGACTAAATAAGGATTACAAGACTGCCGTCTCGTAATGTCAGTTTAAAGGAATATAAAACTATCTGGATTATTGGTTTATTGGAGCACAGCCTGATGATTTCACACCCTGAATAAAAAACAAATGTCAACTGTCATTTTTTATAGCAATATTGAAGTTAACTCAGAAGAAATTAGTAAATGCAACCAACTAAGTTAGTACTACAAACATGTAATTTTGAGTAAGGTTAAATTTGTAGAAATGAGTGACTCCAATTTTGTAAAGGATTAAGTTTTATTTACTTCTTTTATCAAGAAGTTTCATCAGGTTTTAGTGTGGCTGTGAAACCACTCAGTACCACAAAAAATGGAGAGTGACACACAGTTGAAGGGCACGTCTTCCTCAGACGGCCCTCTTATGTTGAAGACTTTCCCCCTCCAGAACTGCCTGGAGCAAACATTTGTGTGGCGGGGGACTGCAGCTGTACAAATTATCTACACTTGGCTCTAGTCTTGGTAAAGCCTGAAGCCAGAAGCCTTTTTGTTTCTTTTGAGATCCTCTTATCTTTCACGCATTGTCTTAAGAGAAAGGCTTGAGTTTGGCAGTTCTCCTACAGCTCCTGACCTGACCATTGCTCCAAAATTATTTTGGAAAAAGTAAGTGTAAGTTAAAAAAAACCCATTATTTTATAAGCTGATGTGAATGATGATTCTGGAGAAGTGATTGTTTCTGGGGGAAATGGGCCATCCATCTCTGATCAGAGGGAGGTAATGCTCTGTAACATTTTATGACATTGACATAATATAGTGAAGACAAAGAAGCTACTTTCACAGCCAATATCGCCCAAATTGCTAACTTGTGTAAATTTTATTTTGATGACTAAATAGCACTATAGTCTCGGGGAAAATATGTAGAACTGGAATTGGGGTGAACTATTTTGTTAATCACTGAGGAGTGAATGATATTTAACCAACTCAAATATTGCATGCCTGCAATTGTAAAAAGGATTAAAAAAGAGGATAACGAAAGAAAGAATAAGAATGAAAAATTGGGTAACAATTTTGATGAAAGATACAAATATACAACTTGACACTATAGTCAAAAATATAAAAAAAACTGAACTGTCTTGTCTTATCTTATACCTAGTGGTCTCATCTGCTGAGTTATTTTTCACTTTTCAGAGATTAGATCAAATAAGAATTTTGAGCTGAAAGAAAATACATGTCTATCTTAGTCAGTGTTTCATTCGTTCTGATGATTACGTATTCCTGGCATAGATGCAATCTGGAATGGATTTCCCAGTGCACTGCACAGATTTTCATTACCCTTTGAAACCCTTTTCATTACCCCGTTACCATTGCAATCTCTCCTCAGGTTGAAATAAGAATTTTAAAAAGGGACATTTTTTTCATTTGGTGGAAAATGTGAGATTTTTGTGGTCTCTTACATTTTGTATACCATAGTCCCTGAAATGAACCTCAGTGTAATAATTCTGGTGCTGTGAATAATACTAGCACAAGCTCACATTTATGTGTGTGTGCGTGTTGTATTGCTATCTTTTTGAGGCCCAGATTGACTTACAGTATATTGTCTGATAGGTGTGAGCATGTTCATTAAAAGTTTCATCTTGAGGTGGAGAGAAGCCAATGTCCCTTTCCGGGCCAGTTACCTCTAATCTTTATCAAAACAATATTTAAAAATTGCAGTTATCACCAGACCAGACTGCTTTGACATGATATTAACAGTGCTGTGTGACTAACTAGCAAAAACCTCTGAGTATATTATTAAGTAACATGCATTACCAAAGCTTTTTCTTGTATTTCTCAAACACATATGCCATTTAATCCAAATCAGTGTAGTTTCTGCAGTTATCTAAAGCAATGAAGTGGTCCCTTTGTTTTCTATGACTCTTAAATAATCCTTCTGGTGTTTACATTTATACAACATTTAGTTCTGACACAGTAATTTTTTTGGACAGTCGGTATTACAGGAGTGAAAATATTATGCAACTAGATTGCACTCAACCGAGATGCAGACCCACGCCTTTTGTAGCCCTAGTTCCCCACCACAGAATGGTACATAGGTTGACCCTGTGACCTTGACGTTTGATCTTTTGATCTCAAAAGTATAGCCATAGATGCTAGTCCCAAGGTCAACCTGTGTACCAAGTTTGGTGACTGTAGCCTCATTCCTTGTTGAGTTAGAGCATGGACATACAGTTGGGGCCATATATACAGTGGTGTGAAAAAGATGAGTGGGCCAAAATTCCTCCACAGCGCTGTAAAAGACTCATTGTGACATGATTCTTGACCCAGGAGACAGACAACAGACACGAGTAGGACAGTTAACAATAATTTATTAACTCAATGAGTGATGTGGGTGTGTGAATGTGAGGGTGAGTGTGATGCTGGGGCAGTGCTGGAGCTGAGCGAGTCCCGCTGCGACCTGGCAACCCTAGGAACACACAAAGCACAGGTGTTAATACTGTTCGCAGCTGAGAGGTGTAATGATGACTGCTGCTTACTTGCAGGTATCGCCAGGAGACTCTTGCTGGCTCCGGGAGCGAGTGCTGGGAGGTGAGCGGGGAGCTTGGCGTCGTGGCGAGGTGGAGAGGTTCCGAGGAGGAGGAGGCGAAGCCCCGCTGCTTTGGGGCGTTGGTCCGCCGCCAGGGAGGTCCATCTGTGCACAGGGGAGAATACTTTGGCAAGGTAAGGATGAACGTGGCTTACGTGACAAGGCTTGATGCGCTGGGGCTCTGGTACGAGGTCGAGAGCAAGGAGCGTTGCGCTGTGATGATGACAGATGACTCCATGCTGAGCTGTCAGTGGCTCTGGCTTTTATGGCCTGCTGAGGATTGGAAGCAGGTGTGTGCGCAGCCGGGGCTGATGACGGCCCAGCGGCCGCTATGACAGTACTCCCCCTCTAGGGGTGCCTCCAGGCACCTGTCCCATCCTACTTGGATGCGCCCGATGAAAGTCGCGGATGAGCTGTTTGTCGAGGATCAACGCTGGGCGAATCCAGGAACGGTGTTCAGGACCGAATCCCTCCCAGTCCACCAGGTACTGAAGACCCCGGCCCTGCCTGCGGACATCTAAGATGGCAGTAACCCCCCAAGCTGGGTGGTCGTCGATCAACCTCGGAGGGGGAGGCGCCGCGGGGGGGCGGGCACAGAGGGTCAGCGATGTAAGGCTTCACCTGGGAGACATGAAAAGTGGGACAAATGCACATGGAAGGGGGGAGAGCTAGGCGCACAGCCACAGGGTTAACAATGCGAGAGATGACAAAGGGACCGATAAAGCGGTTAGTTAATTTGCGCTTCTCAGCTGGTACATTAATATTCTTTGTAGAAAGCCAGACCCATTGACCCACCTTATAATCCGGGGCCGGTTTCCTGTGACGGTTGGCTACCTGGATGTTACGTTCTGTGGTTCAGAGAAGGACTCTGCAGGTGATGTTCCAAATTCGGCGACAACGCCTGGCGTGAGCCTGAACTGAGGGAACAGTCACCTCCCTCTCCTCCTCCGTGAACAGCGGTGGATCATACCCCAACGATGATTTGAAGGGAGACATCCCAGTTGCTGAAGACACCGTGGAGTTATGTGCGTACTCAATCCAAGGCAGGAACGTACTCCAGGAAGAGGAACATGAAGATATGACGCAGCGGAGCGCAGCCTCCACCTCCTGATTGGCTCGTTCACACTGGCCGTTGCTCTGTGGGTGGCATCCTGAGGAGAGGCTCGCCGTGGCCCCCAACACCGAGCAGAACACCTTCCAGACCTGGGAGACGAACTGGGGGCCCCGATCCGATATCCGACGGGATGCCATGAAGGCGGACCACATGCTGCACCAGGAGATCAGCCGTCTCCTGAGCTGAAGGCAACCCGCGGAGGGGCACAAAATGGGCTGCCTTGGAAAAGCGGTCCACTATGGTCAGGATCGAGGTGAAGTGGTCAGAAGGAGGCAGGCCCGTCACGAAGTCCAAAGTCACATGAGACCAGGGGAGGGAAGGGACCGGCAGGGGATGGAGAAGACCCGCCGGGGGGGGAAGATGAAGATTTCCCGGTGGCGCACTGAGCGCAGGCCCGGACATAGCTGGTGACATCCTTCCTCAAACCTGGCCACCAAAAGGCTCTCTGGAGCAAGGCAATGGTACGGGCGATCCCAGGATGGCACGCCAGCTTGGAGGCATGGGCCTACTGGATAACCTCACTCCTGGCAGAGGTGGGAACGAACAATCCCCCCCCCCCGGGGTCGGGCTCACCCTCCTGAGCCCTCCTGACTCTATCCCGGATCTCCCACACAAGGGCGCCCACAAGACAGGATGAAGGCAGGATGGTCTCCTCCTGATTCTCGGACGTCTCCGCTTCGAACTGCCTAGAGAGGGCGTCCGGCTTCACGTTCTTACTTCCAGGTCGATAGGTGATTGTAAAATTGAAACGTCCAAAAAAGAGGGACCAGCGAGCCTGGCGGGAGTTCAGCCGCTTAGCCGTCTGGAGATATTCTAAGTTCTTATGGTCCGTCCAGATGACAAACGGCTGAGAAGCCCCCTCCAGCCAGTGTCTCCACTCCTCTAGGGGGAGCTTGACCGCCAACAACTCCCTGTCGCCAATGCTGTAATTCCTCTCGGCGCGTTGCAGGTGGCAAGAGAAAAAGGCACATGGGCGAATCACCCCATCCACAGGAGAGCGCTGTGACAGGACCGCCCCGACTCCAGAATCCGAGGCGTCCACATCCACTAAGCACTGAAGGTCCGGGTCCACCTAGGTCAAGACGCGGGACGAGGCGAACTCCTCCTTCAATTTTTCAAATGCCGCAGCAGCCTCCTCGCTCCAGCAGAAGGGGGTCTTGGGGGAAGTGAGGCTGGTCAGGGGGCGGGCAATAATCCCAAAATTGGGCACAAAACGACGGTAGAAGTTGGCAAAACCCAAAAACCCCTGCAACTGCTTCCTGGAAGTGGGGGTGGGCCAGTCCACTACCGCCTTAACCTTGGCCGGGTCAGGGAGCTCCTGATTGTGTTCTATCACAAATCCCAAGAACGACGTTGACCTAGTATGAAATTCACACTTCTCGGCCTTGACAAATAACTGATTCTCCAGGAGGCGTTGAAGGACCCGTCTGACGTGCACCTGGTGCTCTTCCAAAGTCCGCGAGAAGATAAGGATTTCATCCAGGTATACAAACACGAAGGAATTCAGGAAATCTTGGAAGACGTCGTTAATTAAACGCTGGAAGATGGCCGGCGCGTTGGTTAACCCAAACGGCATCACTAGGTATTCGAAGTGGCCGCTTGGGGTCCGGAAGCCCGTCTTCCACTCGTCGCCCTCCTTGATTCGCACCAGATGATAGGTGTTTCGAAGGTCCAGTTTTGTAAACCAAGACGCCCCCCGGAGAGAGTCGAAGGCCGAGCTCATCAGGGGCAGCGTGTACTTGTCCTTGATGGTTATATCGCGTTGAGCCCCCGGAAATTGATGCAGGGACGAAGAGAGCCATCCTTCTTCCCCACGAAGAAGAATCCAGCCCCCACCGCAGAGGAAGATGGCCGAATAATTCCGGAGCTGAGGGACTTCTTTATATAAGTGTCCATGGCTTCACGCTTAGGGGCTGAGAGACTGTATAGGCGGCTTGCCGGAAGCGGGGCTCCAGCCCGGAGATTGATCGCGCAGTCATAAGGGCGGTGGGTGGGGAAGGGACAGCGCCTGAGACTTGCTGAATACTGCTCCCAGATCATGGTAGATCTCTGGTACCTTGGACAGATCTGGGGGCGGTGACGTGGGAGGAGTTATTGGCACCGAGGGAGCACACGCTGCAGACTGGAGGCAGGCGCTGAGGCAGAAGGAGCTCCAAGCGGTGATATTCCCCGCCTGCCAGTCAAAAGTGGGATTATGTAGCCGTAGCCATGGGTACCCCAGGATAACAGGAGAGGTGGAGGTGGGCAGCACCAAAAACAGGATGTCCTCCCGGTGATTTCCAGAAACAATCACTGACACGGGGGCCGTCTGGTGGGAGACAGCGGTTAGCGGGGCCTTTGACAGTGTGATGAGATTGACAGGAGGGCGAAGGGGTTGACAGCTGAGGCCCAGGTGGGTTGCCAGGTCTCCTGAAATGAAGCTTTGCTCAGCTCCAGAGTCAATGAGGGCATGTGTGGTATGTTCTCTGTGATTATAAATAAGTCTGATGGGAACAAGGCAACTGGTGAGGGGCTTTGACTGATCTACGTCCGTGAGTCCCCCTACTGTGACCCACGGACCTCCCCTTTTTACCCGATTAGTACACTCAGCTACCTCGTGCGACTCACTGCCGCAGTAGAAACACAGCCCTAAATCCCTCCGGCGCTGTCTCTCAGCTGCCGAAACTCCTGATCGCCCAATAATCATCTCCTCCTGCCCCGGTAGTTCCTCTGACGGGGGCAGAGCCAACAAGGGAGAACGAGAGGAGTGGGGGCGTGGCTTGCCCGAGCAGCCAGCAGCCCTTCGCTTGGCTGCCCGCTCCTTCAGTCTGTTGTCTAAACTAATGGTGAGGGAGATTAATTCACTTAAACAATCTGGCTTATCCCGTGTCACTAGCTCGTCTCTTAACTCTGAGCTGAGGCTATGGACAAAAGTGCTACAGAGTGAAGGATTCCCCCACCCCACCTCTGCAGCTAACACCCAGAAGTCCACAGCGTAATCGGTGGCAGATCTACTGCCCTGCCGAAGGTTCAACAAGCGGTCAGTTGACACCGCATCCCTATCGGTGTGATCAAACACTTCAGCAAAATCGGCTACAAATTGTTGGTAGGTTAAGGCGGCGTAGCTGGGCTTAGCCATAACCGTATACGCCCAAGCTAGCGCTCTACCCTCAAGTAGGTTGGAAATATACCCGATCTTGCTGTGGTCTGAGGGAAAATCTCCCGGGACACGGTGAAAGACCGTCTCGCACTGGAGCAGAAAACCCCGTGCCTCCCCGAGTTTTCCGCTGAAGCGAGCGGGGGTAGGCACGGGGGTGAGGCGAGATAAGGGAGGTTGATATACCTGGCTAGCAGGAGGATTAGCGGGGGCAGGAGATGCCCCGGCGACCGGGGGGAACGCCTGGTTTCCTTCCAAGCGATCCAGCCAGCTATTTATCTGAGTTAAAGCGTACCTGTGGTGGTCATCTAAACGCATTCAACTTGAAAACATTAGGCAAAGTATTCGTTATTTGGTTAAATAATTATTGCCAGCCATATACCACCAGAGAAATATGCAAATACGACCGCAGGCATGGCCAGCCAATGAAAACTCTGGGCGCAGCCATGACACATGCGGATGTGACGTCATATCGTTGCCAATACTCCGCCTGTATGAGTGTCTAGGGTGCTTATGTGAGTGTTTTTATTCTATTATGGCTGAATTGTCGGACTCTGAGGAAGAATTCGTCCAACATGGCTATAGGTTTGAGCCAGAAAGGTCTTCTGAGGGTTAAAGTGACGAAGTGGTCCTCACACACAACGCAATTTCGTCTGAAAGGAGACGTCTGTGCCCTGTTCCGAGATTGCGCAATCACTTTTCCACTATGATCTTCTGACAAGGTGAGCTGGGTTTGAGTACACAAAAGAAGTGTTTGTGGCGGTATAAAATAATTATCTTTGTTTTTTCGCTTATCATTGAGACATCCAAAGGCTTTACATTCCGCCATGTTGCGATATCCATATCGCATTGTATGTTTTTGTTGTAACAAGAGCCTGCTGCCTGCTGTCTGCTCCTCTGTATAGCGGCGAGGGAGGAGCCCAGCCCGTCTGGCGGCTGTTACGAGCTCAGATCAGACGATATGACCCGCTGAATTTAAGCATTTATTTGTTTATTTTCTACTCGTTTTAGTTCTGCATTTAATATGAACCTGAGTTTGAAATAAACGTTTGAATTTTGGTCCTCACACACAACGCAACGCGCCGAGTGTCTGCTGCTCTGTATATAGTTTTAGCGGCAAGGGAGGAGCCCAGCCCGTCTGGCGGCTGTTACAAGCTCAGATCAGACGATACGATCCGCTGAATTTAAGCATTTATTTATTTATTTTCTACTCATTTTAGTTCTGCATTTAATATGAACCCTGAGTTTGAAATAAACGTTTGAATTTGAATATCCCGAAAGCCACTGCTCATCCGGGCACTCCAGGCTCAGCCAATATTGATCCAGATCACGGTGCCAACGATATTATGTCACAGGAAGCATCCTGGCAGGCCATGTAGCCGCTAGTATGGCTGCTCGCATGTTTTGCTGACATCGCTGAACCAGCACATCAGCAATGGATTTATATCAAATTGCTTTGAACATGAATTTCAACTTAAACTTGAACTAGAACGTGAGACAGGGGCTCAATATAATATCTTTTTTTCACGACCACCACAGGTACCCTTTAATTGATTAAGTATAACTGTCTGTTGGTGAGCAATTCGGTCTACTCGAGCGCAAAGGGTGTTAAGACGGCGCGTCAGTACCCTGTCTGCTGGGTCGTCTTGACGGAATCGTATTGACATGATTCTTGACCCAGGAGACAGACAACAGACATGAGTAGGACAGTTAACAATAATTTATTAACTCAATGAGTGGTGTGGGCGTGTGAATGTGAGGGTGAGTGTGATGCTGGGGCAGTGCTGGAGCTGAGCGAGTCCCGCTGCAACCTGGCAACCCTAGGAACACACAAAGCACAGGTGTTAATACTGTTCGCAGCTGAGAGGTGTAATGATGACTGCTGCTTACTTGCAGGTATCGCCAGGAGACTCTTGCTGGCTCTGGGAGCGAGTGCTGGGAGGTGAGCGGGGAGCTTGGCGTTGTGGCAAGGTGGAGAGGTTCCGAGGAGGAAGAGGTGAATCCCCGCTGCTTTGGGGAGTTGGTCCGCTGCCAGGGAGGTCCACCTGTGCACAGGGGAGAATACTTTGGCAAGGTAAGGATGAACGTGGCTTACGTGACAAGGCTTGATGCGCTGGGGCTCTGGTACGAGGTCGAAAGCAAGGAGCGTTGCGCTGTGATGATGACAGACGACTCCGTGCTGAGCTGTCAGTGGATCTGGCTTTTATGGCCTGCTGAAGATTGGAAGCAGGTGTGTGCGCAGCCGGGGCTGATGACGGCCCAGCGGCCGCCATGACACATTGCCAGTTATCGCAAACTTTATCCTTTTTTTTTTTTTTTTTTTTTCCTTTGAAAGACAAAAGTAAAATAGAAAGATGTCTTTACCTTCTTCACATGTTTCAACTGCACTGCAGCCTTCATCAGAAGAGTCAGCTGATTGCTGCCAGGTGACATTTATCAGCTGATTTTCGTAGGTATTTTCAATTCAGAGGAAAAATCTACAAACAAAAAGAAGGATTTGCAATGGGAGACCCACTATCAGCCATCATGAGCAGTTTTTTTATGGAGGATCTGGAAAATAAAGCCATCAACACAGCACCCACAATATGCAAACCCACCCTTTGGAAGAGATACGTAGATGACATTCTGGAAAAAATAAGGAAAGGACATACACAAGAACTCACTGACCATCTGAACAGTACAGACAGTACGGGGAACATAAAATTCACACACGAAGAGGAGGAAAATGGCACCATAGCCTTTCTGGACATGAAAATCCACCACAACGAGGATGGCAGCATAAAAATCACAGTCTACAGGAAACCAACCCACACAGATCAATACCTACTTTGGACATCGGAACACCCCACAGCACACAAGCTATCAGTTGTCAGGACATTATATGAACGAGCCACCATCATCACGGAACAAGAAGACAGACAGGAAGAGGAAAACCACATAAAACATGCACTTATACGCTGCCAATATCCAGTATGGGCCATAAACAAAGGGAAACAGCAAGTCAAAAACAAAGAAAATAAACAGGACACAAGACACAGAACAAAAGCTGAAATCAAAAACAAGGAAACCATAACTATACCATACATACGAGGGATCACGGAACCAATTCAAAGGATCATGAAAAAATACAAAATAAACACAGCAGTCAAACCACACAAAAAATTAAGACAGTTATTAGTACACCCCAAGGACAGAATAGAACAAGACAATAAATGCAATGTATTATATGAAATATCATGCAGATCATGTAACAAAACCTACATTGGAGAAACCGGAAGATTATTCACCACAAGAAAAAAAGAACACCAAAAGGAATGTGAGAAGGAAACGCAAGGACGACTCACAAGATCACAAAAAGAAAAAGCAGAACAAGAAACATTAAAATCAGCTATATCGGACCACTGCAAAAGAAATAATCACATCATGGACTGGGACAACACAAAAATTATTGGATCGGAGAGCAACAGACACAAACGTTGGATCAAGGAGGCAATAGAGATCAGAAAGCGGGGAAAAGACACCATGAACCGAGATGAGGGGGCCTTTATGCTTTCTCACACCTGGGACCACATTCTCCAGAGACCATCTGACGGCGGGAGGCGGGGCCGGCTCGGCGGATCTGACAGATCTGCTGAGCTGGCCCCGCCTACGAAAATCAGCTGATAAATGTCACCTGGCAGCAATCAGCTGACTCTTCTGATGAAGGCTGCAGTGCAGTTGAAACATGTAAAGAAGGTAAAGACATCTTTCTATTTTACTTTTGTCTTTCAAAGGAAAAAAAAAAAAGGATAAATAATTGAAAGAAGACAAAATGAACCTGTTTGACGTATTACGTGGGAGTTATCACAAACGCTTGACTGCAGTTGTTGCTGCTAAGGGTGGCCCAACCAGTTATTAGGCTTAGGGGGCAAACACTGTTTCGCACAGGGCCATGTAGGGTTGGATTTTTTTTTTTACCCTTAATAATAAATACCTTCATTTAAAAACTGCATTTTGTGTTTACTTGTGTTATCTTTGTCTAATATTTAAATTTGTTTGATGATCTGAAACATTTAAGTGTGACAAATATACCAAAAAAAGAAAAATCAGGCAGGGGCAAACACTTTTTCACCACTGGGTATTTCGACACTGACTCAAATTTTGTTATTTTAACTGTTTACCAAAACATATTCAAGATACAGTTACAGTATATAATTAATATGGGCTTAAAGAACAGACTCAGCTTTAATTTACAGGTATTCACATTCAAATTGGAGTTACAGTTTAGGAATTGCCAGTTTAGAAAGCTTGGGATCAGTCCGCCAAGTTCTCCGCCTTTGACCGCCACCGTTGGTCGAACCTCGGATTCAGGAGGAGCAATGTGGTTTTCGTCCTGGCCGTGGCACATCGGACCAGCTCTTTACCCTCTCGAGAATTCTTGAGGGTTCGTGGGAGTTTGCCCAACCAGTTTACATGTGTTTTGTGGACTTGGAGAAGGCATTTGACCGCGTCCCTCATGGATTTTTGTGGGGGGTGCTTCGGGAGTATGGGGTATCGGGCTTGTTGTTACGAGCTATTCGGTCTCTGTACGACCGTTGTGAGAGTTTGGTTTGTATTGCCAACACTCGGTCGGAGTCATTCCCAGTGAAAGTTGGACTCCGCCAGGGCTGCCCTTTGTCACCGATCCTGTTCATAATTTTTATGGACAGGATTTCTAGGCGCAGCCAGGGATTGGAGGGTGTTGTGCTTGGTGACCACAGGATCTCATCTCTGTTGTTTGCAGATGATGTTGTCCTGTTGGCTTCATCCAGCAATGACCTACAGCTCTTGCTGGGACGGTTTGCCGCTGAGTGTGAAGCGGCTGGGATGAGAATCAGCACCTCCAAGTCCGAGTCCATGGTCCTCAGCCGGAAAAAGGTGGATTGTCCTCTCCGGGTTGGGGACAGGCTTCTGCCCCAAGTGGAGGAGTTTAATTATCTTGGGGTCTTGTTCACGAGTGAGGGGAAAATGGAGTGAGAGATCGACAGACAGATTGGAGCAGCATCTGCAGTGATGCGGACGTTGTACCGGTCTGTTGTGGTGAAGAGGGAGCTTAGTTCTAAGGCAAAGCTGTCGATTTACCAGTCAATCTACGTTCCTACTCTCACCTATGGTCACAAGCTCTGGGTAATGACCAAAAGAACGAGATCGCGGATACAAGCGGCTGAAATGAGCTTTTTTCGTAGGATTGCTGGACTCACCCTCAAAGACAGGGTAAGGAGCTCAGTCATCCGGGAGAGGCTCAGAGTAGAACCGCTGCTCCTCCACATTGAAAGGAGTCAGTTGAGGTGGTATGGGCATCTGATTAGGATGCCTCCTGGGCGCCTCCCACTTGAGGTGTTTCAGGCACGTCCCACTGGGAGGAGACCCCGGGGCAGACCCAGGACTCGGTGGAGAGACTATGTCTCCCAGCTGGTCTGGGAACGCCTTGGTATCCTCTCTGAAGAGCTGGAGCAGGTGGCTGGGGAGAGGGAAGTCTGGGCTTCTCTGCTTGAACTGCTGCCTCCGCGACCCGGACCTCCGGAAAAGCGGTAGAAGATGGATGGATGGATCGATGGTTTAGGAATTTAGATTAGATTAGATTAGATTCAACTTTATTGTCATTACACATGTATGAATACAAGGTAACGAAACACAGTTTAGCATCCAATCAGAAGTGCAAAGGACAGCAGTGCAGTACCTACAGTAATTAACAGTATGTGCAATTTAAGCAAATATATGCAAATATATGCAGCAGTGCAGAAAGTTAAGAGGACTGTTATGTGCAAATAATGTACAATAAGTTAGATGGGCAGTTATGTACAGGTGAGGATGGTAAGAGATGATGGTAAGAGAGTCAGCGGGGAACTAAGTTCAATAACGTGACAGCTGTTGGAAAGAAACTGTTCCTAAACCTGCTGGTTCTAGTCCGAAGGCTTCTGAAACACCTTCTGGAGGGGAGAAGCTGGAACAGTCCATGAGCAGGATGGTTGGAGTCCCTAAGAATGCTGCGTGCCCGGCGCAGACATCTTTTCCTGTAGACGTCCTCTATAACTGGAAGTGGAGTCCCTGTGATGCGTTGGGCGGTTTTCACCACCCGCTGCAGCGCCTTACGGTCAGCGACAGAGCAGCTCCTATACCAGACTGTGACACAGTTGGTCAGGGTACTCTCTGTCACGCAGCGGTAGAAGTTGCCCAGGATGTCAGTGGACAGATGGTTCTTCTTCAGTGTCCTCAAGAAGAAGAGGCGCTGATGGGCCTTCTTGATCTGGCTGGTGGTGTTAACTGACCAGGACAGGTCCTCCAAGATGTGGGTCCCCAGGAATTTGAAGCTGGGGACACGTTCAACAGCTGTGCCATTGATATGGATGGGGTCATGTGTCTCTCCTCTCTCCTTCCTGTAGTCCACTATGAGCTCCTTGGTTTTGCTGGTGTTAAGGAGCAGGTTATTGTCAGCGCACCAAGTAGCCAAGTGCTCAACCTCTGCCCTGTAATCTGACTCATCGTTGTCCCTGATGAGTCCAATCACCGTGGTGTCATCTGCGAACTTTATGATGGAATTGGATCCATACATAGGCCTGCAGTCATGGGTGAAGAGGGAGTAGAGGAATGGGCTGAGCACACAGCCCTGTGGTACACCAGTGTTGAGTGTGATGACGGAAGAACGGTTGGGGCCTGACCTAACATTCTGGGGTCTGTTGTTCAGAAAATCCATGATCCAGTTGCAGGTGGAGGTACTGATTCCCAGGTCCCCAAGTTTAGTGATCAACTTGGAGGGGATAACTGTGTTGAATGCTGAGCTGAAGTCAACAGACAGCATTCTTGCGTCGGTGTTCTTGTCATCCAGGTGTGAGAGTACATAGTGCAGTGCTGTAGAAACCGCATCCTCTGTACTTCTGTTGCTCCGGTAGGCAAACTGGTGAGGGTCCAGTGTAGGGGGCAGGCATTTTTTGAGCTGTGCCAAGACCAGTCGCTCAAAGCACTTCATGACTATGGGCGTCAGTGTCACAGGGCGATAGTCATTTAGGCACGATGGTGTTGAATGTTTCGGCACTGGTACTATAGAAGTGGTCTTGAAGCACGCTGGTACCACGGCCTGGGCCAGGGACAGGTTGAAGATGTCTGTGAAGACCCCTGCCAGCTGCTCAGCGCATGCCCTCAGCACACGCCCAGGAATGCCATCAGGGCCAGCAGCCTTACGTACGTTGACATGACTCAGTGAGTTACGGACGTCGGTGTGGGTGAGTGTGAGGTGGTGGAGGTCGTCAGAGGGTGGGAAATTGATGTTCTTTTCGTTATTGTCCTTGTCAAAACGAGCATAGAAGTCATTTAGCTCATTGAGAAAGGGCACAGTCATGGCTATAGGTATGGAGTTGCTGGGCTTATAATCAGAGATAGCTTGAATGCCCTGCCACATGCGTCGGGGGTCAGAGTCCCCAAAATGTTTCTCCACCTTCAGCTTGTAGCTGTGCTTGGCCTTCTTGATGCCCCTCTTCAGATCTGCCCTGGATGAACTGTAGGCCTGTGCATCACCAAATCTAAAGGCATTGTTACGTGCCTTTAGCAGAAGCCGCACTTCTCTGTTCATCCACGGCTTCTGATTTGGGTACGTGGTGATCTGTCTTTCCGTGGTGACACTGTCAATAGTGGTGTTGATATGGTCCAGGACTGAGTGGGTGTAAGAGTCGATGTTTATGTGGGAGCCACAGGTAGCCTGAGAGGTGAACATACTCCAGTCTGTGTTCCTAAACTTCTCCTGGAGTACAGAGTCAACCCCCTCTGGCCACACTTTGATGTTCCTCACTGATGGCTTCACCCAGTTGATGAGCGGTACATACTTAGGGGTAAGGAACAAGGATAAGTGATCAGACTGACCTAGGTGGGGGAGGGGAGTTGCTGTGTAGGCTCCCACAATATTGGTGTAAACATGGTCCAATGTTTTGTCCCCTCTTGTGTGACAGGAGACATGCTGGTAGAATTTAGGAAGCACTGTCTTGAGGTTAGAGTGGTTAAAATCACCCGCCACAATAAATGCTGCCTCTGGGTGTGCAGTTTGTTGTTTGCTAATAGCTGCATGCAGTTCTTTCATAGCAAGCTTAGCATTAGCATCCGGAGAAATGTAAGCGGCTGTTATGATGGTACAAGTGAACTCGCGTGGCAGATAGAAAGGTCTACATTTAACCATGAGAAACTCCAGGTTAGCTGAGCAGTGTCTCTCAACAGTGACGGAGTTCGTGCACCAAGCCTTGTTAATATAAATGCACACACCCCCACCTCTGGTCTTACCAGAGTCATCTGCTGCTCTGTCTGCCCGGAGCGTGTGTAGGCCGGCTAGCTTGCAACTGAATTGCAACCGTTTTTAAGATGAGATAGGCCTTTATTAGTCCCACAATGGGGAAATTCCAGGATTGCAACAGCACAGGGATAGCAACACTCAGAGCAACAATCAGAAGGCAAGAGAAAAAACAAGAGCAGCGAGTATACATATGTACATATATATATATATATATATATATATATATATATATATATATATATATATATATATATATACTGTATATATATATATATATATATATATATATACAGTATACACTCACCGGCCACTTTATTAGGTACACCATGCTAGTAACGGGTTGGACCCCCTTTTGCCTTCAGAACTGCCTCAATTCTTCGTGGCATAGATTCAACAAGGTGCTGGAAGCATTCCTCAGAGAGTTTGGTCCATATTGACATGATGGCATCACACAGTTGGCGCAGATTTGTCAGCTGCACATCCATGATGCGAATCTCCCGTTCCACCACATCCCAAAGATGCTCTATTGGATTGAGATCTGGTGACTGTGGAGGCCATTTGAGTACAGTGAACTCATTGTCATGTTCAAGAAACCAGTCTGAGATGATTCCAGCTTTATGACATGGCGCATTATCCTGCTGAAAGTAGCCATCAGAAGTTGGGTACATTGTGGTCATAAAGGGATGGACATGGTCAGCAACAATACTCAGGTAGGCTGTAGCGTTGCAACGATGCTCAATTGGTATCAAGGGGCCCAAAGAGTGCCAAGAAAATATTCCCCACACCATTACACCACCACCACCAGCCTGAACCATTGATACAAGGCAGGATGGATCCATGCTTTCATGTTGTTGACGCCAAATTCTGATCCTACCATCCGAATGTCACAGCAGAAATCGAGACTCATCAGACCAGGCAACGTTTTTCCAATCTTCTATTGTCCAATTTCGATGAGCTTGTGCAAATTGTAGCCTCAGTTTCCTGTTCTTAGCTGAAAGGAGTGGCACCCGGCGTGGTCTTCTGCTGCTGTAGCCCATCTGCCTCAAAGTTCGACGTACTGTGCGTTCAGAGATGCTCTTCTGCCTACCTTGGTTGTAACGGGTGGTTATTTGAGTCACTGTTGCCTTTCTATCAGCTCGAACCAGTCTGGCCATTCTCCTCTGACCTCTGGCATCAACAAGGCATTTCCGCCCACAGAACTGCCGCTCACTGGATATTTTTTCTTTTTCGGACCATTCTCTGTAAACCCTAGAGATGGTTGTGCGTGAAAATCCCAGTAGATCAGCAGTTTCTGAAATACTCAGACCAGCCCTTCTGGCACCAACAACCATGCCACGTTCAAAGTCACTCAAATCACCTTTCTTCCCCATACTGATGCTCGGTTTGAACTGCAGGAGATTGTCTTGACCATGTCTACATGCCTAAATGCACTGAGTTGCCGCCATGTGATTGGCTGATTAGAAATTAAGTGTTAACGAGCAGTTGGACAGGTGTACCTAATAAAGTGGCCGGTGAGTGTATATATATATGACACAGTGCGGAGCATTGTAGCTAGATGGGATAGATATGTAAATATATAAACACACAGTGCGGAGCATTGTAGCTGGATGGAATAATATGTGGATATATAAACACACAGTGCGGAGCACTGTAGCTAGATGGAATAAATATGTAAATATATAAACGCACACAGTGCGGAGCATTGTAGCTATTGTTTTATATAAAAACGTCTCATTTCAGGAGCTCAAAAGTAATTGGACAAATGACTCAAAGGCTATTTCATGCTATTCCCACTCATGTTTTGTGCAAGGGGGTGGGGGGTGGGGGGGGGGGTCTTCCCTCACCCCTGTTGCCCTCATTCTGCCATGGGCCTGGGGGCCCAGTGGTGGGCCTGGGACCTGTCATGTTGTCAGAATCCCTGGGTGCTGCTGAATGAATAGATACAAGCAAGGGAGTGAGAGAGGAATTGAATGAGAGTAAGCGAGAGTGAGGGATTGATGAATGGAGATGGTGTTGGTGGGTCGGTTTTGTGTGATGCTTTGCGTGCCAGTTGGCATCTCGGGGTACCGTCGGTGATCTCCTGATCAGTCGCTTGGGTGGGTGCTGGGGTTGGGGGTCTGCTTCTGTGGCTGCGGCAGCCCTGGGGTGGGTTAGCGGGGGGGGGGGGGCACTGGGCTGCACCGGCGGTCTCCCAGGCCACTGCCGGGAGCTGGTGTGTGTTCAGGCTCACTACATCTGCATCGCATTCACCCTAAGAAATAGGGGTGAATGAGGGTGGGTGAGTTTGAGGGGGAGAGCGTGAATGGATGTGAGTAGGTGGGAGTGGGAATGAGAGTGAGAGTGCGTGTGGGTGACCCTGAGGGCGAGTTGGAGCGAGATTGATTGGGTTCAGGAGTGAGAGAGAATGGTGGGTCCGGGACTGTGAGAGTAGGACTGTGGGGGGGAGTAGGGGAGTGAGAATGAGTGAGTGCTTGTGGGTGCATATGAGAGTAAAAGGGTGTGGTGGGGGAATGAGTGTGTCTGTTCATTGAGAGGTGCTGGATTGAGGTGGGGTAATGCCTCTCGGCTACGTGGGTTTCCTTGGACGGGGGTGGGGACTTCTTTGGGTATGGGGGTCCCCGGGGTGTGTGTCAGTGGCGCAGGGTGGGGGAGGGGGCTGGGAGGTGCCCTGGGGGGCTTGCGCCCGGGGGCATGGGCCGGTCTCCGGCCTGGGAGGTGGGGGCGCTGGCCTTCCGGTGCTTGGGGCCCATGGGCTGGCGTTGGCCCTGCTGGGGGTTGGGGGGGGAGTTGGTGGGCCCGGGGCTGTGGGCCCGCTGCACCGGCCGCCTGGCGGCCTAGCCTTCCTCGGCCGTCCCACCGGGGGCGGATGCCTGGCGTTCCTGGGGCTTGTCGGTCCCGGGCATTTGTGCCCTGTGGGGGTTGGTGGCGCTGCCTTGTCTGCTTGGGGTTTCTGGGGTGGCGGGGAATTGCTGCGACCGGCCCCCTCTTCGTATGTTTCCTGACAAACTACTCACATGCACACACTTATTTTGCGCGTGCTCTCATATACATGCACACGGACGCACACGAACAAATGTCTCCCCTTTAACAGGTGTGGATACCAGACTCATGTTGAGCCCTCTTCCATGGAAAAAGCAGTTTGTCTTCTTTTTGTTTTAGTTGTTGGTTTGTTTGTCTTTTTTTGTCTGTTCCTCTCTCTTTTCTTTCCCCCTCTGCAGACTTCCTTTCCCCATTCCCCATCCTGCTAGATCCTTCATGGGTACAATAATTTAAATAAAGTATTAAAAGTTATTACAGGAGGAGTTTGCAACAATATACAGTACATAGATAGGTACTGTATAAAGCCCCTTTTGGCAAAGTAAATCTGTTTTGGCACAGTAAGGATAACAGATCTCTGTTCTGCTTACCTAGCTGCCTGACGGGACAAGAGCGGGGGAGCTATTTCATTGGATGCATGGGCTATTCCCTCATTAGTTCATCATCAATCAAGCAGGTAAAAGGTCTGGAGTTGACTCCAGGTGTGGTATTTGCATTTGGAAGTTGCTACTTTTAACCCACAGCATGCGGTCAAAGGACCACTCAGTGGAAATGAGACAGACCATCCTTAGGCTGGAAAAAAAAAAGAAATCCATCAGAGAGATGGCAGAAATGTTAGGACTTGCCAAATCAACAGTTTGGTACATTCTGAGAAAAAAGAGCACATTAGTAAGCTCAGGAACTCACAAAAGGCCTGGACATCCACAGAAGACAATAGTGGTGGTGATCACAGGATTCTTTCCATGGTGAAGAAAAACCCCTTCACAACATCCACCCAAGTGAAGAGCACTCTCCAGGAAGTAGAGGCGCTTTTCCACTAGCCCCGATTAGAAAACCCGACTCGACTCACTTCGATTCGGTTCTGCCTCGGTTGCTTTTCAACATTACTGCTGGCACACCTGCTGGCACACCTGCGGTGGGTGGGATTTCTTGAACAGCGAGGTGGCGCCGAGGCGGCGCCACACTCTCGTGACATGAAACACGCGACCGAATCCTCCACAACAAAGAAAATGGCTGATGACGAGGAGAGAAGGAAGGAGGAAGGAGAGAGGAATGACTGTGACATGAAACTGGTGAAATCTATGGTGCTGACTTGTTGTGCTCTGCACAATCTGTGTGAGAGTCATGGAGAGACGTTTGACACTACATTGGATGATGCAGTAGATGAACCAGTGGTGGCAGCGGCACAGGGAGCAGAGGAGCAGGGTGCCGATATACGAGATGCTGTGATGCAGTACTTGTCTAGCAATAGGTAGAAATGTAATTTCGCCCACATTTATGTGCATACATATTTCAAAAAAGTTTTTTGTAAATAAAATGTGCATGTTCCATCTACCTGTCCTCTGTTGTTCATAACGCTTATCTGTTAAGCCATCAGCATAATGATGAGTCCACATTTCTCACTGTTGTGATAATTGCTCACGCTGAGCGCTCTGCCAGCCCCGTAAGCTATGGGGGTCACACACACGACGTGTTCCTCCACACTCTCAATAATTTTTTTTCCCGTATATTTTTCTTTTTGGCGTACAGAAATGGCAGTACGCCCGTATTTGCTAAAATTGCATTTTCCCCGTATTAAAATACGGCGAAACCGTATCACTTGACAGGTATGTAATTACATGCAGAAACACCGCACAGGCCATCTTCACAAAAATCCAGCTCAACAAGCCACTTTTGCTTAGGTGGAAATGCAAATTGAACTATAAATCATGTGCTGATACATGTCATATTCCCATGTAAAGGTCTCCCACTTTTACTCACAAATTGATTTTTAATTTTTGGGAAAAGGGAATATAAATTTTGCACAACTTGTTGGTAACAACAGTTGTGTGCAACAAAAACACAGTTGTGTCTAATATTATTAGTGCCAAATTTTTGCTAGGTTCCTTCTTAATTTATTAAATTTTGACTGGTGATGCAACATTCAATTTACATGTACTTACCTTTATCAGTGTCTACTGTACAAATTAAAGTACACCTTTACAACTGCTTATAACATAAAAAATGTACCCATTCAAGAGAAATGGATTCAGCATTGCAAATTTGTTTAAAAAAAAAAACCTACCAAGACATTACGTTTCGTTGTGTTGTTAAAAATTAAATTACCATTAGAAGGCCATACACCTGACCTGATGAACAGCAGCATGTGGAGTGAACAGAGAATGGAATGTGTATGTAATTATTGGCTTTTCTCATATGGTGTCATAACAGATAAACCAGACTTTTGATGCAAACAATACAATTTTATTCCAGAAGCAAAATTTACAAACAAAAAAACAGACTGGGCGTGGGGAGACATGGTTAGACACGCCGACTGCTAAATGCGTCCACAAGCCTGCCAAATAGGGTCAGGAAATCTCTGTTGAATGTTGACATCTCTGCGAGCTCTTCCCTTCAGAACGCAGCGTCCTGCTCCAGGGCTTCACGCGCATCTGCCCGCACATCTGCGGCCACCTGTCGCAAATGCTGCATGTACTCCTGATGGTGTTCTTGCCGCTGGTCATGTTGCCGTTCCAAGAGCCACATCTCTTCGTCATGCATGTTGACCATCGCTGATGTAAGGTCAGCGATGGAGTTGTCCGTTTTCCTCTTGCCTAGATGGAAAGACAGAAAGGCATGGTTGTTAAAGCTGGATCACTACATATATTATGGAATTACACTGGTGAAAGTCTGTGGTGGAATGTCACTATTATATTATGCTTCATTGCTGTATATAAGCTGAACTGTCATGTTGCTGCCCCTCAGTAGAGCAGATTTTGCAACACGCAGGGTGCTGTCTTCGGCTGCAGCCCCCCTGCAAAACTAAAAAGGATTAAGATTAAGAATATGGATGGATGGATGGATGGATGGATGGATGGATGAGTAATGTTTAAAACAGTTGCTTGTAGTGTGGCCGCAGAAATCTGAATGGGTTAATACAGTCAGCTGACGCGAAGCATTTCAATGAAGCATGTTGATTTCAACGGCAGTTCATGAGCTTTATTTGTTTTTCTAAAACAGGAGTTACAACAGCACTTCAATCACCACGCCTAAAAATGGGACCGCGTTGTGGAACACCAATAAGTGAAGACCAAAGAATAACCTTTTTGTACATTTAAAAAGACATTTTCAATTAATTAATATGCAGCTACAGGAAATTGCATTAATCAATTTGGTACATAACTTGTTAGGCTCCAGCCCCCCCGCGACCCGTAAAGGATTAAGCGGTAGAAGATGGATGGATGGATGGATGGATTTTCGACCCTGGTTTCTGCTGGACCTGTTTCACCAAAAAAAAAAAAAATTGTGGTTATTGTGCCTTACCGGCACTTAAACGTGATCCAGATGGAGCTGGTGATGTGGCTGACATCGGAGTCGATCCAGCTGGCACTCCGCCAGACGCAGACGCAGGAGAGTCCGCTGTGTTCATGTCCACTGAGGTGGACCCCTGTGATATGAACTGCGATTCTAGAAAGAAAATGCACGCAATTTAAAACTTAACACCAAAGTGCAACATGTACACAACACTCTAAAGTTTTTAACCGGAATACAATAAGCGTAATTCAGCGTTTTGTTCGCGCTAATACTTAACACAAAGCAAGCGTGAATCTGCAGTTGGCTGCAAAACAATAGGCAAGCCTCAGTAACAACCATTATCCACAATCTAACAACCTTCCTATTTCTTAAAAACAGTGAGCTTGGCACAGAAAGGATAAATTGGCGAAAAGACGCGCAATATCAAAACAACACTCACCATCCACTGTTTCCAAGGCCGTGACTGTGGCCGTGTCGAGCCCAATGTCTCTGCCTATGTCCATAGATCGCGTCCATCTCAGCAAAACACTTCCACTCCTTCCGATCTGCTACACTTCGAGCACTGTGGTCCTTCACTGCTCGGTAATCGCTTTTCAGCTTTTTCAGCTTCTCCCGACACTGTTTGGCAGTACGGATGTGCACTTGGGAACCCATCTGCTCGGACACCTGCTGGTATATTTTTTCATTTCGAGTAGATCCGTCCAACTCGCACTGGATGCGATCGTCGGCTAATATAGAAAGAAAATTGCACACCTCCTCATTTGACCAGGGGATAGCCTTACTAGAAGACATCTTCAGAGTGTGAAAATACAGTATTAAAGGGGCGCACTGTGTTCACTGGCTGAACAACTACAAATGGCGGTCATGGAGTAGATTCAGCAGAAAAAGTCGCTTTCGTGACGTTACGACCTGACCAATCAACGGCGACCAGTCTTTTAAAGTCACATCACAGTAGGGCTGGGCGATGTGGCCAAAAAATAAAATCTCGATTTTTTTGGTCATCTTGGACGATTACGATATTAATCGATTTTAATCAATTAACTCAACACACATGTATTTCAAAAGGAGCTTGATTTATTAAAAAATAAATCTTGTGCAAACAAAAATATTCTACAAACATATCAGTGTTGCTGACAAAGCTTGTTTGGATTATAGGCGAAAGCTCAAACACTTCATATGTCACACAAATGACGGCTCAACTTTTGCTACAATTCTGCAAATAAATATGTTATACATATTTTAGAATAAAAAGAAAAAATGTAAACTTAAACATTAATAACATGAACCATGTGCAAAAAAGTGCATAATTTGCTGGAAGGTCACAATCAACTGTCAAAGTCAAAAACTAATATCTTAAAACTACAATGAAACTAGTTCTTGTAAACATGTGAAATACTGCCTCTTGTGCAAAAAAAGGAACTTAAGCAGCACCAACTTCATAAACTTTAGATATGTTTTACCTTTGACGCATCACCTATTTATACTGTGCATAAACACTGCATCAGCTTTGATTGCTTTAAACTCTTAGATTTCTTGCAAGAAAAACAAGCCTGTCAACTGACTCTGGCTTAAGACAAGCTCTAGTGCACGTTACAATGTTTCCCCCTGTACTAAATACCCTTTCAGATGGGGCACTTGTTGCGGGTATTGAGAGGTACTTTTTTGCCAGTTTACTAAGTCTGGGAAAATGTGTTTCGTGCTGTTTCCACCATGTAAGTGGGTCTGAATCTGCATCAGTTTCAGGTGCCAGCAAGTATGCTGACAGCTCACCCTTAACTTTAGCTTCATAGGTCTTTGTTTCAGCCTCAACTGGAGTCTTTTTAAAGAAACTGCTGAGGGATTTCTTCATCTTTGTTGGGGGTTCAACAACCTGACTCTCAAATTTGTCTTTATCTGCAGCATGAGTAACTGGTATGCCTCTGTAATGCATGGTGGAACAGAGTTCTGCAATGGTTCTCTCTCTTAGTTTTGCAATCTTGTCTGGCTCAATGTAAGTTGTGCGGAACCTGGAATCTAGTAGTGAGGCAAGGTCAATGAGGTCTTGTGTGGTTTGATCACTGTATTTTTGGTTAAGATATTTCAGCACATCTGTTTTGATTTGTTTTGTGAGCTCAGTATCATCATCATCCGACTTCAGCAAACTGTTGTTAAACAGATGAAGGGTTGGTTTTATGAAAGAGATGCTCACATATGTCTCACCAGACAATGCATCAGTAAAGTCATGTAATGGCTTTATGGCTTTATTTACTGACTCTAAAACATCAATGTCCTGCCAGGTTGGCACTAAGTGCCTTGTTTTCTTATCTGCACCCAAGATTTGTCCAATTGCCTTCTCCTGCTCCAGTATACGCTCAATCATCTGCTGACGTGATCCCCATCTTGTAGGTGATTCTGAGATGAGCTGATGTTCAGGGAGGCCAAGTTCTGTTTGCACCACTGCCATGTCTCTCCGCTTCTTCCAACTAAAGGAGAAGGCACTGATGACTTTCTTGCAGACTCCTACGGCACGTTCGATGCGAGCATCCTTACAAGCATTCTCTGTAAAGAAAAAGAATGATTAATACACTTAGCATTACTAGAGTATACACAATATCAACAACTCCTTGCTGATGTATAGTAATGTCAATAAAAATATTGTTATTAATGCAATATTACATAAATTTGTATGTGGTTGTCATAAATGAATCAAGAATATACCACCGCTTAAAAAAAGTGGTATTATAGGAGAAAATAAATTTTTTAAAAAACCCTGTAAATTAAACAAGTAATATTATGCCTGATAATGTTTAGTAGGTGTTGCTTTAAATTTTAATAGTATAGATTTATGTTGTATTTTAAATGATGGTGCACATTGCATTTTACTTGCCTATTGCGTTGTGGAGCCTGTGTCCAAAGCAGCTGAGGTGGGTCCACTGGTTTAGCTTCAGGGCCTTCATCATATTTGTGCCACTGTCAGTAGTCATACACACCATTTTCTCCTCATCCAACTTCCACAGTGCCAAGGAGTCTTTGAGTCCCTGTGCAATGAGCTCTCCAGCGTGATCTTCAGGAAAGTAGGTGGTTTGTAAACAGCAGCTGTTCAGACTCCAGTTCTCGTCGATATAATGCACTGTTAAACTCAAGTACGGTTGAAGAGATCGACTGGACCAAAGGTCTGTAGTAGCAGAAAAAAATAAAACTGTGTCCAGCTTTTCATAAAGCGCTTGTCGTGTTTCGTTGTACAGTTTTGGTAGTGCAACCTCCGCAAAGTATTTACGACTCGGTGGTTGGTATTTTGGATCCCAAACTTTTAGCATGTGGAGAAAGCCAGGCTTCTCTACGGTGTAAATAGGCGCCATATCCATCCCTAAATGAACAGCAATGGCTTCAGTCATCTGCTTCCACCGTGCCCCTGACTTATCGTATGGCACGACACTAGAAAATGATGCGGCTAAAGTTTGTTGTTTCTTCGCGGCGTGACCTTGTTTGCTTTGGCTAGTGCTAGCCATGCTGCACTCCCGTAGCTGCGAGCACTCCTCCCATTCTTTAGGGTGCCTCTGCCGGAGATGCTGATAGAGGTTAGTTGTGCTGCTGCTGCTCTTCGTTTTCACAGTTTTTCTGCAAACCTTGCACAGGACTGCAGTTTGCTCTGCGTCGGTCTTGTCAAAGCTGAACCACTTCCATATAATCGAGGTAATATGAGTCCCTTTTCTCGCTACCAACTCTTCGGGTTGTGCTGTGTCCGCCATGGCCGGAGCATGAGTGCTTAGGCGGAAGGAGACAAGAGGCGGAAGGAGACAAGAGGCGGAAGCATACGCCAATGCTCAAGTCATAAAAGGCAGAAGAAGAACCCGTATTTTATTTATTTAAGGTCACCTCGATTTTACGATTTAGCAAATTTTCAAATCGTCAACTTTTAAAAAGGGGAATTAATCGAATTAATTCGATTTATCGCCCAGCCCTACATCACAGCCATACTCAGCCCTACTCAGCTCGGTTAGACCCTGCCCTGGATCAGGTACTAAAATAGCGCCTGCTAACCGGTGCTGGGGCTAATGGAAAATGCTCAAACGCGGGCTGAGTGGTGCGGTGTAGGGCTAAGTGAGGCTAGTGGAAAAGGCCCTTAGGTGTATCAGTATCTAAGTCTGTCATAAAGAGAAGACTTCATGAGAGCAAATACAAAGGATTCATCAGAAGGTGCAAGCCACTAATCAGCCTCAAAATTAATCTCAAAACAAAAACAGAAAGGCCAGATTAGACCTCAAACAAGCAGCAATTGAAGACAGCTGCAGTAAAGGCCTGGGAAAGCATCACAAAAGAGGAAGCCCAGTGTTTGGTGATGTCCATGGGTTCCAGATTTTAGGCAGTTATTGCCTGCAAAGGATTCTCAGCAGAGTATTAAAAATGAACATTTTATTTATGGCTATGCTAATTTCAAGTAGTCCAATTACTTTTGAGCCCCTGAAATGAGGAGACTTTGTATAAAAATGGTTTCAATTCCTAAACCCTAACTCCAGTTTGGATGTGAATATCCTCAAATTAAAGATGAGATTCTGCACTTTAAGCAGCTTTAAGTACCTCTAGGCTACCCACTGGAGTGGTAGCCTAGAGGTAGAGCATCCGCTCCACAAATGGATGGTCGGGGTTCAAGTCCCGGCCACGTCATGCCAAAGACCATTTGAAAATGGAACTTCCATTACCGTCCAGCTTGGTGCTCAGCAAAAATGGAACAGAGGAGGGAAATGTGGGCAGTAGTGGCTCAGGAGGTAGAGCAGGTCGTCCAATAACCATAGGGTTGGCAGTTTGAATCCCGCTCTACCCAGCCATCCTGTCGTTGTGTCCCTGGACAAGACACTTTACCTACCTTGCCTTCAGTGTCCATGACACAGGGTATGAATGGGTATAAATGTTCGGTAGTAGTCGGAGAGGCCGTTGGCGTAGATCGGCAGCCACGTTTCTGTCAGTCTGCCCCAGGGCAGCTGTGGCTACAGAAGTAGCTTACCACTACCATTGTCTGTGGAGTGAATGAATGACGTATCCATTGTAAAGCGTCTTTGAATGTCTATGAAAAGCGCTATATAAATCTGATGCATTATTATATAGATTATATAACTGTATCTAAAGGTAAAAAGGTAAAGCCAACTTTATTGTCATTCAATCCATACAGCCAATCATGTACAGTAGAATGAAATTACGTTTCTCTTGTCTACAATGTTAATCATATCTAGAATCAGAGGGGTTGCTGCCATGCAAGGCACCGCCGCAAAGTTCCCTCCTCTGTTCCATTATTGATGAGCACCAAGCTGGACGGCAGGAAGTTCCACTTTTATATGATCTTTGGCATGACCTGGCCGGGATTCAAATCCCGGCCTCCCGGGTGTGGGGCGGGTGCTCTACCAACTAGGCCACCACTCCAGTATCTTCAGTATGTTTTTGTCAGGATTGCCTCTCCGGGACAAAGGAGAAGAGGAGGACCCACATGCGAGGCGGATTTGATAAACCAATTTTAATGCAGGAACAGAACAGATAATAATACAGCTCGAGGGCTAAACAGAAGGGCAGCGCGGTGGCGAAGTGGTTAACACTGCGGCAGCACAGCAACTCACCCTTGGCCGGGGGATCCTGGGTTCAATCCCAGTTCCTGACCAACAGTGATCTGTGTGGAGTTTGCATGTCCTCCCTGTGTCCTGCGTGGGTTTACTTCGGGATTTCTCCGGTTTACTCCCACATGCCCAAAGCATGCAAGTTAGGTTAATTGACATCAAACTGGGGATTCTAAATTGTCCTTAGGTATGACTGTGAGAGTGAATGGTTGTCTGTCTCTTTGTGTTGGCCCTGCGATGGACTGGCGATCTGACCAAGGTGTACCCTGCCTCTCACCCAAAGATGCTGGGATAGGCTCCAGCACCCCACACGACCCGAAAAAAGGATTAAGCGGAAGACGATGGATGGACTAAACAGAAGGCAAAAACACGGCTAGCTTTTAGCACAGAATTACAAACTAACAGACGCGTGGGTGAAACGCCAACAAACACTATAAGTCAAGGACACCGCACAGCACCCAGACTGAAACACACATATAGAGACAGGAGGGATAATTAACACAACACAGAACAGGTGGCACAGTCAAGGGCAGCAGTGAAGTGGCTCCAGGTGGGGAACACAGCATGGGCGGGGCTGCACAGACAAACACAAACAGGATGCACATGAAACATGACAATGAACCTACAGGACAACAATGCAGGAGGAATACAGAGCGAGCAGTGGGTATGGGTATAAAAAAACATGAGGAGCTGCAACAATAGGTAAACAGATACGCACAGACCCAAGACTAAACAGAGGGCAACACAGAAGACAGTGACAAGGGGCTCAGGGGAACACAGAGGGCAAGTGGTACAAATCATAATCACAACAAATCATAGATAACATAATAATATGAACATAAGGCGTGAGCTTGATACTGTGATCAGCCCAGACTATGACAGTTTTGGTAAACAGCTAAAATAACAAAACTTGTGTAAGTGTCCAAATATATATGGACCTAACTATAGCTGGCTACATGTGACTCACGGCGTGGGTAATAACTGTTTCAGACATTTGACTGAAAATGTATCACTCCTTTTCACAGGTGCTGTAATAGTAAATGGCATTCACGTTTTACGTGCAAGTACAGCAATAGTAAGTAACTAAGTAAAGTTTATTTATAAAGCACATTTCACAGACATGTAGTCACAAAGCGCTGCACAATAAAATAGAAAAAAAAAATTAAGAGACACCACTAAAGAGAAAAGAAAAAAAATAAAGAGAACAAATTAAAGCACAAGATTAAAAGATTTTTTAAAAAAATATGAAACATACCATTAAAAAGCAGTTGAATTGAAATTCAACAGAAAGCCTCATTAAACAAAAACATTTTCAGCTGCTTTTTAGAAGAGTCCACAGAGTCAGCTAAACATAGCTGGAGTGGGAGATTATTCCAAAGCCTCAGAGCTACAGATTGAAAGGCTCTGTCCCCCCTGGTCTTGAGCCTCGTACAAGGAACAACTAACAAGTCCTGAGCTTCAGATCTAAGAGTGCGAGCAGGAGTATGTTTGAGAAGAAGATCAGATAAATAAGATGGGGCTTGTCCATGTAGTGCTCAATATGTAAGTGTAAGAACTTTAAAACGAATCCTAAACTCCACTGGTAGCCAATGGCGGAGTGGTTAGCACTGCAGCAGCACAGCAACTCACCCTTGGCCGGGGGATCCTGGGTTCGATCCCAGCCCCCGACCAACAGTGATCTGTGTGGAGTTTGCATGTTCTCCCTGTGTCTGCGTGGGTTTACTCCGGGATTTTTCCGGTTTCCTCCCACATGCCAAAAACATGCAAGTTAGGTTAATTGGCATCAGACTGGGGATTCTAAATTGTCCTTAGGTGTGACTGTGAGAGTGAATGGTTGTCTGTCTCTCTGTGTTGGCCCTGCGATGGACTGGCGATCTGTCTAGGGTGTACCCTGCCTCTCGCCCAGAAGATGCTGGGATAGGCTCCAGCCCCCCCGCGACCCGAAAAGGATTAAGCGGAAGAAGATGAATGAATGAATGAATGAATGATCTCATTTTCTAGAACGTGTAAGTAGTTTGGCTGCAGCATTTTGTATATACTGGAGACAAGAAAGAGAAGATTTGTCTAAACCAGTAAACAAAGCATTGCAATAATCTAGTCGTGAAGACAAATGCATGGATTATTTTTTCAAGCTCACTTGAAGAAACAATGGTTCTCAATTTGGAAATGTTCCTTCAGCTTAAGCAGCTCTGTGGACCAGTGGTTAGCACTGTGGCAGCACAGCCAGAAAGGTCACAGGATTGATTCCACCCCTGACCATCGTGGGTTCGATCCCACCCTGACCATAGGTGACCCTTCTGTGTGGAGTTTGCATGTTCTCCCTGCGTCTGCATGGGTTTATCCCGGGTACTCCAGTTTCCTCCCACAGGCCAAAAACATGCAGGTTAGGTTAATTGGAGACTCAAAAGTGGCCCTAGGTGTGAATGTGTGTGTGTGAATTGTGAAGGGTTTGGCGCCAAGCATTGGCTGCCTCATCCATCCAGGTGGATGCCCTGTAATTTCCCTCTGGGGATTAATGAAGTATACTTAAAAAAAAAATGAAAAAAGCATAAATGTGAAATAGAATTTACATGGGGATTAAAACCAAGGGAGGATTCAAACATAACATCCAAATTTCTGACACTGAACTTAGGAGATGAGCAAAAAAGAAGAAAGTGTCTGATTATTGGATGAAGATCAAAAGGGGCTACAATCATGGTCTCGGTTTTAATGGAATTTAAGATGAGGTAGCTGTTGGAGAGCCAGTCACTGATCTGGTTTAGACAGTTAACAAGCGTGGAGAGCCTGTCAAGTTGGTGAGGTTACATGATGTTTTCCTGAAGTTTCAAACCCATTCATGTCTGTGTTGCATCTATGTGCACTACATTAAACCATTTCACTGATTTTTTTAGCCCAGCATTAAGTATATCTTCCCCATTTGCTGTCTTTAAAATAACTAACTGGGCATCAGCTGTGATTGATGTCTTCCTTATTATCAAGCAGCGTTACTATCGCGTGCATTTTCGCTCACCCGCATGCCCTTTGGTCAGCGCAAAACCCATCATAAACAAGCTGTCATGATCAAAATTCACTTTAGATAATGCGCCTCTGTGCATTAAAGGGATGGGCAGGAGTGCTTTGGATTGTATTATCCAAAACACATCTCTGAATAATTAGACCAAACTTTTTGCACCATGCACCTGGTGGAAAATTTGTTAATGTGCTGCTGTGATAAGGAAATGAACTTGGAAAAGCCCATAAATGCGTTTGTCATAATTCAGGGCAAGTGAGGCTCAAACGCAGAGCTGCCAGAACGAACACTCAGACACAGGTGTAAAAAGTTCATCAATTTATTGTGAAAAAACACAACCAAACACATAACTCTAAATAAAGCTGCGCAACTAACGAAAAGAGCAACACAAAAACGCACACTTAAATTATACACAAAAAACGGTGCAAGTGTTGCGCACGCAGCCTACGGGGAGAGAGTAGAAAGAGATTATTAGGGACAGAATCTCCCAAAGGGGAGAATAATAATAGGAGAGCACTCTTACTCGGAGAGCAGAGTAGCCCGGCAAGGAACTCCTACGTGGACCAGGGGAGCCGGGGGTAGATGGCGACCTGGGTGGACGTCTGGTGTTCTTCTTTGTCAGGCGAGCATGATCAGCTCCGGAGTATATATCTGCGGGTGGCAGCAAACCTGGGAGACAGAAGGACACGGGAGTGAAGACACAGATCAACCAGAGAAAATAACGTAGGGAGCTTGAGCGTTTCGTGGTTGCAAACCTAATGATCCAGTGGTGGGTGCTCCACACACTGGCTCTTAAATACACTGGGTCATCAGGATGCAGCAGGTGTGTAATCACACAGGTGTGTCTGATCCTCCGGAGCGGAAACGACAGGAACAGGAGGGGAAAGGGGAGCACGCTCGCCGGATCATCACAGTGCCCCCTCCCCCTCAAGGGGCACCTCCTGGCATCCCACTGGGCTTGTGGGGATGGGTCAGATGGAATGCCCACACCATCCGTTTATCCAGGATGTAGGACCCCGGATTCCAGGACCTCTCCTCCGGCCCGTACCCCTTCCAGTCCACAAGGTACTGGCACCCCCGACTACGTCGACATATGTTCAGGATCCTCTCAACTGTGTATGTCGTCTGGCCGTCAATAACCCGGGTGGGGGGGGGGTGCGGGGGGTCCGGAGGAGGGAAGAGAGGACTGGCGGAGAGGGGCTTGATGGATGGCCTTGGAGAACTGGTCGACAATGGTGAGGATCACCATGTTGCCTTGAGATGGAGGAAGACCCGTCACAAAGTCCAAAGCTATGTGTGACTATGGACGACTCAGCACTGGGAGGGGATGGAGGAGGCCAGCTGGTGGAGAAGAGTCCGATTTGTTCATGGCGCAGACGTGACAGGCCTTGACAAACTCCCGCACATCCCTCCTGAGTGCAGGCCACCAAAATGCTCTCCTGAGCAGCTCTATAGTCTGGGAGATGCCGGCATGGTAGGCGAAGAAGCCAGTATGCCCCCACTTAATCACCTCTCTGCGTAGTGCTGAGGGGACATACAGCCGGTCAGGTGGGCCTCCTTCCGGGATGGGTTCCATTGACTGAGCCTGTTGGACCATCTGCTCAATCTTCCATGAAGTGTCCAGAGGAAGCAGGAGGAGGGGAGAATAGTCTCCGGGGGAGACGCAGCAGCTGCGGAGGAAGAGGTGGAGGAGGAGGAGTCAGGAGAAAACTGGTGTGAGAGAGCGTCAGCCTAGGCATTGCGGGATCCTGGTCAATATGAGATGGCGAGATTGAACCTATTAAAGAACAGGACCGACCAAGCCTGCCGTGAATTCAACTGCCAGGCCGATCGAAGGTATTCTAAGTTTTTATGATCAGTCCAGACAATGACTGACTGGCTAGTTCCCTCCAGCCAGTGTCTCCACTCCTCCAACGCCATCTTAATGGCTAGCAGTTCGTGGTCCCCAACATTGTAATTCCTCTCAGCTGGCGTTAGCCACTGGGAGAAATACATGCACGGATGGAACTTCTGGTCAGAGCTGGAACGCTGGAAGAGGACAGTGCCCACCCCCGAATTAGAAGCATCCACCTCGACCACGAATTGTGCCTTGGGATCCACCTGCGCCAGGACACACGCATTGGTGAACAGGCCTTTCAGGGTCACAAAAGCTCATTCAGCGGCCTCGGACCACCTGAACGTGCTTTTGGTCGACGTCATCTGCGTAAGTGGCTGTGACACCTTACTGTAATCACGACTATATCGGCGGTAGAAGTTGGCAAAGCCCAGGAAGCATTAGAGGTCCTTCCTGGACTGGGGGGTAGGCCAGTCTACTACCGCCTTAATTTTCACCGGCTCGGCCTTTACCATGCACTTGGCGATGATGAACCCCAGAAATGAAGTAGAGCGAGTGGAAAATTCACACTTCTCCACAAAAAGCTGATTCTCCAGCAGCTGCTGCAGGACAGACCGAATGTGGACTACGTGCTCCTCCAGCGTGCGGGAAAAAATCAGAATGTCGTCCAAATACGCAAAAACAAACTGGTTCACCATATCTCACAAGACGTCATTGATTAGCCGCTGGAAGACGACAGGGGCGTTGGTCAGCCCGAATGGCATGACTAAATACTCAAAATGGCCTAGTGATGTTTTAAATGCCGTCTTCAACTCTTCTTCCTCACGAATGCAGACCAAGTGGTACGCATTACAGAGGTCGAGTTTGGTGAAAAACGCACACGTTGGAGTAGCTCAAATGCTGAATTAATGAGGGGCAGCAGATACTTGTCCTTACGGGTAATTGTATTAAGCTCACGGTAATCAATGCATGGCTGCAGTGTCCCATCCTTCTTCCCTACAAAAAAGAACCCAGCGCCGAGAGGGGTGGATGACGGGCGAATATTGCTAGCGCTGAAGGAGTCATTAATGTAGGTCTCCATCGTCTCCCTCTCCGGCCCAGATAAACTGTACAGCCGGCTGGATGGCAGCCGCGTGCCTGGAAGGAGGTTGATAGCACAATTGTAGCCCCGGTGAGGTGGTAATGATAGGGCCCTGGACTTGCTAAAGACCTCCCCTAAATCATGATAGACCTCGGGCACGGAGCTGAGATCTGCTGGCTCAGCCGGAGGGGAGGAGATTGGGAGCGAAGGTGAGCACTTGGCCGATCGGAGACATGATGAGAGACAGAAAGGGCTCCAGGACGAAATGGAGCCCTGACTCTAGTTTATAATTGGATTATGTATGCAGAGCCACAGATACCCCGGAATCATGGGAGTGATTGATTGAGGCAGGACGTAAAACTGAATAGTCTCGCAGTGATTACCGGACAGATTGACCGAATTGGGCTCAGTCTGCTTGGTAATTGCCGCAATACTGCTGCCTGAGACAGCAGAGACAGTCAAGGGTGTTGAGACATTCCTGGTGGGTATCTGCAATTTTTGAACTATAGCTTGTTGAATGAAATTCTGCTCCGCTCTGGAGTCAACCAGAATGGAGGTTTTGATCTCAGCCTCTGGTGAGAAAATGGTAAAATGGTAAGGGGAGTTTTGCAAAGACCCTCCCACCGGACCCCCCACGGCGACTGACGGGCTGGATCTTTCAGGCTGAATTGGGCATTTCGAGATTGCATGGCCAGGAACGCCGCAATAAATACACTGCCCTGCCCTCTTGGGATGCCAGCGTTCCTTTGGAGTCAGACCGACCCTGCCGAGGTCTGTCGGCTCCGGTACTGATGCCGGCAGAACAGCATCAGAGGCCAGGGGGGCCGGATATGGAGCAAACGGGGAAGCAGCGGCCTTCTGCTCCCTCGCACGCTCCCTAAACCGGGTATCCACGGCCACAGCCTTTGCAATCATCTCATCCAGAGAGGAGGGGGACGCGCGTATAGCCAGCTTGTCGCGGAGGTGCATCTCCAGACCCCAGAGGAAGGCGCTGTGCAGGGCAGCGTCATTCCATCCAGAGTCGGCCGCAGCGACCCGGAACTCGACGGAGAAATCGGCAACAGACTGGTCTCCATGTTCAAGTACCATCAGCTGGCTGACTATGTTCCCCTCACTCTCCGTATGGTCGAATGCCTTGGAGAATTCCCGCACAAACCATTCATATGTGTATAGGGGACTGTCCGGGCTGCTCAAGATGGACTGTGCCCACTTAAGCGCCCGATCTCGCAGCAACAAGGTCATGAAATGGACCTTAGCTGAATCATCCCTATACTCCCCTTCTCCCTGCTGGAAATAAAGCTGGCAGTGGAGCAGGAGCCCTCTGCATCCTCCCACCTCTCCCCCATAGGGGGCAGGTGAAGGAACAGAGATGTTCCTGCGGATGGTAGACACTGCCAGAGCAGCAGGTGCAGGGGGAGATGCTGCACCAGGAAGCCGACCTAAGCGCTCGGTGATGGTGGCCAATTGCTGGGTAACGGTTTTGAGCTGGTCAAAAAGAAACATGACCCGGCGTTCCGTGGGCTCCAAGCACCAGAGTGCCAACTGTTTACCCGGCTGAGCGCTTGCTGAGCCTCGATCTCGGCTGGATCATTCTGTCATAATTCAGGGCAAGTGAGGCTCAAACGCAGAGCTGCCAGAACGAACATTCAGACACAGGTGTAAAAAGTTCACCAGTTTATTGTGAAAAAACAAAACCAAACACCACCATCACCATCATAGCAGTCTGTTGGGGGCGACAATGACTGTTTCATTTACGTCTGATCAGGTACATCTGAGGGGAGGGGGGAGCATGCTTGCCGGATTATCACAGTGTTCTGCGTCAGTGATAACTGAGTTCTTGTAATACGCCCCAATGTGTCATTCTGGAATTATATTTTTCATTTTCTCTTCATTGATCAGTTCATTGAATATAGATCTCACTCCATTTTTTTATTTTCCATCAACAGATGCTTTATTCTTTTCCATACATTTTTTTGTTTTCCGTGAACAGAAGTGAGAGGTTTTGTAGGCTTCCTTCACCTCCTCCCAACAGAATCTCAGGTTAAAAAATGTGTAAATGGTATATTTTTCTTCAGCACACAATGTATTTGTTTCTCTTCGAGACAACGGCAACTCTGAGTCACAAAACACAACCAGAAAACACAACCAACAGATAACCAAATCACTAAGCCCTACTTCAGCATAAACACAAAAGTCAGTCTAATCACACGCAACACAGCATCATGGACAGCACTGCGGTCTAAACACCAGGTATCAGAAGATCTCACTGACCAATTACAATTTAATGACAGCAGAACACAAAGTTTTATCAATTAAGTTATTCCTTATTCAAACAGTGCAAAACAACAGCAATTTAAAACCTGCACAGGCAACTGGAAAGCAATACAAAGAGCATGTCTTGCCTTTTTAGAAGTGTTTTCTTCTGGCCTTCTTTGAAGAAAAATCCTTGACTATATCCTTGAAGTCCATCTCACGAAGAATGTCGTGTTCTATGGACATCAATGTCAGGTTGCACAATCTGTCCTGTAGCATGCTTGATCGTAGTCTACTTTTTACCAAGCTGATCAACCAAGCAAATATGTAGAAGTGTTGATGAGCTGACAGGTCTCAGTCGGGCTCAGATGACTTGTCAGCCTCTCTCTTTTTCTCTTTCGTTGGGTGTCTGCTTTGTACTCACTGGACACAGTGGAGGACATCTTCTTTGCAGCGATCTCAAAGCTGTCAAACTGATCTTGTAGGCCTGCTACATATTCCGAACCAGATCCACAATGTTGCATAGATCCAGTTTCACTGCTTGTAATGCAGTGCTCACAGCCTGGAAACGTCTAAGAATGGCATTCCATACATTGCACATCAATGCTATTTCCAGTTTGTGCAGTACCCGGGACTCCTCTCTTGTGCTGAAATTCTGGTGTCCGTCATCAGCAATGTTGAGTAATGACTGCTGGATACCAGCGTAATTCTAACACAGGGCTTTGGTTGCAACAGCGTGTGCTGACCGTCTGGTATCAGAAAGTGATTTTAAAGTTTCTATTCTGTGGTTATCATTGGGCTGCAACTCTGCTTTGATCATCTGCCAGCATGAAGTACTCTTTGATGAAAAATTAAACAAAGTTTGCACAAAACTAAAAAAACTGTTCAGTCTCCTTACAGCAGTTCACACTGTTAATTCCTACCAAATTTAAGGTATGTGCTGCACAGGGGAACCATTCTGCCAGTGGGGATATCTCTTTGATGCGGGCCTGAACACCTTTTTAGGGCCCTGACATGTTGCTGGCATTGTCATAACACTGTCCTCTACAGTTATTAATGTCAATGCCCATCTCAGCTAAAACAGCAATTACAGAATTGAACAACGCTACTCCAGTGTGGGTTGTGATTGGGAGGAATTTAACAAAACACTCCTCTATACAGCCCTCTGTTGATACATACCGCAGGATGAAAGTTAGCTGATCCACATGTGTGATATCTGGCATGGTGTCCACTCTGATAGATAAATACTTTGCAAGCTTCACTCTACTGATGATTTCATCCACTACCTTCTGTCCCATCAGCTGTATAAATTCCTCACATACTGTACATTCAGGGGAAAACATGATGGAGTTCCTCTACCAACATTTCCATATTTATCAATATGGGCTTTTAAAAAGGGATCAAACTGACTGATCAGCTCCATACAACCGAAATAGTTACCATTGTTAGTGTCTCCAGACTTGTGGCTATCACCCCTAAAACCAAGTCCTCGCTCTGCCAAATGTTTCACCACAGTAATAACCCTTTGAAGAACCTGTGTTCAATATTCACTCCTCATTGAACTGTTTTTTGAGTTCCAAGTCCACTGTGCCATCTTCAGCTGTCTGATTAATGTAAGCAATCATGGCTTTTCTGTGAATGTCACCGCTTTCATGTTCTGCTATCCATTCACTAGCATACTTCCAATTTGAGTAACCTGCACTGTCAAATGGTGACTTTTCTTTGTTCTCAGCAAATATTTTGCATGCAAAGCAAAACACACTACCTTGTGTTTGTGAATAGCATAGCCACTCTCTGGGTAGAAACTCCCCATTAGCCAGCTTGCGTTTGAAATTCCTCCTGAAGAAGAATCTCCTCTGGTGTTTGTACTGCCGTTCTGAGACAGAGAGGTCAGCTTCTCAATTCTGGCATAATTCCTGTTCAATTTTCTCCCATTATGCACAAACCTGTTTGTTTATGTTGTCGCCCCACCGACCAGGATCATTGTTATAAGGGTCACCTTTTCCCAACTGATCCAGTGCCCGGTCTTCATGAGCGCTGGCTCCCAGCTTGTCTTCCTTGGCGCTTGCCCGCTCTCTTTTTGTTGGATCTAGTGGCGCCCAGTCCTGTTCTCCAGGTAAGAGCTTTAATAGTTCTCCCTTCTGTCCTCTTCCATCTCCAGTTTCTGCACTGTGAAACCAGTCCTTGTGGTGTCCAGCTCCAGGTAACAGGTTACCTGTCTGCTCATCATCACCAACAGAGCTCATCTTTCTTAAATGCTCTGGCGGGGCTGTTCTGCAGGTGCTATAATTAGCTGCTCCGCCTCGGCTGGTTGACGCTCCAGTTTGGAAAAATCCTGTGAGCTTTGGGATTTTTTTTTAGCATTTCCTTTTCCCGACGCTCTTTGTCTTTCAATATTTTCTTTTTCTGAGTGCTACTCTTAAACTTCTTACCCGACATTTTGACCTGGCTAATCACTTACAAGAAAAACACTCATCACAACGTAAACTCATTGTCCATGCAGGGTACCGATCTTGTTTCGGGTACCAAACTTGCATTCACACCTGCAGCCTCACTCGGGCTTTAATAGTCACATGTCAAAACTGGTGCCCTGGTCAAAACTAATACAATTCAACTTTATTTATATAGCGCCATTTCACAACAACAGTAATCTCACAGCACTTTCAACTGTAGGGGAAACACCCACAATTGCAGAAAGACCCCAGCAATCAGGCGATCCCCTGTGAGCAAGCACTTGGCGATGGTGGAGAGGAAAAACTCCCTTTTAACAGGAAGAAACCTCCAGCAGAACCAAGCTCAGGGAGGGGCAGTCATCTGCTGTGACTGGCTGCGGGGGGTGAGGGGATAGAGAAGATGAAAAGAACAGACATGTAGAGAGCAAACAGCACGACGGGGACTCAAATCTATGGGAGAGAACAAACAAATAAATACCAGGAAAAAAAAATTCACTGAGAGTGAAGAAAGGAGTGAAGCCCAGTGCATTATTGGAGGTCCCCCGGCTGTCTAAAACTATTAGCAGCATAACTAAGGGAGGGTTCAGAGACACATGATCCCTCCCTAATTGTAGGCTATATCAAAAAGGAAGGTTTTTTAACCCTATTCTTAAAAACAGAGCTCGGGTCTGACTCCTGAATCCAGATTGGCAGCTGGTTCCACAGGAGAGGAGCTTGATAACTGAAAGCTCTGCCTCTCATTGCACTTTTGGAGATTCTAGGTATTACAAGTAATCCAGCATTTTGGGAGCGTAGTGCTCTGTTAGGATAATAGGGTAGTATTAGATCTTTTAAATAAAAAGGGGCCTGATTGTTTAGAGCTTTGTAAGTAAGAAGAAGGATTTTAAACTTAATTCTAAACTCTATGGGAAGCCAGTGAAGGGAGGCCAGAACCAGAGAGATATCTGTCTTTCTAGTACCTGTTAAAACTCTTGATGCAGCATTTTGGATCAACTGAAGACTTTTCAAAGCTGTTTTAGGACAACCTGATAATAAAGAGTTACAATAATCTAATCTAGAGCTAACAAAAGCGTGGATCAGTTTCTCAGAATCACTCTGAGACAAGATGCTCCTAATCTTGGCAATATTACACAAATGACAGAAGGCAGTCTTAGAAACTAATTTAATATGTGAATTGAAAAACAGATCTTGATCAAAAATAACTCCAAGGTTCCTCACAGAACTATTAAGAGAAAGAGTAACTGCATCCAAACTAAAAGTTTGATTTAGAACGGTATTTCTAAGGTTTTTTGGACCAACAACAATGACTTCAGTCTTATCTGAATTTAATAGCAGGAAATTACAAGTCATCCAAGCTTTATTTCCTTAATACAGGCTTCTAACTTGGCTAATTGATTACTATCATCTGGCTTCATTGACAGGTATAATTGTGTGTCATCTACATAACAATGAAAATGTATACAGTGCTTTCTAATAATGTTGCTTAGCGGAAGCATATATAAACTAAAAAGAGTGGGGCCAAGCACAGATCCCTGTGGAACTCCGTGACTGAGCTTTGAGTTGAAAGAAAACTCATTATTGATATGAAAAAACTGGAACCTATCAGATAAATAAGATCTAAACCACTGCAACGAAGTTCCATTAAGTCCAACATAGTGTTCTAATCTATCAAGTAGAATATTATGATCGATAGTATCAAAAGCTGCACTAAGGTCTAAAAGGACAAGCACAGAAACAAGTCCATTATCAGATGCAATCAGGAGGTCATTAGCGACCTTCACTAAGGCTGTTTCAGTACTATGTGTGTGTGAATGGGTGGATAGCAGGATCTGTAAAGCGCTTTGGTCATCAAGAGATGAGAATAAAAGCGCTATATAAGTGAATGCAATTTACCATTTTTTTTTACCATTTTATGATGGATTCTAAACCCAGATTGGAACTCTTCAAATGAACCATTTCCCTGCAAGTGGTCAAATAATTGCATAGCAACAACTCTTTCTAAGATTTTTGAAATGAAAGGCAGATTAGAGATTGGTCTATAGTTAGCTAAAACTCCTGGATCCAGCGTTGGGTTTTTGAGTAAGGGTATAATTACAGCAGTTTTAAAAGCCTGCAGTACATGGCCCAATGTTAATGAAGAATTGATTATTTGAAGAATAAAGCTACCAATAAATGGGAAGACTTCTTTAAATAGCCTGGTAGGAATAGGGTCTAAAGGACAAGTTGAAGGCTTGGATGAGGAAATTATTTTATCTAACTCTAAAAGGTCAATTGGAGTAAACTCATCCAAACAGATATCAATTGAAGGAGTTGTAGTAGTTACTGTATTTAAGTTAACGGTAGGAAGAATCTGACTGATTTTAACTCTGATAGATGAATTTTTAGGATTGAAAAAGTTCATAAAGACTAGCAAGCTCTAAGGGAATGCTAGAATTGACAGAGTCCTGACTCTTTGTCAGCCTGGCTACAGTGCTGAAAAGAAACCTGGGATTATTCTTGTTCTCTTCTATTAATGCAGAATAATAACTTGTTCTAGTTTTTCTAAGAGATTTTTTATAAATTAAAAGATACATAATTTCTCCAAGCTAAATAGATTTGATCAAAATTAGTGGAGCGCCATTTTCTTTCTAATTGACGAGTCTTCTGTTTTAACTCATAGCTGTTTTAAGCTATGAGTTTCTGTGTTGAACCAAGGGGTTAGAAATCTCTGATTAGACTTTTTGTTTTTTAAAGGGGCCACTATGTCTAGAGTCTGATGCAGAGAAGCTGTAACACTATCTACCATGCTACCAATTACAGAAGGAGCAAGCTGTCTATACCTTATTTCCGTTGTGTTGACACATGACATAGAGGAAACAATCTGCATAAATTTGGTAACAGCATCATCTGAGAGGCATCTGCTGTAGTAATATTTTTCATTAGGAGCCAAATAGTCAGAAATAGTAAAATCAAAGGTTAACAGACAATGGTCTGACAGTACAGGGTTATGAGGAGACACTACCAGATTTTCTATTTCAATGCCATATGTCAGAACAAGGTCCAATGTGTGGTGGAGATAATGGGTAGAATTTCCTACTTTCTGAGAAAACCCCATCGAGTCTAATATTGAATTAAATGCCATATTAAGACAATCACTATCTACATCTACATGTATATTAAAGTCCCCTACTATAATTATTCTATCTGATTTCAGCACTAAATCAGCTAAGAATTCGGAAGTTCAGCTAAAAACTCTGAGTAGGCTGATGGAGGACGATAAACTATGGCAAATAAAATTGGGTTTAGCCTAAAATTGCTAAAATGCCCAATACTGAGGACCAGGCCCTCAAAGGAATTATAACGTGTTTTTTGCTTTACATTAACTAGTAATTTGGAATGGTAAATTGTTGCTACTCCTCCTCCACGACCAGAACTTCTGCGATTTTGACAGTTTAAATAACTGGAGGGAGTTGATTTATTTAAACCAACATTTATGTTACGACCCGAGCGCTAATATTATTCGTGCTCGGGCCATTTATCCTTCCTGTCAGGCTTTGACAGCGGCGTTATTATCCCGGCTCTCTGAGCTCTTATTGTGACAGCGCTCGGGGAAGCTTCTGCTCAGCTGTCAAGGCCTGAACAGCTGTTCTGCATTTGCGGTCGTTAGCGGCCGGCTTCTTAAACCGGCGCCAGCGGCAGCATCCTTGCAGCAGTATTGTCGTGTATTACGTCGAGTGTTTGTTGTGTGCATCGTCGTAATTGTGGATCGTCTAACATGTTATTCTGTGGACCCGTAAGTGAGCTTTGTTAGCCTTATGCCTCCCAGTATGTGTGTTATATTATTGTTTCACCATTAATAAAGACTGCAACGCAACTCTCTGGTGACGGTGTGGCATCTTATGGTGGCTCGCGAGGGCCACCGCATGACAGTATACTGCTGCCAAAACGGCGTTTTAACGGTGACGCCAACCCGAGACGCCTTTCGCCAGTCAGTTTGTGTTTAAGTGGACTTTGCTCTTTCCCTGTCTGGGTACGGGGTGCTGTGGACTCAATGCCGTCACGGAGGGGCCATGTCCGGGGTTCAAGCCACGAGTTGGCAGACGTCCTGGAGTATGTGGACGAGACACTCATCTCCGCTTCCCTCCTGGACTATGACCGCAGCGTACTCTGGTACCTGGACTGTGCTGAGGACTCGCTCAATCATCTTTCTTCCCGCTACGCCGACCACCCAGAAGTCACCGCGAGGAGGGATGACATCGCCGCGCAACGCAAAATACTCCATATGGTGGAGGAGGACTACAACGTGAAGCAGGGGAGGAGGTTATCGGCGTGGACATCAGCGCGAGAGGATCCGGCTGCAGAAACCATCATGCCGGCTGCGGAGCCCAACGCAGCTGAGTAGGAGCCCGACGACAAGCCTCTACCCGAACCTGGATCGACGGAGTCCTGGACGGCTCCAGAGCCTGAGTGCAGGCAAGTGCTCTTCTTTGTTTTCCTTTGTGGTGTGTTAGTGCATTTTTGCCTGCCTCGCGGGGAGGCGAGCGAGGGGCAGCCGTCTGCTGCACCCAAACTCATCTCGCTGGGCTCTGGCGCTGCTGGGGATACTGATCCCGGTCCTCTCTGTTCCTCTGAGCCTCTTCACAGTGTCGCCGGCTTGGAATCTGTCGAGGTCGCGATGCAGGAGGTCCCAAGTTCGGGGGTGGAGGTCGTCGTCGATGTGGTGCCGACCCAGTCGGGGTCCGACAAGGCCCAGTAGGGGTCCGACGCAGGGGCAGCTGTGACCCAGCGGGGGTCTGACGCGGGGGCAGCTGTGACCCAATCGGGGTCCAACGCGGGGGCAGCTGTGACCCGATCGGGGTCTGACGAAGTCCAGTGGGGGCCCGACGCAGGTGCTGCTGTGACCCAATCGGGGTCCGACGCAGGGGCAGTTGTGACCCAATCGGGGTCCGACGTGGGGGCAGCTGTGACCCAATCAGGGTCCGACGAGGCCCAGTGGGGGTCCGACGCGGGTGCAGCGGTGACCCAATTGGGGTCCGACGAGGCCCAGTGGGGGCCCGACGCGGGTGCAGCTGTGACCCAATCAGGTTCCAACAGGGCCCAGTGGGGGTCTGACGCAGGTGCAGCTGTGACCCAATTGGGGTCCGACGCAGGCGGAGCTTCAGCGGCCGCATCGGTGTGGATCAAGGTCGGTGGAGGAGCTGCAGACCCTTCGCCGCCTGACGTGATGTGGGCTCGTCACTACAACTATTCCCCTCTCAGGAGCCACCAGCTGGGGTCGTCAGCGCTGGGGGCCGTTGAAGGTTTTCTTCTTGCAGGCTGGTGCTCCCATGTAGTTTCTCTGTCGGGGAGGCCGCCGCACGCTGTTCCCCCACGGTTCTGGTGGCTGAGGGATGCGGGTCGGCCACCCGAGGAGCTGTTTAGCCTGTTCGGCGCCTTGGGTTGGCCACCCGATGAACTGTGTTTGTTACTGGGTGGCCTGGTTCGGCTGCCGGAGGATTTGACTCTTGGGGCCCAGGACTGGGGCAGGCCGCCCGACCACGTACTGTACCCCGTGACCACCCGTCGGCCATTGGACGCAGGGAGGCCGCCGGAACTGTGGACTGGGGCATTTGGTCTTCGCCTGCCATCGTCTGTTTGGACTGTATGGTGTGAAGGTCATCGGGGGCAATAAATTGACTCTTTTGATCATGTTCACAAACTTAGTGATAAAATTCTAAGGGACTCCCCATAAGTTGTCTTTTTTTTTTTGATTTAAGACACTCTAGCGAGTAATTTGAAACTGTTTTGTATATTAGTATATTATTTGTGATTTGGTCCTCATTTGAGAGGCGTGTCTGTGTTGGCAATTTATGTTTGATTTTTTTTCTTTTGGGGTACAATTGGGTGATTGTTAAATGACGGCTTTGTATTTAGGACTATTCCGAAGGTCAATGTTCATTTCCTGAGTTAAATTGTAATACTTCCTACATTTCTCTTCACTGGGCTTTTGGAAAGATGATGCTCCTTTTTGTCATTGAACCACGTGTGGATCGTTATTGTAGTTTTATGCACTGTTTAGGCGCTGCTTGACTTCAGTAGCTCCATGCGTGTGTTTGGGATAGCGAGCCTTTTTTTTTTGTTTTCCTTCCCTGGTCAAAGGGACTGTAGTATGTTACCATGGTGTTTTTTTTTTCCCTGTACTTCAGTAGCCACATGCGTATGTTTGGGTGCCCCGTGTGTTTGCAAATCATGCATGCCCTGTAAATAAGTGCCCTGGTTGTCCCATTGTGTTCTGTATTGAAATGGGATGGGTATGTCAGGGGATGTGTGGGGTCTAGGTGTTTCTGGGCGCTCTGGAGCTTGCCCTTGAGGGGGAGGTACTGTTACGACCCGAGCGCTAATATTATTCGCGCTCGGGCCATTTATCATTCCTGTCAGGATTTGACAGCGGCGTTATTATCCCAGCTCTCCGAGCTCTTATTGTGACAGCGCTCAGGGAAGCTTCCGCTCAGCTGTCAAGGCCTGAACAGCTGTTCTGCATTTGCGGTCGTTAGCGGCCGGCTTCTTAAACCGGTGCCAGCGGCAGCATCCTTGCAGCAGTATCGTCGTGTATTATGTCGAGTGTTCATTGTGTGCATCGTCGTAATTGTGGATCATCTAACATGCTATTCTGTGGACCCATAAGTGAGCTTTGTTAGCCTTATGCCTCCCAGTATGTGTGTTATATTATTGTTTCACCATTAATAAAGACTGCAGCGCAGCTCTCTGGTGACGGTGTGGCATCTTATGGTGGCTCGCCAGGGCCACCGCATGACAGTTTAACTATTGCTCTGCATTGTGGTAGGCCATTGTTACATGGTGTCCACGTGAATTGGACCAATCAGCAGCCATACATGTATATGCGATTTCAACCATGTTTCACTGTCTCCCATTCTACCCACGTTCACCCAGTATGTCACATGCCACACTAGAGACAATAAAACACTGGATTTATTCTACGCAAACACTAAGGAGGCGTACACCTCATCACAACTCCCCCCACTCGGGAGATCGGATCACAACTTGGTTCATCTCCGGCCGGTGTACAAACCCCTAGTGCACAGACAACCTCCGGCCATGCACACTGTGGAGTTATGGTCTGAGGAGACAATGGACACCCTAAAGGGCTGTTTTGAAGCCACCGCCTGGAAGCAGCTCTGCGATCCACATGGTGAGGACATCGATGGCCTCATTCACACCTTCACGGGCTACCTCAGCTTCTGTGTGGACAAATCCGTTCCCACCAAGACCATACGGCGTCACTCAAACAACAAACCCTGGATCAACCCTGAGATAAAAACACTTCTGAGAGAGAAGAAGAGGATCTTCAGGTCAGGGAACAGGGAGATGCTGAAGTCCGTACAGAGGGAGCTGAGGAGAAAGATCAGAGAAGGCAAGGACAGCTTCAGGAAGAAGATGGAGGACAAGCTGCAACAGAGCGACATCAGCGGGGTCTGGAGAAACCTCAAAACCATCTCGGGGCTCCAGAATACCTCCCCCCAGGCCACAGGGGGCAGGGAGTGGGCGAACAACCTGAATCTGTTTTTCAATAGATTTGACCAACCGCCCTCCCCCCTGACTGCACAACAACCACTGCTGCCTCTAAAGAAATCAAGTCCTGCTGCCCACTCCCCACTCCACCAACACCCCCCCACTCCCAACACACAGCCCCCCATCCTGACCCTGACCAGGACCCAGGTGAGGACGGAGCTGAGGAAGATCAAGGCGAGGAAGGCGCCGGGACCGGACGGCATCAGCGCAAAGCTCCTCAAGTCCTGTGCAGACCAGCTGTGTGGGATTGTGACGTATATCTTCAACATGAGCCTGAAACTGGGGAGGGTACCACAGCTGTGGAAAACATCTTGTGTGGTACCTGTACCGAAAACTTCCCACCCCAAAGACCTGAACAGCTACAGACCGGTGGCCTTGACGTCCCACTTGATGAAGACCCTGGAGAGACTGCTCCTTGCTCACCTCCGCCCCCTGGTGGAACCAGCGATGGATCCACTCCAGTTCGCCTACCAGCATGGCATTGGGGTGGAGGATGCGGTGATCTTCCTCCTTCACCGTTCTCTGTCCCACCTGGAGAAGCCCGGGAATATGGTGAGGATCATGTTCTTTGACTTCTCCAGTGCTTTCAACACCATCCAACCGATGATCCTGAAGGACAAGCTGCTGCGCGCAGGGGTGGACCAGCACCTGTCATCATGGATCCTGGACTACCTCACGAACCGGCCTCAGTTTGTGAGAACCCGGGACTGTGTGTCCGACACGATCATCAGTAGCACGGGGGCCCCCCAGGGAACGGTGCTGGCTCCCTTCCTGTTCACTCTTTATACTGCGGACTTCTCACACAACACAACACACTGCCATCTACAGAAGTTCTCTGATGACTCTGCGATCGTTGGCCTCATCTCCAATGGAGATGAAGCTGAGTACAGAGGGCTTATCCAGGACTTCGTGGACTGGTGCCATCGGAACTGCCTCCAGATCAACGCGAGGAAAACTAAGGAGCTGGTGGTGGACTGCCGCAGGCATGGGCAGCCCCTCACAGTACCAGTAAATATACAGGGAACAGACATCGAGATGGTGACATCCTATAAGTACCTGGGTATTCATCTGAACAATAAACTAGACTGGTCACACAATACTGATGCACTCTACAAGAAGGGACAGCGCAGGCTGTTCCTGCTGAGGAGACTCAGGTCTTTTGGTGTACAAGGGGCGCTGCTGAAGTCATTCTATGACACGGTGGTGGCATCAGCCATCACTTTTGGAGTGGTCTGCTGGGGCAGTGGCATTACTGCAGCCGATAGGAAGAGACTGAACAAACTGATTAAGAAAGCTAGCTCTGTCCTGGGGCAGCGCCTTGATCCGATGGAGGAGATAGGAGAGAGAAGGACGGTGGCTAAACTGTCATCTCTGCTGGAGTCCGAGTTCCACCCTATGCAGGACATACTGAATGCACTGAGGAGCTCATTTAGCAGCAGACTACATCATCCCAGGTGCACAACCGAGAGGTTTCGTAGGTCCTTCCTACCAACGGCTGTCAGACTGTACAACCTAAGCAGGGCTGCTCGCAGAGATAGCAAAAAGACATAACAAACTAATAGTTTTTTGAATGCAAAAGATGCAATAGACTTACACAATGGTCCCCTCCGGCATACAACTAGGAACTTACCGGTCGCTATGGAGGGTGAGAATATGTATGGGCACATAATCATACCATGTAGGATAACTAAGTAGACGGTTATGCTGTTTCATTCCATCTAGCAACAATGCTCTGCACTGTGTGTGTTTATATATTTACATATTTATTCCATCTAGCTACAATGCTCAGCACTTGGTGTGTTTATATATTTATATATCTACATATTATTCCATCTAGCTACATTGCTCCGCACTGTGTGTGTTTATGTACTTGCATATTTATTCCACCTAGCTGCAATGCTCCGTACTGTGGGTGTTTATATATTTACATATTTATTCCATCTAGCTACAATGCTCTGCACTGTGTGTTCATATATTCATATATTTATTCCATCCAGCTACAATGCTCTGCACTGTGTGTCTGTGTGTGTGTGTGTATATATATATTTTATAGTAATACGTACATATGTATATTAGCTGCTCTTGCTTGCTTTTTTTTTTTTTTTTTTTTTTTTTTTTTTTTTCTTCTTGCCTTCTGATTGTTGCTCTGAGTGTTGCTATCCCTGTGCTGTTGCAATCCTGGAATTTCCCCGTTGTGGGACTAATAAAGGCTTATCTTATCTTATCTTATCTTATATCAAGTGATGGACATAGAATATGACCAATTAACAACAATGTGATATTTTTTACTGGCTCATGATAGGCTCCCTGACCTTCGTAGGCCCTTGAGCTTCAGCCCAGCCTAGCCCGTTCATTAAGACGGCCTTGCTCATGCAATACTATAACAGGACACGTTTGCAAATATTTGAGACCCATTGTAGTGCATCATTTTATATTTTAGCAATATTTTGTTATTAAAAGGTTTTTAAAAACTGTAATGCTAAGATTGAGCTGGTGCTTAAATCGTTGCGCTGGAGCGATACTGAGGCTAAATAATGATCTGAACCTTGAGGGCATGACTGGCAAAGACTAACAGTGTGAGCGCTGCGGCTCTATTGTAAGCATTTGTTTTTTATTGATGCGAGAAGATTATTTATTTTTATTATTATTCCACCTAAACGATCACATTTTTGACCCTCTAAACTTTAATCAAAACAAGATTTTTTTGCACACACCTCAGACCCAGTGAAAATTTTTATAAACTGGAAAAAAATATGTGCCCCATGCTGAAAATTTTCAGATGTAGCCAGCGTATGGCTGATACGTCCCACATTCGTGGAGCAAAGGTTGTAGGGCCTTCCCCCAAGTTTTTTTTTTTGTTTTTTTTGTTTGTTTTTTTTTTTACCTTTGACTGCAATCTGTACCATCAGCTGTCCAGTGCTGCTCTGATAGATATGCCAAAATGTCAGAACACCGGAGGAGGTGGATCCAATCAGCTGATTGCTCGAAGCACAGAGCTCAGCTGTTTTCCATGATAAATCAACCTCAGGGCAAAAGCACACTCCATGCATTATTTTTTTTTTCACTTTATTGAAGATAAGTTTTTGTTTATCGCCATCAGTTAGTGTGCCTTTGAGCCAGGTCGTTTCGTGCCGCTGCTTCTCTCGGCATGTTCTGTGTTGATAACACCTGTATTCGTCAAACCCTGTCCCCGCTAACGCTCTGCCCAGTCTGCTCGCACACCTCCTGTTCTCCACATATGCTGAATCTACACAATCACTGCAAATTTATGGTATAATTTTTTTTAAGCATTAAATCTTCAGTATTATCTTTTTCTAATCAAATTTGTTATTTTTCACTTCCTTTTTTTTTCAGAACTCAGAAAAGGATTTATTGCTAAGTACATTAACAGTAAACAACTGATAACATACGAGGGATTTGACTTGACACAGAAAACGACCTGCATTTCCGGTGACGCGGCAGGGTCGAAACGCGCCTGTCATCAGATGGGTACAGGATGCATAGGGAAGAAAAGGATAACACAATAGGAAAGAGCAAAAAACCATTGATTGTCAGAATACCGGTCATATATGATCAATATTATGATTACAAGAAAAAAAGCCCTCAATGCACAATTAGCAGACAAGAATGTACACAAAGACACAAAGGGAGCAGTGAGTGAGTGATCTTCTCATCAGTTTATTGAGTCAGTGTGGGTGTAGTGTTGAGTGGAGGTGTTTGTATCAGTTAAGAACAACAAAGTCTCTTTGGCAGGAGATGTTTTGTCTAGCGGCTGGCATTTGTCCTTGAGCCAGGCAGCTGGCTGTCCATAGAGTCAATGCAGCTCAAATGTTTTGGAAACAAAAAACTGCAGATAATCTGGAGGAATTGTGTGAGGGCAGGTCAGATTAGTCAAATAGTACTGATCCCAGAGAAAAAAACTTTATATTCTCTTACAGATTCAGTACTTTAATCCTTCAGTGCTTGTTTTGTCCAGTGAATACTGTGGTGACTGACTGGTCGTGATGCCGTGTAACATCCAATCAGCATGGTCGTGATGCCATTTATTATCCAATCAGCACAGAGTCAATCCGAAACCCCGCCCACACTTCCTGAAGCCAGGGCATGAAGAGACAGAATGGTGACAGAGTGGTGGCTTAACTTTTATTGATAAAAATTACATATTTTGACTGAACAACTCCATACTCAGGGATGCACACCCTCATAACCTCAGCAAAACATGTATAAAATCTTAGGTCAGTCTGACGAACGGTTCAAGAGATATACGTGGAACAGGCAGACAGACAGACAGACAGACAGACAGACACACACACACACACACACACACACACACACAGAGACATACACACACACAGACAGAGATTCTGTGCATTTATAGATAGATACAGCCGTGAACAAAATTGTTGGTACCCCTCTGTTAATGAAAAAAAAACCACAATGGTCACAGAAATAACTTGAATCTGACAAAAATGGTAATAAATAAAAATTCTATGAAAATTAACCAATGAAAATCAGACAGTGCTTTTGAATTGTGGTTCAACAGAATTACTTTAAAAAACAAACTCATGAAACAGGCCTGGACAAAAATGATGGTACCCCTAGAAAAGATTGAAAATAATGTGACCATAGGGACATGTTCAACCAAGATGTGCCCTCTAATTAACATCACAGGTGTCTACAAACTTGTAATCAGTCAGTCGGCCTATTTAAACGGTGACAAGCAGGCACTGTGCTGTTTGGTGACATGGTGTGTACCACACTAAACATGGACCAGAGGAAGCAAAGGAGAGAGTTGTCTCAGGAGATTAGAAAGAAAATTATAGACAAGCATGTTAAAAGTAAAGTCTATAAGACCATCTCCAAGCAGCTTGATGTTCCTGTGACTGCAGTTGCACACATTATTAAGAAATTTAAGATCCACGGGACTGTAGCCAACCTCCCTGGACGTGGCCGCAGGAGGAGACGGATAATATGAATGGTAACAAAAGAGCCCAGAACAACCTCTAAACACATTCAAGGTGAACTCCAAGGTCAAGGTACATCAGTGTCACATCGCACCATCCATCGTTGTTTGAGCCAAAGTGGACTTCATAGGAGACGACCAAGGAGGACACCACTGTTGAAAACAAATCATAAAAAAGCCAAACTGGAATTTGCCAAACTGCATGTTGACAAGCCACAAAGCTTCTGGGAGAATGTCCTATGGACAGACGAGACAAAACTGGAACTTTTTGGCAAGGCACATCAGCTCTATGTTCACAGACGCAAAAATGAAGCGTACCAAGAAAAGAACACTGTCCCTACTGTGAAACATGGAGGAGGTTTTGTTATGTTTTGGGGCTGCTTTGCTGCATCTGGCACAGGGTGTCTTGAATCTGTGCAGGGTACAATGAAATCTCAAGACTATCAAGGTATTCTAGAGAGAAATGTGCTGCCCAGTGTCAGACAGCTTGGTCTCAGTCGCAGGTCGTGGGTCTTGCAACAGGATAATGACCCAAAACACACAGCTAAAAACACCCAAGAATGGCTAAGAGCGAAACATTGGACTATTGTAAAGTGGCCTTCTATGAGCCCTGATCTAAATCCTATTGAACATCTGTGGAAGGAGCTGAAACATGCCATCTGGAGAAAGCACCCTTCAAACCTGAAACAACTGGAGCAGTTTGCTCATGAGGAGTGGGCCAAAATACCTGCTGAGAGGTGCAGAAGTCTCATTGACAGTTACAGAAATCGTTTGATTGCAGTGATTGCCTCAAAAGGTTCATTCATTTCATTCATCTTCTTCCGCTTAATCCTTTTCAGGTCACAGGGGGGCTAGAGCCTATCCCAGCATCTTTTGAGCGAGAGGCAGGGTACACTCTGGACAGATCGCCAGTCCATCGCAGGGCCAACACAGAGAGACAGACAACCATTCACTCTCACAGTCATACCTAAGGACAATTTAGAATCCCCAGTTTTGATGCCAGTTAACCTAACTTGCATGTTTTTGGCATGTGGGAGGAAACCGGAGAAATCCCGGAGTAAACCCACGCAGACACGGGGAGAACATGCAAACTCCACACAGATCACTGTTGGTCGGGGGCTTGGATCGAACCCAGGATCCCCCGGCCAAGGGTGAGTTGCTGGGCGACGCGGTGGAGGAGTGGTTAGCCTCAAAAGGTTGTGCAACAAAATATTAAGTTAAGGGTACCATCGTTTTTGTCCAGGCCTGTTTCATGAATTTGTTTTTTAAAATAATTCTGTTGAACCACAATTCAAAAGCACTGTCTGATTTTCATTGGTTAATTTTCATAGAATTTTTATTTATTACCACTTTTGCCAGATTCAAGTTATTTCTGTGACCATTGTGGGTTTTTCTTTCATTAACAGAGGGGTACCAACAATTTTGTCCACGTGTGAAAAAGTGTTTGCCTCCTTCCTGATTTCTCTTTTTTTTTTTTTTTGTATGCTTGTCACACTTAAATGCTTTAGATCATCAAACAAATTTAAATATTAGACAAAGATAACACAAGTAAACACAAAATGCAGTTTTTAAATGAAGGTGTTTATTATTAAGGGGGTAAAAAATTAAAACCTACATGGCCCTGTGCGAAAAAGTGATTGTCCCCTAAGCCCAACAACTGGTTGGCCCACCCTTAGCAGCAGCAACTGCGATCAAGCTTTTGTGATAACTGGCAATGAGTTTTTTACAGCACTGTGGAGGAATTTTGGCCCACTCATCTTTGCAGAATTGTTGTAATTCGGACACATTGGAGGGTTTTTGAGCATGAAAACCCTCCAATGTGTGGTGCGGTGCGGTGGCGCAGTGCTTAGCACTGTGGCAGCTCAGCAACTCACCCTTGGCCATGGTATCTTGGGTTTGATCCCATCCCCTGACCAACAGTGATCTGTGTGGAGTTTGCATGTTCTACCCGTGTCTGCGTGGGTTTATTCCAGGATTTCTCCGGTTTCCTCCCATAGGCCAAAAACATGCAGGTTAGGTTAATTGGAGACTCTAAAGTGGCCCTAGGTGGGAATGTGTGTGTGAATGGTGAAGGGATAGCGCTGTACCGTGGCTGCTTCATCCATCCAGGTGGATGCCCTGAATTTCCCCTCTGAGGATCAATAAAGTACACAAAATCAAATTTAAAAAAAAAATCAAATGAACTGCCTTTTTACGGTCATGCCACAGCATCTCAACTGGATTCAGGTCAACACTTTGACTAGGCCACTCCAAAGTCTTCATTTTGTTTTTCTTGCCATTCAGAGGTGGACTTGCTGGTGTGTTTTGGTTCATTGCCCTGCTGCAGAACCCAGGTGCGCTTCAGCTTGAGGTCATGAACAGATGGCCGGACATTCTCCTTCAGGACTTTTTGGTAGACAGCAGAATTCATGGTTCCATTTACCACAGCAAGTGTTCCAGGTCCTGAAGCAGCAAAACAGCATCAGATCATCACACTACCACCACCATATTTACCTCCGCCAAGGAGGTTATGTTTTTGCCGGGGTTTGTTTGTTTGTCTGTCTGTTTGTGACCAACATAACTCAAAAAGGTATGGACAGATTTTGATGAAATTTTCACAAAATGTCCGAACTGGGACAAGGAAGAAATGATTAGATTTTGGGAGTGATCCGGATCACCATCTGGATCTAGGAATTTTATAAAGGATTCTTTATCATTGGGAGATAGGTGTATTTGAGCATATGCACATGTAGCTCCACAATAACTAATCAGGGTGATTGGAAAAAATATACAGAATATTGTAAGATGTACCTGTATTTGCAATAGTTTATGTTTGACATGTGTTCTGATGGGAAGGAGGTAATAAAGACATAATATATTGGATGTTAATAAATAAATTATATTTGTATAGTTCTACCGACACATTTTTTTATTTTTATAAATTGGCAAAAAATATGAAATAGAAGAAAAAACAATGAAAAGACATCAATGCTAATCGCAGGTTTTCAAAGCCCAGCAATTAAATTTCTGAGTAGATCACAGCATGGGGGACTGAGCTGCCTTGGCGGAGGTCTGCGCTCTCCGAGTGCTTTTCTAGTTTACTGTTGGTATGATGTTCTTTTTCTGAAATGCTGTGTTACTTTTACGCCAAATGTAATGGGACACACACCTTCTAAAAAGTTCAACTTTTGTCTCGTTAGTCCACAGAGTATTTTCCCAAAAGTCTTGGGGATTATCAGGATCTTTTCTGGCAAAACTGAGATGAACCTTTATGTTCTTTTTGCTCAGCAGTGGTTTTCTTCTTTGAACTCTGCCATGCAGGCCATTTTTCCCCAGTCTCTTTCTTATGGTGGAGTCATGAACACTGACCTTAACTAAGGCAAGTGAGGCCTGCAGTTCTTTGGATGTTGTTGTGGGGTCTTTTGTGACTTCTTGGAAGAGTCATCGCTGCAGTCTTGGGGTAATTTTGGTCAGCCGGCCACTCCTGGGAAGGTTCACCACTGTTCCATGTTTTTGACATTTGTGGATAATAGTTCTCACTGTGGTTTGCTGGAGTCCCAAAGCTTTAGAAAGGGCTTTATAGCCTTTTCCAGACTGATAGATCTCAATTACTGTGTTTCTCATTTGTTCCTGAATTTCTTTGGATCGCAGCATGATGTCTAGCTTTTGAGGATCTTTTGGTCTACTTCACCTTGTCACACAGGTCCTATTTAAGTGATTTCTTGATTGAGAACAGGTGTGGCAGTAATCAGGCCTGGGTGTGGCAAGAGAAATTGAACTCAGCTTTCCAAAGATGTGATAAGCCACAGTTAATTTATGTTTTAGCCGGGGGTATCACTTTTTCACACAGGGCCATATAAGTTTGGATTTTTTTACCTTTAATAATAAACATCTTCATTTAAAAACTGCATTTTGTGTTTACTTGTTTTATCTTTGTCTAATATTTATATTTGTTTGATGATCTGAAACATTTAAGTGTGAGAAACATACAAAAAAATGAGAAATCAGGAAGGGGGCAAACACTTTTTCACACCACTGTAATTGATGTCCCATTTGTTCAATTTAATTCTGTTCCATGTTTTATTAGGCATCGCACTCTTTTGTCATTAAAAAAAGAAAAGAAGAAAATCACCCTAAATTAAAAGATTATGCCACGGTGCCACATTTTTCTCTGCCTAGTTTTCCAGACTTCTCACATCTGCTGTGTTTTGTGGATAAGAACTGACTGTTGAATGTGCACACGGTGACAGCAGTGATTTTTAGCTCCCTAAAAGAATCAATCACACAGCATCTAACAGTTAATAGAGTTTAGGATCTTCATTTGAGATCTGTGTTAACTGTTGAGTTAATGTGTTAGTGCTTGTAAAAGAGCAGATATCTGCTCTGTTAATAAAGTGATGATAAAGATCAAGTGGTTTCCACCTTTTCTAGAGATCCAAAAGAACTTTAATTTGTTCGGATGTTGTCACATTTGGCTTGACATCCTTGTCCATACATGAGTTGCTTCATTACCACCACCCCCGCAAATTTACTATAATATCTGTATTTTTTCATCTATTCCTTCCACTGCTCGTCTACCCTTGTGTTTGATATTACGCCTTTTCCACCTGTCAGTCTGTTCTCCATCTCCAGACAAGTTAATGAGAAGGGTTTACCTGAGGGACCAGTGTTGTGTTGGAGCTCGTCCGTCTCATTACCATCTCATTATCACCCCTCTGTTATTTCTCTTTATTGGTTTTCTTGCCCCTCTTCACATGATTTTCTCATTACGTTAAAATATCAAATATTATTAAGACAATCTGCCAATAGGAGAAAAGCATATCAAACATGGGGATTATGTATTTGGAATAGACTAAAGCAGGTCTATTCAATTAATGGCCCGTGGGCCACATGTGGCCCAGAACCAACCTCTGAGTGGCCCAGGTCCAGTCTGTGGTCCAGCCAGAGAAGCAAAGGCCAATGTGTTTCACAGAACTGCAGAAATCCATTAATTACTACAGACCGTAAATGCAGCACTCTGTATAGCCTAGCAACTGTCAACCCACAATGCAACGCATTTGTTTTGAAGTGTGGGCTCTGATTGTGGCTAACGGTGCAAGTGGCACGATACCAAGCCTACACCAAACGTGAACGGGCGGCGCAAATGCATACAAAGTCAATAGAAAGTATTCGTGTCCAAGGGATAGCACTAGCTTTGAGATTCTGCCATCACCGAAGTAAAAGTATCAACATTGGAGAGTAAACTACTTTGAAAAAGAGACTGACACTCACCTGGAGAAAGAAGGACTGGGAGCTCTTCAGCTGAATCGGGATGTCGTTGTTATTTTCCCACTGACTTCTGCCAAGGATGTGCTAACAAGGCTAGCAGACTAGCAACGTAACCGCTTATCATCTTGTGAAATTTTGGAGGTAGGGACAACTTTTTCAGGTGAGCCCCCCGTCAGATAATGTAAACCTAAGCATGACGTTATTTTGGGGATTTCAGCAGCTGCTTGAACACAGCTGCAGAGGTTATAAAGGCAACTTCGCTTGTTTGCAACTCACTCAGATGGTGAATTCATGTCTTTTCACGTGTGTCCATTGAGTTACAATGTAATCGCACTGCACGAAAAATTTGCCCGTTCGCGTTTGGTGTGAAGGCACCTTAAAACATGTCACTGTCAACTCTGAAGCGTAAAATTGATGATGAAAATCGTTGGTTTAACCCTGCCTGGACTGACTAACTAAACTCCTCAAAAAAGTTTGGAAATGCAGCGGCATGGAATAATGCAGCGTTGTTGGAGGTTTTAAGTAGAGTTTTATTATCATACCGCCGTCACAAGCTCCGCTCCCGGCGCCGTGCATGCGCGCCGAGAGCGAGCCCACGGCTCTCAGAGAGGGAGGACACAATGTCTGTGTCCAGCAGCAGCAGATGCAGAAGTGAGATTGAGAGGCAGATTTACAGCACAGTGCAGCTTATATACTCAACTCAAACAATAGATCAAAGACATTCACAGCAGTCAATCTGGGCATTTGCATATCAGAGGTACAGACAGGATGCATGAACACAATGCATGGATGACACTTTAACCTCACGGCTGTAAACGCAGCATGCAGCGGAAAAAACCCAGGAGTGCGAGCTGACTGTCTCTGTGTTCTGTCTGTGTGTTGTGGGGGTTGAATCAAACCGCTACAGGAAACATTATTTCAGTCAGTTATTTCTCCCATTTACTAATACTAATTGGTATTGTATTTTATATCGCTGGAAAGCCTGATTAGTCACATTTTACAATGAGGTACACTTTGTAAGGATCGTGCAATTGTGGAATGAACAACACAGCTAAACATGTGGGTTGTGCCCCACAAAGATATGCCAGAATCTCCTGCCATATTCTCTTGTTGGTATTCACTCTTTTTTTGAGTTGCTTGGAGTATTGGATGATTGCACTCTCCCACAGGATCAGGGACTTCAGTAACGTGTGAAAGATCCAACAGCTCGGCACCTCCTCCTCATGCTGCTCACGTTTTGCTGTGGGACAGCATCCCATTCTCCAACCAGGAGTTGTTGAAGGCGAAGCAGCGTGGTTGTGTTGGTCACTCTAGCACAGGGGTCACCAACCTTTTTGAAACCAAGAGCTACTTCATGGGTATCGAGTCATGTGAAGGGCACCAGCTTGACACACTCCTGTAAAATAACAAATTGTGTGTATATATATATATATATATATATATATATATATATATATATATATATATATATATATATATATATACACACACACACACACACATAAATAAATAATTATCAATAACTTAGAGTGGGTAACAGACAAGATCAATATTCAACACTTTATTTTTATTAATCTCAGCAGTTGTTCAGATGATCACTTCTACATTTCATTAAAAAAATGTCCAGTTTTCACCAGTCCCTTTTAACCACAAAAAACTAAACCCTTTTAATTCATGAACTATGTTGAACCATGTTTGAAAAAGTTATGCAACATTTAAGAAAAATCAACTTTCATATTAAATAAATCTTATCACATTTTTAACTGAACAAATCTGCTGCAATTCTGCTCAAAATCTGTTACATTTAATAAACACACTTTTGTGTGTTCTTCTTCACTGGAATTATATCCATACAGTTCTTGCCAAGAATCATGCTGGAGTAATAACCAGCACTGTCCTTTCATGAGAAGAAGCTAAACAGCGCTGAGAGTGCTTATATGCACGGTGGCGCAGTGGTTAGCACCGCGGCAGCACAGTTTACCCTCGGCCAGGGGATCGCGGGGATCGTGGGTTCGATCCCTGCCCCCGGTTAACAGTGATCTGCGTGGAGTGTTCTCCCTGTGTTCTCCCCATGTTCTCCCCGTGTTTGCGTGGGTTTCCTCCCACATGCCAAAAACATGCAGGTTAGGGAGTTAAGGGGCGCTTGCGACCGGCAGCTGGTGGCTTGTCACCGGACTGCAGAACAAATCTACCTACGGGTACAAAAAAAAAGAGTGGGCAGCAGTTTCGTGACGCGTTAAAGTGCCGCTTCGCCGTCGCCCCGCAAATGAAACACACGCAGCTTCCTTTCATGGTAGTAAAAAAGAACTCTTCCTCCCGCTCACTTTGAAAATGATAAATTTTCTGTCTTTTTTGGGGGGGCTAGGAAACAGCACTGCGTTCACCATCTTCACTGCCCGCTAGCTTACGCTCCAGCGCGAAGGTTTTGTCATGTGCACAATACTGACCTTTGAACTAGGTCAGAGTTCACCTTAACTTTACGTATAATAAACATATTTTCATTTTTTTTATTTCTAAGACATTGTCATTTTAAAATCTATATAAATGCAAGTGTGATTTTAAAAAATAGCGGCAGAAAAAATTACATCTTATTTTTTTTTTTTTTTTGTCCTGTCAGGCAGCTAGGCAAACAGAACAGGGATCTGTCACCCTACTGTGCCAAAACAGATTTACTTTGCCAAGAGGAGCCTATACAGTGCCTAACTTTGCACTGTATATTGTTGTAAACTCCTCCTGTAATAACTTTTAATACTTTATTTTAATTGTTTTACCCATGGAAGACCCAACAGGATGGGGAAGAGGGAAAGGAAGTGTGTGAAGGGGGGAAAGAAAAGGGAGGGGAACAGACAAAAAAAAAAAAAAAAGACAACTAAAACAAACAAAAGAAACTGCTTCTTCCACCGGAGGTGTCTCAACACGAGTCTGGTTTCTGCACCTGTTAAAGGAGAGACACTTGTACATGTATGTCTGTGTGCCTATATATGAGAGCGCGCGCAAAAAAAGTGTGTGCATGTGAGTGGTTTGTCAGGAAACATACGAGCGGAGGGCCGGTCGCAGCAGCCTCCCCCCGAGGACCCCGAGCAGGCAAGGCAGCGCCACCAACCCCCAGCCCCGAGGTCAGCAAGCCCCAGGAAAGCCAAGCATCCACCCCCAGAGAGATGATCAAGGGAGGGCAGGCCGCCCGGCGGCCGGCACGGTGAGCCCACACCCCTGGACCCGCCCGACCCCCACCCCCCCCAGCGGGGCCAACATCCGCCCCCGGGCCCCAGGCACCAGGAGGCCAGCGACCCCACCCCCCAGGACAGAGGCCAGCCAGCGCCCCCCGGTGTGAGCCCCCCCAGGTACCCCCACAGCGGTCCCGCCCCAGCGCCTCGGCCACACACCCCGGGGACCCCCACGTCCAAAGAAGTCCCCTCGCCCAGGTGAGCCCACATTGCTGAGAGGCACTACCCCCCTAATCCAGCCCCTCCCGACTCGCAGGCACACCCCTCCCCATACCTTCACACCCACATGTTCCCATGCACACCCCTCTCACTCAGCCAGACCGACCCATTCTCTCTCACTCCAGTACCCACTTAAATTCACTCCTCATTCACCTTTATTTCAAAAGCCGACTGCGAAGCAGATGCAGTGAGCCTTGTCCATGTTCGTGTGTGTAAGATGAGTGGTAGTATGTTTGGCTGCCCCGTCATGTTAGTGGTGCTGGAGCGCCGGGACGTGATGCTGGTGGGTCCTGGGTTGTTTCCACTGGCGGCCCTCGCCCTGGGTTGGGATTTGGGGGCAGTGGGTGGCCTCACAAGCCAGTCTGCAAGCTGGCTTCTGGGGGGTGGGGGGGGGGCGGCCTTGTTTTTGGACCGCCTACCTCCCAGTCTTATTTCCCACCCTCCTCCTCCCCCTGATCTTTTTTGTTACATTTAGGGCTTTGGGGTGGGGGTGTGCCGCACTGTGTCGGTGAAGGGGATACCTTTGCCGCGTAGTGGGGCTGCACTCACCTCAATTTTAATTGCATTTTAGACACTGAGGGCTTGGGGGGATGGGGGCTCTGCTGCCCATCACAGTGGCTAACAATGCTTCAATTACTATCCCCCCAATTTTAATTGCACTTTAGTAGTCCACACATTTATACACAATTATATCATATAACCGACACACTCCCACCATGTTCTGTGCGGGGGGAGGAGGTGGGGGTCTTCCCCCACCCCTGTTGCCCTGTCTTGCTGGGGGCGTGGGGGCCTGGTGGGGAGCCTGGGACCTATCATGTTGTTAAAATCCCTGGATGCTACTAATATATAGATAGAACCAAGGAAGTGACGGGGGGCTGAATATGAGTTTAAGTGTGAGTGAGAGGGTGATGAATGGAGGTGGTGATGGGTCGGTTTTGTGCGGCGCTTTGCATGCCGGGTGGCATCTTGAGGCGCCTGCGGTGGTCTGCTGATTGTTCACTCAGATGGGCGCCGGGGGGTGGGGGTCTGCTTCTGTGGCCTGCGCCGGTGGCCTTCCTGGTCACTGCCGGGCACTGGTGCATGTTCAGGCTCACTGCAAAAATTATATCTTAGACGCAGCTCACTTGCGAGTTGTGCTATTTTTAGGACAGGCCTGCGGGCGACTCATGTGGTCCCTGTGGGTGACATGGTGCCCGCGGGCACCGCGTTGGTGACCCCTGCTCTAGCACATACAGCATGTCCAAGCTAATACCACAAGTGTTCAATTACACCTGTGACTGGCACACACCTGGCAGCATTTGAAGCTCAGAACAAGAGTGAAGACTAACAGGAGTCTCTCTCTTAACTTAAACCTGGCTTCAACAGCTCTTTCCCATATCTTCATAGTGTGGCTGATCAACTTTATCCCTCTGTAGTTACTGCAGCTCTGACAATCACCCTTGCTTGTGGAAATTGCTACCACAACACTTCTTCTCCACTCCTTGCATCCAGAGCTGCTACCAATGCAGGAATATGTGTCCTGTCCATTGCTATTTAGAGACTGCTATTAAAAAATCAGTAGAAAGTCTGACCATAGGAAAAGCGGAAATGCTGAGCTGTGAGTGACAAGTTGTTGCTGTGATACAGGGTACAGACTTTTTTTTCCAGAGCGCAGCGCACAAACACTGAAAAAAAGATGTTCAGGGAGGTCTGGTGACAAAAAACACGTTTGGTGGACGTGCAGCCTTACTTTGAAAAGGTGACAAAATCAGAAGCAGCACCAGGTTTAAATTAAAATTAGTCAATCTGTTGTTTTAATAATCAATAGATCAGTTGACTATTAAAATCCAAATTTATAATTTTTGTCCCACCCAAACGTTATAATCACATTTACAACTAGAAAAGCACTCGGAGAGCGCAGACCTCCGCCAAGCGCCACAATTCCCCCCATACAGTGTTTGTGTGTACGTTTTCAGATTCCTTGAGCATGTAAACATATGACTAGCAATTGGATTCACAATGATTATTTGTTTATTTGACAGGGACAGTGCAATAAACACACAATTAATCAATGACAGTCAATCTGATAGTGATAGGATTAGTGGTTCAGTAGTAAAAGCATTGCCTCCTTGGCGGAGGTAATAAACTGAAGTGTTGCTGTTGTGTCCATCTCCTTCACTGACGGATGCAAATTGGGTAGACAGGTTGCCGTGGGTTTTATATTATATTATTTTTTTGGGGTTGCGCTCCGCGGCAAACGAGAATTTAGAAGCTTCGCCGGCAGAGAGCTCGTTTTTGCGCAGCGCCTATGGCTGACCGGTGAATTTCTGCCAAATGCGCAGCTCCTATGGCTGGCCGGGGAATTTCTGCCAAAGAATCCGTCGGCGGACAGCTGCCCGTGTGAGGTTTTGCAGTTGCGCGCAAACACAGACACGCTGGCGGGCCCAGGCCAGCAGTGTTTTCCGCGTGCTTTTGTGCCTAAAACGTTGAAGAACGCAGAGTTTGTGTTGCAGACACGACGACCAGCGCCCTCCATTGCGCCTGCGCACATGTTGAAAATGGCCCTATGTCACAGTGTGGAAAAATGCTTTAAAAAATTCCTGTATCCAGACGGTGAACCGGATCACCCCCAAAATTTAATCAGTTCTTCCTTGTACCATTTCCAACAACGCCTGAAAGTTTCATGGAAATCCGTCCAAGACTTTTTGAGTTATCTTGCTAACCAACAGACAGACAGACAGACAGACAAACAAACACACAGACAAACCCCGGCAAAAACATAACCTCCTCCTGGCCTTTTCGGCCTGGCGGAGGTAACTAGTTTGATACGTATTATTTTAAAATGTTGGCCTACTAAAAATGTGATAGTTTCTGGTTTACAACAACAGGGTGGCCTAGGATGAAGTCAAATTACCAGCCTGAATTTTTGTCCCAGTCCACCCCTCAGTGTGCTTAAGATGTGGTGGTTTATAATATTTTCTGGTAATATTTGATACAGAATTTAAAAAAATTTTTTAAACGCATTCTAAACTGCTCTTTATAAACTGGAAAAATAAGAGTTGTTGTTTTGTTTTTACTGAATATGTTGAACATAACGCTGGCCTGTGAATGTGTCCTTTATAAATTTAAAAGAAAAAACTGTATTCCTTGATATCGTGAAGAATATCGTTATCATGAAAATTCACAGAAATAGTGATCTGTGTGGAGTTTGCATGTTCTCCCCGTGTCTGTGTGGGTTTACTCCGGGATTTCTCCGGTTTCCTCCCACATGCCAAAAACATGCAAGTTAGGTTAACTGGCATCAAAACTGGGGATTCTAAATTGTCCTTAGGTATGACTGTGAGAGTGAATGGTTGTCTGTCTCTCTGTGTTGGCCCTGTGATGGACTGGCAATCTGTCCAGGGTGTACCCTGCCTCTCGCCCAAAGATGCTGGGATAGGCTCCAGCCCCCCCGCGACCCGAAAAGGATTAAGTGGTAGAAGATGAATGAAAAAATGAATGAATTGTGATATCATTTTTAGGCCATATTGCCCACCCCTACTTTCCACTCGCCATCCTTTTCATAGCTGCCCTTTCTTCCACCTTGCTAATGTCATGATCTGGGCATGGTCTTAGGATCATGCCCACGCTTTATGTTCATTTTTGTTCTCTGTGTTTTCCCCTGTTTAGTTTTATTATAACTAGTTACATTATTTTATAAGTTTTATAAGTTATTTTATTTTTTGTCATTGCTTTGTTAATTATTCACAGCTGCATTTGATTTTTTTGATTATTGATTGCTCACGGGTGTTCTTGATTTGTTTCCTTATTTTTACAGGTCACGTGCTGCCTTTGGCACAGCGACCTTCATGTTTTTTTTTTCCACAATATCTTTATTGAACCTTTTTTTTTTAACAAACATGATACAAACAATCAAACACTAACACTAAAGTACTACAAAAAAAAAAAAAAAAAAAAGGATGCACTAAAAACACCAACAACCACCAGCAAAGTCAAATCTTCAACAATGCTCCTCTGTTTAGTCTAGACAATCCAATACATAAGTATACATATTATGTTCACCAGTTTGGAATTTACAAGGTCCACACACATCATTCACCTTCTTCTTCAAAAGTTATGTTTAAATTTTTTACATAATCAATAAAAGGTCTCCATATATTCTCAAACACAATTTCCTTTGATTTCAGTATATATGTTATTCTTTCCAATGGAAGGTTTGTTAACATATGTCTTAACCACTGAGTCACATCTGGTCTATGAGTCTTTTTCCATAATAGTGCAATACATTTTTTGGCATTAAGCAAACTGAGGTCTATGAATGTTCTTTCACTTTTATTAAAATTATGCTTTTCTGGGTACAAACCCAACAAAAACAATTTAGGATTCAATATGATTTGTTTTGAGATTATTTTTTCAATTGTTACCCTCACCTCTTCCCAAAACATTCTTATTAATCTACATTCCCATACACAATGAAATAGAGTTCCTTTACTTTCCATGCATTTTGTGCATGTATCTGGTATATTTTTGTTATATTTATTTAACTCCTCCGGTGTAACATACATCCGCATTAACCATTTGAAATGTATCAATTTAAGGCGTACATTTATTGATTTGGTTTGAGCTTCTGTACAAGCCAGTTCCCATTGTTCCTCTGAAATTTCAGTTTGCAGATCTTCTTTCCAGTAGTTTAATCTTTTCAGTGAATTTTCACTTGAAGATAGTGTCAATGAGTTATAAAACTCTGAAATAATACCCTTTCTTTTACTATCTTTCATCATCATTTTTTCCAAGGATGAATAAATAGGTCGAGTGAGAGCTTTATTTTGATTTGATCGAATAAAGTTTCTAAGTTGAAGATATTTAAAAAAATGTGTTCTATTGAGATTAAATTTGATCCTCAGCTCTTCAAAAGACATTATGTTATCTGCACATGGCAAATATAAATCCTGAATCTTTTGTATCCCTTTTAAATTCCATACTTTAAATACAGCGTCCGCTCTCCCTGGTTTAAAATATTGATTACCCCATATTGGACTAAATTGTGACAGTAACTGTGGTTCTTTTAAATAGTTTTTAGCTTCACACCATATTTTGATCATATGCTTTACAAATGGATTTTTAACTTGTTTTTGTAATTTTTTTGCCGAATCTGAGTATATGAATATGGGAAGAGGTAAAGGTAAATTGTATGATTCCATTTCAGTCCAGTGAGGGAGATCATTTGATGAAAAATAATATGTCATAGACCTCAGTTGTGCCGACCAATAATACAACATAAAATTTGGACATTTCAGACCTCCACGATCAAATGGTAAATATAATAAAGACAGACGTAATCTAGCCCTCCTGTTGTTCCATATAAATTCCACTAACTTTTTTTTTATTCTTGAGAATAAATCTAAAGGTGGTGATAAGGGAATGTATTGAAATAAATAAAGTATTTTAGGTAAAATATTACTTTTAAGTATATTGATTCTCCCGATCATCGACATTGGTAGTGACATCCATCTCTGAGTTAACTCATTGATATCTGTCATTAAGGCTTCATAGTTGACACTGGCGACTGATTCTAGCTTAGGCACAATTTGGATTCCTAAATATTTAAACTGATTTACAACATTGAATTGATTTACCTCAGGGGCTGGGTAATTTCTCTGGGTCTCATTTAGCATTAATATTGAAGATTTAGTTTTATTTATTTTATATCCTGATATTTCCCCAAAATTCTTTATTAAATTCAACAAGGTTGGAATTGATTTTTTTAGATTCAACATAAACAAAATTATGTCATCGGCGTACAGGGAGATTTTATGTTCTGTTGGTCCAACTTTAATTCCATATATTTGTGAATGTAAACGTATCGCTATCGCTAAAGGTTCAATTGCCATAGTAAACAGTAAAGGTGAAAGTGGACAGCCTTGTCGACATCCTCTATTGATTTTTATTGGTTTTGAAATATTGTTATTTGTTAGGATTTCTGCTGTAGCATTATTGTATATTATTTGAACCCATTTTATGAAATTATTTCCAAGTCCAAACCTTTGTAGGACTTCAAAAAGAAAGGGCCATTCAACTCTATCAAAGGCCTTTTCGGCGTCCAGTGATAGGAGAGCTGTATCCGGTGCTTCTTTATTAAAATAAATAATATTAAATAGTCTTCTTACATTATGGAAGCCTTGTCTTCCCTTTATAAAGCCATTCTGATCTCGATTAATAATATTTGGTAAAATTTCTTGTATTCGTCTTGCTAAAATTTTACAGATTATCTTAAGGTCGGCGTTTAATAGGCTTATTGGTCTCATATTTTCACATTTATTAGAGGGCTTACCTGGTTTTGGCAGCAGTATAATTAAGGCATTATTTATGTATGATGGTAAATTATTATTTTGAAATGCTTCTAAAACCATTTCCAAAAAAGGTTTTATTAATTTATTCTTAAATTTCTTATAAAGGTCAACTGGAAGACCATCTGGTCCTGCACTTTTTCCTGATTTCATATTATCAATGGCTAGCCCAGGGGTGTCCAACCATGTGCCATGGAGAGCCAAGACCCTGCAGGTTTTCTCTTCTACCCAGTCTCTTCAGCAGGTGTTTTCACTTATCAGCAATCAGTGGGAAGAAGTTCACTGAAATCTGCTGTTGAAGACACTGGTTGGAGGTAAAACCTGCAGGGTCTTGGCTCTCCATGGCACATGGTTGGACACCCCTGGGCTAGCCCAACTTCTTCTTGACTAATTTTAGACTCCAATATCTCCCTGTTTTCATTTGGAATACACGGTATAGATAGTTCGTTCAAAAACCCATTTAGTTTTGTTAAATCAAATTCATTTTTAGTATCATATAATTTTTCATAGTAATCTCTAAAGGCTCTGTTAATTTCTAAAGGATCTATAACTACCTGTCCGTTACTTATAATACTAGTAATTGGTGTTTTAATTTCTAATTGTTTAATCTGCCATGCCAATAATTTTCCTGATTTTTCACCTTGTTCATAAAAAGATTGTTTCAATCTTAGAAGACTCGAGGCAGCTCTATTCGCTGATTTTTTGTCGTATTCAGCTCTCAAAATCAGTAATTCATTCTCCAACCTTGGATCACTTCCTGCATACACTTTTTCCTGAAGACTTTTCATTTTATGTTCCAATTTAGCTCTCTCCTCTCGAGTCTTCTTAGATTTTGATCCTGTATAACTAATAATATGTCCCCTAATAAAAGCTTTGAAAGCTTCCCACTTTACACATGCTGATGTTTGTGTAGTATTGATGTCAAAGTACTCGTCTATCTGTTTTTCTATATACTTGACAAATTCCTCATCCTGAAGCCATTTATGCTGAAATTGCCATCTACCTGATTCCTTTGTCAATTTTTTATCTACATATATTAGACAACAGGGTGCATGATCAGAGATCACGATGTTATCATAAAAGCAGTTTTGAATCTTGGATCTTAATTCTGTGGAAATCAAAAAATAATCAATACGTGAGAATGTCTTGTAGGTACTGGAATAACAAGAATAGGCTTTAACTTGTGGTTTCATTTCTCTCCATATATCTAACAATCTCAATTCTTTCATAAAATGATTAATAGTCATCCTACATCCATTGTGCGTACAATCCAGTCCTGTTGATCTATCTATACCTGGATTCAATGTACAATTAAAATCCCCTGCTATTATATGTTGCCCTGTAAGTGATGATAAAATAAGAAATAAATTAGCAAAGAACTTTTGATCATCTATATTGGGACCATATAAGTTCACAAGATTTATATTTTCTAATAGCAAAGAACCTTGAATGATTACATATCTTCCAAGTTTGTCTCCAATTACATTTTTCACTTGAAAAGGGACTGATTTATGTATGAGAGTCATAACTCCCCTGGCCCGGGATGAAAATGATGAGGTGAATACACTTCCTTGCCATCTACTCCTAATTCTTTTTATATCCTCCTCTATTAGATGAGTTTCTTGTAAAAACACAATTTTTGAACCCATGTCTTTTATTTTATTCATAACTTGTTTAAGTTTTTTTAAATTTTGTAGACCTCTGCAATTCCATGAAGTTAAATTAAGATTAACACTTTGGTTTATGATCAATAGAGAGTTTGAGATTACCTTGCAGTGTAAACATGCTCATACAGAGAAGCAAAAACACGAGTGGTTGAACATTCATCCTACAAACTACACACAAACAAATTCCCCCTTCCCACACTTGTGGCGAACCCCCCAAAATCAAAAGAAAAATTCCTTCTCCCGATATAGCCATCGACCGTTCCACACCCACGGGGAACAGCCTAAGCCACTCCTTCTTCATTCTCCCAATCACCCTAACTCTACTGCTTTTAATGACGTAACATTAACTCTCCTCTGTAGTTTTCCAGCTTAACTCCAAAATTTTTAACAACTTTGTACATCATAGTTTTTTTTTGTTTGTTTTGTTTTTATTTTTTTTTAATATATAATACAATCTATATTTTGTGAACTTGCTGTTTACTTCAAGTCAGTCAGATGCCTGTGCAAATGCTTAATTATTCTACCTTATATTTTGTTCATGCTTAGCTCCCACCAGTCCCTTCTTCTTCTTTGATCTTCTTGATGAACTCCTGCGCCTCCTCTGGGGTCTTGAAGATGTGGGTTCTGCCCTCATACGTGGTCAACAGTCTCGCAGGATAGATTACACCATGACGAATCCCAAGGTTGCGCAGCTCCTTACGTATGGGATCAAACTGCTTCCTCAATTGTTGGATTCCTGTGGCCAAATCTGGGTAGAACCGCACCTGCTGATCCTGGTGTTTAATCTCTCCTTTAGCTCGTGCAGCGTTGAAGATCTTCATCCTGTCTCTGTTGCTAAGAAACTTCATAATTAAGGTCCTCGGCGGTCCCTTATCTCTCCGTGGGCCAATACGATGTGCTTTTTCCAGAACCACTGCTGATTGCAACTCCTCGCTGCCCAGCACCTCCGGAATCCACTTTTCCAGAAAGGAATATACGTCCCGACCTTCTGATTCCTCTGGAAGACCCACCAGCCTCAAGTTATTCTGTCTCGACCGAGATTCCAAATCCAAAATATTATCTTCTAGACATTTATTTTTTTTTTCCAAAGTGCGCACCTTTAATTGAAGACGGGTGACGTCATCTTCAGCACTAGCGAGACGGAGCTCCATCTGCGCCGTTCGTTCTACACAGTCACCCAATTCCTTTCTTATTCCTTCCAACGCTGTCATAATCCCATCAAATCTAGAGGAAAAGTCCGCTCTCATTGAACTCATGGCAGCCATCAGCGCATCTGCGCCGCTCCCCGCAGATATCGCACCGTTGCCAGCCTCCTCCGCCATATATGGAGTTTTGTTTGCTGCGTCACAGACCTGAAAGTCCGTTAATTTGGACTGTTTCGGCGGCTCGCTTTTTCCTTTACCTGGTTTTCCAGCCTTAGGCTTCGCCGACATATCCTCGCCCAAACGCTGGGATACGTTCTGTCCCAAATGAGAGAGTTATTTGCCGATTTTTTTCTCCAGGAGCAGAGCAGAGTGAAACACGTCCGTCTTACGTGGCAGCCATAACCGGAAGTCGCGACCTTCATGTTAGCATAGTCACGTCTGTTTGCCTTTTGTCCAAATAAATCATGCCAAAGAGAAGCAAGCCTGCGCATCTGTCCAGTCCTTTGCCCCGGAGGGGCAGTCATGACACCTTCCATCTTTTCACTCTCCTGACTCGACCATCTGTCTGTCCTTAATCAACCTAACCTGCTGCACGTCCTTTCCAGCTTGATTTCTCTTTCTCGCCAATTGATACAATTTCTTTTCCTCCTTCCTAAGTATCCAGCCTCTCAACCAAATACATACAGTATATCTACTATATATCACTCAGAAGGCTTCACTAGTAGCTACATTATCCATCTAACATTGCTAACCACTTTGCCTTTGCCTTTGCTACCTCTCTTTTTGCCATACACCTAGATCCCAAGTTCTCCTGTCGACTTTATTCATCTTCCTGACTCCCAAATTTTTTTTCCAACCTCTTCCTTTTAATATTTTCCTGTACTTCCTCATTCCACCACTAAGTTGCCTCGTCTTCTTTCCTCTGTCCAGAGGATACACCACATACCTTTCTAGCTGTTCCCCTCAATACTTTAGCTGCACTTGCCCAGTTCTCTGGGCAAGTTCTCTGGGCAAGTTCATTCCTGAACTCTGTGCAACTTTTTTTTGTTGTTGTTGTACCACCTTGAAGTCTTGTCTTTGCCTAGATGCTAACAGACATTAAACTGGGAACCTATCAGCTCTGCATTATTAACTTTCCAAAAGGGCATATTTCTGCATCAGGATGAATCAGTCTAAATTTTGGTCCACATACTGGTCATAAACTTCGTTTACATTCCTCCAGGGTTTGACCCTTTTAGTCTGGATGTTTCATTCAAGCTTCACTCGGACACTGTCAGTCCTGAATATAAAACAGTGAAATTTGTCTTCTGCAATCCATGTGATCTTACTTTTAAATCTTTTATTGAAAAATAATTGACAGCATGTTAGATAAAGCTGCACGCAAATATCATCTGGGTTATATATCAAGAGAAATTCTGGAGATCAAACAATACACATGTTTAGCCTTCAGGGACATGAAGGATCTTTTTTTCGTTGTTGTTGCTGTCTGAAATCCTAATTATTTTACTGCTAATGTAAAACGTTTTACTTCAGAACACGTTGATAGTTTGCTTGAACAGAGCAGGAGCATGGATGTGAATGTTTGATGATGATCATTCCTTAGGGACTCTAAACCTGCCTGAGGCACAGTGAGCTGTTTGTATCCCTGTTCAATCAGTTATTGTCAAAGAGAATGAGATAGTAGGACAAGGGCAGATACAGAGCAACGAAGACTGGGGAGTCAACCGTGGGGACACACCAGAGAAGAGTAGAGGCTGAAAGGGCTTGATTGAGCCAAACCAGAAAGAAAGAGGGTTTTATTGTAAATCGATACAATAGCAAGGTATGCACAGCAGTATGAGATAGTGTTTCTTCTGACTTCACTGTCATTATTAACAAGATGAAATCATGTCTTTGAACTGTAGGAGGAAGTTGTAGTCAAACTCTCTGGGTTTAAACCTGAGTTTGACCCCAGATCACCTTGACGTGAAACAGCAGTACCTACCACTGATCCACTCTGCTGCAAAACCCTCCATCAGGTTCTCTTTATTTTAGCGATGGTAGAAAGAGAGGCTTTGAATCTATTAGGAAACTAACATGATTACTGTCATCATAAGGTCCTACCCTGCCGCTCCGACAAAAAAAAGTTTGAAAGCAGTAGAATCTGTATGGAAAATATGAATGCACAAAAAGTAGCACTTCTATTCAGACAGCTGGTGTTTAAGTCCAGTTGCAAAGCTTTGATGACTTTCAATTCACTTTTAGAATCAAATTCTCTTTTTTCTCAGTAGTACTGTATATGTTTGCATCTGCTTAACTTTACTGTGATAGTTGATTTTTTTTCTCTAAATGTAATAAAAAGAGAAAAGGTTACGTTTAGAGGTTAAAATTATTGACTAAACCTGTCACACATGAACACACACTTCTCTGCCATCTCGCTTCATGTAGTTATTGTCATGTTCTGGTGAGCTCGCGCCCCCTCCTTCCCGTTTTCTCCTCAGGTAATCATCACACCTGGGAGATTAGACGCATCTGCTGCATCTGTTCAGCCAGCACTTATAAGGATCTGCTCTTCGGTGCCTCAGCGCTGGCTCGTTTGGGTATACTGCCTCAGCTAGACACGAAGCAAGTATTGTTTAATGTTGTTGTTGGAGTTTTCACACTCACCTTCTCCTGTCTTGCAGATGCGTCTTCGGGGATTGTGTGTGCTCACCAGCCCCATAGTCCACACTCAGCTGCTACTACTCTCTACCCAGTCAGACACAATCCACTTTCTCACAACCCACTTCATCCTGCTGGTTCGTCTCTCCCCACTGGGGGTTCCTCGTGGTTTGTCTGTTTGGCCCAAGCAACTGGCAGTCTAGTTTTTCCACTGTCTAGTCTCCACTCCTTGCTAACAGCTCTCATCTCTCTCTCCACAGGCTACTTCCTCTGGCAAGTGACGTTTTCTGTAGCCGTGCTCCTGTTCCTTTTGAAATTTAATAAAACCTTTAAACATGTTTTTGTGTGTCCGGAGTGTTCTCCTTTTGATGCATTCTGCACATGGGCTGTCTATATTATAAATCATGACAGAACAAGCCAGCCATAACCTTGGCTCAGCAAATGCTGCAACACCAGAACATTCTGTTCTCGAATGCTTAGATGTGACTGAGAGACAGGTGGCTGTACTCATGCAACAGCTGCAGACAGTTACGCAGCAGCTGGGTACGGTCACCGAACATTTGGTTAACATGGCTTCTCCGGGCCCTCCCGCTCCTCCTGCTCCTGTTGTTCAGACTGTAGTTCGCCGTACTACCTCCGTTCCCACACCTGCCCCATACGCGGGGGAGGTGGGGAAGTGCAAGGAGTTCTTATGTCAGGTACGGCTTTATCTGGGGCAGGTGGGGGGTGGGGGGAGTACCCGGATGATGCCGCAAGAATTCATTTTCTGACCCTCCTGCTTAGGGACCGGGCCCTGAGCTGGTCTCGGTCTGTTCTTGATAGCCCGGAGGGGGCTGGATACATATTTGAGAAATTTGTGGTCGAATTCACCCGTGCGTTTGACCGTATGGAGAGTCAGGGGAACGTCATGAGTCACCTCCTGTCTCTCCTCCAGGGCACGCAGTCGGTGGCCGAGTATTCAGTGGAGTTTCGGGTCGAAGCGGCAGACTCGGGGTGAAATGAGGTTGCTCTATGCAGCGCATTCCTCCACAGTTTAAACGCTCGCCTCCGTGACGACCTGGCGGTTCATGTGGTTCCTGACACTCTGGACGGTCTTATTGATCAGGCTGTCTGTTTAGATAACCGGCACCACGAGCACGCAAGGGAGCGACAATCTTCCTTTCGCCCGTCCGCTGTGCGGGTGCTGACCTCTGTTACTGACACAGGGGGTGCCAGTCCTTCTCCTGAGCTGATGGAGCTCAGCCGGTTTTGGTGAACTGACGATGAGCGGCGACAGAGGAGAAGGATGGGCGCATGCATGTACTGTACTTCTATGGAGCACAGAGTGGATGACTGCCCCCAGTACCAAAAGATGTGGCCCATCAGTAGCAGTGGGGGGTCTGGCAGGCGGTACCAAACTTAATACCCCTGGTAATTTCTCTATTTCGGCCCTTGTCCAATTACCGGGGGTCGAGAGAAGGGCTTTGGCGTTCCCGTTGCGGTCCTTCTTTCCGGGAACCATCAGGAGGAACTTTCGTTCCTAGTTTTTCCAAATTCATCCTCCTCAATGGTCCTTGGTTACCTGTGGCTCCGGAGGCATAACCCTATAATCAATTGGGCTAATAACTCCATCTCCTCCTGGAGTCCACATGGTTTGGCTTCTTGTTTGAGTTCAGCCAAGTGTTCGCCGTCTCTCCCCATTTCTTCCCCCCCAGCCGAGCCGCCGGACCTCAGCCTGGTCCCCAAGGTCTATTACAACCTGGGGGAGGTCTTCAGCAGGTCTTGAGCACTGTCGCTTCTGCCTCATCGCTCTTATGACTGTGCTGTGGAACTCCTCCCAGGGGCCCGGCTGCCGTCCAGCCGACTATATAGCATTTCTGGCCCGGAGAGGGAAGCAATGGAGAGATACATTGAAGACTCTCTGAATGCCGGCCTTATTCGGCCATCTTCAGCTCCACTCGGAGCGGGGGTTTTTTTGTTGGAAAGAAGGATGGGTTTTTACATCCATGCATTGACTACTGGGAATTAAATGCAATCACCGTTAAAGACAAATATCCTGTGCCTCTGATTAACTCTGCGTTTGAGCTCCTTCAGTGCACGTGGGTATCTACTGAAATTGGATCTCCGGAACGCATACCATTTAATCTGTATTCATGAGGGAGATGAGTGGAAGATGGCATTTAAGACTCACCTGGGGCAATTTGAATATTTGGTCATGCCGTTTGGCATCACTAACGCCCCTGCTGTCTTCCAGCAGCTCATTAACGATGTCCTTCACGATATGGTTAACCGGTTTGTTTTTGTGTATCTGGATGATATTCTAATTTCCTCCCGCTCATCAGAGGAACATGAGGTCCATGTCAGGGCCATGTTACAGCGGCTCTTGAAGAACCAGCTCTGTGTTAAAGCCAAGAAGTATGAGTTCTCCACCAGTTCCACCTCCTTCTTGGGCTTCATAGTGGCTGAAGGGGAGCTGATTGCCGACCCGGCCAAGGTGAAGGCTGTGCTTGATTGGCCAACACCCCACTCCTGTAGGAAGCTTCAATGCTTCCTGGGGTTTGTGAAATTTTATTGCAGGTTCATTCAGAACTATAGTGGGGTAGCAGAGCCTCTTACGCAGCTGACCTGCATTAAGGTACCATTTCAATGGTCCGAGGCAGCTGAACAGGCTTTTGTGAAATTAAAGAGTCTGTTCTCTGAAACACCCATCTTGGTGCAGGTTGACCCTCAGCTCCAGTGTATCCTCGAGATGGACGCTTCCGATTCGGGGGTGGGCGCTGTCCTTTCACAGTGCTCATCCTCTGACCAGAAGCTCTGCCCGTGCGTGTTTTTCTCTTGGCAGGCGTGAGCCGCTGAGAGGAATTACAACACTGGGGATAGAGAGCTCTTAGCCATTAAATTGGCACTTGAGGAGCAGAGACACTGGTTAGAGGGGGCTACTCATCCCATAGTTGTGTGGACCGACCACAAGAATTTAGAATGTTTACGGTTGGCCTGCCGATTGAATGCCAGGCAGGTCTGCTGGGCCTTATTTTTCCAAAGATTCAATTTCACCATCACTTACCGTCCTGGCGCTCGGAACACCAAACTGGATGTGCTCTCCCACCAGTTTGACTCTGAGCAGGTAGCCCCCCCGTCCCATTCCCAGCCCATTGTTCCTCCTTCCTGTGTTCTGGGAGCCCTTACGTGGGACATTGAGCAGAGGGTCCGTCAGGCCCAGTCCCGGGAAGCCGAACCAGTGGGATGCCCCCACAACAGACTGTTCCTGCCACCCTCCGCAGCGAGGTTATCCACTGGGCCCATACCAGCCGCTTCGCTTGTCACCCTGTGATCTCCTGCACCATTGATCTAGTCCGGCAAGTGTTCTGGTGGCCTGCACTGTGGCGGGACGTGCAGGATTATGTCAAAGCTTGCCAAACCCCTGTACACGGGGCAAGTCGGACCCCCCCCCCCCCCCCCCCCCGCTGGCCTCCTGCATCCCCTACCCATTCCTGGCTGCCCTTGTCACTGCTCTGTCCCCCTCCCACGGGAAGTCGGTCATCCTCACTATTGTTGACCTCTTCTCCAAAGCTATTCATCTGGTTGCCCTCCCCAAACTCCCCTCCACCTCAGAGACTGCCGAGCTCCTCATCCATCCAAGTCATCCATCTACATGACATTCCCCTTGATATCGTGTCTGACCAGAGTCCCCAGTTTACGTCACAGGTATGGAAGTCCTTTTGCCACACACTAGGTACCACCGTCAGCCTCACCTCCGGGAATCACCCACAGAGCAATGGGCAGGCTGAGCACACTAATCAATCCTTGGAGGCCACCCTCAGGTGTGTAGCAGCTGAAAATCCATCTACTTGGAGCACGCACTTGACCTGGGTGGAATATGCACACAATTCTGCCATCTCCACCGCCATGGGGCTCACTCCTTTCAAAGCTTCAATGGGTTACACCCCCCTTTCTCTTACCGATGGATGAGAGGGAGGTCGCGGTGCCGTCTGTGGGGGCCCATGCTCGCCGCTGCCGCCGGATCTGGAGGTCCACCTGTGCTGCCCTCTGCCACTCTGCTGAATGGAATCGTCAGGTGGTGGATCGGAAGTGGGCTGGCAGTGGACCAGATTCCTCTGAAGACAAATTTGAGGAAGCTGTCCCCCTGTTTTTTGGGACCCTACTCCATCACACACATTGACAATGACTCCTCGGTCCGGTTGAAGCTCCCACGGACGAGTGCATCCGATCTTCCATGTGTCTCAGGTCAAACCAGTCTCTGTGAGTCCCCTTTGCCACCCCCCCGCCCCCTGAAGCCGCCTCCTCCTCCTCAGACGCTTGACGGCCGCACCACCTACACTGTCCAATGGATCCTGGACATTCGCCGTTGGGGTCGAGGCCTGCAGTATCTGGTCCATTGGGAGGGTTATGGCCCAGAAGAATGATCATGGATCCCCAGATCTCATTTTCACATCAAGGGGATGGTCTGGGCCTACCATCGAGCCCATCCCGAAAAACCCAGTGGACCGTCAGGAGGCGCTCCTTGAGGGAGGGGCACTGTCATGTTCTGGTGAGCGCGTGCCCCCTCCTTCCCGTTTTCTCCTCAGGTAATCATCACACCTGGAAGATTAGACGCACCTGCTGCCTCTACTCAGCCAGCGCTTATAAGGATCTGCTCTTCGGTGCCTCAGCACTGGCTTGTTTGGGTGTACTGCCTCAGCTAGACACGAAGCAAGTATTGTTTAATGTTGTTGTTGGAGTTTTCACACTCACCTTCTCCTGTCTTTCCTCTTATCTAGGTTGCTGCCATCTGTGCGGGTGCGTCTTCGGGTATTATGTGTGCTCACCAGCCCCATTGTCCACACTCAGCTGCTACTACTCTCCACCCGGTCAGACACAATCCACTTTCTCACAACCCACTTCATCCTGCTGGTTCATCTCTCCCCGCTGGGGGTTTCTGGTGGTTTGTCTGTTTGGCCCAAGTAAGTGGCAGGCTAGTTTTCCACTGCCTAGTCTCCACTCCTCACTAACAGCTCTCATCTCTCTCTCCACAGGCCACTTTCTCTGGCGAGTGATGTTTTCTGTGGCCATGCTCCTGTTCCTTTTGAAATTTAATAAAACTTTTAAACGTGTTTTTGTGTGTCCGGAGTGTTCTCCTGTTGTTGCATTCTGCACATGGGCTGTCTTTATTATAAATCATGACAGTTATTTTCACAACCTTTAGAGGTCTCTGTTCTTCTATGACAGAAAGATACTGTGCACCTCCTGCTGGCAGAAATGCTCTGTATGGTCATTTTCTATCAGAGGACAGTCTCCAAAAAAGGGACAATATTGTTATTAATTTGATGTGAAGACCTGGGGCCTCATATACAAAGACTTGCATGGATTTCCTACTGAAAGATGACTTATGTTTAATTCAAGAAAATGCTGTAAGCAAAAAAAATCCAAATGTATGAAATGGTGCGTACTCAGGAATCCAAGCACATTTCATTTGTACATCCCAATCTACTTGAAATTGAACGCACGTGAGTCCTCCCTTGACACGCCTCCATTTGAATATGCAATTAGATGCAAATAGATATGCAAATGGATATATACACAAGCGCTGCACGTTTGATTCTCCTGTATCCACGATCAAAAATAATGGATTTAAAGGAATTTCATGGACTGTGAATTGGAGGCGCTCCTGAATGAGGTAGAGGAACGTAAAAACATTTTGTTTGGCACGCTGTCCTCCGGCATTAGCGCCGCATACAGGTAATTCAATAGCCTGCTCACAACCCTATAAGATTAGTTCACTGTTTTCGTTTATTCGGACAGGGATGAGAAGGAGATGTTTATTTTACCTTGACATGTTTCGACTGACATCTGCAGTCGTCCTCAGAAGCGTCAGCTGATCGCTGTGATTTGTGACCAGCCAGGTGGATCAGCTGGTTGAATAAAGCAAAACAATCACGAAAAAGAAGACAATATGAACCTATTTAGTGGGTAGCCATGGTCACCTGTCAGTTGAAAGCAGACATATTAGACTCAACAAGCACATATTTTATGTCCAAAATGTAATTCTCATCCTTTATAGTTATATACAACTTACATGGATTACATGCACTACTAAATTAATGAAGTGTGCCGGGGAAAGGGTGAGACTGTTGCATTTCAAATTTTATGCGTGTGTTTACTGACATAACTGTGAAGTCACTTACTCAAACCACTGACTTGTAATGAAGCCTTGAAGACAGGGTGATATTTGGGGGCACACAGGTGCGTTGCGCATGAGGTGGGTTATTATTAGAACAATTACATTAATTTACTCACCAAGAAGCCACCCATCCGCTCAGTGCCAGCTTGTAGTTTGTTCCCAACAATGCTGTTCATCAGAATCTAGGAAAACTGGCTTTCGCTGCAAATTGCGCTTTGATGTTGGCCTGTTTACCTGTATTGTGTGGAAATAATGATGTCCCTGGGTGACAGCCGGATAATGGTATCTCACACAGCTGGCATAGCTCAGCTCAGGATTGACTGGGAAATTCCTGATCGCTTTGTCAGCTCCCTCTGAAATGCCCCTGTTGCCAGGAACCCCGGAGTTGTCAGCACCTGCACTGGGACGGGCAGCGCACAGCTTCTCGCCGTGTCACGCTCCAAGAGTGGCCGTAGCTCTCAGCACAGTTATACAAGGACTTCCCATGGAAACCTAAGCCTGTTGACAAGCCAGTTATCATCCTGAGCCAGAAAATCTTCTGTCTATACCCTTTCTCTTCTCACTGCGCGATTTGCAATATCCTCTAATAATGCTAAAGCCATTGTTGTTAGAGGCATTTTCTGCACTTCTTTGCACTTGTTTTTATAACCACTCATCTAATTGCGCACACTTGGATGTTTGTTCAACATGTGCCTCTGGTGTGTACAATCATTTTCACATCATTATCAGTATCCCAGCATCACCTCTAAGTGTCGCCAGCGGATCAATAACAGTAGAAACGTACGTACGCCAGCCATGAAGTTGGCGTGGGGCTGCACATATTTCCGTGGTCATTCTTGATACATCTGAAATTTTCCGTGGAAAAGGACGTACGCCATGTTTTTGTGCGCAAGTATCCTTTTTACATGAGGCCCCTGGTTAGTAATAACTTATATGTGTATGTGAGTGCACATCTTTTTAGGCCAGGGATTGGTCCCAGAACCTTCTGTTTCTCATTCATTTGCAGTCCACTGGGAATCTGAGTACTCTTGAACAATTGTAGAATAGAATAGAATAGGCTTTATTGTCATTGTACAGTTGTACGGTACAACGAAATTGTGGGTGCTCCACCAGGCTTCTGCGCAATTAAGTATGAGAGAAGGAGACACAGAACATATGATTAAACACACAACTGAAATAAAAAATAGCCCAGGGTTATGAAAATATACACAGGTATGGTAGTGGCTTCACAGATGAAACAATGTACATAAGAGTGCAGAGTACAGAACACACAACTGAAGACATGATTGAATAAAATAGCCCAGGATTATGGAAAAATGTACATAGGTATGGTAGTGGTTTCACGGATGGGTCAATATACTGCACATGAAAGTGCGGAGTGCAAGAACAGGTGTGATTATTTTGATAATTAAATAGGACCTCAGTTCTGTGCTTGTGAGCGTTCGGAGGGAGGGAGGTGGGTCCTCTGACTGTTTGCAGTTTGGATGGCCCAGAGGAAGACTCTGTCAGTCTGGAGATGTGGGACCTGATTGATCTGAACTGTCATCCAGAGGGAAGCAAGTCAAACAGGTGGTGGGCAGGATGTGAGCGGTCTCCTGTGATGGCCTTGATCTTTCTGAGACAAGAGTATCTGGAGATGTCCTCCAGGGAGGGCAGAGGGCCGCCGATGATTTTTGGTGCGATGTTGATGACCCTGTGCACAGCCTTCCTGTTCTCAGCCGTGGAGCCGGTGTACCACACACTCAGACAGTAGGTGACCACGCACTCCACTGGTCCAGGTTGTTCTTCCTCAGGACATGGTGGAAGTGCAGCCACTGCTGGGTGTTCTTCACCAGGGCCTTGGTGTTGATAGTCCAGGAGAGGTCAGAAGAGATGTGGGTGTCCAGGAACCTGAAGGTGGGGACAGTTTCCACGCAGTCACCATTTATGAGGAGGGGGGTATGGTCCTGTCTATTCTTTCTGAAGACCAGTATGAGTTCTTTGGTTTTTTGGGCATTCAGTTTCAGGTTGTTAGCTTGGCACTACAGCAGCAGATTCTCTACCTCTGCCCTGTATGCCTTCTCATCGTCGTCAGTGATGAGCCCGACCAAGGTGGTGTTGTCCACGTACTTCACGATGACAGTGGTTGAGTAGGTTGGAATGCAGTCAAAGGTACACAGGGAGTACAGTAGAGGGATTAACACACAGCCCTGGAGGGAGCCAGTGCTGAGAGACAGTGTCGAGGAGTGGTGGGAGCCAAGTCTGACTTGTTTGTGGGTGGTTGGTGGGAACGTTTTTTATCCAGGAGCGGGTGGGCGAGAGGTTCTGGACAAGTGCAGTTGTTGAAGCAGGTGGGGCAGGGGAGGGATTACTTGGGCTACAAAAGGTCTGCGTTGAAAGCAAAAGAGGAAGCACATTTGCCAAAATGTCAGCAATCAGCAGAGAGCAGGCCCTCAGTGTGATGCCAGGTTTAACCACGTTCTTTTAAAGGCCACATGTTGTTTTATTAAGTTTTTCCCACCAGCCCTAGTTAATGTCAATGCCAAACAGATAAATGATGCTGCCAGTCCAGCGTAGGTTTTTCTGTAAAGCTCACCAGTGTGACGTAGCATTTACAAAATTGACTAAGTGCTTTCTGGGAACAAAAGGCCTCGGTAGTTTGCTGAGATCACTTCATTGTAGCAGATATAGAAGCAGACATGGTGAAGTATCAAGCTCGTCAGCTGTGTTGTAAACTGTTATAGTCATTCTTACAACCACCATGGAAAAACGATAAACCACGGAATAGGCTTTTATCGTTTTCCAGTATGGAAGAAGAACAGCACAGCCCACGTTTTGGATGTAACAAAGAGGTGACGCCTGGCCTGGATTGCAGCAGTGCGAAGACCCAGTGTAACTTTCAACCACACTGCTTTATCGATGGTGGTGTGTTCAAAGCCTTTTCATAAAGGTACGTTATGATTTACTGTATATAAGTCTGTTGTTGTTGCTGAGTGGTTAAAACGTGCTTGGTCATAGCTTTTAGCCTATGTTAGCAGTGCTAAGCTAAACTAAGCTAAGCTAAAGAAAGACTCCAATATCCCAGTAGCTAGAAAACGTTACCACTTACACTCGTGTGTAAGTGGATTTAATTTGTTCTACACCAAAGTATTTTCTTACCGTTTCCTTTGCTTTAACAGGCAGACCAGCTTATGAAGTGCTAGACTATGATCCTGACTGGGCACTTTCTCTAAATGTTGACCATGCAGAGCTTCAAGCTACCACTCCTGACAGGTTCAACCACTTATGCAGAAGGACAAGATTACGACAAAAAGAATCGGCAGGGCATGCAAGTGAACCCCCAACACCAATGGCCCCGTGACTGAGATGGATAATGTAGCTCCTTTATATTCAGGTAGTCTTTTTTTTTTTTTTTTGGCCTATGTTTTTCTTTCTAAAATGTGTCTTGGCATTCCTTTTGATTACAAAATATATTAACCAAAGTGGTATGTTGTCCTTATCACCAACAGATGACACCACACCTCTGGCTGAGATGGAGGAAAGAGCATCTGATGAAGCAGCACAGATCTGTCAGGCTGATGATGCTTCAGTGGAAAATGTGCAAGAACAGCAGAACTGTAGCATGTGTCACCTAAGGCTTAACCAAATTTTACTCTTGCAAGAGGAGAATAGAATAGGCTTTATTGTCATTGTCCAGCACAAAAAAATTGTGGGACTGTGGCTTTCTTCAGAAGCTGTCACCAAGAGACTGTATTGGCAGACTGTGGATTTGATATTAAGGAAAGCATTGCCCTTGTAGGTGCCACACTGAAAATACCTGCATTCACCAGGGGCCACAGCCAGCTGGGTGCCAGAGGGTGGCCTAAACCCACCCTTTTGTAAAGTGCCTTGAGATAACCCTGTGTTGTGATTTGGCGCTATATAAACAAATTGAATTGAATTGAGAGAGTAATAGGGTGCATGCACTCCAAATATACAATACTGAATGACACTATACGTCTGGCCTTTGTGGTACCATGTAAAGCCAGCAACATGACTTTACTGGATAAGATTGTTGCTGCAACCTGTGATTTGACCAGTATGTGTCCAAGTGTTGTTTTAAAACCATAGTTTTAGAAAGTAGACACTGACATGTTTTGGTATGGTTTACCCCTTCAGACAGAATGCCGTTAACTACTTTGTAACAATTTGAAAATAAAGTACACAACGGTTTACAAACTCCAGCTCTTTATTTATAAGGTGCAAATTTCTGAGTGCAACTTAAGTTGTGAGAAACACTGTACAAAATGTATGCAAAGTGCAGTCCAAAAATGGGTCTTTTTGGCTGTAATACTTTTCAAAAGCTTTGTAAAATGTGGAATACTTTCAAGTCACAAACAATAGAATAGAATCAGCTTCACTGTCCTTGTACAGTTGTACAGTACAACCAAACTGTGGGAGCTCCACCAGGCTACTGCGCAATTAAGTATAAGAGAAGGATTAGATAAAACACAGTTACAGAACACACAACTGAAATAAAAACAGCCCTGGGTTATGGAAAACCAGTAGTAAAAAAAAAAAATACAGAAATATAAAATGACATGCATCAGTGTGTTTCACACAATGTTCTACTATATAACCAGACTCATACTATAGTATTCTAGTGTGCGCATGAGGTATAACCACAGCTGCTGTGGGGCTGCTGCTGGACTGAGTCCCACATCCTAGATGGAACCACTGGATTACACAGTTTTGGTTATAACAGGAAACCATGTCATCCAGCTCGTCTGGCTGCCAGCAAGTCCACCACAACACATTCAGAATTACAACAGATTAAGCAGAAGAGCTATAATCATAACAAGCTAATTTGTATAATCAAAACAAAGTAAACAATTTGATAAATGTTTCATAAAGATTTAAAACAAATGACAAGTTCACACATTTTTCACAGTACTTGAAAAAGACAATTTCTGTACATTTTGAAAATATTTTCAGAATGCTGTACATTTTAATTTCATCTGGTTGTATAGAGAAAGAACGATGTTTAGCATAACAAGAGAGGAAATAAAAAGAAACATACCTTTATGCTCACAGCTGTCTTCAGGTCTGCCTTGCACATCTCCCGTCATCACCCATCCATCTGTGAACTGCACTTGGGCTGCTGCAAAGACCTAAAGTAACTGAAAACGTCCTGTGTATATGGACTTACAGTTAAAATAAATAAAATAAGTGAAGGCATGGTTAGAGTTAGGCAGAATGTTTACGTCTGAACTCCACATTGTATGTTGGTAGGGATCCTAGTACTGTCCCTTTAAATTTTCTCTTGAACGGTCCATTTTGTGATTTTTTTTTTCCATTCATTTATAACAAATGTAGATGCGCCGGCCGGCCTTCACCTCCCAGAATGCATTGCGTGTTTGTCACATGGGCTGGCGAGCTCTATTACAACTACAGCAAACACGACAAAATAAATTACCATCAGGAAATTATCAGAACAGCGTCTTTGCTATTTCTCATATTGGACGATAATTACTATACTTTCAGTGAAAGACCTACAACTTTTTTTCTGTCTTCATTGTATTTTTTTTTACTGCTTTTTGCTCTCAGTCTTTAAGATGAGACCTATAAATAGTGTGGATTATGATAAACACTTATATTAAATCTGCACTTTAGATTCAAAGTCCTTGATGGATTCTCATGTACCTATAAATTTCCACTAATGTTTGCACTGTGCTGTAAAATTTCTTTCTTTCATTTATTTCGCATTTGTTAAGCTGCACATTTTTCTGGGAAATCCAAGAATCAAATAACACAATCACCTTTCCCATTTCTTTGCATTCATGCCATATTAGAATGCAAATTGGAATAAATGTCTCAGTGAAGCTGGCACTTAAGCCTTAAGAAATGCACAGAAGACTGTGGAGAAGACAGACAACCTGATGGATTCAAGAGGGTTTTTCTTTGATTGGAAAAGTGTAACAAAATGCTTAATGTGACAATATCTGAAGTGCATGCAAATTGTGTAAAGCATGTTCCAGACTAAGAGAATGAGGGGGGGAAAAAGAAATCAGATTTAGGAATTGTCAAAATCATTAAGTGAATATTTGATAGAAGGCTTAATAATGGCCATAGTGAGTGAAATATTTCATTTTCTTCTCTTTTGTGCTGCAACTGCACTCTTGCACAGAATGACTACCGTAAGCTGTCCATGCAGTGTAAGGACTTTGTGGTGGGTGTGCTGGACCTTTGTCGGGACACAGAGGAAGTTGAGGCCATACTGAATGGTGATGTGGATCAGTGCCCACCGAGCCCGTACAACCGACCCTGCCTCAGCCGTGTCAAACTGGCCATCAAGTATGAAGTCAAAAAGGTGAGTTAAAAAAAGCTATTTAATCATCTATCATTGTTTACATTTATTTAGCCCTAAATGTTTGTTTCTAATTATCATCATATATTTACAAGAACATTAATTTGTCCATGCACAACACCACTCCCTCTCATGTGACGTTGCTTAACTATTCCACCTTCTGCAGCGTTAACAACTTTTCATTCAAACCGCTTAAATTTTGGGTGGTGTACGTATTCCTGAGGACCTATGGCAAATAAATATATTAAATACTATTTTTTGTCTCCAGAAATCTCACTGTTGACCTCAAAACATGCTGTGGAGAAGGGTCATTTTGCTGCTGTTGCCTGGGAAACTCACAATTTAAGGAAACCTCACTAGGCTCCACAGGCCCAGCTCCTTACTTCCATCTCGGCCTTCAGTAAAAGCCTTTACTGTTTCTGCCCTGATTAATAGAGGAGCAGTGAATGAGGTGGAGCATCTCTACAGTTTTCTGCACTCACTGGGGTGTCTGACAGAGTATCCTAAAGGCTCATCAACCACCTTTGACTGCACTTCAACAGTTCCCTTGGCCCAGCCATGAGTAACCACACATGTAGGCTGCTCTAATTGTACTCCTCAGGAGTGTCAACTGGGTCATTATGAACCACAGGAACAATTTTAATACCAGCTAAAGCATTTCCCGTGATTAAATCTGTGGGGATAAATAGTAGATTAAAAGCTTCTGTGATATTCACGTATCCTGTCACTTACTTTGATCTTAAACTTGGTTAGGACAGTGAGTATACCCACTACCATCTACTAATCTACCACCATGGATGACCTAAAAACTATCTGTCAAATTGGCAATATTTTAAGGGTGGCAACATTGTGCTCATTAAAACAGACTTCTGACATAACGTACGGCTCAGGAGACGCACACACACAGGCTCAGAGTAGTTCAAATAGTTTATTAGCAATAGGGGTGAATGGATGTGTGTCTGCGAGATGTAGATGTGTTGGTGGCGGCGTCTGCTTCGGGCACAGAGGCAGGAGACCGTACAGCCGGACAACCCTATGGGAAAAACACAAGGAGAAGGGTGACGGGCACACACCAACACAGGAGATATGATAGCGAGAGAGGAGCTTACTTGGATGGGATAGATGGCTGGCACAGCAAGGGACGAGACCCGGTAGACAGCCACCTGCAAGGCCCGGTGCAGCAGCGAGGAGATGGAGACGGAGAGGGAAAGTCCGCCGCCGGGAAACCCACCTGTGCACGGGGGCGCAGACTTCAAAGAGACAAGGTAAGGGCTTCTTACCGCAATGATGGCTGAAGAGGTAACAGTTCTCACAGCAACAATGATGAGTGAATCTGACGGCTTCAGGCCGAAGCTCAGGGCGAGGCGGCTTATATCCCTCGCCGCTGATGACGAGCAGGTGTGCGAGCAGGTGGCGCCGCTGATGAGCGGCGCGGCGTGACAGTACTCCCCCCTCTAGCAGCGCCTCCTGGCGATGGCTTCTCTGGGTGCGCTCGGTGGAAGTCAACGATGAGCGATGGGTCCAACACGAACGACGAGGGAACCCACTGTCGATGCTCGGGCCCATAGCCCTCCCAGTCCACCAAGTACTGCAACCCACGACCCCGGCGCCGGGAGTCCAGGATGGAGGCGACGGACCAGGCTGGATGGCCATCAATCATCCGGGGCGCGGGTTGCGCAGCAGGAGGAGGGCAAAGGGGGTCGGAGACTGCCAGCTTCACCTTGGACACGTGGAAGGTGGGATGGATGCGGAGGGAGGGGGGAATAGCCACACGCACAGCTACCGGGTTGATGATCCGGGTGATGGGGTAGGGTCCCATAAAGCGCTGTGCCAGCTTCCTCCTCTCGCCTTTCAATGTTACGTCCTGGGTTGACACGTAGACTCGTTGCCCAACTCTGTACGCCGGGGCAGGTCTTCTGTGCCGGTCCGCCACAGTTCTGTTGCGCTCCGCCGTGCGTAAAAGCGCACTACGCACAGATGCCCAGATGGAGCGGAACTGCCTGAGATGCGCCCTAACCGAGGGGACAGTTACCTCACTCTCCTGCGCCGGGAGCAGCGGGGGGTCATAACCCAGGGACGCCTTGAAGGGGGACATCCCTGTAGCAGAAGAGCGAGCGGTGTTATGGGCGTATTCAACCCAGGCAAGATGGTTACTCCAGGACGTGGGTTTGGATGTTGTAACACAGCGGAGCGCAGCCTCCAGCTCCTGGTTGGTCCGCTCACACTGCCCGTTGGATTGGGGGTGATGGCCGGAGGAGAGGCTCACCTTGGCTCCTATGGCGTTACAAAATGATCTCCAAACCTCAGAGGAAAATTGGAGGCCCCGGTCCGAGACCACGTCCACCGGAATCCCGTGCAGCCTGACCACGTGTTGGATGAGGAGGTCCGCCGTCTCCAGGGCAGTTGGAAGACCACGTAGGGGGACAAAGTGCACAGCCTTGAAGAAGCAGTCCACGATGGTCAGGATGGTGTCGTAGGAGTTGGAGACTGGGAGTCCGGTGACGAAATCCAACGCGATGTGCGACCAGGGCCTGCCAGGGACGGGCAGGGGCTGAAGCAGACCCGCTGGAGGGGCATTTCCCGACTTGCCGGTGGCACAAATTGGACAGGCCCGGGCGTAGCGGGCGGCATCCCTCCGCAGGCCCGGCCACCAAAAGGACCGCTGGAGGAGGTTTATCATCCAGGAGGAGCCAGGGTGACAGGTGAGCTTGGAGGTGTGTAGCCAGTGGATGACCTCTCCTCGAACCGCAGATGGCACGAACAGTCTCCCCTCCAGTCCGCCGCCAGGGTCAGGTTCCACTTCCTGCGCCTTCCGGATCTTGCTCTCAATGTCCCATGTGACGGCTCCCACGACGCACGACCTGGGTAGGATGGTGTGAACCGTGTCCTCCGACTCCTCAGGGGCGAATTGCCTAGAGAGGGCGTCGGGCAGGCCGTTTTTGGAGCCTGGCCTGAAGGTGATGGTGAACTGGAACCTGGCGAAGAACAAGGACCAGCGCGCCTGGCGGGCGTTCAGGCGCCTGGCAGATCTGAGGTACTCCAAGTTCTTGTGGTCTGTCAGGACCACAAACGGCAGGTCCGCCCCCTCTAGCCAGTGACGCCACTCCTGTAGCACGAGCTTGATGGCGAGGAGCTCTCTGTCCCCCACGTCGTAATTTCTCTCCGCCGGGGACAAGCGCCGGGAGAAGAAGGCGCAGGGCCACTTGATACCGTCGTCTGGCGACCGCTGGGATAGCGCCACCCCCACTCCTGTGTCCGAAGCGTCCACTTCCACGATGTACTGCAGCGCGGGGTTGACTTGGCTCAGGACCCGGGAGGAGGAGAACTCCGCCTTCAGCGCCTGAAAAGCAGCTGCGGCCTCTTCGGTCCATCGGAACGGAACCTTAGGGGACGTGAGGCGGGTCAGCGGGCCGACGATGGTGCCAAAGTTAGGGACGAAGCGGCGGTAGAAGTTCGCAAATCCAACGAACTGTTGCACCTGCTTCCGTGATGCAGGTGTAGGCCATTCTACCACCGCCTTCACCTTCTCTGGGTCTGGAAGCACCTGGTCATGACAGATGATGAACCCCAGGAAGGATGTTGTTCTGGCGAAAAATTCACACTTCTCAGCCTTCACGTAAAGCCGATTCTCCAGCAGTCTTTGGAGGACCCGCCTCACGTGGACCTGGTGCTCGTCCCTGGATTTGGAGAAGATGAGTATATCATCCAGGTAGACGAACACAAAGAGACCGATGAAATCCCGAAGGACGTCGTTGATGAGGCGCTGAAAGACGGCTGGAGCGTTGGTCAGCCCGAACGGCATGACTAGGTATTCAAAGTGGCCGTTCGGGGTACGGAAGGCTGTTTTCCACTCATCTCCCTCCCGGATCCGGACGAGGTGGTACGCGCTGCGTAAATCCAGCTTGGTGAACCAAGTCGCCCCCTGGAGGGAGTGGAAAGCGGTGTCCATGAGGGGCAGGGTGTAACAATCCTTCTCCGTGATGTCATTAAGAGCACGGTAGTCTATGCAAGGACGAAGGGATCCATCCTTCTTGCCAACGAAGAAGAATCCCGCCCCCACGGGTGATGATGATGGGCGGATTATCCCAGCACTCAGCGACTCCTTAAGGTATGTGTTCATCGTCTCCTTCTCTGGCGCCGACAGGCTGTAGAGCCGTCCAGAAGGTAAGGGCGCCCCCTGGCGGAGATTGATGGCGCAGTCATAAGGCCGATGAGGAGGGAGAGACATAGCCTTGGATTTGCTGAATACCATACCCAGGTCGTGAAATTCTGGTGGCACCAGGGACAGGTCCGGAGGTGCAGCGTCCGTAGGAGGGGAAGAAGCGGACGGGGAGCAGGCAGCGGACTGAAGACAGGTGCCCATGCAGAACGTGCTCCATGCCGACACCCCGGCGGACTTCCAATCCAGAACAGGGTTGTGGAGGCGTAGCCAGGGATACCCCAGGATGACGGGCGACACAGAGTTGGGCAGGACGTAAAAGGTCATCTCCTCCCGGTGGTTTCCTGAGATGATTACCGGAACGGGAATGGTCTGGTGTGCAACTCTCCCAAGGGAGGCACGAGAGAGGTTGACCAGGGAGATTGGGTTTTTCAGTGCCTGGCAGCGGATGCCCAATTGGGTTGCCAGGCTTTGTGAAACAAAGCTGCCTTCTGCGCCCGAATCCACCAGTGCGTGGGTGAGATGCCCAGTGAGGTTGTGGCAGAAACGGATGGGCAGCTTTAATTGGGTGAGAGTGTCTAACCGGTTGGCATCCGTGAGGCCCCCTACAGTGACTCGCGGACCCCGCCGACTGGCTTTCCGTGGGCAAAGCTTCACCGTGTGTTGGTCATCTCCGCAATACATGCAGAGATCCAACTCACGGCGGCGTTGTTTCTCCGCAAGGGAAAGCCTTGTCCAGCCCGTCACCATCGGCTCCGACTCCTCGGGGCACGATGGTGGCGGCGCCGCCAGGGGGCGAGCCTGGAACAGGCGCGGCGAGACTCCACGAGGGCGAGAAGAAGAAGACTTCCGTCCCGAGGAGCGCTCGCGCAGCCTGTTGTCCAAACTAATCGCCAAGGATGTCAGCTCCGCTAGCGTCTCAGGGATATCCCGTCCAGCTAGTTCATCCCTCAGATCATCATTGAGACTGCGGAGGAAGAGGCCACAGAGGGAGCGTTCCTCCCAGCCTACTTCCTCCGCCGCTACCCGGAAGTCGACCGCGTAGTCCGCTGCCAACCGGCTTCCCTGCTGGAGGGCGAGAAGCCGATCGACTTGGACCGTCTCGGTAAGACTATGGTCAAAGACCTCCAGGAAGCGTCTCACGAACTGGTCATAAGTGAGGGTGGCATAACTGGGCCTCGCCATTACGGCGTAGGTCCAAGTTAATGCTCACCCCTCCAGGAGATTCCCGATATAACCAATTCGGCTATGATCTGAGGGAAAGTCCCCGGGCACCCGGTGGAACACGGACTCACACTGCATAATAAACCCCCGCGCTCCGCCGAGCTTACCGCTAAAGCGGGCAGGGGTTGGAATGGGTGTGAGCCGAACCGGTGCACCCGGAGCCTGCTGGACGGCCACTGGCGCAGCAGGAGCCGCGCCACCCTGACGAGCCGGGGGGAACGGCTGTTGGGGGTCCAAGCGGCCCAACCGGTTAGTAATATCTAACAACTGATTAAAGATCACCTGTTGCTGATAGACAACCTGATCCACTCGAGCCTCGAGAGTGGAAAGCCGGTGTGCGAGCCCGCCGTCTGCCGAGCCGCTCTGCTGAAGCCGCTCTGCTGAAGCCGCTCTGCTGAAGCCGTACTGACATAACGTACGGCTCAGGAGATGCACACACACAGGCTCAGAGTAGTTCAAATAGTTTATTAGCAACAGGGGTGAATGGATGTGTGTCTGCGAGATGTAGATGTGTTGGTGGCGGCGTCTGCTTCGGGCACAGAGGCAGGAGACCGTACAGCCGGACAACCCTATGGGAAAAACACAAGGAGAAGGGTGACGGGCACACACCAACACAGGAGATATGATAGCGAGAGAGGAGCTTACTTGGATGGGATAGATGGCTGGCACAGCAAGGGATGAGACCCAGTAGACAGCCACCTGCAAGGCCCGGTGCAGCAGCGAGGAGATGGAGACGGAGAGGGAAAGTCCGCCGCCGGGAAATCCACCTGTGCACAGGGGAGCAGACTTCAAAGAGACAAGGTAAGGGCTTCTTACCGCAATGATGGCTGAAGAGGTAACAGTTCTCACAGCAACAATGATGAGTGAATCTGATGGCTTCAGGCCGAAGCTCAGGGCGAGGCGGCTTATATCCCTTGCCGCTGATGACGAGCAGGTGCGCGAGCAGGTGGCGCCGCTGATGAGCGGCGCGGCGTGACAACTTCAGCCTCTCTAAGAATATTGATCTTAATTGCTCCAGCAGTGGTAAGAATACTGATATTTAAAGTGACTTTTAATATGTCTGTAACATGTTTTTAGTGACTTACAAGACATATCAAGAGCAAAATCAATTGTAAGTCCCAAGTCTGTGATTTTCCACTGTGAAAGTTAAGTTAACCTCTTGCACTCCGGTGTATCGCGGACGGGCACGTCTCTGCGTCCCAGAGTGCACGAAGGTGCACGAGAGCGCCCTTGTGCGCTCTAGGACGCACGAGGGCGCTGCGTCCAAGCGCGCACTGAAAAAAAAAAAAAGTTCTTCCACTACAGACACAGCCGCGAACAGATCAGATATGATTGACCTCTCATTTGACTAATAAGAGCCTTGGAATTGGGTTTCTGAAACCTTGAAGAACCAATGACTGAAAACCTAGCAAGAAGGACCTGCCTACCAACGCTGTGAATGCAGCGAGCCAATTGAAACGCAGAAGTTCGCAAGCTGTTTTCTGTAAGGCTGGGTGAAGAGAGACTGACTGCTGCAGCAGATGAAAAAAAAGGACCTGCAGGAAGAACCTGCTACAGACCCAGCAGCACGGAGACCACCCACAAGTGCGACCTGCACTTATTCCAGCAGAATAGATGTTCAGGATTCTCTTCCATGGTCATCATAGACCGACGGAGGCCGACGACAAAGGTCGTAAATCATTCGCCAAAACCGCAATCATGGAAGCGCAAAACCGCAATAATGGAATTATAATATAATGGAACCGGGTCGCGAGACCAGAACCACGAGTCCGTAACAAGGGACCAACGTCGCGTTCGTCTGACAATGAGGAAGAGAAGTTCGCCAGGACGCTGCTGTGAAGAGGTAAGTGTTATAAGCTAAATTATTCTTTATCCCTGAAAATTGTAATCAAAAAATGACTTTTGACCGATCGGTAAATTACAACTGTGCGGCGCACAAAGTCTGAAGTCCGTGCGCTGCGGTACACGGTTCGTTCGGCGTGTCCAGACCGTGAAGGCCCCCCCCCCCGCTACTCTTCTGTAGCGAGGGGGGGGGGAGCCGCGGTGACTGCGTCGCAGTCGCCACATGACTATTCCGTCATGTAGCGATAGCAGATGTCCGTCCTCTGTAGCGAGGGGGGGGACAACCCCTCCCCCACAAACACACACAGCCCTGAGTGTCACCTTTCATTAGAGCCCAAGATGAAGCTTCTATATTGAATCATTCAGAAGTTACAGATGTTTTTCCAAACTGTGCCATTTGGCACAATTTGGCACAGTTCCAAAACGCCTGGGAACTACCTGAGGAAAAAGCTGTGTAATATATTCATTTTTTGTGGTATTGTTACAAAATTTGGACCTCAGCTGGATAACACTTGGTTCTACATTTCTGTTGCATTTTCCAGCCCGGATCTGAAGCTGTGTGTTATTTGCAAGCATTTGTATCCAAAAAAACACCCAGGCCAAATTTATTTTCTTCAAGTTCAGTATGTTTAGATGTCTGTAACTCAGTGGCCGGAGCACTTAGAGAGATTATGACTGTTTTGCCAAAAAATTCAAAGTGTTTTCTTTTAAATGAGACCAACCCCATGAAGATGCTGCAAAGGGTTGAAGAACAGCTTTCGATTAACTTTGGGCACATTATTTTTTGGCGTTTTTAGGGAAATTGACCGGAGTGCAAGGGGTTAAACTCCTTACCTTGAAAAAAGGCAAGTTTAGACGGAGCGGTTTTAGTTACGTCACTCTAACAGGTCTGTAGTGTGGAGCCAGTCGGGACTAAGAACTGTCTTTGGCCTCGGGGGAAGAGGGCGGAACTAAAGACTGAAGTTAACCTCCAGGCCCACTTAGCATTTTTGGAGAGCTGCTTTGAAAACTTGACCCAATTTAAGGTGGGTTTTACCATTAATCTGCTTTTAAGGACCAATGCAGTTTCAGTCATTATCCTGGGCCACCGTGCATACAACTGAGCATGTCCTTCAACTGACAAGTCTTTAATCACAGAATTTGTTCTGTTGACTGTAGCACTGGGCACCATTAGCCTTGTGGGATGTGGGTGGTGTAGTAAAGGGGTTAACAGGAAGCGACGTGATGTCGCAGCCGGCTGGTGGCATCACGCCAAACCGCATATAAGGGGAGAGCCGGCCATCTTACGACCTCTTTCCCAGTTGGCTTTATACAGCAACAAACCCGTATTGTATATATGACTTAGCTTGTGTGTAATAAAGTTCATGTTCCAAAGCAGCACCACTCTCTGTGAGTCTCTCTGGGTTTCCAAACATAGCATTTGGCGACAAGAGTTAAACCATGGAGGCGTGCCTGAGGCCACCACAGCTGTTCCTGGAAAACCCTGGTGAGCCACCCATTTTTTGGCTGCGCTGGTTTGATGCTTTCACCATCTACATATCGGCGTTTGGCCTGGACGAGGTACCAAAGACAGCTCTACTGCCTCGCTATCTGGCCATGAAAGGCATTTATATTTACGGCACTATAAGACCAACAGTATTGTGTGCCAAGGCTGTCAAACAGCTAGCTACCCACCGTGCTCCACCTTACGGTGACTATGATGGGTGTGTTGGTTTACTAATCAAACACTTCAATGTTCCAGAGAATGTGATGGCCCAAAGGTCTGTTCTACCAGCACCGACAGTGAGAGGATGAGTCGCTTATACAGTATGTGGACACCCTTCGTTGCTTAGCTAGCACATGCAAGTTCGGACACGTGGAGGACAGATTGATAATGTTGCAGTTGAAGAGGTACGCTGTGAACTTGGTGATGCGGGCCATGCTGGAGGAGGTGCTGGACGATTGGACAGTGGCAGACACGGTGAAGAAGCTGCAGGAGACACTGCTGGAATTGGCACACTACCTATCTGTGTCGGAGACAATGGAATTGGTGTTCCAGCTGGAGATGACGACTCAGGTGGCACTGCGACTGGCGGGGCCACATCTGACAGCAGATTCTGACATCGACAACAGCGACACATCACCCCGTCCTAAACCAGCACCAGGTGAAAGAGAGAAAGAACCGGACTGCTTCCGAATCCACGCACAGCACCTGCCTGCAAGAGCTGCCACCCAGCCGCTGGATTAAGAGTCCGCCATCATACAGAAAGCAGTAGAGACACTGGACGTCTTCCGAATCCAGGATCGACACCGACCCCCAGAAGCCACCACTGAGCTGCAGAATGGAGAGTCCGTGACCAAGCAGAACGCAATAGAACCACTGGATGTCTTCCGAATCCATGACCAGCATCAACCTCCAGGAGCCACCGTCTAGACCCAGGATGAAGAGTCCATGACCCAACAGGGTATAGCAGAACCACCGAAGCCTAGTGGACACCCCGCAGCAAACATAAGTGCCACACCGTCACAACCACAATGTCGACTGCAGCTGTACAGAGCACCACTCACAGTGATGAACTGGGTTCGGGTCCGCGGAACCAAGCGACTGGGCTCACAGTCAGCCTTGACATCGTCACCACCACTGACACGCATGAAGATCACCATGCAGCAGACACCAGCCGCTGTTCAGATGGTGGATGAATCGAGATGGCAGGCCAGCCATCTCCGGGAGGTGAGAGCAGCTGCTGCGGATCAAGATGCAGCGGTGGAGCCAATCCAGTTGGTGTGGGATCCAGGCTTGGACATTGTTGACGAGCATGCTGTGGCTCCAGAGGGATGGCACCTGGGCCTGCTGAAATTGGCGCCTCCAGGGGTGTGTTCACCACAGGCTCGCTACAAGGCCCTTCCAGCAGAACTGCCTTTCCCATGGAAGAGTGTGAGGAAAAAAGGACTGGTTAGCTAGGGGCGCGACTGCCAGCTAAAGAGTGGTAGAATAACCCACTCAGCCACACTGGGCTACGCAGTGGTCCACCTGCTAGCCCTAGCTAGTGTTCTTAATGTTTACAGTGTCAAATTGGGGAGGGTTAAATTTGCTAATACGTTCTGTGTTTTTCCAAGGGGGGAGTGAATGTAGTCAAGGGGTTAACAGGAAGCAGCGTGATGACGCAGCCGGCTGGTGATATCATCACGCTGAAGTGCATATAAGGGGAGAGTCGGCCATCTTATGGCCTCTTTCCTGGTTGGCTTTATACAGCAACAAACCCATATTGTATATGACTTAGCTTGTGTGTAATAAAGTTTATGTTCCAAAGCACCACCACTCTCTGTGAGTCTCTCCAGATTTCCAGACATAACAGGTGGGCCTATTCACAGATCCTGGTGTTTGAAGGAGGAAACGTGAAAAGATTTTGACACAAAACTGTAAGACAAAGTTTTTTTGTAGAGAAAGAGCATAAGATGCCATTTTAGACTCAAGATCAAGATCCACATTTATGTAGATTTGTTTTTATAGGGGATTTACATCCACTGGAGTCATCTTTAAAGTGACACTCCGCTAAAAATCAAGGGTTTTTTTTGTTAACATGTCTGTTACATGTTTTTTATGACTTACAAGACATATCAAGAGCGAAATCATGAGAAAATGTGTCATATCTCTGTTTTGTTTTTGTTTTTTTTAAAATTTCACTTAAGGCACACCCCCTGCAAAAAGGCAAGTTGAGACAGAGCGTTTTTGGTGACGTAACTATGCATGAAGCTGACACGTGGGTAGTGTTGAGCCAGTCAGGACTCTCTGACCTAGCTAAAGTTATCCTCCAGGCTAGTTAGCATTTTTTAAGAAACTGCTTTGAAAACTTTACCCAAATGCAGTTTCAGTCATTATCCTGCACCACTGTGCACACAAGTGGGCATGCACTTCAACTAGTAAGTCTTTTATCACAGGATTTAGTCTGATAATTTAATACTAGCAACTATTAGCCTTGTGGCATGTGGTTGGGTCGAGTAATCACCGATCCTGGTATTTGAAGCAGGGGGAAAGTGAAAAGATTTTTACATGAAACTAAGACAATAAAAGGTTTTGTTTGTAGAAAAAATGGAATAATATACCATTTTAGACAATGTAGATTTGTTTTTAAAAAGCCAGACAAAGAGCGATCCCATAGACTCCAGTGATGACCAAAAAATTAAGGATTCAGTGTACCTTGCCCGGTATGGGGTTACCGGGGCCTCACCCTGGAGCCAAGCCTGGGGAGGGGCTTGATGGCTAGCGACTGGTGGCCGGGTTTCTGCCCATGAAACCCGGCCGGGCTCAGCCCAAGGGGGCTACATGGTTCTGCCCTCAAGTGGGCTCACCACCTGCAGGAGGGACCATGGGGGTCTGGTGCGATGCAGATCAGGTGACGGTCGAAGGCAGAGACCTTGGCAGCCTGATCCCCAGCTTTCGAAACTGGCTTTTGGGACGTGGAATGTTACCTCTCTGGTGGGGAAGAAGCCTGAGCTGGTGCATGAGATTGAGAGATACTGGCACAACTCTGGTTCTGGAACCAGTTTCCTGGGGAGGGGCTGGAGCTTGGCCTGCTCTGGAGTTGCCCCAGGTGAGAGGCAACGAGCAGGGGTGGGTATTCTTGTATCTCCCCCACCTTGCTGCCTCAACATTGGAGTTCTCCCCGGTGGACGAAAGAGTAGTTTGCCTATGCCTTTGGGTTGGGAAACTGGTCCTGACCATCATTTGTGCCTCTGCACCAAGTGATGGTTTAGAGTACCCACCCTTTTTGGAGTCTCTGACTGGAGTGCTGGAGAGTGCTCCTTTTGGAGACTCCGTTGTCCTACTGGGGGACTTCAATGCACACGTGGGCAATGACAGTGAAACCTGGAGGGGTGTGATTGGGAGGAACGGCCTACCTGATCTGAACCTGAATGATGTTCAGTTATTGGACTTCTGTGCCAACCACAGTTTGTCCATAACAAACACCATGTTCAAGCATAAGGGTGTCTATATGTGCACTTAGCACCAGAACACCCTAGGTTGCAGGCGGATGATCAATTTTGCTATTGTGTCATCAGACCTGCAACCATATGTCTTGAACACTTGGATAAAGAGAGGTACAGAGCTGTCAACTGATCACCACCTGGTGGTCAATTGGATCCGATGGCAGGAGTGGATGCCAGTCAGACCTGGTAGACCTAAATGTGTAGTGAGGGTGTGCTGGGAATGTCTGGCCAAGGCCCCTGTCCAGGAGGTCTTCAAACTCCCACCTCCAGAAGAACTTTGACCACATTCCAAGGGAGTCTAAAGACATGGAGTCTGAAGGGGCCATGTTCTCCACCTCCATTGTTGAAGCAGCTGCCCAGAGCTGTGGCTGCAAGGTTGTTGGTGCATCTTGTGGTGGCAACCCCCGAACCAAGTGGTGGATACCAGTGGTGAGGGGAGCCATCAAGCTGAAGAATTCAATTCAATTCAATTCAGTTTTATTTATATAGCGCCAAATCACAACACAGGTTATCTCAAGGCACTTTACAGAAAAGAGTGGGTTTAGGCCACGCTCTCAAATTTATAGAACCCAGTAGAGACCCCTAAGAGCAAGCACTGCGGTGACACAGGCAGGGAAAAACTTCCCTTTAACGGGCAGAAACCTTGAGCGGAACCATAGCTCATAGAGGACGGCCATCTGCCTTGACCGGCTGGGTTGAAAAAAAGAGGTAAAAAGTAGGAGGCCTAGCAGTGGCTACATTCAAAACAAACGTAACAAATACAATATTCAAAGTCAGACATTCCAGTATCAAGCCTGGTTAGGCTGCACGTGCGAGTGAAGGCTTGGCAGCAGCAACATTTTTAACTATAGGCCTTATCAAAGAGAAAAGATTTCAACTTACTCTTGAATAAAGAGAGAGTGTCTGCCCCCCGAACTGAACTGGGAAGATGGTTGCACAGGAGGGGAGCTTGATAACTGAAAACTCTACCTCCCAGTCTACTTCTGGAGACCTTGGGGACCACCAGTAGTTTGGATTTTTGGGAGCGCAGAGCTCTGGTTGGATGATAGGGAACTATGAGTTCTTGCAGAGAAGAAGGAGCCATACCATTAAGGGCTTTATAAGTTAGGAGCAATATCTTGAATTCAATTCTATGTTTTATTGGGAGCCAATTTAAAGAAGCTAAAACTGGGGTAATGCGATCTCTTCTCCCTGTTCTCATTAGGATACATGCAGCTGCATTCTGAATGAGTTGGAGAAACTTTATTGACTTATTAGGACAACCTGATAAAAATGAATTACAGTAGTCTAACCTAGAGGTGATAAAGGTGTGGACAAGTTTCTCTTCATCTTTATGAGACAGGATGGACCTAATTTTAGAAATATTACGCAGATGGAAGAAGGCAGTCTTAATGGTTTGCTGTATATGAGAGTTGAAAGACATATCTTGGTCAAAGACTACTCCAAGATTCTTAACAGAAAATGTAGAAGCCAGTGCAATGCCATCTAGTGTTGTTATCTTACTAGAAAGAGTACTTCTAGCATGTTTGAGCCAAAAACAATGACTTCAGTTTTATCTGTATTCAGCAGTAGAAAGTTGTTATTCATCCAGGTTTTAATATCCTTAAGACACTCCTGGAGTGAACCCAAATGGCTGGGATCATCTGGATTGATGGATAAATATAATTGAGTGTCATCAGCGTAACAGTGAAAATGAATAGAATGCTTCTTCATAATGTCTCCCAAAGGCAGCATGTATAATGTAAACAGTACTGCTCCAAGTACCAATCCCTGCGGAACTCCATAGCTAACCGTCGTCTGGGTAGAGGACTTGTTATGGACATGAACAAACTGGGAACAGTCTGATAGATAAGAATGGAACCATCTTAGCGTTGTTCCTTTCAAACCAATTCGCTGTTCAAGTCTCTCTAGCAGAATATGGTGGTCAGTGGTGTCAAAGGCAGCACTAAGGTCCAATAAGACAAGGATGGAGACAAGTCCTTTGTCAAATGCCATAAGGAGGTCATCAGTAACTTTCATTAAGGCTGTCTCTGTGCTGTGGTGTTTCCTAAAACCTGACTGAAATTTCTCAAATATAGCATTATTTTCTAAAAAAGTGCACAGTTGATTGGCGACTACTTTTTCGAGGATCTTGGAAAGGTAGGGGAGGTTTGATATTGGTCTATAATTGGCCAAAATCCTAGAATCAAGTGAAGGTTTTTTAAGTAGAGGTTTAATTACTGCCACTTTAAAAGACTACAGTACATGCATAATAGTTTTCTTTTTTAAGAGGGGCTATGGAGTCAAGTGTTGTCTGCAGTGAGGCTGCAGTACTATCAACTAAGAGGTCTAATTCTAATGGATTCAAGCAGTCAGTGCTGTCTGCTATATTGAGACATGGTAATAGAGTAAGTGCTGAAGGGATTACTTCTTTAAAGCGAACCACAGCACTATCAGGTAAGTATCTGGTAACTATATTTCTGCTTGATGCTGTAAAATCAGATCACACAAATTTGAAAGTTATCAAATAATGGTCAGTCAGTGTAGGATTTTGAGGGATGACAAGCAGAGAAGAAGAAGGAGTCCTATCAAGCTTGGTTGGCTTGTGGTACTCCTGAAGCAGCTGAGGTGTACCAGCAGGCCAAATGGAGAGCAGCTCAAGTGGTTGCTGAAGCAAAAACTCGGGTGTGGGAGGAGTTTGGTGAGGCTATGGAACAAGACTTCCGGTCAGCCTCAAAGATATTCTGGCAAACTGTCTGGCGGCTCAGGAGGGGGAAGCAGCTCCCTGTCCACACTGTGTATGGTGGTGATGGAGCGCTGCTGACTTCGACTGGGGACATTGTTGGGCGGTGGAAGGAATACTTCGAGGGTCTCCTCAATCCCACTGACACGCCTTCCACAGAGGAAGCAGGGCTTGAGGATGAGCAACTCGCCCATCACAGGGGCCAAGGTCGCCGAAGTGGTTAAAAAACTCTTTGGTGGCTGGACCCCAGGGGTGGATGAGATTCACCCTGAGTACCTCAGGGCTCTGGATGTTGTAGGGCTGTCATGGCTAACACGCATCTGCAACGTTGCATAGAGTTCGGGGACAGTACCTTTGTCATGGCAAACCAGGGGGTGGTTCTTCTTTTTAACAAGGGGGACTGGAGGGTGTTCTCCAACTTTTACACTTCTCAGCCTCCCTGGGTTAGGTCTATGCCAGGGTACTGGAGAGCAGAGTCTGACCGCTGGTGGAACCTCGGATTCACAAAGAACAGTGTGTTTTTTGTCCTGACCGTGGCACACTGGACCAGGGCTTTACCCTCTTGAGAATCTTTCGAGGGATCGTGGGAGTTTGCCCAACCAGTCCACATGTGTTTTGTGGACTTGGAGAAAGCATTCAACCGCGTCACTCGTGAGGTGGTTTGGGCATCTGATCAGGATGCCTCCTGGACGCCTCCCACTGGGAGGAGACCCCGGAGCAGACCCAGGACACGCTGGAGAGACTAGGTCTCTTCTTGGTATCCTCTCTGAAAAGCTGGATCAGGTGGCCGGGGAGCGGGAAGTCTGGGCTTCTCTGCTTGGGCTGCTGCCTCCATGACCCAGACCTCCGGAAAAGTGGTAGACAATGGATGGATGGATGGATGGATTCATTTTTATAGGGGATTTCTATCCACCGGAGCGTGTCTTTAAGAACCTGATGCAGTAATCCACTGGCCAAAAAAAACGTTGCACCATAGAGCTAAATAGGACCTCGACCACTGTCTTATTAACTCCTGAAATAGTTTTTTCGAATAATACCATGTCTGTCTATGTCGGAGGTTGCGCTAGACTTTCTCTTTATCTGTCATTTTAACAGACAGGGTTGTAAAAATTCTGTCATATTCTATTATTACCTGTTATTTCAATTTTGATATAACATGCCAAATAGCTTTTGTTTTTGTTCACATGTTGAGTTATATTCTTTGCGTGTTTGCACTTCATTCTCTACTGCATCAGTCACTGTATTTTTCATCACTGTGATCAACAACGTCACAACTGTTAACCCAGGATTTACACTGACTACGGATGCCGTACATTGTGGCTGCGATCCAGCCGCCGCAGCAAATAGTTCCCATTCTCATCAATTTTCTAATCCCCACCTTGTCAGGACCACTGCAGAATGAACCCGGCTCGTCAGATTCAGTTCCCTAATGAAATGCAACAAGTCTGTTTTTGACTGATGCCAGATATAATCCGCAAGGAAACCCCACAGTATCTCATGGTATTTAATAGCCGTTTGATCATTAAAAATGATTTAAGGATCGTCTCTCATTTTCTGAGGTCTACTCGGTTCATCTCGGTCACTCTCAGGTCTTTCTCGAGATCATTATTTTGTATAATTCTTGCATGATCTTGTATTTCAAACTGCTATCATCCATGCTGCTGGAAAACACAAATGGAGTTGGTAGGGATGGATGCAAGAGTCCATCCGTGCTGCAATTGCAAAGGACTGCATCTGGAGTCACTGTAAATCCTAGGTTAGGCTGTTTAAAGAATTTGCATTTGTAGCACAGTGGAAACCGTGTGCAGCTGCACACAGATGGAGAAACTGTCATAAAGATTTAAAGAATAATACAAGACAATAATTGCTGTTTTATGAGAGACAATTTTCAGTTAACACAACCTGTGGTCTATATACTGTTTTGTTAGGCTACTAAATTTTAGCTTTATTCCAACTTATTGCTACTTGAATATTGTTATGTATTGATATGCATTTGTTCGATAGTGTTGTTTTACTATATAATGAGTAACATGCAAAAATGCATACAGTATTGTATCAAAGTACACAAAACTGTTCTTTTTTAAGTAAAATGTTGCCTTTAGGCCATTTGTGTACAACTACACACACACTATGCTTAAAATATTGCAATTTATTGAGTACAGAGACTCAGAAGGCCCTGTGTAAACAAGTCACTGTGTGCTAGAGCTCATCCCTGCTGAGCAGAAGTGCTTGAAAAAATGTCAGACTAAATCCCTTTTCTCCATTTGCCCCCCCATCCTCTCTCATATATACAGACCTATTTATTGCTGATGTTCTGCGTGTTTTCTTTAATCAGTTAAATCCCAAGTTCATTCATAAGTACTCGTTGGTGTGCTAATTTACGTGCATGTGTTTATCTGTGTATTGGGCATTATTTAACTGATTTAAGCCTTGTTGTTGTTTTTATCCTGCACAAGAGAGCGTGACCAATACCCACCAGCTAATTACACAAGGGAAGGTGTGAGGGAGGGATTGATTGCCATGGAAACCAGGTGGAGCATGACTGCGTGCAGCATACGTTGGACCCTGCAGTGTTTGTGTCACGGGTCAGTGGTTTGATAGACTAGCCACTGGCCAACAGTGAGGAAACTGTGTTAACGAGGATTTTGTATGTGGTTTGGCCATGTGTTGCTTATGTGTAGATTTGTTCTTAACCTAGTGCTGTGTTGCATTTCGATCACATTGGAAAGCAGATGATGTCAGTTGTCTGGTCACATACTGTAAATGCTCCTCGAATGTGATGAGCAACACTGAAGCAGTGGAAATGTTTATGAAGGATGGAAACAATGAGGTGAACAAAAAGGCACTGAGGGAGAGCCACAGTGATGGTCAGAAATATTGGCACTTGTTCATGTCTGTATTCGACACACCGCTCAGTGTGGCAGGCACAGACACACATCACAAAGGCTGAGTCAACTTTTCTCTGTTGGCTGCAAGTGTGCCATCTCTATTGTCAGCACTTGGTCATTGCTACAGGCCAGTTTAATTGCAAACTACAGGAGACTGCATGTTTGAAATGCAGTTACTTTTTAGGGTTTTGAAAAGGTGCCCTTTTTTTAATCCAGTTTGTTTTTTTGAAATTCAGTTTAGAATGTCTTGCTTTTTTTTTTGGCTTTTTTGTGGCATTCCAATACAAGCGAAAAATAAAAATAAATAAATAAAGATTTAATAAATTAATATTTATTAATTATTTATAAATATTTATTTATAAAACAGACCCAGGATTTGCTGGAGAGACTATGTCTCCCAGCTGGTTTGGGAACGCCTTGGTATCTTCTCTGAAAACCTGGCACAGGTGGCTGGGAAGAGGGAAGTCTGGACTTCTCTGCTTGAACTGCTGCCTTCGCAACCCGGACCTCCGGAAAAGTGGTAGAAGATGGATGGATGAATGGAATAAATAAATAAATATGGGCGCACCAAAGCAGCTGTAATTGCAGTGCTTTTCTAAGAGAAGTGTCATAATTGCCCTTTCAAGGCAGGGAAAAAGGCACCATGCGCTCGCTGACTGTGAGTTTGCAAATTTATTAACAGAACAAAAAATTACAACACAAAAGAGGAGAAGAATGCAGGCAAGTGAAAATAGCTACTGCTAAGGCGAGGGCATCGCTGGCTAAGCCTGGGTACGATACTGGGGCAACGCAGGCAAGCAAAAAATAGCAGACAGCTAAGGCAAGGGCATCGCCGGCTAAACATGGAGACAGTTAGGTTAGGTACACACGTAGTAAAAAACGAAGAACTTACGTGTAGAAAGCTGACAGTTGAAAGCTGGTAGTTGGTAGTAGTTGAAGTAAGGTGCTGCACTAAACAAACGTGCGCAGCACCTTAAATAGGGATAAGAATCTATTAACACAACAAACAGCAGGTGTGGGTATCTGAACGGGCAGGAGAAAGGGATGATGCATGATTGGGATCAGCTGAGGCAGTGAGAGGGAGGCAAACCCACACTGGCAGCTGACAGGGCACGCCCATGCGAAGCTTCATGTCCCTGACAGCTGTCAACAGTAAAAAGGATCATGCTGGGACATAAAAAATAAAAAATAATATGTCAAGGTATAATTATAAATAAGTACAAATAATACAATTATAACATAAACACAAACAGAAAAATGGCAAGTAGACAATAATACATAAACCCAAAAATGCAACACATGAGTAAATGAGCAGAAAAAGCCACGAGACCGAGTCTGGCGAGATCTCCAGACTCGGCTCATGACAAGAAGTGATGCATAAATGCCAACATTACTGCCAGTGACTGTATGGCCTGAGGTAACCTGTTGCTTTACGTGAATACAAAGGGCAAAACACAAACACAGAGTTTCTGTTCCTGTAGTTGACCATTGATTATTGATTGCTCTGTTGTCCACATCCTTCCTCCAGCTGGAAGAAAAATATCCACTCTCTCCCTCCTCAGACCTTTGTTAGCTTTCATTTATCACTTCCTTTCTTGGAATAAAATCAGTAATTAATGTGAACAGTCAGTACGTCTCCTGTGCTGCCATCTTGCTTTTGTAGATTGTATATTAAGTTAACTGCTTATTGGCATTGTTTTTCTTTCTTTCTTTCTAGATGAAGCTACTTTCCAGCCATAGATATAAATGTGGTGTTTGTAATGTATTTAGATTTAAATGAATACTGCATTTCTTGTCAGACCTGCTCTGACATGAAATGCAGCCTGCACACTCAAGTAGTTTACGACCATTAGAGGCTTTTTAAAGGTGTGTTCAGACCAACTGTGGTGAATTTTTTGCGTGGTGCAGTTACATTATAACACAATGTAAACACGTGAATAGCCATGAATTCACCGTCTGAGTGAGTTGCAGACAGGCGAACTTGCCTTTATAACTTATGCTGCCAGGGTTGGGTGGTGGACAGGACTCAGGCACAGGTAGCAGTATGGTGCAAAAATAATTTATTAACAAAAGTTAAACACAAATAAATAGCAGCATGTGGGCTGAAAACAAGACTTAAGCATAGCAAAATTCACGGACAAGGAAAGGCTGGGCTCAGACATAAGAACTCACAGACTGGACTGACAGCAAACATTAATGACGCCACGCCAGACTGGGACAGAACACAGACATATACAGTATAGCCAAGGGGTTATCAAGACAGCACAGGACAGGTGGGTACAATCAAGGACAACAGAGACAGCAGGAGGAGTGACTACAGATACAGAAGCATGAGAAGATGAGGCAAAAGGGTGAACATGAACACATGAGACATTACCACGGGACCATGACAATGATAACAAACAAACATAAACATGATTATGATAATAATAGTAAAAAGCAAGACACCGATACCAAAGGCAAGGATAAACTAAACACAGAACCACAACCATGATAAAGAATAATAATAAACACAGAAAAACCCAAAATACAAAACTCAAAGCGAGTGCGTGGGCTAGAGCCCGTGTCCCGGTGACAAGGAAAATAAACTATACACCAAGGTGAGGACATGTGGCCCAGCCCATGTCCTGGCAGTCCCCCCCCCCCCCAAGGGGCAACTTGCAGATGACCCTCATAATAAACACAAACTAAAAAACCAAAACACCCTCCCAGGATGGATGGTGAGGGTACAAGGCCAGGCGGGCCGACAAAGAAGAGGCCCACCCTGTTTAGGTGTGGTACTAGCTAGAACCTCAATAATTTTACACCTTTCTTTCTTCTAAATCCCTGAAAAATAAGTGACAAATATATGGCACATATCCTGTTCTGTCAGCTGCACTAAACACATATTCTAATTCGGTCATATCTACACATTTGTTCCCAATAATACCAACATGTTACACTTAGGTACAGAAAATAGCAAAAGGTCTAATTGCTGCAACAGATGCTGTTTTCAGGTTGAATAAAATTTTATCAACATTTATACCATAAGAACCAAATATTTAACAAGTTATTTGGGTGGTCGTGATCAACATTTAACTCAGCTAAAAAAAAAAAAAAAAAAAGTTTGCTGTGCTCATCCTCTTCCAAAGTTTCACTGCACTGACCGTATAACACAAAAAGAATAAAAACTCTACATTAAATAAACTCCATCTGGGCAGAGTGTGGATTTTCTCTCAGTCCACCTCACATCAAACTGCTGCTTTCTGCCAGCAGGAAGACTTGGGGAATGTAAATAAAGAAAACAATGTGAGAAGGAAAAAAATACACAAAAATAAATATAATACTCCCTTTTAGGACAAAGAACACCCAAACATCCAGGAGAAAAGAGCAAATTAAGGCTGTGTTCAGAATGTTCACTCATTCCTTCCCTCCCTACTCGCTATATAGTGAATTTAGATATAGTGGACTATATAGTAAACTCAATATAACAATAAAATTAACAGCTTTCGGACACTACTGGGCTTGATTTCATGGTGCAGTTAATTAAATTAAATCACCCTTATTGTCATTCAACTGTACAACCAATCATGTACAGTAGAACGAGATTGTGTTTTACCTATCTACAGTGTAAATCACACACACCCCAAGTGCAGAATCAGAGGGCCGCTGCCATGCAAGGCGCCGCCACAGATTTCCCTCCTCCATTCCATTATTGCTGAGCACCAAGCTGGACGGCAGGAAGTTCCACTTTTATATGGTCTTCGGCATGACCCGGCCGGGATTTGAACCCCTGCCTCCCGGGTGTGGGGCAGATGCTCTACCAACTGAGCCACTAAGGTGTAATGATGTCATCATGGTGAGACAGTAAAACATAACAGACTACCGGTGGTAAAAAATGAATTCCTGCATGTAATTTGTAGTATATATGGATGAAATCCAATCGTTTTTGCTGAATTAATAAATATAAATACCTTAAAGTAGTTTATGTTGTGATGTGAAGCTCTCCTCTCACTGCTCCGTTATCTGCACATTGCATTATGGGATATATTGGCTAATGTAGTGACCATCCGTTGTACACTACTTTTCAAAATGCATTGTGGGATATATAGTGAATGAAATTTTCAGTTAAGATTTCGAACAGCACTACAAAATGGCTGATTCACTATATAGTACACTATATGGGGAGGGAGTGAACATTTCGAACACAACACGAGAAACCTCAGTAGGTGGAGGGATTTGGGAGCACAAAAATACAAAATGAGAAAAATCTTCAAACACATATTGTTTGGTGCTGGAAGCACAATCATAGATTCAGATTTGACAGACAGGCAACATACATGTATTTTATTTCATCACTGGTTGCTTTATGGGCTTGTAATGAGAAATTAACATAGTAGCAGAAGAAATGATATATTGTACAGCAGTATATGAGCTAGTGGCTGTTTTGTTCATTCACAAAAAGAGAAAAAAAAAGATTTTGGCTTTTTGTGGCTTAGCCCTTTCAGATAATAGGCAAGTCTGATAATTTGATAGAGAGTAGTGCTGAAATGCACGTACAGTGGTATGAAAAAGTGTTTGTCCCCTTCCTGATATCTCTTTTTTTGTATGTTTGTCACACTTAAATGTTTCAGATCATCAAACATATTTAAATATTAGACAAAAATAACACAAGTAAACACAAAATGCAATTTTTAAAGGAAGGTGTTTGTTATTAAGAGTAAAAACAAATCCAAACCTATATTCTGTTTCTTTCTTTAATCTTTACATCTAATCTATCCAAAAAAATAAAGATTCATTCATTCACATGGCCCTGTGTGAAAAAGTGATTGCCCCCTAAACTTAATAACTGGTTGGGCCACCTCTAGCAGCAACAACTGCAATCAAGCATTTTCAATAACTGGCAATGAGTCTTTCACAGTGCTGTGGAGGAATTTTGGCCCACTCATCTTTGCAGAATTGTTATGATTCAGCCACAATGGAGGGTTTTTGAGCATGAACCACCTTTTTAAGGTCATGCCACAGCATCTCAATCGGATTCAGGTCAGGACTTTGACTAGGCCACTCCAAAGTCTTCATTTTGTTTTTCTTAACCCATTCAGAGGTGGACTTGCTGGTGTGTTTTAGATCATTGTCCTGCTGCAGAACCAAAGTGTGCTTCAACTTGAGGTCACAAACGGATGGCCAGACATTCTCCTTCAGGATTTTTTGGTAGACAGCAGAATTCATGGTTCCATTTACCACAGCAAGTCTTCCAGGTCCTGAAGCAGCAAACAGCCCCAGACCATCACATTACCACCACCATATTTTACTGTTGGTATGATGTTCCTTTTCTGAAATGCTGTGTTACTTTTACACCAGATGTAATGGGACACACACCTTCCAAAACGTTCAACTTTTGTCTCGTCAGTCCACAGAGTATTTTCCCGAAAATCTTGGGGATCATCAAGATGTTTTCTGGCAAAACTGAGACAAGCCTTTATGTTCTTTTTGCTCAGCAGTGGTTTTCGTCTTGGAACTCTGCCATGTAGGCCATTTTTGCCCAGTCTCTTTCTTATGGTGGAGTCATGAACACTAACCTTAACTGAGGCAAGTGAGGCCTGCAGTTCTTTGGATGTTGTTGTGGGGTCTTTTGTGGCCTCTTGGATGAGTTGTCACTGCACTCTTGGGGTAATTTTGGTTGGCCAGCCACTCCTGGCAAGGTTCACCACTGTTCCATGTTTTCGCCATTTGTGGATAATGGTTCTCACTGTGGTTCGCTGGAGTCCCAAAGCTTTAGAAATGGCTTTATAACCTTTTACAGACTGATAGATCTCAGTTACTTTGTTTCTCATTTGTTCCTGAATTTCTTTGGATCGCACTATGATGTCTAGCTTTTGAGGATCTTTTGGCCTACTTCACTTTGTCAGGCAGGTCCTATTTAAGTGATTTCTTGATTGAGAACAGGTGTGGCAGTAATCAGGCCTGGGTATGGCTAGAGAAATTGAACTCCACTTTCTAAAGATGTGATGAACCACAGTTGATTTATGTTTTAACGGGGGTGGGGTGGGGTGTCACTTTTTAACACAGGGCCATGTAGGTTTGGATTTTTTTCCTTTAATAAACACCTTCATTTTAAAACTGAATTTTGTGTTTACTTGTGTTATCCATCCATCCATCCATCCATCTTCTACTGCTTTTCCGGAGGTCCGGGTCGCAGAGGCAGCAGTTCAAGCAGAGAAGCCCAGACTTCCCTCTCCCCAGCCACCTGCCCCAGCTCTTCAGAGAGGATACCAAGGCATTTCCAGACCAGCTGGGAGACATAGTCTCTCCACCAAGTCCTGGGTCTGCCCTGGGGTCTCCTCCCAGTGGGACGTGCCTGAAACACCTCAAGTGGGAGGCATCCAGGAGGCATCCTAATCAGACCACCTCAACTGTCCTTTCAATGTGGAGGAGCAGTAGTTCTACTCTGAGCCTCTCCCGGATGACTGAGCTCCTCACCCTGTTTCTGAGGGTGAGTCCAGCAATCCTAAGGAGAAAGCTCGTTTCAGTCGCTTGTATCCGCGATCTTGTTCTTTCGGTCATTACCCAAAGCTCGTGACCATAGGTGAGAGTAGGAACGTAGATTAACTGGTAAATTGACAGCTTTGCCTTAGAACTAAGCTCCCTCTTCACCACAACAGACCGGTACAACGTCCGCATCACTGCAGATGCTGCTCCAATCCGTCTGTCAATCTCTCGCTCCATTTTCCCCGCACTCGTGAATAAAACCCCAAGATACTTAAACTCCTCCACTTGGGGCAGGAGCCTGTCCCCAACCCAGAGAGGACAATCCACCTTTTTCCGGCTGACGACCATGGACTCGGACTTGGAGGTGCTGATTCTCATCCTAGCAGCTTCACACTCAGCGGCAAACCGTCCCAGCAAGAGCTGTAGGTCATTGTTGGATGAAGCCAACAGGACAACATCATCTGCAAACAACAGAGATGAGATCCTGTGGTCACCAAGCATGACACCCTCCATTCCCTGGCTGCACCTAGAAATCCTGTCCATAAAAATTATGAACAGGATCGGTGACAAAGGGCAGCCCTGGCGGAGTCCAACTCTCACTGGGAAAGAGTCCGACCGAGTGTTGGCAATACGAACCAAACTCTCACAACGGCCGTACAGAGACCGAATAGCTCGTAACAACAAGCCCGATACCCCATACGCCCGAAGCACCCCCCACAAAAAACCACGAGGGACGCAGTCAAATGCCTTCTCCAAGTCCACAAAACACATGTAAAATGGTTGGGCAAACTCCCAAGAACCCTCCAGAATTCTCAAGAGGATAAAGAGCTGGTCCGATGTGCCATGGCCAGGACGAAAACCACATTGCTCCTCCTGAATCCAAGGTTCGACCAACGGCTGTACTCTCTTCTCCAGTACCTTGGCATAGACCTTCCCAGGGAGGCTGAGGAGTGTGATCCCTCTAAAGTTGGAGCACACCCTCCGGTCCCCTTTTTTGAAGAGAGGAACCACCACCCCGGTTTGCCATGCCAAAGGCACTGCTCCCGACCTCCACACAATGTTGCAGAGGCATGTCAACCATGACAGCCCAACGACATCCAGGGCCTTGAGGTACTCAGGGCGAATCTCGTCCACCCCCGGGGCCCGGCCACCAAGGAGATTTTTAACCACCTTGGCGACCTCAGCCCCTGTGATAGGCGAGTCGTCCCCCTCGTCCACAAACCCTGCTTCCTCTGTGGAAGGCGTATCAGTGGGATTGAGGAGATCCTCAAAGTATTCCTTCCACCGCCCGACGATATCCCCAGTCAAAGTCAACAGCACCCCATCCGCACCATACACAATGTGGACAGGGAGCTGCTTTCCCCTCCTGAGTCGCCGGACAGTTTGCCAGAATCTCTTCGAGGCCACCCAAAAGTCTTGTTCCATGGCCTCATCAAACTCCTCCCATACCCGGGTTTTTGCTTCAGCAACCACCCGAGCTGCACTCTGCTTGGCCTGCCGGTACACCTCAGCTGCATCAGGAGTCCCACAAGCCAACTAAGCTTGATAGGACTCCTTTTTCAGCTTAATGGCCCCCCTCACCACTGGTGTCCACCACTTGGTGCGGGGGTTGCCACCACGAAATGCACTGACCACCTTGCAGCCGCAGCTCTGGGCTGCTGCTTCAACAACAGAAGTGGAGAACATGGCCCATTCAGACTCCATGTCTCCAGACTCCCTCGGAATGTGGTTGAAGTTCTTCCGGAGGTGGGAGTTGAAGACTTCCCGAACAGGGGCCTCAGCCAGACATTCCCAGCACACCCTCACTATACATTTGGGTCTACCAGGTCTGAATGGCTTCCTCCCCTGCCATCGGATCCAACTCACCACCAGGTGGTGATCAGTTGACAGCTCTGCACCTCTCTTTACCTGAGTGTCCAAGACATATGGTCGCAGGTCTGATGACACGATAACAAAATTGATCATCGACCTGCAACCTAGGGTGTCCTGGTGCCAGGTGCACATATGGACACCCTTATGCTTGAACATGGTGTTTGTTATGGACAAACTGTGGTTAGCACAGAAGTCCAATAACTGAACACCACTCGGGTTCAGATCCAGCAGGCCGTTCCTCCCAGTCACCCCCCTCCAGGTTTCACTGTCGTTGCCCACGTGCGCATTGAAGTCCCCCAGTAGGACAATGGAGTCTCCAAGAGGAGCACCCTCCAGCACCCCAGTCAGAGACTCCAAAAAGGGTGGGTACTCTGAAACATCATTTGGTGCATAGGCACAAATGATGGTCAGGACCCGTTTCCCAACCCGAAGGCGCAGGGAAACAACCCTTTCATCCACCGGGAAAACTCCAATATAGAGGCAGCAAGGTGGGGGGATACAAGAATACCCACCCCTGCTCGTCGCCTCTCGCCCGGGACAACTCCAGAAAAGGCCAAGCTCCAGCCCCTCTCCAGGAGACTGGTTCTGGAACCGGAGCTGTGTGTTGAGTTGAGGCCGACTATATCTAGCCGGTATCTCTCAACCTTGTACACCAGCTCATGCTCCTTCCCCACCAGAGAGGTGACATTCCACATACCAAAAGCCAGTTTAGAAAGCTTGGGATCAGTCCACCAAGGTCTCCGCCTTTGACCGCCACCTAATCCACATAGCACTGGACCCCCATGATCCCTCCTGCAGGTGGTGAGCCCACTGGAGGGCGGACCCATGTAACTCCTTCAGGCTGAGCCCAGCCGGGTCCCATGGGTGGAAACCCAGCCACCAGACGCTAGCCATTGAGCCCCTCCCCCAGGCCTGGCTCCAGGGTGGGGCCCCGCTAACCCCATACCGGGCATGGTACACTGAATCCTTGATATAGAATTTATCATGAGAGTCTGTTGGATCGTTCTTAGTCTGGCCCTTCACCCAGGACCAGTTTGTCTTGGGTGACCCTATCAGAGGCAAATTGCCCCGGACAACATAGCTCGTGGGATCACTGGGGCACACAAACCCTCCCACCACGATAAGGTGACGATCCATGAGGGGTACTTGTGTTATCTTTGTCTAATATTTAAATTTGTTTGATGATCTGAAACATTTAAGTGTGACAAACAGAGAAAAAAAAATGAGAAATAAGGAAGGGGGCAAACACTGTTTCACACCACTATTTGTGGTTGTACACTCTCAGTAAGCCTGCACATAGAAACAGTGAATAATATACAGTCATACAACTTTGAACTAAAGATGGCGGTGTCATGATCCGAGCTGGTGTTTTCCTTCAGGCTCGGTTCTGGCCATTTTCTGTGGCTCAGGTATTGGGTTATTTATGTATTGTCATCTTTTGAGTTCTTGTTGTTTTTATGTCTTTGTCCTTTTCTTTTCCGTGCCTGTTGTCACCGTTCTGGCTGGCGGTTGTTTGGAAGCTTCTTTGACCTACATTCATGTGGATGTTGTCAAACATTCGCTGGTCTGACCACGCCCCCTCTCTTGACAGCCAACTGATTCTACTCTGGTGATTGTCTTCCGTGCTTCTCTCCCAGGTGCTCCCAATCTCACCATCACCAGCAATGCGTGTACTTAAGCAGCCTTTTGCCAGTCACGCATTGCTGGGTCATTGTATTGTCTGCTGCATTATCAGTGATTAGTCTGATATCAGGACTGCATCAATGTGTATCCACTCCGCGTTTATCGTGGTTCTCTCACGTCCGCACAGCGATACCGGCTGTGGGACGCCAGCGTGGGTACACGTTTCGCCTCCTGCATTTGTGGGGCGATGCCAGCCCCGAACGCCAACTGTAAGTGTGTTTTTGTAAATCTTCACCCTTTTGGTCTGTTTGTCGTTATTTTAATAAATGTGCTGTGGTGTACCTGCATGTAAATCCTCATCATTTCTCCCCTCTCCATGCGCTGCGTAAAAGCGCTTGGGGAGTCATGACAGAATGACCTAGCCTGAAAAGAGGTTTTAGCGGGTGCACCCACACGTCCCCTTTTCCTTTTTGTGTCATTTTTTGGGACACACCAGTCTCTGGAGCACACTATGCCCCAGGCTTGCCAGTCTTGCCGAAGCAGAGGAGGAACGGCAGCGAAGATACCCACGGTGGCGGAGGGATTGGCTGCCAGATTTATCCAGAGCTTCATGGATGAAGCCCTCGCTGCCCGGGGACTGAAGAAAACGTTGAAATGTTTGAACGGAGAAGTGGGAATCCTGGAGGCGCATCCCGGGTTATGGAACTACCCACAGTACTCCGACCTGCTGGCCACAGTCTGCACGCTCCAGCGCTCATTCCCCAATTTGGCATTTTCCATGGCGTCGAGATGGAGGCACTGTTTCCAGCAGACTTCCATCCTCCGCGACACTTTGCCCAACTCTCCTCCCACTCCAGCACGCTCTTCGCCGGCTAACAAGGGACAGCATTGCTGAAGGAGTCTTCTCCTCCTTCAGCTGCCACTGTCCCTCCAGCTGCTGCGAGGTCTGACAGAGCTGCCCCGACGCCCACCTCCATCTCCAGGGAGATGGCTCCTCCACCTTCGACGGAGAGGGCCGGCAATCAGCCTGCTGCAGCCGTGAACAACGCACTCCGGGAGAACAGGCAATTGTTTTTTTGTTCTATTCAGTTAAATCATGAAGGCCCTTGACTGTCTCCCGAGGGAGAGGCCCAGCCTCAGCAGTCTGCTGGGTCCTCTTCTCCGGCTGCAGTTGTTAGCTTACCCTCTATTTCCTCTGTGTTTCCTCCCTTTATCCCTGAGTGCCCGTCGGTCCTGGAACCGAGCCGCCAGTGACATGATTTACGACCCAAGAGACAGACGCTGACACGAGTGATTACAGACAATAATCTTTTATTTGTTAAAGTGAGGGTGTAGTGCGTGAGTGGATGTATGTGTGCTTGTCTGGTCACTGGAGCTGAGCCTGACTTGTGGTGACCCGGCAACCCTGGAAACACACAAGCACAAAGGTTACTGCTGTTCACTGACAATAACGGTGTAAACGTGCTGCAGGTGCTTACTGGCAGGTTCCGCAGTGTAAGTCCGGCTGGCTCCCGGTGTCCGAGTGATGTGGTGCTCGAGGTGCCCGGCATTGTGGGGGTGAGGAGGAACTCCGAAGAGGAGGAGGCTGTGCCTCGTCAGCTGAGGAGGAAAGTCCGCCGCCTGGGAGGTCCACCTGTGCACAGGGGATAGAACTTGCATATGATGAGTGCTGGGTTTGCTTACGTGACTTGACTTGGCTTGGCGTTGGTTTCTTGACTTGAGGTCGAGATCTTGGCGCATTGCTTGGCAAGGAAGACAGACGACTCTGTGCTGAGGAGTCCGTGCGTCAGGCTTTTAAAGCCCTCTGATTACCACCTGCTGGAGTGAGCGCAGCTGATGATGATGATGCTGATGACGGCCTAGCGGCCATCATGACAGTACTCCCCCCTCTAGAGGTGCCTCCAGGCACCTGCCCAATCCTACCTGGATGCGCCCGATGGAAATCGCGGATCAACTGCTTGTCGAGGATCAACGCAGGGCGTATCCAGGAGCGATGCTCAGGGCCAAACCCCTCCCAGTCCACCAAATACTGGAGGCCCCGACCCCTCCTGCGGACATCCAGGATTGCTGTCACCCCCCAGGCCGGATGGCCATCGATCATCCTCGGGGGGACAGGAGCCGCGGGAGGCGGGCACAGCGGATCGGCGATGTAGGGCTTGACCTGGGAGACGTGGAAAGTGGGGCAGATGTGCATGTGAGGGGGGAGAACAAGACGCACAGACACAGGGTTGACAATGCGGGCAATGACAAAAGGACCGATGAAGCGCTTGGTCAGTTTACGCTTCTCGGCAGGCACACTGATGTTTCTCGTGGACAACAATACCTTCTGACCCACCTTGTAATCCAGGGCGGGCCTCCTGTGACGGTTGGCCACCTCAATGTTGCGTTCCGTGGTTCTCAGAAGGGCTCTGCGGGTGATGGACCAAATCCGCCGACAACGCCTGATGTGAGCCTGTACAGATGGAACCGCCACCTCTCCCTCCTCCCTCAGGAAACACAGGTGGATCGCACCCCAATGAGGCCTTAAAGGGGGACATCCCCGTGGCCAAGGACACCGTGGTGTTATGAGCGTACTCGATCCACGGGAGATACGTGCTCCAAGAAGAAGAGCAGGAGGAGATGACGCATCGCAGTGCAGCCTCCAGCTCCTGATTGGCCCGCTCGCACTGGCCATTGGTCTGTGGGTGGTATCCAGAGGAGAGACTGGCCGTGGCCCCCAGTACCGTGCAGAACGCCTTCCAAACTTGAGACACGAACTGTGGCCCTCGATCCGAAACGATGTCAGCGGGGATCCTGTGAGGACGAACCACGTGAAGGACGAGAAGGTCCGCCGTCTCCCGCGCTGATGGCAACCCCCGGAGAGGCACAAAGTTTTAGAAAAGCAGTCCACAATTGTCAAAACAGTCGTGAAGTGGCCGGAGGGGGGCAACCCGGTCACGAAGTCCATGGCCACATGGGACTAGGGGCGGGAAGGGACGGGCAAAGGATGCAGAAGACCCGCCAGGGCCGATGATGACGTCTTCCCAGTGGCGCACTGAGCGCAGGCCTGGACATAGTTGTTAACATCCTTCCAAAGCCCTGGCCACCAAAAGGTCCTCTGGACGAGGTCAATGGTCCAACTCACACCCGGATGGCACGCCAGTTTGGACGCGTGACCCCACTCTATTACCTGGCCCCTAACAGAATGAGGAACAAAAAGACGACCCGGGGGCCCCCCACCCGGATCGGGCTCCGCCTCCTGTGCTCTTCTGACCTTGTCGCAGATTCCCCAGGACAACGCACCCAACACACAGGCAGACGGCAGGATAGTCTCCTCCTGCTCGTCAGAGGATGGCACGTCAAACTGCCTGGAAAGGGCGTCAGGCTTACCATTCTTGCTTCCCGGCTGGTAGGTGATCGTAAAATTAAAGCGACCGAAGAAGAGTGACCAGCGGGCCTGGCGTGCATTCAGCTGCTTGGTCGTCCTGAGGTATTGAAGGTTGCGATGGTCAGTCCACACGACAAACGGCTGGGCAGCCCCCTCCAGCCAGTGCCTCCATTCCTCCAGAGCGAGTTTGACAGCCAGCAGCTCCCTGTCACCAATGCTGTAGTTCCTCTCAGCAGGTGTTAAGCGATGAGAGAAGAAAGTGCAGGGTCGGATCTTTCCATCCATCAGGGAGCGCTGAGAGAGAATGGCCCCAACCCCCGAATCCGAGGCGTCCACCTCCACCAGGCATTGTAGCTCCGGGTCCACCTGGGTCAACACACGAGCCGAGGCGAACTCCTCCTTCAGTCTCTCAAATGCCGCAGCAGCCTCCTCACTCCAGCGAAAGGGGACCTTCGGGGATGTGAGAGCCGGTGTTTTCCTTCAGGCTCGGTTCTGGCTGTTTTCTGTGGCTGAAGTATCGGGTTATTTATATATTGTCATCTTTTGAGTTCTTGTTTATTTTATGTTTTTGTCCTTTTCTTTTCCATGCCTGTAGTCACCATTCTGGCCGGCGGCTGTTTGGAAGCTTCTTTGACCTACATTCATGTGGGCGTTGTCTAACATTCGCTGGTCCGACCACGCCCCCTCTCTTGACAGCCAGCTGATTCTACTCTGGTGATTGTCTTCCCCGCTCCTCGCCCAGGTGCTCCCAATCTCACCATCACCAGCAATGCGTGTACTTAAGCAGCCTTTTGCCAGTCATGCATTGCTGGGTCATTGTATTGTCTGCTGCATTATCAGTGATTAGTCTGATATCAGGACTGCATTGATGTTTATCCACTCCGCGTTTATCGTGGTTCTGTCATGTCCACACAGCGATACTGGCTGTGGGACGCCAGCATGGGTACACGTTTCGCCTCCTGCGTTTGTGGGGCAATGCCGGCCCCCAACTCCAACTGTAAGTGTGTTTTTGTAAATCTTCACCCTTTTGGTCTGTTTGTCATTATTTTAATAAATGTGCTGTGGTGTACCTGCACGTAAATCCTCATCATTTCTCCCCTCTCTGTGTGCTGCGTAAAAGCGCACGGGGAGTCATGACAGGCGGGATTAAAAGCACCCCCCCCCCCCCCATGAGCAGAAAAAAAAAAAAAAAACACAGCCGACATGTCCAAAATTCCACCTCTGACATGCTCTGCCCTCTGGGCAGATAAGGGTTTGTAGGCAGGACCCATGGTGCAGGCAGGAGTAGGTCCAATGATAATTTATTGAACAAAACTCGAACATAAATGAACAGCAGCATGGGGGCTGGACAGATAGCTCAGAAAATAAACTCACAGGTAACTTGGGACATGGGCTAATCACTGGAGAAATAACGGGGAATCAAATAACGAAGATGCCAGACAGAGCACATGCAAAACTGACATAAATGGGGGAATAGATAATTATAGTGAGACAGCTTGGGTGGAAAATCAAGGGCAGCAGCTGAGGAAAACAGGGCGGGCAGGGCTACACTGACACTCCTAGACAGGGGATGCACAGGATACATGACAATGAACATGCAGGACAAGATACATTGAAATACAGAGAAGGCAGTGGCTAGGGATACGGAAAACATGGGGAGTTGGAACAATAGGTAAACAGATATACACACAGACCCAGGGCCGAACAGAGGGAGACATGGAGGACATCCATCCATCCAGCCAGCCATTCATCCATTCCTCCATCTTCTACTGCTTTTCCGGAGATCCGGATCGCGGGGGCAGCAGTTCAAGCAGAGAAGCCCAGACGTCTGTGGCAGGAGTCCATTGGTAAAAAAACGCAGACACTCCGATTGAGCTGTAACTCTCCCGGTCCATCTGTCTTCAGGTGAGTGTCAGTCTCATTTTCAAACTAGCTTACTCTCCACTGTTGGTACTTTTACTCCGGTGACGGCAGAATCTCAGGGCCATTACTCGCTAGCGCTATCCCTCGGACGTAAACGCACAAATTTGTGAGATTTGCGTGTATTTGCCTCTTTCCATTGCTTTTGTATGTGTTTGTGCCGCCTGTTCGCATTTAGTCTATAGGCACCTTAACCATTTGACTGCCTATGGCGCTCCGTCAGCCCCTAGTGGTCGAGGTTTTTTTTTCAAGAAAATATTCAGTTCAGATGTCAGAGATTTCCAAAACTTTAACTTGAAAGTTGTAAAAGATCATGGCTTACTGTCAATTAGAAAGATGTAGAATATGATCCAAAGTTTGAGATAGGAGTAAATTTACGCATCTAATTTGCATAATGCCACAACAGCCATATCGAATTACATAAATTTAAGTCAAAAGTGGACTTTGGACATATTGACACAAAGGATGGTTTTGGTTTTTGTCACCGTTTTTTGTTTTGGGGTTTTTGTTATCTTATCTTTAAAGTATATGAACCAGAAAAGCACTACAATGTAAACAAACGAAGAAATTCGTCAGACTCACCGCTGGCCAGGCAGCTCGCTTTGTTCTTTTTCGTCCATCCTGGTCATTATTTTGGCTTCTGTTGGTCATTTTCACTTTCTGTCCCACATCCAGAAACTGTTATGATTATTCCACCTAAATTTCGCTTTTATTCCACCGCAATTTATCTCGTATGACGACCGGGAACCGGCGCAATTGTTCTGTCCAGTCACATGGTGCTGGGGGTCAATGGCAGGTGCAAATCAATCAGCTTCGCTCATCCTCTGTTGTAACAAAATGTAGATATTTACCTTCATAAGCTAAATAATCTCTTTTTAGAATCATAGTTGGTAAATTTGGGAGCAAATGCCTCCTCCGTCTTGCGATCGATCGACATTTGTTTATAAACTCTTCTTCTCTGGTGTTCAGAAGTGGGGGGGGGGGGGGGGTTATATGAGGGCCTTTAGTCCTCCAAGGCAAGAGCAGTAAGTTATATGTGTCTGCCACCTTGTGAGGTGCAATACTTAGTACAACTGGGGATTTATTATGGTTTAAGGCTACATCACATGACAGTCGTAGAACTGTGACATAGGCACTCCACAGCGCTACCTGTGCATGAACCAAGGCAGTCAGTAGGTTAAGAGTGCAGTGTAGTTATGAATCTTTTTAGCATCAAAATATAACAAAATTGTGTAACTGGAGTGCAGTGCCAAATAGCATGCAGCAAGATGGCTGCACCTTTACACACTGCGGCTAGATGCTCCAGACTACTGCGCTTGTTTCTGTGTCTTTCCTGCCTTTCTTGTCCTCCTTCTGTGACGGACTAAATACCTACAGTTGCCAGGAACTTCTAGGCGTTGGCCGCCAACTTAACTCTGACATCTCCAGTGCTAATCAATACCACATCCCTGAGGAGATTGCCAGACCACTGGGCACTCCGTGGATTGTTATTGGGCCCAGCAAGAGGCGCAGACAGCACCAAGAGAGAAAGAAGAAACAAGGCTGCAGGGCTGGCCTCCGTGCCCAGCTGCGCAAACAATGCACCAAACCACTGTTACTTTCAATTTTCCTCGGCAATGCCAGATCCCTCGCCAACAAAATGGATGAGCTATGATCGGAGATTGCCTACAATTGCAACTTCCGATTGTGACCGAGTCTTGGCTTCACCCGCTCATCCCAGATGCCACTGTGGAATTACCTGACCAAACAACACTCCGTTTCGACGGCAACACAGTTGTGTGTTTAATCATGTGTTTTGTAACTGTTTTATCTAATTCTTCTGTCTTACTTTGTTGCGCAGTAGCCTGGTGGAGCACCCACAATTTCATTGTACTGTGCAACTGTTCAATGACAATAAAGCCTATTCTGTTCTATTCTATTCTAAGTAGTTTGCACTTTTTTCTTTTAATGTGTGTAATTTATCTCCTATATATGAAAGGTTTTGGTGTGCTTTAACAGAATACTTTGGTTTTGATCCCCAGACCACAAACATACATTTTAGGCTAACTGGTGATTCTAAGTTGACCAAAGGTGTCTATTCTGCCCTCCTGGAAACGGGAGTGTTTAATTTGGCAGATAGCTAACAGTTCTCCAAATGATAGGGAGGGAGGTAGGTGCAAGCAGTTTATTTTACCTTTAAAATGAAGAATTTAAACTTGTAAAACTGCAATAAAAAGAAAAATAGATTTAAATCATAAAATGTCCGTTTTGCATGTTAAATAGACAATTCAGCACAAAACAAACATAAAATAGCACACACCATGGCTAACATAAGCTGCTACAGTCATTAACAGAAAACAGCACTGTCACGGTCCGTGTGCTGATTCTGTCTGCACTCGGGTTGTGTGGTAGTTTCCAGTTCTCTTCTCTAGCGCACCTCTAGGCCTCCAGGCTTTTACTTTGACAATGTCTCGGCGGTGTTTCCGGCTGTCAGAAGCCAAGCTCCGTGGGACGGCTGGATCCCAGTCAGCCGATGATTCCATCAGCTGATCAATCTATCAAACCCTATTTAAGGGAGCAGCTCCGTTTGCTCAGAGCTGTGACCTCGTCGATGATTCCTTCATCTACCATCCGTTTCTGTAAGTGTATTTCCTAAGTATCTGTATTCCTGTATCTGAGTTGAACCTTAGTTGTGTTTTCGCCCCCCGTGGCTTGTTATTTTGTCTTTTGTCCTTTGTTAATAAATTATGCAAACTCATCGGCTGGCATTCGGCGTCTCATTGATGGCTCGTGAGGGCCATTGTTGACAGTAGGTCGCAGCCAGAACGAGACACTGGTCACTGTGAGTTTTGCCTAAATTTGGACTTGTTTCCCTGTCTGGGTACCTGTGTGCTAGGAGGTTATGTCATCACTCAGGGGACAGGCTTGGAGCCTGGGCTACGAGTTGGTGGAGGCCCTCGACTATATTGATGGAACCCTCTTCACCGTTGGCCTCTATGACACTCCCAGCGATGTACGCTGGCACCTGAACCTCGCTGAGGCCATCATTAACCGCCTTCCTCACTACTCCAACCACCCTGAAGTCATGGTGAGGAAGACAGACATCTCTGCGCACCAGAAGAGACTCCGTGGGCTGAAGGGAAACTCCGGCAGGAAGCCGAAGAGAAGGCACCCTCGCTCCTTGCTTCGGGATCCCGTTCCTTTTCCCGTTCCAGTCCAGGAGTTTCGCACCACCCAGGGGTGATCCCCTAAGGAGTGAGACATCAGTCAGGATTCCCCCGGAGAAGTTACAGCTGACAGCTGTTTCCATCCGGGACTGAGTGGCTGCAGCTCGCTCCGCCGTCCACCCCACGCAGATCATTAAGCATGTGACGGTAGCAGTAGTCAGGCTGGTGGAGAGTAATCCTGAGCTATGTGATTATCCAGAGTACGTCGACCTGCTTGCCTGTTTCTGTGCAGGAGCGGTGTTTCCCTAACCTCTCCTTCGCCTCGCCCTCTGCCGGTAAACGTCATCACACAGCCACCGGTAAGCCTCAGCGAGAACCCCATCCGGATTCAGTTCCGGGTCTTCAGGGGAACTCTGCCTCCAAGTCAGCTGCTTCTTCTGCATCTCGTCAGGAGGGAATTCCCGCAGCCTCTTCTTCCGGGTCATCAGTCCCTGCTGTCCCGTCAGCTCCTCGTGCCCGGATTGCCTCGGCTGTCACCCCCTCCTCCTCGATGTCTTCCCCGGCTGCTGTGAGTGCCACGAGTCCTGCTTTGGCGAGGCCCGCCATCGGTCCATCGCGAGCAGCTCCTCCTCGTCCTCCCGGGGGGCCCTCCGTCGCTATCCAGCGGGGAAAGGGAGGAACCAAGTCCACTGCAGCGGGTTCTATCGGGCCTCCACGGATCAGGCAAGTGACTCTTCATTCTGTTCCTTCTTTGGGTGAATTGCCTTGCTTGATTCCTGGGGGTGGAGTTTGGGGTTCACAGTCCCCTGAGCTTCCTCCACCTGCTGCAGTAACTAATTATGGACCTGCTACCTTTGTGTCTCCTTCCCCTGAGCATTCCGCGGTGTCAGGCCTACGCCGCCGGACGAGGAGGGAGCCTGTGGGCCTGGAGAGCCTGGTTCCAGCCCCGCAGCCACATCACGGGCAGAGGAGGAGGTCGGACTGTAACTTGGAGCTTGCGCCGACGATGAAGCGTCCCCAGGTCTCCATGGAGGAGAGGTTTGATCCAGCAGGTCGGGGATCCCCTGCCACCACGCCGTGTGGGTCGTCGGCGTGGACATCAGCGTTGGAGGGTCCTCAGACTGTGGAGAACATCATGCCGGCTGCGGAGCCCGCCGTAGCTGAGTGGGAGCCAGAGGACATCCTTCTTCGTCCTGAGCCCGGATCGCCGAAGTCCTGGACAGCGACAGAACTCGAGATCAGGCAAGTGCTCTACTTTGTCTTCCTTCTTTCTTCTCTGGAGCATTTTTGCCTGTCTCTCAGGGAGACGAGCCGGGTGCAGCCGTCCACTGCATCCGAACTGGTCTCGCCGGGTTCTGTCGCTACCGGTGATCCTGATTCCGGTTCTGTTCCCTCTCCTGAGCCTTCTCCCAGGGTCGCCGGTGATGAGTCGGTCCTGGTCTCAGCTCTGACGGTTCCGGGTTCGGGGTTGGAGGTCGTCCATGGTGCTGTTTCGACCCAGTCGGGGTCCATCGTGGGTGCAGCTGCAATCCGATCGGGGTCCATTGTGGGTGCAGCGCGGGCTCACCTGGGGTCCAACAGGAGGACAGCGCCTGTTCTGGTGACATTCGGAGGTGGAGCTGCAGATTCTCCGCTGAGCGACGCGAGACTGGTCCCTCATCCTTTTCCCGTTCCCTCTTTCCCTCCATCGGGAGCCGCAGGGGTTTCCCGTAATCGGCTCGACTCTCCCTTGTCGCTCCTCACCATTAGGAGGCCTTCTCCGAACTCTCCCCTGAGGTCCTGTTGGCCTGACAATGCAGGTCGGCTGCCTGGGAAGCTTTTTCGCCGGTTTGGCGTTCTGGGATGGCCACCCGACGTACTATACTTCCTACTGGGCGACCTGGTTCGGCTGCCGAAGGTTCCGTCTCTCTGGGCCTGGGACTGGGGTGGACCACCCGAAAGAGTCCTTTTTTCCCCTATTGGCGATCTGGACGCTAGACACAGGCAGACCACCTGAACTTGTGGGTTTTTTTGCTTCGTTATGCTCTGCCTGTCGTCATCCCTGTTTTCCCCTCCTCTGTGTGATTGGGGATGCTTTGTGTTTGGGGTTTTGGACTTTTTGGAACTGTTATCGCTGCTCTTCGATGTATGTTATTTTTTTTTCCACTCCTCTGTAGTCTGAGGGTTGTTTTCTGTGCCCGTTATTTGGCCTATATCTCCGCTCTGTGCATGGTTTTTTTGTACTCTGTATTTGGTGATGTGCCCGTCTGTCTGTCCTTGTTGAACTGTTGTATGTTACCGTCAGGTAGCGTGTGTTTTTTTTTTTCTCTCCTCCTCTCTTGTGTGGTATTTGTACACTGAATTGTATGTATCGCTGCTCTGTGCCGTGTGATTTTTTTCTTTCCCCCTGTTATTATGGGACATGCTGCAATTTTGTGCCTTCATTGAGTTTCTGTCTTCTGAGGGTCTGCTTGTCATTTTGATTTTTTTTTTCTTTTCTGTGATTAGGTTGGATTCTGGCCTTCCTTGGCCTTTTTTCCCCCTCCTCCCTCCCTGGGGCGGTCCTGTGGACCTTCCAGGTGTGGGGGGCGCGATGTTCCTCCGCGTCTGGAATCCGCGTCGTGAACGGGGGCAACTGTCACGGTCCGTGTGCTGACTCTGTCTGCACTCGGGTTGTGCGGTAGTTTCCCGTTCTCTTCTCTAGCGCACCTCTAGGCCTCCGGGCTTTTATTTTGACAGCGTCTCGGTGGTGTTGCCGGCTGTCAGAAGCCAAGCTCCGCGGGACGGCTGGATCCCAATCAGCCGATGATTCCATCAGCTGATCAATCTATCAAACCCTATTTAAGGGAGCAGCTCCGTTTGTTCAGGGCTGCGACCTTGTCGATGATTCCTTCATCTACCATCCGTTCCTGTAAGTGTATTTCCTAAGTATCTGTATTCCTGTATCTGAGTTGAACCTTAGTTGTGTTTTCGCCCCCTGTGGCTCGTTATTTTGTCTTTTGTCCTTTGTTAATAAATTATGCAAACTCATCAGCTGGCATTCGGCGTCTCATTGATGGCTCGTGAGGGCCATCGTAGACAAGCTTGTGATATTAACTCAATGCTAACGTGAATGGAAATTGCCATAGAGATGCTAATGAACGATAGCATCGGCCTGCGATTATTTAAACTTCTTAAACTGTGCCTTTTAACCAAATAACATGCATACTCATATACAGTGGGGCAAAAAAGTATTTAGTCAGCCACCAATTGTGCAAGTTCTCCCACTTAAAAGATGAGAGAGATCTCCAATTTTCATCATAGGTATACCTCAACTATGAGAGACAAAATGAGAAAAAAAAAATCCAGAAAATCACATTGAAGGATTTTTAATGAATTAATTGGTAAATTCTGTGGTAAAATAAATATTTGGTCAATAACAAAAGTTCATCTCAATACTTTGTTATATACCCTTTGTTGGCAATGACAGAGGTCAAATGTTTTCTGTAAGTCTTCACAAGGTTTTCACACACTGTTGCTGGTATTTTGGCCCATTCCTCCATGCAGATCTCCTCTAGAGCAGTGATGTTTTGGGGCTGTCGCTGGGCAACACGGACTTTCAACTCCCTCCAAAGATTTTCTATGGGGTTGAGATCCGGAGACTGGCTAGGCCACTCCAGGACTTTGAAATGCTTCTTACGAAGCCACTCCTTCGTTGCCCGGGCGGTGTATTTGGGATCATTGTCATGCTGAAAGACCCAGCCACATTTCATCTTCAATGTCCTTGCTAATGGAAGGAGGTTTTCACTCAAAATCTCACAATACATGGCCCCATTCATTCTTTCCTTTACACGGATCAGTCGTCCTGATCCCTTTGCAGAAAAACAGCCCCAAAGCATGATGTTTCCACCCATGATGTTTCCACCATGCTTCACAGTAGGTATGGTGTTCTTTCTCCTCCAAACATGACAAGTTGAGTTTTTACCAAAAAGTTCTATTTTGGTTTCATCTGACCATATGACATTCTCCCAGTCCTCTTCTGGATCATCCAAATGCTCTCTAGCAAACTTCAGACAGGCCTGGACATGTACTGGCTTAAGCAGGGGGACACGTCTGGCACTGCAGGATTTGAGTCCCTGGCGGCGTAGTGTGTTACTGATGGTAGCCTTTGTTACTTTGGTCCCAGCTCTCTGCAGGTCATTCACTAGGTCCCCCCGTGTGGTTCTGGGATTTTTGCTCACTGTTCTCGTGATCATTTTGACCCCATGGGGTGAGATCTTGCGTGGAGCCCCAGATCGAGGGAGATTATCAGTGGTCTTGTATGTCTTCCATTTTCTAATAATTGCTCCCACAGTTGATTTCTTCACACCAAGCTGCTTACCTATTGCAGATTCAGTCTTCCCAGCCTGGTGCAGGTCTACAATTTTGTTTCTGGTGTCCTTTGACAGCTCTTTGGTCTTGGCCATAGTGGAGTTTGGAGTCTGACTGTTTGAGGTTGTGGACAGGTGTCTTTTATACTGATAATAAGTTCAAACAGGTGCCATTAATACAGGTAACAAGTGGAGGACAGAGGAGCCTCTTAAAGAAGAAGTTACAAGTCTGTGAGAGCCAGAAATCTTGCTTGTTTGTAGGTGACCAAATACTTACTTTACCGAGGAATTTACCAATTAATTCATTAAAAATCCTTCAATGTGATTTTCTGGATTTTTTTTTCTCATTTTGTCTCTCATAGTTAAGGTATACCTATGATGAAAATTGGAGACCTCTCTCATCTTTTAAGTGGGAGAACTTGCACAATTGGTAGCTGACTAAATACTTTTTTGCCCCACTGTAACTCAACATGTACTCATGTACTTACAGGTATATATTTCCCTAGCTCTGTGTGAAATGATGACAGAACTGCTCCAACATGTCCGATACTCTGAGATGCATCAGCTTCTCACACACATGCCAACTACAGTGGCCCACAATGTCAAAACTCAAACACACAAACTCCAAACAAAAAAGTGCATGCTGATAGAGGGAAGTACACTCCCCGCCTGGTATAATGCTTTATACCACTACACATTGTCTTTACGAAAGAGTAAGATAACCTCCGACATAGGCCACAAGTACACTTTAGGAATGCCCTGCTTAACCACCTTGACTTCAACCTTGAGTACTCTATTATCCTGACTTGGTACAGTCTTAATCACAAGTCCAGTGGGCACTCCGTTCTTTGTTCTTGTGAATCCTTCAATAGTACAGCATCTCCCACCTGCAGGTTACACCTCTCAGAATGCCACCTTTTCCTGGGCTGAAGTGTTGTTAAGTACTCCTGTTTCCACCTCTTCCAGAATGCGTCGGCAAGGCCTTGAACTCTTTTCCAGTGCTTATTGGGGAGATCATTAGCATCCAAGTACTCCACAGGTGCAGAAAGTGTATGTTTTTTGCATCAACAGTATTGATGGAGTGAAAACTTTAGGAGCTTCAGGGTCAGAAGATACTGGAACTGATGGTCTTGAGTTCATAATGGTGGTGACCTCTGCCATCAGAGTAGTAAGCATCTCATGTGTCAAGTGAGATGTGTTTGTCTTGAGAAGAGGTGTATCCAGAACATGTCGTGCGATGCCAGTCATCCTCTCCCACACTCCACCCATGTGGGAGGAGTGAGGAAGATTGAAGATCCAGGTGGGTTTACTATCCTGAAGATATGTCGTCAACTCAGGGTCCGCCGTGTTGAGGTTGAGCTCTTTACAGGCTCCAATGAAATTTGTACCCCGATCTGACCTGAGTGTTTTGATGAGTCCTCTAATAGCTGCAAACCGTTGGAGATCATTGATGAAACTTGCAGTGGACATATTCTCAGTAACCTCAATGTGCACTGCTCTGGTGCTCAGATAGGTAAATATGACGGCCCAGCCTTTACTCTTTGCATGACCACCTCTTGTCCTCCAGGAGGTCACAGTCCATGGGCCGAAGAGATCCACTCTGACGTGTGTGAATGGTGGGTCTAAAAACAGTCTGTCTGCTGGTAGGTCTGACATTTTCTGTTCATCTAGTTTTCTTCTCAGTTTTTGCAAGTGACACACTTATGTAAGACACTAGACACAAGTTTCTTTCTCCAAGTAGCCATAGCCCAGCTAATCTCACAGCACCTTCTGTGAAACGGCATCCTTGATGTGCAACTTGTTCATGGTAATGCCTCACTAACAATGTAGCAGCATGTGTCTTGGGAATAATGAGAGGGTGTTTGTCATCGAAGGACATGTCTGCTGAGGATGTGCGACCACCAACTCTCAACTCATCCTTATCCAGAAAAGGAGCCAACTTCACAAGTGGGCTTTGTCTTGAAATCTGATCTCTTTTGGAGAGACTGAATCTTCTTCATGAAGACATCTTGTTGCACAGCCTTGATTATTACAATTGTTGCTTGTGTGCGTTCATCTTTTCAGTTGATGTCATTGCTAGGAGTTTCTTTACCACTTCTGGCTTTCTTTATCAGTCTGGAGACAGCTCGTATCAGTGACTTCCATGTAGAGAATCTCTCAAACCTGTGTGATCCAAGCAGGCCTTGTGTCACCTTTGTACTAAAGGTTGTCACCTTAGGACAGATTTCTTGATCCTTGTTTGGATGTACTAGTTCAAAAGCATCAGACTGAGTAGTATGCTGTTGCTGAGGTTTTAAAAGGAAAGATGTCCCAGAAAACCAGTTGGTCTCTTTGAGAGCTGCAGCCATTACTGGCCGCGTTCCATGGTCTGCAGGATTGCCCTCAGTGTTGATGTAATGCCACTGTTGTGGCGTTATATCAACACTGAGGGCAATCAGCAAGATATTCTGATTCATAAAATTGACGTGAGGTGTTATGAATGTAGCCTAACACAATCTTGCTGTCTGTGTAGAATGTCACTGCATCAATGTCAATGTCCATTTCACTTTTGATGAAGTCTGCCATCTCAACTGCTAGGACAGCAGCACAGAGTTCAAGACGAGGCACTGTGTGAACAAGACGTGGCACTAGCTTGGACTTTCCCATAATTAATCCTACATGGCACTCTCCACCAGTAGAGACAGTTTTCAAGTAAGCTACAGCAGCTATAGCCATATTTGATGCATCTGAAAATATGCAAAGCTCTCTGTAATGTATCTGTGGAGCTAGAGAAACAGGAATGTAGGGTCTTGGGATCTCAAGTTGTTCCAGTTTTTTCATGGAGTTTCTCCAGAGGTTCCATTGTTCTTTTGCCATTGGAAGTGGAGCATCCCAATCATACTGCTCAACTGAGAGTTCTCTCATTATGATCCTTCCTCCCAGATTGACTGGTGGCACGAATCCCAAAGGGTCAAATAAACTGTTCACAGGTGAGAGGATACCTCTTTTGGTTGAAGGTTTCCCCTCATGGGACACACTGAAAGTAAAGCAGTCGGTCTCAAGATTCCAACTAAGACCTAGACTTCTCTGAAGAGGTAGTGATTCCCCTCCCAAGTCCAGATTCTTCACGTCTTTAGCTCTGTCTTCCGTGGGGAATGCTTGTATGACGTTGCTGCAGTTGGATGCTATTTTGTGCAGTCTGATGTTTGACTCTGCTAGCATTTTTTGGGAGGTTTTCAGAATTTTGATGGCGTCTGTTTCACAAGGGAACGATGCAAGTCCATCGTCCACATAGAAATTACGCATGATGAAGTCTCTAGCATCAGGACTAGGCTCTGTTGCCTCCAAAGTAGCTCATCGTAAACAGTAAATGACAACTGCTGGCGATGGACCGTTGCCAAATACGTGCACTGTCATGCGAAACTCTTTCACTGGTTTCTGCAAGTTATCTTCATACCACAGGAACCTTAAAAAGTCTCGATGTTTATCCCAGACTTGAAAACAATAAAACATCTGTTGCATGTCAGTTGTAACTGCGACTGGTTATTTGCGAAAGCGGATCAGAACCCCAGTGAGAGTATTGTTCAGATCAGGCCCACTCTAGAGCGTGTCATTCAGAGAAACTCCTCCATGTTTGGCACTGGAATCGAATACTACTCTTATCTGATCTGGCTTGCGAGGATGGTAAACACTGAACAAAAGCAGATACCAGCATTCCTGTCCTTTCAGCGGCGGAGCAGGCTCTGCTTGCTTAGCATCAAGCATCTTTTGCATAAAGCCAATGAAATCTTCTTTCATTTGTGGTTTCTTGTCTAGGGTGCGCCGTAAGGATGACAGACAATTTACGGCCTGTAGTCTGTTGTTTTGGAGACGGTTCTGTGGTGACCAAAAAGGTAAGTGGGCAACCCAAGTGTTTGAATCGTGTTTGTACACTTGTTGCTCTAATGTCTCTATAAAGAGCTCATCTTCGAGTGCCAGAGCAGGTTTGTCATCGTGCTGTGTTCTCTGAAACACATGACTACCAAGATCATCTGTGCCTTTCATCAGGTGAAGCATGGATTTTGGTGACTCATGTTTGGAGTGTGATGACTGAGCTTCTGTTTTACCTGAATGTTGCTGTTGCATGGAACCAAGAATGAGGGTCGTCCATTGTGAAGGATGTTGGTCTTGTAAATGCTGATGTTAGATGACTTGTATGCTGCTCCAAGACAACCCTCACCAACAATGACCCACCCAAGGTCAAGCCATTGATCATATGGTTCACTGTGGAGTCCATTGTGCTGTTCTCTGACCTTGTGTGCACAAAGAATGTCTCTGCCAAGCAGAAGGAGAATTTTGGCTTCTGAATCAATTTCTGGGATTTTGCTCGCTACTTTCTTAAGGTGTTGATAGTGCTGAGCGATTTCAGGTGATGGAATTTCTCCTCTGTCATCAGGTATCATGTCGCACTCAATGAGAGTAGGAAGAGAAGGCTGAGTTGTACCATCCAGAGACTCAGTGATGAAATTGTTTGCTCTTCTCCTGGTCACTTTCATAATACCTGAACATGTCTTTAAGGTATATGGTTCTAAGTGTCCATTGATACTGAAAAGGTCAAAAAAGTCTATCTTTGCTAGTGAGCAGTTACTTTGTTCATCAAGAACAGCGTACATCTTAACTGTGACATAATTATCAGACCCAGGAAACAAAAGCTCAGACTCGAGTGAATACAGTTTATCCTTTTATTGCTAACAGTGGGTGTGTGGGTGCGTGTATGTACAGTGTGTGTTGTGCGTGTGATGATGAAGTGCTGTACAGAAAACGTGCCCGGGGGAGAGCAGAACGCCGTTCAGCCTGGCAACCCTATAATGACAGAGCACAGGTGTTAACACCATCCACTGAGCATAGAGCTTGATAGTAACAGTAGCTTACTTTGCAGATGAACGTGGAGATGCTCAGGTTGGCCTTGAGGGCTGCAGCCAGGGAGACAGCGTTCTGGGTCCGTGCAGAGAATTGGGCTGGTAGCCCTGTAGTGGTGATAGAGGCTTAGACCGCCGCTGGGAGGAGTGGATTCCGCCGCCGGGAAGATCCACCTGTGCACAGGGGAAGATGACTGACAAAGGTGAGTAATAATTAGGCTTATGTGAAGCGAAGAGGAGATCAGAATCTCAGATGATGAGGCCAGGGATTTGGCTGTTGACGTGAGGCGTGTCAGAGGAAGAATGACAGACGGCTCCGTGCCGAGTCTCAGGCAGGCCTGGTTATAAAGCCTGCTGGAGATTGGCAGCAGGTGTGCGTGCAGCTGTAGTAGATGACGGCCCAGAGGGAGCCATGACAGTATTTCCCCCCCCCCCCGAGAGGTGCCTCCTGCACCTGACCCAGCCTACCCGGGTGCGTCCGGTGGAAGTCCCTGATGGGCTGCTTGTCAAGCACGAATGACGGACGTACCCAGGACCTCCACTCAGGGCCATACCCCTCCCAGTCCACCAGGTACTGCAGGCTGCGACCCCAATGGCGGACGTCCAGGATGGCGTTGACTCTCCAAGCCGGGTCGCCGACAATCAATACTGGTGGAGGTGGAGTCTTGGGAGGGGGACAGAGAGGGCTGGAGCAGACGGGCTTCACCTGGGAGACATGGAATGTGGGGCAGATGCGGCGAGAGCGGGGGAGAGCCAGGCGTACAGCCACAGGGTTAACAATACGTGTAATAGGGAAGGGGCCAATGAAACGCTGGGCCAGCTTCCGTTTTTCAGCTTTCAAATTAATGTGCTGAGTAGACAGCCATACCTGCTGACCCACCTGGTACTGGGGAACCGGTCTCCTGCAGCAATTAGCCGTCCTGGTGTTGCGCTCAGCTGCGCGAAGGAGGGCTCTGCGGGTGGCAGTCCAGAGCCGGTGGCAGCGCCTCACGGGGGCGTGGACAGAAGGCACTGCCACTTCCTTCTCCTCTTCGAGAAAAAGCGGGGGATCGTAACCCAAAGAGGCCCTGAAGGGAGACATGCCGATCGCCGAGGAAACAGTCAAGTTATGGGCATACTCAATCCAGGGGAGGTGGCTGCTCCAGGACGATGGGCTGGAGGCGATGACACAACGCAGAGCGGCCTCCAGCTCCTGATTGGCCCGCACGCACTGCCCGTTGCTCTGCGGGTGGTACCCGGAAGACAGGCTCACCGTTGACCCCAGTGCGTTGCAGAACGCCCTCCAAACGTGGGACACGAATTGGGGCCCACAATCAGAAACGATGTCGGTGGGGATCCCATGGAGGCGTATGACGTGCTGTACCAGTAGGTCTGCTGTTTCCCGTGCCGTAGGAAGCCCCTGGAGTGGAACGAAGTGGGCGGCCTTTGAAAACCGGTCCACAATGGTGAGGACTGTGGTGAAGTGGTTGGAGGACGGAAGACCAGTCATGAAGTCCAATGCTATGTGGGACCAAAGTTGGCTGGGAACCGGCAGCGGGTGAAGGAGACCGGCCGGCGGAGAGGAAGATGTCTTCCCGGTGGCACACTGAGCGCAGGCACGGACATAGGCAGTGACGTCCCTCCGAAGCCCCGGCCACCAGAACAACCTCCGAAGGAGCTCCACTGTGCGGGACACCCTTGGATGGCACGAAAACTTGGAGGAGTGGGCCCAATGAATCACCTCGCCCCGAGTTGACATGGGAACAAATAGCCGCTCCGCGTGTCCTCCCACAGGATCGGGCTCAGCTTCCTGCGCCTTCAAGACCTTCTCCCTGATGCCCCATGAGAGGGCACCAATGACACATGATGCTGGGAGGATGGTGTGTTCGTGACCCTCAGCCACATCCGCAGCAAACTGCCTGGAGAGGGCGTCTGGTTTGGCATTTTTAACCCCAGGGCGATAGGTGATCGTGAAGTTAAAGCGCCCAAAAAATAGCGACCAACGGGCCTGCCGGGAGTTCAACCGCTTGGTGGTCCTCAGGTATTCTAAATTTTTATGATCGGTCCATACTATGAAGGGTTGGGCGGCCCCCTCCAACCAGTGATGCCACTCCTCCAGAGCAAGCTTCACCGCCAGGAGCTCCCTGTCTCCGATGTCGTAGTTTCTCTCTGCCGGGGACAGACGGCGTGAGAAGAAAGTGCAGGGGTGGACCACCCCGTCTACGGGAGAGCGCTGGGAGAGAACTGCCCCCACCCCGGAGTCAGAAGCGTCCACCTCAACCAGGCACTGGAGGGAAGGATCCACCTGCGTGAGGACACGGGAGGAAGAGAACTCCCCCTTGAGGGTGTTGAATGCCGCAGCAGCCTCCTCCGTCCACCGGAAGGTCACCTTGGGGGACGTAAGACGGGTCAAGGGGAGAGCGATCACACTGTAATTGGGCACAAAACGGCGGTAAAAATTGACGAACCCCAGGAACTGCTGGAGTTGCTTCGTTGACGGGGGCGGGGGGCACTCCACCACTGCCTTGACCTTCTCAGGGTGGGGGAGAACCTGGTTATGGGAGATAATAAAACCGAGAAACGAAGTTGTGCTGGCGTGGAACTCACACTTCTCGGCTTTAACAAACAGTTTGTTCTCCAGGAGCCGTTGGAGGACCCGTCTCACGTGGACCCGATGCTCATCCAGTGACTGCAAGAAGATGAGGATGTCACCCAGGTAGACGAAGATGAAGAAGCCAAGGAAGTCCCGGAGAACGTCATTGATGAGGCGCTGGAAGACGGCCGGCACGTTGGTCAACCCAAACGGCATCACGAGGTACTCGAAGTGGCCGCTTGGGGTCCGGAATCCCGTCTTCCACTCGTCTCCCTCCTTGATCCACACGAGGTGGTATGAGTTGCGGAGATCAAGCTTGGTGAACCAAGAGGCCCCCTGGAGGGAGTCGAATGCCGTGTCCATAAGGGGAAGGGTGTATTTGTCCTTTACTGTGACGTCATTGAGACCCCTGAAGTCGATACATGGCCGCAGGGAACCATCCTTCCTGCCCACGAAGAAGAATCCTGCCCCCACCGCCGACGAAGACGGTCGAATAATGCCCGAGCTGAGCGACTCCTTGATATAAGTATCCATCGCCTCCCACTCCGGAGCAGACAGGCTGTAGAGGCGACTCGATGGCAGCGGGGCACCAGCATGGAGATTGATGGCGCAGTCATAAGGGCGGTGGGGGGGGAAGAGACAGCGCCTGCGACTTTCTAAATACCGCCCCCAGGTCGTGGTATTCAGACGGCACTTTGGACAAGTCAGGGGGAGGAGGGGCGTGAGGGGCCAGAGACACTGACGGGGTGCATGCTGCGGACTGTAGACAGGCGCTGAGGCAGAATGAACTCCACGAAGTGAGACTCTCTGTCCGCCAATCAAACGAGGGATTGTGGAGCCGGAGCCAGGGGTAGCCAGAGATGACCAGAGATGTGGAAGAGGGCAGCACCAACAAGCGTAGGTCCTCCCGATGGTTGCCGGAGACGATGACTGACACCGGGGCAGTCTGTTGGGAGACCGTTGCCAGGGGGGTTTTAGATAGGGCAATGAGCTTAAGGGGTGGCTGGAGTGGATGGCAGGGAAGCCCCAATCGGGTTGCCAGGTCCCCCAATATGAAGCTCTGCTCAGCCCCCGAGTTAACCAGTGCGTGTGTGACATATTCAGTTTGTCTGTAAATGAGCCTGATAGGCATGAGGCATTTGGTGAGGGGATTAGGCCGAGACGAGTCCGTGAGTCCCCCTACTGCAATGCACGGACCCCCTCTTTTGGCCGAACGGGGCAACTCTCAACCTCATGCTCATCACTACCGCAGTACATACAAAGTCCCAGTTCCCTGCGGCACTGCTTCTCAGCTAAAGAAATCTTGGAGCGCCCGACTACCATAGCTTCCTGCCCGTCTAGAGCTTCAGATGAAGGCAGGGCCAATTGAGATGACTGGGAGGAGCAGAAAAACTGGGCACCCGAGCGACTGGAAGTTCTTCGCTCAGCTGCCTGCTCCCTCAGCCTGTTATCCAAATTGATAGCTAGGGAGATTAGCTCTGTGAGTCTCTCTGGCTTATCTAAGCAAGATAGCTCATCCCGTAGGCTAGGGCTTAAGCTCCAAATGAATATACTACAGAGCGAGGCATCCTCCCACCCGACCTCCGCTGCCACCACCCGGAAATTGACAGCATAGTCCACCACGGACCTGCCCCCCTGTCGAAGATTTAGCAGCCGAGTGGTCAGCACACTATCATGGTCGGAATGGTCAAATACCTCATGGAAATTGGAAATGAACTGCTGGTAGGTTAAGCTAGCATAGCTAGGTTTGGCCATCACGGCATATGCCCAAGCTAGCGCTCTACCCTCTAACAGGTTAGCCACGTAGCCTCTCCGACTATGATCTGTGGGAAAATCCCCCGGTACCCGCTGGAAGACCGTCTCACACTGGAGGATGAACCCACGGGCCTCCCCGAGCTTGCCGCCGAAGCGAGCGGGTGTAGGAATCGGTGTGAGCCGGGCCAAGGGGACCTGACTAGCCTGGCTAGGAGGAGAGCTAAGGGGAGCCGGCATACTCCCAGAGGCTGGAGGAAACGTCCGTTGCCCATCCAGACGATCCAGCCGGTTGTTGATCTTTGTTAGCTGGCTAAGGATTACTTGTTGTTGGTAAGCTAATTGATCCACCCAAGCCTCTAAGTTGTTAACCTGGCGTGCTAGCACGCTGTTCGCTGGGTCGCTCTGACGGAGCTGTACTGACATAATTATCAGACCCAGGGAACAAAAGCTCAGACTCAAGTGAATACAGTTTATCCTTTTATTGCTAACAGTGGGTGTGTGGGTGCGTGTATGTACAGTGTGTGTTGTGCATGTGATGATGAAGTGCTGTACAGGAAACGTGCCCGGGGGAGAGCAGAATGCCGTTCAGCCTGGCAACCCTATAATGACAGAGCATAGGTGTTAGCATCATCCACTGAGCATAGAGCTTGATAGTAACAGTAGCTTACTTTGCAGATGGATATGGAGACGCTCAGGTTGGCCTCGAGGGCTGCAGCCAGGAAGACAGCGTTCTGGGTCCATGCAGAGAATTGGGCTGGTAGCCCTGTAGTGGCGATGGAGGCTTAGACCGCCGCCGGGAGGAGTGGATTCCACCGCCGGGAAGATCCACCTGTGCACAGGGGAAGACGACTGACAAAGGTGAGTAATAATTAGGCTTATGTGAAGCGAAGAGGAGATCAGAATCTCAGATGATGAGGCCAGGGATTTGGCTGTTGACGTGAGGCGTGTCAGAGGAAGAATGACAGACGGCTCCGTGCCGAGTCTCAGGCAGGCCTGGTTATAAAGCCCGCTGGAGATTGGCAGCAGGTGTGCGTGCATCTGTAGGAGATGACGGCCCAAAGGGAGCCATGACAAACTGCTCTTTCTGATTGGTCTACAGGATACACTCTCACTAAACATATCTTGGAGCAGGATCTGGAGCTGGTTGGGTTTCCACATATTTCAGTACATTTTGATGTCACAGGTGGGGCAGTTGGTTCCTTTTGCTCCCCACCATGATCTTCAGTGGTAGCAGAGCTCTCTGATTTTAAGGTGAGAGGTTCTTGGATGTAATGCTGTTGGATGAGTTTTACTTCCACACTCCCTGCACTGTATTGTTTCATTACAGTCATTAACCATGTGATAAATGGTCACACTTACATGTCTCCGTTCAAGACAGAGGGACAGCCTTGTGGGGATTCCGTGTGATATTGCTTTGAAATTGATCTTCACACAGAAATAAGTGACAAATTTCTGTTTTGTTTTGTTTTGTTTTTTTTCAGAGTATGCAGGCCTACAATCTAGGAAAGACTGGTGGAGTTTTGGATCCAGTAGTGAACACAGCTTTAGTTAACTAACATATTGGTTAAGTGTAAAAGCCCATATAAAGCATGAGAGACAAGGGTGTGTAGTTTGAGTGGTTGATGGTATCTGACCGGTCCCTGGAGTGTTATAGGCACAGAAACAACCATGAATAACTGAATGGCTAACAATGCTAATGCCAGCTAACCACCGCTGGTCCCAGCCAGATTATAATGAATTACTATATTAAAATAACCTTTAGGAATGAGATATATTGTCAAGTGTTGGTAGATGATCTAGCTGAGATCACAGATATTAGTGAAGTGAATAAATGGATAAAGACAAGATGATTTTAATAATGCATCGGTTTTATATAGCGCTTTATCATATATACTCAAAGACGCTTTACAAATAGGTACATTATTCATTCACTCCAGACATGCAATGGTAGTGGCAAGCTACTTCTGCAGCCACAGCTGCCCTGGGGCAGGCTGACGGAAACGTGGCAGCCAATCTGCGCCAACGGCCTTTCCGGCCACCACCGAACATTTTATACATTTATACACATTCATACCCAGTGTTATGGGCACTGGAGGCAATGCGGGTGAAGTGTCTTGCCCAGGGACACAACGGCAGGATATCTGGGGAGAGCAGGATTCGAACCGCCAACCATCGGGTTATTAGACGACCTGCTCTACCTCCTGAGCCACTGCCGCCCCAATGATTTTGAATGATAAGTTCAGTTTTAAACAATTGCAAGATGGTTTTCTCAACAGAAGCATAGTAATTTGTGTTTACTGTCAGTGTGAATTCCGTTACCACCGAAGCACATCTGACCTCCAGTATCATCTGCTAGACAAACACACAGCTGATGTTAATAGCACTCCACCACCCGAATGCACTATAAGTCAAAGCACGAACGATGGACAATTTCCAACAGTGATGCCTGGACAACCCTACGAAGAGAGAGCTAAAATGGATGAGGTGCTGAAAAAGACAAACTTGGTTGCACTGACCAGAGGATACTGGACTTCACTGAGTAATCACAGCTACCTTGGGGTCACAGCACATTATTTTGACCCACAGTGGGAACTGCAGTCACATGTGTTGATTGCTATAAAGATCGAGGAGAGGTACTTTGCAACGCATGTGCTGAGCACTTCATGCAATGGGGCATTGAGTGTAAAATAAGCACACTGATCACTGGCTGTGCATGCAACTTGATTGCTGCAGCCAGGCAGCTCCTGATAAAGCACATGCCTTGCATTGCACATAGCCTCCAATGAGCCATTGCAGTTTCTCGACGGAACAGCCTATTTGGCAGTGCATTGGCAAAGTCCAGAAAGGTAGATGGCCATTTCAAGCACAGTCCACCAAACTCAGCAGAGCTGGAAAAGCAGCAAATGGAAGATCTTGGTAAGAAGGAATCATTGATACAGGATGTCCAGACAAGGTGGAACAGTACCCTTGAGATGATCAGGCATGATCCACTGAGGGTTATGCTTTCCTTGTCATGGTGCGGTCCTCGCAGACCACTAATGAGACCCTATAGGCAGCCGTAGAGTTTGCATATTTATTAAGGACAGGAACAATGATACAAAATAATGAGCCTCGTGGGGCAAAACACAACCAAAGACTATGGCTAAGACACACTGACGATATACATAGGCTAAGGAATACACTTACTGGGAATATGGAGGATCAAGAGGATGACTGGAGCTGGGAAATAGGGACTCCAGCCTAACGTTAGGGAGATCAGCGTTATTCATACGTGAGGTCGCAGCCCGGAGTAACAGAAGCTGTTCCCTTAAATAGGGGTGTTTTTATTTATTAGGGGTCCAATGTGTGACATTGGTGGCAAAATTTAAAATTGATCAAATCTGCACATGAAATTGACTAATCACTATCCAATTGTGTCAGGTTTATGAAACTATTAACTATTTTCGTAACGGCATTCGCGTTCAGGAACTCTTGAGGATGAGCGCTCACTTCAACTACTTGTAAATGGAGACGTAAACGGGACACTCGGGCTTTTGTTTCCCCGTGTGCCAATGCACTTTGCAATGGCACACGTTTTACACGAAACAACTTCAACACTTCCAGTATTTTTCACGCATCAAAAGTCATCAACAGCTATATTTTCATGACATATTAAGATGTGATAACATGTATACATACCTTCAAATTCTCCCTGTTTGTTGGATAAGACGTAAAATCACAAAAGGCGTAAATGCGGGACACGGAAGTTTGGACCTTCGATAACTTCAATATAAAGTGACCACGGTTAATCCTCTCCACATGGGTTGAGCACATCCGGGGTAGAGAAAATAAAAGTGCTTTCCCAGGGCGGTCACCTCACCAGACGGGGTTGCGCGCGGCCGACCAAGACCGAAGACGTAAATTTTTTAAAGGACACCATATTCGATGTGTCATAAATGTTTGAGATTTTATTAAAATATTCTACATCTGAGCTTCACAAAGACTGATATCCTTTTTACGTGTATGGTTTGGGATTTGAAAGGTGCAAAGTGAAAAGCATCAGCACTTCCTGTTTTCTGGTTACTTTACCAAATAACTTGCATGTTGCTGCGTACATTTGGGGACACGGAAATTTACGTCGTACGAGTAAATTTGCAGGGGTCGCCGTACAAAAACCATAGATCCGATCACATTGGGGAATGTTTTATTTTGAATTTGCATTACAACTCTGTTGTCTCTTGCATTTTGAGTAGAAAGAGTTACTCAGAGATCACGTTACAGTACTTTGAAATTGATGCGATTTTCATGTCACACAAAAACTGGGAAAAATGAGGGGACACGACCAATAGTTTCGATTCTAACGGCAAAATCAATGATTTTTTTTTTAAATTGCAATGCAAGTCTGAAACTCTTTTATGTTCCCTTGCATATTATAAAAACGAAACCGACATCTGCAAATTACAGAAAAAGAGAGAGCGCTTGAAAGTCGGATACCCCTGATATAGTGCACTGGACCCCCCCCCCCCAAAAAAAAAACACCCATAGAGCAAGAGGATTAATCAGCTGATGAGAATGTCATCAGCTGAATGTAATTCAGCTGTCACTGCTGAGCTCGGCACTGACAGCTGGAAGCCCCTTCGAGACATTGTCAGAATAAAAGCTCGGCGAGGCCCATAGGGAAAACTGCTACAGAACGGGAGGAAAATACTGCATGACCCAAGCGCAGACGATATTGGCGCTCAGACCATGACAGTACTCCCCCTCGAACGATGCATTCTGGGTGTACGTAACGTCCAAGCCTCCCCCCCACCCAAAAGGCTAAGAAGGCCCACCCAGGGTGGGAGGCGGGGGAAAAAAGGCCAGGAGGGCGAGAGTCAAAAAAAAAAACCCACCAAGGAATGGAACCGGGAAAAAATGACAAGGGCCAATACAGAAAAAATATAACATGGGCAATAAGGGCACGGGGGAAAAGAAAAAACAAAAACACAAATATACTCTATAATGCACAGGAGAAAATGCAGAAACAGAACAATGGAAGCAAATAACAGATACTGTGCCTAAAGGCCATGATATACAGGCAAAAGGAAAAAAAAAAAGGGCAACCACAGAGCGTCTCTCAACCAAAAGAAGGAGAAAAAAAACACACTAAACAGCGGTGAAATACATATAGTTCAGTAAGTCCAAATAAACTGGCAGAGGCAACACAGCGCATAACTCAGACTACAGAGGAAAAAAAAAAACATACACTGAAGAGCAGCGAACTACATACAGTACAGATAAATACAAATAACCAGGCTCTGACAACAAAAGGAGCCTCTCTCAAACAATAGAGGAGGGAGAGAAAAAAAAAATCTCATAAACAGAAAAACAGGCACAAACACAACGTACCCTAATAATACCAGACCAAATGGGAAATGAAAAAACACGCTAAAGAGCGGCAATATACACACAGTACAATATAGTTCATAGAAAGAAAAAAAACAAGGGCATCCCAGAACTACAGGGGAGGGGAAAAAAACTACAGGGATGACAGCAGGCAGAGCACAAAGAAAACACCAAGAAAAACCAATTAGTTCTGGTGGTCTACCTGCGTCCAGCGTCCAGATCGCTGGCAGGGGAAAAAGGATGAGTTCAGGCAGTCTACCCCAGTCCCAGGCCCAGAGAAACAGTACCTCTGGTGGCCGGACCAGATTGTCGAACAAAGAGTCCAGTTCATCGGGTGGTCGACCCAGAACGTCAAACGGGCGAAGCAGTTTCCCGGGCGGCCGACCCACATCATCAGGCCACCAGGACCACAGGGGAGAACGCAGAGGCAGCCTCCCTATCGCGAGGAATAGCGAGGAAAAGCCGAGCCGATTACGGGGAATCCCCGCGGCACCCGATGGAGGGAAAAAGGAAATGGGGAAACGATGAGGGACCAGTCCGGTGTCGATCGGCGAAGGATCTGCAGCTCCTTCTCCAAACTCCATTCGGACTGGTGCTGCGCTCTCGTTGGATCCCAAGCGGGACCATGCTGCACCCACGACGGACCCCGATTGGGCCAGAACAGCGTCCGCGACGGACCCCGATTGGATCCGCGTTGCACCCACGTTGGACCCCGATTGGGTCAATGCTGCACCCACGATGGACCCCAACTGGGCCGGAGCAGCACCAGGAGCAACCTCCAAACCCGAACCCGGAACCTCCAGAACAGCGACCGGAGCCGACTCATCACCGGTGACCCTGGGAGAAGGCTCAGGAGAAGAAAGAGAACCGGGATCAGGATCACCGGTAGCAGCAGAGCCCGGCGAGACAAGCTCAGATGCAGCTGATGGCTGCACCCGACTCGTCTCCCCGAGAGACAGGCAAAAATGCTCCAGAATAGAAAGGAGAAAGACAAAATAGAGCACTTGCCTGATCTCGGGTTCCACCACCGTCCAGGACTTCGGCGATCCAGGTTCGACAAGTTGAAGGACCACTTCTGGCTCCCACTCGACTGCAGCGGGCTCCGCAGCCGGCATGATGGTGTCCTCAGTCTGGGGATTCCCTGACGCTGACGTCCACGCCGAAAACCCGCACGGCGTGGTGGCAGGGGATCCTTGACCTGCTGGGTCGAACCGCTCCTCCGTGGAGACCCGGGGATGTCAGTGCAAGCTCCAGTTGGCAGTCTGCCCTTCTCCCATGACGTCTGCCCGTGACGCGGCTGCAGGGCTGGAACCAGGCTCTCCAGGACCGCAGGCTCCCTTCTCGTCTGGCGATGTAGTTCTGGCCGCGGGGAACGCTCAGGGGAAGGAGACACAGAGGTAGCAGGGTCACAATTAATAATTGCAGCAGGTGGAGGATGCTCGGGGGACTGTGAACCCCGAACTCCACCCCCAGGGATCAAACAAGGCAATTCACCCAGGGAAGGAAAAGAATGAAGAGACACTTGCCTGATCCGCTGAGGACCGATGGAACCTGCTACAGCGGGCTTGGTTCTTCCCTTTCCCCGATGGATGGTGATGGAGGGCCCCTCCCGGGAGGACGAGGAGGAGCTGCTCACACAGGATCGATGACGGGCACAGCCGGAGCAGGACTCGTGGAGTTCTCAGCCGCTGGAGAGAGCGTCGAGGAGGAGGGCAGAGCAGCCGAGGCGGTCCGGGGATGAGGAACATACAACCCGGAGGAGGCTGCTGTCTTACTCCTCTGATGTGACACAGAGGCTACAGCTGGCTGGGAGACAGAGTTCATGCAGCTACCTGGAATTGGATCCGGACGAGGTTCCTGCTGAGGCTTGCAATAAGCATGGTGACAACGTTTACCAGCAGAGGGTGAGGCGAAGGTGAGATCTGGGAAACGCCGCTTCTGCGCAGAAACAGCGGCGAGCAGGTCAGCGTATTCGGGGTAGTCATTAAGTTCCAGATTCCTCTTCACCAGCCTGACTGCCACCATCACATGCTTCATTATCTGGGTTGGATGGCAGGGGGAGCGAGCTGCAGCCACTCGGTCCTGGATGGTAAGAGCTGTCCGCTGTATTTCCACCGAAGGAATCCCGACTGACGTCCTCCTCCGCTGGGCATGGTGCTGGGATGGAGTAAACTCCTGGACTGGACAGGTGGCAGGAGTGGGATCCCGAGTCGAGGAGCGAGGATGCCTCCTCTTCGGCTTCCTGCTGGAGCTTCCCTCCAGCCCACGGAGCTTCTCCCGGAATGCAGAGATTTCCGCCATCCTCGCTGTGATTTCAGGGTGGTCAGTGTAGCGAGGATGACGGTTGATAGTCGCCTCAGCGAGGTCCAGGTACCAGCGTGAGGCGCTGGGGACAGTGTGATGGTGAGCGCTGGAAATGATCCCGTTGATCTCGATGAGGGCCATCACCAGCTCGTAGCCCAGGCTCATGGCGTAGCCCTTAGGTGGTGACGCCATCTCCCAGCACACTGGAACGTGGAAAGGGAAAAACTACAAGCCCAAATTAAGCAAACTCATGGTCACCGGCGTCTCATTTTGGCTGCTACCTACTGTCATGGTGCAGTCCTCGCGGACCACTAATGAGACACTATAGGCAGCCGTAGAGTTTACATATTTATTAAGGACAGGAACAATGATACAAAATAATGAGCCTTGTGGGGCAAAACACAACCAAAGCCTATGGCTAAGACACACTGACGATATACACTACCGTTCAAAAGTTTGGGGTCACCCAGACAATTATTTTGTGTTTTCCATGAAAAGTCACACTTATTTACCACCATGAGTTGTAAAATGAATAGAAAATATAGTCAAGACATTGACAAGGTTAGAAATAACGATTTGTATTTGAAATAATATTTTTTTCCAGATACTCAACCTGCTCAAAGGAAGGTCAGTTTTATAGCTTCTCTAACCAGCTAAACTGTTTTTAGCTGTGCTAACATGATTGCACAAGGGTTTTCTAATCATCCATTAGCCTTCTGACGCAATGAGCAAACACATAGTACCATTAGAACACTGGAGTGATAGTTGCTGGAAATGGGCCTCTATACACCTATGTAGATATTGCACCAAAAACCAGACATTTGCTGCTAGAATAGTCATTTACCACATTAGCAATGTATATTAGATATTAGAGTGTATTTCTGATTAGTTTAAAGTTATCTTCATTGAAAAAAACAGTGCTTTTCTTTCAAAAAGAAGGAAATTTCTAAGTGACCCCAAACTTTTGAACGGTAGTGTACATAGGCTAAGGAATACACTTACTGGGAATATGGAGGATCAAGAGGATGACTGGAGCCGGGAAATAGGGACTCCAGCCTAACGTTAGGGAGACCAGCGTTATTCGTACGTGAGGTCACAGCCCGGAGTAACAGAAGCTGCTCCCTTAAACAGGGCAAGAGGATTAATCAGCTGATGAGAATGTCATCAGCTGAATGTAATTCAGCTGTCACTGCTGAGCTCGGCACTGACAGCCGGAAGCCCCTCCGAGATGCTGTCAGAATAAAAGCTCGGCGAGGCCCATAAGGAAAACCACTACAGAACGGGAGGAAAATACTGCATGACCCGAGCGCGGACGATATCGGCGCTCAGACCATGACATTTCTAATACACAATCAGGAGGAGGCTGCAGCACTACAGGTAATTTATAGTCTTTTTTATGTGTATGTTACATAGGAAAATTCAAGGGGGGACGGGGAGGGGTGCATTTATGTTTCAAAAGGATAAATGTATTTTGTCATGAAAATTTGCAGCTTTTCTCATAAATGAATAACTTTTTCACATTTCACAAGATTTCATAAGATTTATTTGTAAATATGCAGCTTTTTCTTGTAAATTTGCATCTTTTCCGTAAACTTGTGACTTTTTTCTTTTTAAATTTGCAGCTTTTTCCCTATAACTGTGTTATTTCCATAAATTTGTGATGTCAATAATACTTAACGTTTCCCCTCAATATTTACTCTGGAGAAAATATTCTGTTTATTGTCCCCTCAACAGAGAAATGAAATACCCACTGACATGCATGTATGATTGTTAAATGCTTCTAACTGAAGAATTAGGAGCAGCTTTTTTGCAAGGAGAAAAGCTTGGCTCCTGCTCAACAGTGCTGTCGGTGTTATACAATCTATCACGAGTGATGGAGGTCACTGAGGAAGACCCAGCTTACATTACTAAATTCAAGAAGACCTTCACAGCTGACATGGAGCAACGTAAAGAAAAAGCTAACATCGAATGGCTGAAGGTTGCCACAGTACTGGATCCTAGGTTGAAGAACCTCAAGTGTTTGAGGAAATCTGAGAGGTCTGAAGTGTTCCATCATTGCATTGGTGAGGGAGATGGAGACTTTCACAGCCACAAGAACAAGAAACATTTGAACAACCAATGAAAAGATTAGCTCTCATGCTTGCCCCAGAGTCTTCATCCGATGAAGAGGATGACAGTACTGAGCGCTATCTTGAGCAACCGGGCAGAGCCTAATATTGGCATGGAGGACTGTCCCCAACAGTGGTCATCCAAACATGAAGGGGCACACGCACAGCTGGCTCTGCTTACATGCGAGTACCTGGCAGCACCTGCCACGTCTGTGCCATGTGAAAGATTCTTTTCACTGTCTGGGCATATGATTCAGAAGAAGTGAGGTGCTCTGTCATCTGAAAATGTAAACAGATTTGTCTGTTTGGTCAGCTGGCTCAATACAAAGAAGTAATGGGAATAACTCATATATGGTGTAGTGCTGTTCTCATGTAGTGTTGCTCAGCCTCTGCTGAAGAACAAAAAAAAAAAACAAAAAAAAACAGTTGTTTTTTTTTAATCCAGTCGGGAGCTTTAGTTGTGTTGAGTTTGAGTGCTGGATTATTGTAACATATTTACCTTTTTAACAAATACTCAGGAGTTTCACTGACAGCAGACAGACCTACACCTACATCCCAGGCTGGGATTTGAACCCATGACACATTAATCTAAATCCTCCCACTCCTACCACTGAGCTAAAGAAGAACTCCTCACTAGCTCTCGGCTAGTAACAGAGGTGTACTCTATGGTGTCAGGCCCTGCACCACTGATTATTTCTCCATGGAGAGGTGCATAACATTTGCACATGTAGTATTTTGGCAGTACTTATGAGGATTTTCTGCAGAATGTTCTACATGGTTTTTGTCATTTTTAATGTGTTGAAAGCTTCCCCAATAACACACATGGCAAATTTATATCAGGAATACATCTTGCAGGTCGTTTGTACATTGACAGATGGCTATTTGGCAGATGTTTAAACGATGTGTTAAAGCTATCCACCTTATTCCTGAGGGTGGTGCTGTAGAAATGATTATGGGTGCAACTTCCACTTTCGGGTGGAAGTAGTATTAAAGCAGTGAGCGGTGGTGAGGTAGCAGGTCATTTAAAATAGCGTTTTTGAAAGTTTTTTGGCTTTGATCAAATGTATACCTCACATTTGTCTTTTGCCGTCAAGTGGCAGTTAATTTCCACACTTGCTGATTTTGTACTTTTGAATGTTTTTGTGTAGTTCTGTTACTTGTTGCGTTGTTTGTGGTTGTATCTTAGACTGTATAAATGACTCACAACCAAAGAAAAATTAAGTTTGTGGCTTCAACAGCATTCTGTCAATCATGCACTGAAAACTAAAAATGATTGTTCATGTGGTCGGTAGTACAGATTGTTATGTCGGTAGTAGGAGCCAAGGACGAGACTGAGTGTTGAACTGTACACACGTTTATTAGTGACACGTTCTCACAATACATGCGCACCTGCCAGGCAGGGAAGAGGCCAAGAGAGCACCCCTCCCTCTCACTGCCCTCTTATACCCTGGGTGGTGGCGGAACTGGAAAGGTGGAGCCACCACCCGTGTCACACAATAAAGGTCCCTAAAACCCAACACAACATTCTCCCTCCCCTTCAAAAAAAAGTCCAAAACACACACATACAATCGAGACCCTCCCCAATTTGGAACCCGGATTACGCACTAAGAAAACTAAACAGAAATACCGAAAAGAGCCGATCACAGTCACTCAAAGCAACTAAAAACTAGGGGAGGACAGGTGGACTACCGTCCCACCCCCACATGGCAAGACGGATTATTCTGCCGTCTGTACTAAAGGAAACAGTCCAACTAAAAGAAAATAACTGCCATGTTCCTAAATTAATACAAAATAATCCCCACAAACAAGAACATAACAGCTGTCCCCCTTTCTTACACATGTATTAAACACACTGTCCAACCATCAGTCTGCCTCAGGAGAGGAACCATCCCCCTGATTATCGTCGGTTGATTCAACTCCTGTGTGCCTTCCCTTCCTCACCACCGGGGACGACCCACGTTCACTCCTTGTAAACTCCACGTAAACCCCTCCACTTGGGGCAGGAGTTCATCCCCGGAGAGGACACTCCACCCTCAATAATGCAAGTGACTTCATATAAATACTTGGGAATTCACATAGACAGTCTTTGCTGGAAGAGCCACGTTGACAACCTTTGCACCAGACTGCAGCAAAGACTGTATTTTTTGAGACAGTTGAGGTTGTGTGGCGTGAGCACTCACATCATGCTTGTTTTTTATCAAACGACAATAGAAAGTTTCCTCCGTTATGGAATTACAGCCTGGTTTGGCAGTCTAATGGCATAATTAAAAAACAAACTCTTGAGTATGCATAAAACAGCCATGAAAATAATGGGGAAGAAAAATTACGATCCTATTCAGAGTATGTATGAACAGTCAGTTTTGAGACAAGCAACAAAAATTACAGCAGATTTTCATCATCCCCTCTTCTCTGAATATGAATTACTGCCATCAGGAAGGAGATTTAGAGTGCCAAAGTGTAATTCTAACTGGTTGAAACAATCCTTTTGTCATGTTCTGAGTGCAGAGGGATTCCTCTGGGCTCAGGTTGTCTGCCTTTGTTCATATTTGTACTGTGTTACCATTTTTTTCCTCAAAATTCTACACACAATACCATAATGACAATGTGAGAAAAGGTTTTTGAGATTTTTGCAAATTTATTAAAAATAAAAAACTAAGAAATCACATGTACATAAGTATTCACAGCCTTTGCTCAATACTTTGTTGATGCACCTTTGGCAGCAATTACAGCCTCAAGTCTTTTTGAATATGATGCCACAAGTTTGGCACACCTATTTTTGGGCAGTTTCGCCCATTCCCCTTTGCAGCACCTCTCAAGCTCCATCAGGTTGGATGGGAAGTGTCGGTGCACAGTCATTTTCACATCTCTCCAGAGCTGTTCAATTGGATTCAAGTCTGGGCTCTAGCTGGGCCACTCAAGGACATTCACAGAGTTGTCCTGAAGCCACTCCTTTGATTTCTTGGCTGTGTGCTTAGGGTTGTTGTCCTGCTGAAAGATGAACTGTCACCCCAGTCTGAGGTCAAGAGCGCTCTGGAGCAGGTTTTCATCCAGGATGTCTCTGTAGATTGCTGCATTCATCTTTCCCTCTCTCCTGACTAGTCTCCCAGTTTCTGCTGCTGAAAAACATCCCCACAGCATGATGCTGCTACCAACATTGGTGTGGTTATGAGCAGTGCCTGGTTTCCTCCAAACATGATAAGATAAGATAAGATAAGATAAGCCTTTATTAGTCCCACAACGGGGAAATTCCAGGATTGCAACAGCACAGGGATAGCAACACTCAGAGCAACAATCAGAAGGCAAGAAAAAACAAGCAAGCAAGAGCAGCTAATATACATATGTACATATTACTATAAAATATATATATACACACACACACACACAGACACACAGTGCAGAGCATTGTAGCTGGATGGAATAAATATATGAATATATGTATATATGATGCCTGGCATTCACACCAGAGTTCAATCTTTGTTTCATCAGACCAGAGAATTTTGTTTCTCACGCTCTGACAGTTCTTCACGTACCTTTTGGCAATCTCCAGGTGAGCTACCATGTGCCTTTTACTAAGGAGTGGTTTCCATCTGGCCACTCTACCATGCAGGCTTGATTAGTGGATTGCTGCAGAGACGGTTGTCCTTCTGGAAGGTTCTCCTCTCCCCACAGAGGAATGCTGGAGCTCTGACAGAGTGACCATCGGGTTCTTGGTCACCTCCCTAAGTAAGTCCCTTCTCCCGTGACCGCTCAGTTTAGAAAGCTGGCCAGCTTTAGGAAGAGTCCTGGTGGTCCGAACTTCTTCCATTTACAGATGATGGAGGCGACTGTGCTCATTGGGACCTTCAAAGCAGCAGAAATTTTTCTGTATGCTTCCCCAGATTTGTGCCTCGAGACAATCATGTCTCTGAGGTCTACAGACAATTTCTTTGACTTCATGCTTGGTTTGTGCTCTGGCATGCACTGTCACCTGTGAGACCTTATATAGACAGGTGTGTGCCTTTTCAAATCATGTCCAATCAACTGAATTTACCACATGTGGACTCCAGTTAAGCTGTAGAAACATGTCAAGGATGATCAGTGGAAACAGAATGCACCTGAGCTCAATTTTGAGCTTCATGGCAAAGGCTGTGAATACTTATGTACATGTGATTTCTTAGTTTTTCATTTTTAATAAATTTGCAAAAATTTCAAAAAAGCTCTTTTCACATTGTCATTATGGGGGATTGTGTTTAGAATTTTTGAGGAATAAAATGAATTTAATCCCTTTTGGAATAAGGCTGTAACATGACAAAATGTGGAAAAAGTGAAGCGCTGTGAAGACTTTCCGGATGCACTGTAATTGTACTAGCATGATTTGTTTGTAAATGTTATGTGGTTGTATGTCCATAGAATTTTTAAAATTTTGCTGATGTTGTGTTTTATGTATCATGTATGAATGTTTTTATGTGGCAACAGGATGTGGCACTGAGCCCAAGACAAATTTCACTTCGGGGACGAAGTTTATTCTATTCTATTCTATTCTATTCTGGCTGAGCACCATGGTCTCGGACTTGGAGGTGCTGATTCTCATCCCAGCCGCTTCACACTCAGTAGCAAACTTGTCTCAGCAAGACCTGTAGGTCATTGCTTGATGAAGCCAACACCTGCATCATCTGCAAAAAGCAGAGATGAGATCCTGTGGTCACCAAACATGATACCCTCCATTCCTTGGCTGTGCCTAGAAATCATATCCATAGAAATTATGAACAGGATAGGTGACAAAGGGCAGCCCTGACGGACTGAGTGTTGGCAGTGTGAATCAAACTCTCACAACGGTCGTATTGAGATCGGATAGCTTGTAGCAACAAGCACGATACCCCAAATTCCCGAAGCATCCTTTACAAAAAACCACGAGGGGCACAGTCAAATGCCCTCTCCAAGTCCGCAAAACACATGTTGCATGGGCAAACTCCTACAAACCCTCAAGGATTCTCGAGAGAGTAAAGAGTTGGTCCAGTGTGCCACGGCCAGGACGAAAACCACATTGCTTCTCCTGAATCTGAGGTTTGACAAATGGCTGGCCTCTCCTCTCCAGTACTCTGATATAGACTTTCCCATAGATACTGAGAAGTGTGATCCCCCTAAAGTTGGAACACACCCTCCAGTCCCCCTTTTTAAAGAGAGGAATCACCACCCCAGTTTGCCATGCCAAAGGTACTGTCCCCGACTTCCACGCAGTGTTGCAGAGGTGTGTCAGCCATGACAGCCCTACAACATCCAGAGCCTTGAGGTACTCAGGGCAAATCTCATCCACCCCTGGGGCCCAGCCACTGAAGAGTTTTTAACCACTTCGGCAACCTTAGCCCCTGTGATGAACGAGTCAACCAACTCATCCTCAAGCTCTGCTTCCTCTGCGGAAGGGGTGTCAGTGGGATTGAGGAGATCCTCAAAGTATTCCTTCCACCGCCTGATGATATCCCTAGTCAAGGCCAGCAGTGCCCCATCCGTACCATACACAGTGTGGACAGGGAGCTGCTTCCCCCTCCTGAGTTGCCGGACAGTTTGCTAGAATCTCTTTGAGGTCGACCGAAAATCTTGTACCATGGCCTCACTGAACTCCTCCCACACCCAAAAATTTGCTTCAGCAACCACCTGAGCTGCACTCCGCTTGGCCTGGCGATACACATCAGCTGCTTTGGGAGTCCCACAAGCCAAACAAGCTCAATAGGACTCTTTCTTCAGCTTGATTGCCCCCCTCATCACTAGTGTGTCCACCACTTGGTTTTGGGGTTGCCACCACGAGATGCACCAATGACCTTGCGGCCGCAGCTCTGGACAGCTGCTTCAACAATGGTGGTGGACAACATGGCCCATTCAGACTTAGTGTCTCCAGACTCCCTTGGAATGCAGTCAAAGTTCTTCTGGAGGTGGGAGTTGAAGACCTCCCGGACAGGGGCCTCAGCCAGACTTTCCCAGCACACCCTCACTATACGTTTCGGTCTACCAGGTCTGAATGACATCCTTCCCTTCCATCGGATCCAACTCACCACCAGGTGGTGAACAGTTGACAGCTCTGTATTTCTGTTTACCCGAGTGTCCAAGACATATGGTTGCAGATCTGATGACACAATAACAAAATCCATCATTGATCTGTGACCTAGGGTGTCTTGGTGCCAGGTACATATATGGACACCCTTATGCTTGAATATGGTGTTCATTATGGACAAACTGTGGTTAGCACAGAAGTCCAATAACTGAACACCACTCGGGTTCAGATTGGGTAGGCCATTCCTCCCGATCACGCCCCTCCAAGTTTCACTGTCGTTGTCCACATGCGTATTGAAGTCCTCCAGTAGAACAATGGGTCTCCAAGAGGAGCGCTCTCCAGCACCCCAGTCAAACACTCCAAAAAAGGTGGGTACTCTGAACCAACATTTGGTGCATAGGTACAAATGATGGTCAGGACCCATTTCCCAACCCGAAGGCACAGGGAAACTACCCTCTCGTCCACTGGGGAAAACTCCAATGTAGAGGCAGCAAGGTGGGGGGATACAAGAATACCCACCCTTGCTCGCCGCCACTCGCCTGGGGCATCTCCAGAGTAGGCCAAGCTCCAGCCCCTCTCCAGGAGACTGGTTCCAGAACCAGAGCTGTGCATTGAGGTGAGCCCGACTATATCTAACTAGTATCTCTCACCCTCATACACCAGCTCAGGCTCCTTCCCCACCAGAGAGGTGACATTCCACGTCCCAGAGGCCAATTTAGGAAACCGGGGATCAGATTGTCAAGGTCTCCGCCTTCGCCCGCCCCCTGATCCGCATAGCACCGGACCCCCATGGTCCCTCCTGCAGGTGGTGAGCCCACTGGAGGGCGGACCTATGTAGCTCCTTCGGGCTGAGCCCGGCTGGATTCCATGTGCAGAAACCTGGCCACCAGATGCTCGCCATCGAGCCCCTCCCCCAGGCCTGGCTTTGGGGCAGGGCCCCGGTAACTCCATGTCGGGTAGGATACACTTAATTCTTGTTGTAGCATTCTTCATGAGAGTCTTTTGGATTGTTCTTAGTCTGGCCCTTCACCCAGGACCAGTTTATCTTGGGTGACCCTACCAGAAGCAAACTGCCCCTGACAACATAGCTCCTGGGATGACTAGGGCATGCAAACCCCCCACCACGATAAGGTGACGATCCATGGGGGATCGTTTTTGTTTTTTTGTATGACAGATATTGTCTTTTTTTTTTTAAATTTGGTATTTGATTTGTAAACTTTTAAATTTAAATTGTGAAACACTAAGCTTGGTTGATAGTTAGATTGCAGATGACAATGAAATTTGTAAAAGAAAAGCCTGAGATCAAAGCTCTTAAATGTAAAAAAATGTGATGGGGCATTATTAAATAATATCATCAGTTTATCAACTGCTCTATATTGCAGTGCAAGGATATTGATTTGGTATTAGTCCAGCAAAAGCTAGCAGTACTCAAATACTTTGCAAGCAGTTTCATGAAATGGTCAGTCAGAAAGCAACTCATACCAGCTCGAATGTCGCCCAGGTTAACAAGGTCAGTAGTTCCTGGCAGCGGAAGATGAAGGACAAAGCTGCATGGAGGAATCTGATCAGACCTAAATGAAACAGTCATTGTCGCCCCCGACAGACTGCTATGATGATAAGATAAGATAAGCCTTTATTAGTCCCACAACGGGGAAATTCCAGGATTGCAACAGCACAGGGATAGCAACACTCAGAGCAACAATCAGAAGGCAAGAAAAAAAAAAAAAACAAGCAAGCAAGAGCAGCTAATATACATATGTACATATTACTATAAAATATATATATACACACACACATGATGATGATGATGATGATGATGATGAACTGCTTCAGTATTCATTCATTTTTTAATTTTCACTGAACAGCTCAATAAAATTTTGAATTCTGTCGGTTTTAAGTTAAATAAAAAGCATTCATGATGGTAACATGAAGATTCAGCTGTCTGTATTTCCCCTGACATTAAAACTATCACCCAAATTTAGTGCTGTGGTTCTTTGTGGCTCTGACTAGATTCTACATCTGCTTTAAGGAAAATTAGATTGTCAGCATCTTTTCACAAAATGCAGCCAACTTTATTGCTGTGTAGATATTGATATATCTTGGAGTGTTTATTTGTTCATCGCATTAACCATCTTAGCAACGGAGCTAACTAATGGAGCTACTGTATGTAATGCAAGGTCACTTTTTAAATTAATCTTCCCATCCCCTGATAGTCATGGGAAGTGGTATGATTGTATTTGTCTTTTTGAGGTGCAAAAGGTTGTTTTCCCACATTTCTGATGCCAAAGTCATTGTTTTAAACGAGGAAAAGCTTCCAGTTTCCACAGCAATGCTAGTTTAAGAGTTGTACTGGAAGTTGCACCCATAATTCACAAAAGGCATCATGGAGCCACTCTGTTGTTAATCTTCTTCTACCTGCTCCTTTTTGGGATCGTCACACCATATCATCATCTGATGTCATGATGATCCTCATGTTTTATTTAGCAAGGATTTTTCATGGGATGCCCTCCTTACCCAGTCATGAACCCACAACCTTCTGACTGTGGGGTAGATGTTCCACCACTAGACCACCACTCCAGTATTCTACAGTCAAATCTTATTCACAGCCTTTATTTATTTAGGTCAAATCTTTAAAACTGCAACTACAAAAAAAAAAAAATGGGGGAAGATGTTTCCTTTATACTGGAAGAAAAGTATTACTGTTCCTATTGGCAACCAAGGTAAAGTAGACCATTTTAGAAGCGGACATACCTGCTCTCTGTTACTGAGAAAACATCTGCATCATTTATTTAGAAAGGATATAGATAAGACTATAGAACTGCTGAACAAATACAACACCTTTATCCACCTTTATCTGGACAACTGTCCTCAGTTCAACTCCCCACAGGCCAGACCTTGATTTCATGTCATTCATTACCATCTCCCTGTTACCTAACTTGATCTATAGCTCTAGGAAATACAAAAAATGTTTTGTTTGTGGTAAACAGCAAAAGTACCATAGAAAGCTAATGCTGTATTTTCTTGTTTCTGTGGATTTGACATATTCAAATCATTTGCAATACATCAGTAAATATTCATATTATCAAAATATACATCTATTTTCTTGCTTTTGCTTTGGTTCAGCAAAAGTGCTCCTTCAAAGCAGACTGCTTTTCATCATTTGATCAGCTGCCTGGGTAGTTTAACCTGGCATTTTTAGATGGCTAAACACCTCATTGTTGATGTATGGTGTGGTAATGAGCATTTCAGGTCTTGCAGTGTCAGACGGTCCTTCCCAGGAGTGGTTGATCAAGCCACAGCTGAAAATACATCTTCTTTTTGGAGTTGCTGATCCAGATGCACATCTTAAATGCAAAGCTCTATTTCTGTCACTCTCATATGTGCATCTGTTACTGCTGTGATCAACTTCACACTCACAAGCACAACTACATTCTTTAGAATCACACCAGATTTCATGCAGTTCTTTTCATGTGCCAAAAAATGGCTGTCATCATTTATTTCTGGTTAGGTCAATCCAGTAACTCCTTCTACCTATGCTAACAAAGAGAGTAACTTTCTGCCCTCTCCACATTACCAACAAATATGGTGCATCTCTATGTTTCATAGTTTCAAAAGCAGTCAGATCCAAGTATGGACATGGGTGGGGAATAAAACCAAAAATAGTGCTCCCATGCAGGCAATCCAGGTCCAAATAATGGTGTGTCTTTTTGCTCACTTTTCAGGGTTTGATTCATTTCTTTCACTCATCCATCCATCCCTCCATCCATCTTCTACCGCTTAATCCTTTTTGGGTTGCACGGGGGGGAATCCCAGCATCTTTCACTCGTTAAATTTACATTTATGGGTGTCAAAAATTACAAAAAATATGTAGGGCTTGCCACTAAAATTGTTTGATTAAGTTTAGGAAAAAGGTTAGGATTAGCATTAAGGGAGGGTGAGGGTCTATTTTCAGCAGATTGCACTTCTCAACAGTCACATCTCACGCATTTTATCTTTTTTTCATAGTGGTAGCTATAAGTATAGGGCATTATTCACTTAAAACACTTTGTACAGTTATTTTCTGTTGGACACACTATATTGCCAAAAGTATTGGGACACCCCTCTAAATGACTGGGCACCAATGTACAAAGCAAGGTCCATAAAGACATGGATGAGAGAGTTTGTTGTGGAGGAACTTGACTAGCCTGCACAGAGCCCTGACCTCAACCTGACAGAACCTCTTTGGAATGAATTGTAAAGCTTTCCCTGAAGAGTTGAAGCTGTTACCGCTGCAAATGGTGGCTTTCCACAAGGTTTAGGAGTGTGTTTAATGAAAATTTTTGATCATTCTTTCAGAAGCCCATGTGTGAGGTCAGGCACTGATGTTGAACGAGGCCTGGCTCACAGTCTCCCCTCTAATTCATCCCAAAGGTGTTCTATGGGGGTTGAGGTCAGGGTTCTGTGCAGGGCAGTCAAGTTACTCCACACCAAACTCGCCCATCCATGTCGTTACGGACCTTGCTTTGTGCATTGGTGCACAGATGCACCCCCCTTCCCCCAAAGCATCTGTGCTGCGTAGAATTTCAGAATGTCATATGCTTGTGTAATCAGTAGATCAATTAGAAAGTTGCTTCTTCTTCTTCGTTTCTTTTCCTTTAATTCTACAATAAATTAAAAATCTTGACCCTGCCTGTCTTTTCCAGTTTGTTTCCCATCCCAACTGCCAGCAGCAGTTGCTGACCATCTGGTATGAGAACCTGCCTGGTCTGAGGCAACAGTCCATTGGTGTGAAGTGCTGGACAGTGTTGGGGGTCACTGTGGGTCTCCCTTTCCTGGCTGTTGCCTACTGGATAATGCCATGCAGCAAGGTATGAGACTATAACCAACAATTTAAACAGGTGCTGAATTGTTGTCTCTGTGTATAACTTGCTAATGAAATGTACTTTTTTTTATTAATGCTGTTCTTCCGCTTGTTCACATCACAGCATATTGCATTTAATGTGGCATGGTTGCTCAAAATTTATGGCCTCATGCAGCCTGTCGATTCATTACTAGAAAACACGTGTTGGAATAAAAAAAAAAAATCCTCTTTATTTTTAATCAGCAGTAATGAAAGTCATAACCAGACCATCAGTGACGAAGTAGCTAATTCCAGCTTGATGAACACACCCTAAGGACACTGAGAGCCTTTGCTTCTCTCTCTCTGTATACATGTATAAAGCATAGGCATGCTCAGGGTTGAAATACACATATTAAACTACACAACATACATAAACTAGATGTAGACCTACCTGAGGTCTCATTGATGAAATATTTGTAAATCTGTGAGTAGATTTGTGCTTAAATCACCTTGATACTTAAAAAGCTACTCTTTGTTTGTGAATGTTGTGTAAAACCCCGATTTGATCATAATCATGTACAGTGGTGTGAAAAAGTGTTTGTCACACTTAAATGTTTCAAATCGTCAAACAAATGTAAATATTAGACAAAGATAGCACAAGTAAACACAAAATCAGTTGTTAAATGAAGGTGTTTATTATTAAGGGGGAAAAAAAATCCAAACCTAGGTGGCCCTGTGTGAAAAAGTGATTGCCCCCCATGTTAAAACATAAATTAATTGTGGTTTATCACATCTTTGTAAAGCTGAGTTCAGTTTCTCTTGCCACACCCAGGCCTGATTACTGGCACACCTGTTCTCAATCAAGAAAACACTTAAATAGGACCTGTTTGACAAAGTGAAGTCAACCAAACGATCCTCAAAAGCTAGACATCATGCTGTGATCCAAAGAAATTCAGGAACAAATGAGAAACAAAGTAATTGAGATCTATCAGTCTGGAAAAAGTTATAAAGCCATTTATGAAGCTTTGGGACTCCAGCGAACCACAGTGAGAGCCATGATCCACAAATGGTGAAAATATGGAACAGTGGTGAACCTTCCCAAGAGTGGCCGGCCAACCAAAATTACCCCAAGAGCACAGCAACAACTCATCCAAGAGGTCACAAAAGACCCCACAACAACATCCAAAGAACTGCAGGCCTCACTTGCCTCAGTTAAGGTTAGTGTTCATGACTCCACCATAAGAAAGAGACTGGGCAAAAATGTCTTGCATGGCAGAGTTCCAAGACGAAAACCACTGCTGAGCAAAAAGAACATAAAGGCTCATCTCAATTTTGCCAGAAAACATCTTGATGGTCCACAAGACTTTTGCGAAAATACTCTGTGGACTGACGAGACAAAAGTTGAACTTTTTAGTAGGTGTGTGTCCCATTACATCCAGCATAAAAGTAACACAGCATTTCAGAAAAGGAACATCGTACCAACAGTAAATTATGGTGGTGGTAGTGTGATGGTCTGGGGCTGTTTTGCTGCTTCAGGACTTGGAAGACTTGCTGTGGTAAATAGAACCATGAATTCTGCTGTCTACCAAAAAATCCTGAAGGAGAATGTCTGGCCATCGCTTCGTGACCTCAAGGTGAAGCGCACTTGGGTTCTGCAGCAGGACAATGACCCAAAACACACCAGCAAGTCCACCTCTGAACGGCTTAAGAAAAACAAAATGAAGACTTTGGAGTGGCCTAGTCAAAGTCCTGACCTGAATCCGATTGAAATGCTGTGGCATGACTTTAAAAAGGCAGTTCATGCTCGAAAACCCTCCAATGTGGCTGAATTACAGCAATTCTGCTCAGATGAGTGGTTCAAAGTTCCTTCACAGCGGCCTAAAAGACTCATTGACAATTATTGCAAATGCTTGATTGTTGCTGCTAAGGGTGGTCCAACCAGTTATTAAGTTTAGGGGGCAGTCACTTTTTCACACAGGGCCATGTAGATTTGGATTTTTTTTTCCCCTTAATAATAAACACCTTCATTTAAAAACTGCATTTTGTGTTTGCTTGTGTTTTCTTTGTCTAATACTTAAATTTGTTTGATGATCTGAAACATTGTCTGTAAGTGTGACAAATATACAAAAAAAGAGAAATCAGGAAGGGTGAAAACACTTTTTCACACCACTGTGTGTAAGTTCAATCAATTGTAAACTGACAGCACACTCATGCTAGTCAGAAACTAGCATAACTCACCACCCATGAACCACCATATAAAGAGGTATGAGGAGTGCATCCTCCCAAACTTCTCAGAGCAATTGAAGTAATCTTGAGTGAAGTAGAGGCAGCAAATTGTTTTCTTGGTGTGATGGTTACAGGAAAAACAAAGGCCTACAGGGAGGTAACTGACACTGTACAAAGATCTGACCAGGAGATGAAAAGAAAATGAATTGATATGAAACTTGAAGGGAAAAAAACAAGAAACAAAACAAACAAATGCATAAATGTTCACAGGAAAAAAAAAAGCAGAACAGCTACAAGAGGAGGCACTTCAGTCACAACTTTCTGCATCAGACCAGTGAATTTCTTTGATTATTGTAGTGCTCCCTGTGTCAGGAGTTGCTGCAGACATGTCCCTGTCTCCACTTGAAACAAAAGCAAACTCAGAAGGTGATGTGGTAAGGTGAATAAATGAGTTATATTGAGTGCTACATCACTATATATCCTTGACAGCCATAACTAATTGCTTGGTGTTTGGTCGTTAACGTGAGCCTCAGTGTCTTGCCACTGAAAGAAACTGTGTAATGCTGTTCCCTGATTGAAGTTAGGAGGAGTTAAAGCGGAAAGCTAGAAATTTAATTGTAATTCAGTAAGTGAACTCCTTAGTAAATCAGTGATTCTATATCAGTGTAGTGTTATTTAATTAATTTTAACAAACTATCATAAGGATAAAATTTATAGTGCCTATCTTTCCTTAATGAGAAGTAATTTAAAAAGTTTAGAGTGTGTGAGTTTGATGACCATCCTGGCAAATGCCTCGGAGTAGTGATCTGTGGACAGACAGACAGATATAGCGCTATGGCATACACTTACTGTATTTTGTTTGCCTTTGCAGGGATGAGGTAAAAGTGAAGTTTTCCCTAAGCTGGGAGAAGAGGACTATCTTTGTTAACAGTGAAATCAGGATCCGACCACCTGACTACATATCAGACTAATTTTCCTGGCTCAGCTTACATTATTATAAGTTGAGCTTAATTTATTATTATCATGCTTTGACACCATTTACTTATCGCTAAGTATAATATGAACTGGAGTGGTGGCCTAGTTGGTAGAGCATCTGTCTTACAGCCAGGAGGTCATGGGTTCAAATCCCAGCCAGGTCATACCAAAGACCATATAAAAATGGTACCGTTCAGCAAACTAAAAAGGGGAAAGGAAAGTTCATGCACAGAGCTACCAGAGTACTGACCTCCCAATGTAGCTTTCCCTGCTTACAGTAGCTGTGTGGCCTAGGGTCAGTGAAACATAAGTATAATATGAACTGGAATACTAACATGTAACACTGAAGTCACTGTCATTAATTAAATGCAGATTTTAGCCACAGCTTTTGGTCCAAAATTCCACACCTTGCTTGTCAGGTAGTTAAGCGTCTCCAACAGTAAATATGGATTTTATACATAAAGTAAAATGTTTTTTAAAGTCACAAAGTTGGTCAGACATCAGGGACTGTAACAGCTAGTCCTTTCATTGAACTGTAGCAAGCATCCTACAGTTTTTCTTAATTCTTCCTGCTGATGGAGCCTCACATCATTTCCACCCAAGTGAGTACTGATGTCAGTCATGTAGGTAATGTTTTCTTCATTGGGCAGCTTGTAAAAGTTTAATCCAGGGGTTGTGTGCATGTTGGTTGTGCATCCCACCAGTCTGCAGCTTTTAGATATACTGTATTTCTTCATAGCCTTCATAACTGAAGTTTTGGTAGGATTACTCTGAAAGTACTGAGCAGACTTTCATTGAATTTTTTTAAGCAGTGGGATGTGGCACAAGAAACAGTCCACTAGATGTTGGTGATTTGGAGCCAGATTTAATAAAGGTTTGTGTGTACTAAAATGTGTGCAAAGTTGATACCACCCTCAAAAAAGAAAAAAGTAAACAGATGAAGCTGATTATTACTAAGACTACACATTGAGGTTTTTGTCCTTCAACTGAGCAAAATACAGCACACTGTGGAATTTGTACCTTCGCTTTTTGCAGTTTCTGCCCATATTAGTCAGTCTCCAACCTGTCTACGGAGACAAAGCAAGGGAAGCTAAATGCTCCTTTAAACACAGCTGCCTTAACCATTTTCACAATCTTCCTTAGTAAATAATGTGCAAAACACCTGCAAAGGAAAAATGCAATTTTCAATTTGATCATAGTAAATCGTGCCCTTTGTGTACCTCTATTTCTTTTCTTTTTTTAAATAATGTATGTAATCAATTAATGCGACTGATCTACAAAGCTCTTCTGGGCTTACTCCCACCTTATTTATGTAGTTTTCTCCAACGAACAAAAAGCCAGTACTCATTATGTCCCTGTTACGTTTCCAACTTGTTTGTGCTTTGTACATGAACTGTCTTCAGTGTTGCTGCATCAGCTGTGATTTCATTGGAGACCTTTGACATTTAAATGAGAGACAACGCGAGACCCTTGGACATCGCTCATACTTTAAAAATTCCCAGTAGCTTCTTGTACTTTTTTTTAACCCATTTCTTTTACTTTTTGGTAACTTTTTTACTTTGTAGTAGCTTCTTTTATTGTTGTTTGATTTGCATTGATTATCGCAGGTCAACCTTGTAAAAGAGCTCATGATCTCAGTGGGCTTCTACCTGGTTAAAAAAAGGTTAAAGACTGAGACTGTAATTGTTTATTAGAGGAAGGCGAAGTCAGTGAGCCATTACCACGAAAAGTTCCACATTGAAGTGTTAAAAAAACGAGCTTTTTGAAGCTGTATGTGTCATGAGCTGAGCACTGGAGGTTTCCGCCATGCTCCGTCTCGTGGCTTTTTCTCTGTATATTTGTTTTATTTTGTGCTTTGGGTTTCTGTATTTTCGTATTGGTTCTTATTTTCCTGTTTATGTTATGGTTTTGTTACCCTCATTTTGTATTAGGTTGTATTTATTTCTCTGTTTGCATTTGTTGATATTTTATTCTTTGTATTTCGGACTGTTGTGCTCTTTCCCTGGGTTGACAGCTGTCAAGTGGCATTTCCGGGTTGTGCTCCATGTGGGCGTCGCCCTGTCAGCTGTCAGCTCCCCTCGCTCTCCTCTCATCTCTTGTAGCTGATCCAAATCATTAATCATCGTTACCTTTTGCCCACTCATGTGACGCCACACTTTTTGCTACTTGTGTATTTGTTTCGGACCCTATTTAAGGGCAGTATTTTCTTTTCATAATTGCCGCTGTCTTGAGTAAGCCTGAGTAAGTTCTTCTGAGTTTCTCCTCACCACCAGAGCCCTTCCCCTGCTCTTTTTTTTTTTTTTTTTTGTTACTTATTTGTACCCGTAGGTAGATTTGTTTTGCAGTCTGGTGACAAGCCACCAGCTGCTGGTCGCTGCGTGCGCAAGCGCCCTGTATCCCTAACCTGCATGTTTTTGGCATGTGGGAGGAAACCGGAGAAATCCCGGAGTAAACCCACGCAACACGGGGAGAACATGCAAACTCCACACAGATCACTGTTGGTCGGGGGCTGGGATCGAACCCACGATCTCACGATCCCCGCGATCCCCCGGCCGAGGGTAAACTGTGCTGCCACAGTGCTAACCACTGCACCACCGTGCAACCCACCGTGCTCTGGTGAGTTTATCCCAATTTCGTTCCTGCCTGTAAGTTTTCCTTATTACCTGTTTTTGGATTTTGGTGTTGCGCACTTTGTTTGGACTTTATGTTTGCTGTTTTTTCAATAAATCTCACAACTCACAGTTCAGCGCGTGGGTCTGTCTCTCTGCCCTGAGGGGCCATTCATGACAGTATGTGATGATTGAAAACTGGATTTACAGTCATGTGAAAAAATTAGGATACCCTGTATAAGCCTGTGTGTTTTTTTTTTAAACATATTTGGACATATGGATATTTAATATCAGCATTTAAAATACTGGGAGATTCATGTAATACAACTAAACAATTAAAAATGAATTAAAGACTTTCTTCAAATTTTCTGTAAAATATAATTCTAAAATAGTGAGGAATAAATTAGGACACCCACCCATCTTTTTTAGGACGCCCCCACATTCATTCCCACTTAAAATGGCTAATATAAATGTTAAAAAATGCAAATAAAAACAAAAACAAGGTTAGACATAGCTATGTGAACATTTCTTAACAAAGAACTGAATATTTAATGGGGTATCCTAATTTTTTCACATGACTGTAAATGAAAACCAAGGTAACACTGTATATTTATTTTATAACAAATTGTCAAGGTAACCGAGTTTTGACACTTTTTGTGGAAAGAGCATCACTGCATTTTGTAGCTTGCCCTTTCATTGTTTTTTAAAAAATTGTGCAAAATGTCATAGTGTGGCCACTCTTTTATAACCCTTTTTCTCATTGTCAGTGTACAGAATTTCAAGTGCAATGTTGGACAAACAGAAAACATGACCAATGTGGCTGAAAACATTGCAGATTTGTGTCCCAGAGCACTAATCGCATTCTGATTACAGGCCATGAGACACTTTATCACATTTCCTTAACACTTCATCAGGCAAATTATGATTTTAAACCGACAAAATGTGAATGAGGACACATACACACAGAACCTGAGGGAAGGGTTTTGCAAATCTGCTCATCAACCTGGATAATCCTCACCCTCATCATGATTAGGTTTGTGTGTCCATGTGAGTGTGTGTGCTAATGTTCAGTGATTCAGAAACAGTTTTGAGTACTACCTTGAGTGATTCATAGTCGATGTGACTAATGAATTAATCATGTTGTAGACTAAGAGAGAGAGAGAGAGAGAGAGAACTCCGGATGTCAACCCTGTGTGAGATGATGAAGTGCAGTAACACTTAAAGCCTCTCAGCCATGGATTCAGTCATGGCGACACTAGCTGCATCTGAGCTCCATGTCACATTAACGCCTACCTCTGTTGGTGTGTATCTGTGTGTATGCACATGAATGTTTATGAGTACATCTGATTATGATGACATGTGACGACAAGTGAGGTGAGTTCATTTGACTGCTATTTGATAGGGCAGGAAATTTGTTCATCATATTGTAGCACCCAACCCATGTAGCTATTTAATTAAAAGGTAATAAACCAGTATTAAAGCTGTAGTACTGTGGGTGGGGCCCTGGGCTTGACATAACGTTCGGCTCAGGAGACGCACACACACAGGCTCAGAGTAGTTCAAACTGTTTATTAACAGCAGGGGTGTATGGGTGTGTGTCAGCGGAATGTAAATGTATTGGTGGTGGCGTCTGCTTCGGGCACAAAGGCAGGAGACCGTTCAGCCGGCAACCCTATGGGAAAGAACAGACACAGGGTGACGGGCACACACCAATACAGGAGGAGAATAGGCGAGGGAGAGAATCTTACTTGTGTTAGACTGATGGCAGGCACTTCAAGGACGGAACCCCGGGAGACAGTCACCTGCAGGACTCGGTGCAGCAGCGAGGAAGGACGAGGGACGGAGTTGTCCGCCGCCGAGGAATCCACCTGTGCACAGGGGAGCAGACTGGGAAAGGTAAGGAAAAGAATCTTCTTACCGCTTAGCGTGATGCTGAAGAGAGAGTTGATGCTTCGCATGGAAGGCGATGAAGTCTTAACGGCTTCAGGCCGAAGCTCAGGGCGAGGCGGCTTTTATCCCTCACCGCTGATGAGTAGCAGGTGCGTGAGCAGGTGGCGCCGCTGATGAATGGCGCGGCGTGACAGTACTCCCCCCTCTAGCAGCGCCTCCTGGCGATGGCTTATCCGGGTGCGCTCGGTGGAAGTCCGCGATGAGCGATGGGTCCAACACAAACGACGGGGGCACCCACTGTCGATGCTCGGGCCCATAGCCCTCCCAGTCCACCAAGTATTGCAACCCACGACCCCGGCGCCGGGAGTCCAGGATGGAGGAGGCGGACCAGGCCTCATGGCCACCAATCATCCGGGGCGCGGGTTGCGCTGCAGGAGGAGGGCAAAGGGGGTCAGTGACTGCCAGCTTCACCTTCGACACGTGGAAAGTGGGATGAATGCGGAGGGAGGGGGGAATAGCCACGCGCACAGCCACCGGGTTGATGATCCGGGTGATGGGATAGGGACCCATGAAGCGCTGTGCCAGCTTTCTCCTCTCGCCTTTTAAAGTGACGTCCTGGGTGGAAATGTAAACAAGTTGCCCAACTCTGTACGCCGGGGCAGGTCTTCTACGCCGGTCCGCCACAGTCCTGTTGCGCTCCGCTGCGCGTAATAGCGCATTGCGCGCGGCAGTCCAGGTGGAGCGGAACTGCCTGAGATGGGCCCTAACTGACGGGACAGTTACCTCACTCTCCTGCTCCGGAAACAGCGGGGGGTCGTAACCCAGGGACGCTTTGAAGGGGGACATCCCTGTAGCAGAAGAGCGAGCGGCGTTGTGGGCATATTCAACCCAGGCAAGATGGTTGCTCCAGGACGTGGGTTTGGATCTGGACACACAGCGGAGCGTAGCCTCCAGCTCCTGGTTGGTCCTCTCACACTGCCCGTTGGATTGGGGGTGATGGCCGGAGGAGAGGCTCACCTTGGCTCCGATGCCGTTGCAGAAAGACCTCCAAACCTCGGATGAAAACTGGGGGCCCCGGTCCGAGACCACGTCCACCGGAATCCCGTGCAGCCTGACCACGTGTTGGACGAGGAGGTCCGCCGTCTCCAGGGCAGTAGGGAGGCCTCGCAGGGGGACAAAGTGCACGGCCTTGGAGAAGCGGTCCACGATGGTCAGGATGGTGTCATAGGAGTTGGAGACAGGGAGTCCGGTGACGAAATCCAACGCGATGTGCGACCAGGGCCTGCCAGGGACGGGCAGGGGCTGGAGCAGACCCGCTGGAGGGGCATTTCCCGACTTGCAGGTGGCACAGATTGGGCAAGCCCGGGCGTAGCGGGCTGCATCCCTCCGCAGGCCTGGCCACCAAAAGGACCGTTGGAGGAGATCTAACATCCGGGAGGTGCCAGGGTGACAGGTGAGCTTGGAGGTGTGGAGCCAGTGGATGACCTCTCCTCGGACCGCGGATGGCACGAACAGCCTCCCCTCCGGTCCGCCGACAGGGTCAGGTTCCACCTCCTGTGCCTTCCGGATCTTGCTCTTGATGTCCCACGAGATGGCTCCCACGATGCACGACCTGGGCAGGATGGAGTGGGGCGCCTCCTCCGACTCCACGGGGGTGAACTGCCTGGAGAGGGCGTCAGGCAGGGCGTTCTTAGAGCCAGGCCTGAAGGTGATTGAAAATTGGAACCTGGCGAAGAACAAAGACCAACGCGCCTGGCGGGCGTTCAGGCGCTTGGCAGATCATAGATATTCTAAGTTCTTGTGGTCCGTAAGGACCACAAACGGCAGGTTCGCCCCCTCCAGCCAGTGACGCCATTCCTGCAGGGCGAGTTTGATGGCCAGGAGCTCTCTGTCCCCCACATCGTAATTTCTCTCCGCCGGGGACAAGCGCCGGGAGAAGAAGGCGCAGGGTCGTTTGGCGCCATCGCCCGGTGACCGCTGGAACAGCACTGCTCCCACTCCCGTGTCCGAAGCGTCTACCTCTACGATGCACTGCAGCGCAGGGTCGACCTGGCGAAGGACCCGGGAGGAGGAGAATTCCGCCTTCAGCGCCTCAAAGGCGGCAGCGACCTCTTCGGTCCACCGGAACGGGGCCTTCGGGGACGGGAGGCGGGTCAGTGGTCCAACGATGGTACTGAAGTTGGGGACAAAGCGGCGGTAGAAATTGGCGAAGCCAACAAATTGCTGCACCTGCTTCCGGGATGCAGGTGTAGGCCATTCCACCACCGCCTTTACCTTCTCTGGGTCAGGGAGCACCTTATCGTGGGCGATGATGAACCCCAGGAAGGACGTACTCCTGGCGTAAAATTCACACTTTTCTGCCTTTACGTACAGACGATTCTCCAGCAGCCTTTGGAGGACCCGCCTCACGTGGACCTGGTGCTCGTCCCTGGACTTGGAGAAGATGAGAATATCGTCCAGGTAGACGAACACGAAAAGGCCGATGAAGTCCCGGAGGACATCATTAATGAGGCTCTGGAAGACTGCAGGAGCGTTGGTCAACCCGAACGGCATCACCAGGTATTCAAAGTGGCCGTTCGGGGTACGTAAGGCCGTTTTCCACTCATCTCCCTCCCGGATCCGGACGAGGTGGTAAGCGCTGCGTAGGTCCAGCTTGGTGAACCAGGTCGCCCCCTGGAGGGAGTGGAAAGCAGTGTCCATGAGAGGCAGGGTGTAACGGTCCTTCTCCGTGATATTGTTGAGGGCCCGGTAGTCGATACAAGGGCGGAGGGACCCATCCTTCTTTCCCACGAAGAAGAACCCTGCCCCCACGGGTGACGATGATGGGCGGATTATCCCAGCACTTAATGACTCCTTCAGGTAGGCGTTCATCGTCTCCTTCTCCGGCGCAGACAGGCTGTAAAGGCGACCAGAAGGTAAGGGAGCCCCCTGGCGGAGGTTGATGGCACAGTCATAGGGCCGATGAGGGGGGAGAGACATAGCTTTCGCTTTGCTGAACACCATACCCAGGTCGTGAAATTCCGGGGGCACCAGAGACAAGTCCGGGGGTGCAGCGTCCGTCGCAGGGGGAGGAGCGGACGGAGAGCAGGCAGCGGACTGAAGGCAGGTGCCCATGCAGAATGTACTCCATGCCGATATCCCAGCTGATTTCCAATCCAGGACCGGGTTGTGAAGGCGAAGCCAGGGATACCCCAGGATGACGGGCGACACAGAGTTGGGAAGGACGTAGAAGGTCATCTCCTCCCGGTGATTTCCCGAGATGATGACCGGAACGGGGATGGTTTGGTGTGATACTCTCCCAAGGGAGGCACGGGAGAGGTTAACAAGGGAGATGGGATTCTTCAGTGCCTGACAGCGAATGCCCAAACGGGTTGCCAGGCTTTGTGAAATAAAGCTGCCTTCTGCACCCGAATCCACCAGTGCGTGGGTGAGATGCCCAGTGGGATTGTGGCAAAAACGGATGGGCAGCTTCAATTGGGTAAGGGGACTTAACCGATTGACGTCCGCGAGGCCCCCTACAGTGACTTGCGGACCCCGCCGTTTGGCTTTTGTGGACAAAGCTCCACCGTGTGTTGATTATCTCCGCAATACATGCAGAGATTAAACTCACGGCGGCGTTGTCTCTCTGCCGGGGAGAGCTTTGTCCAGCCCGTCACCATCGGCTCCGACTCCTCGGGGTGCGATGGCGGCGGCGTCGCCAGGGGGCGAGCTTGGGGCAGGCGCAACGAGGCTCCCCGAGGGCGAGAAGAAGACGACTTCCGTCCAGAGGAGCGCTCACGCAGCCTGTTATCCAAGCTGATGGCGAGAGAAGTTAGCTCAGCTAGCGTCCCAGGGATATCCCGACCAGCCAGTTCATCCCTCAGATCATCATTCAGGCTGCGGAGAAACAGGCCACAGAGGGAGCGTTCGTCCCAGCCCAATTCCTCCGCCGCTACCCGGTAGTCGACCGCATAGTCCGCTGCCGACCGGCTTCCCTGCTGGAGAGCGAGAAGCCGATCGACTTGGACCGTCTCGGTTCGGGAATGGTCAAAGACCTCCAGGAAGCGTGCCACGAACTGGTCATAGGTGAGGGTGGCGTAACTGGGCTTCGCCATTATGGCGTAGGTCCAAGTTAACGCGCGCCCCTCCAGGAGATTCCCTATGTAGCCAATTCGGCTGTGATCCGAGGGGAAGTCTCCGGGCACACGGTGGAACACGGACTCACACTGCATAATGAACCCCCGCGCTCCACCGAGCTTTCCGCTAAAGCGGGCGGGGGTTGGAATCGGCGTGAGCCGAGCCGGTGCCGCTGGAGCCGGCTGGACGGCCGCTGGAACAGCAGGAGCTGCGCCACCCTGGTGAGCCGGGGGGAACGGCTGTTGGGGATCCAGGCGGTCCAATCGGTTAGTGATGTTAATGAGTTGGTTTAGAATCACCTGCTGCTGATAAGCAATTTGATCCACCCGAACCTCGAGAGTGGTAAGCCGGTGCGCGAGCCCGCCGTCTGCCGAGCCGCTCTGCTGAAGCCGTACTGACATAACGTTCGGCTCAGGAGACGCACACACACAGGCTCAGAGTAGTTCAAACTGTTTATTAACAGCAGGGGTGTATGGGTGTGTGTCAGCGGAATGTAAATGTATTGGTGGTGGCGTCTGCTTCGGGCACAGAGGCAGGAGACCGTTCAGCCGGCAACCCTATGGGAAAGAACAGACACAGGGTGACGGGCACACACCAATACAGGAGGAGAATAGGCGAGGGAGAGAAGCTTACTTGTGTTAGACTGATGGCAGGCACTTCAAGGACGGAACCCCGGGAGACAGTCACCTGCAGGACTCGGTGCAGCAGCGAGGAAGGACGAGGGACGGAGTTGTCCGCCGCCGAGGAATCCACCTGTGCACAGGGGAGCAGACTGGGAAAGGTAAGGAAAAGAATCTTCGTACCGCTTAGCGTGATGCTGAAGAGAGAGTTGATGCTTCGCATGGAAGGCGATGAAGTCTAACGGCTTCAGGCCGAAGCTCAGGGCAAGGCGGCTTTTATCCCTCGCCGCTGATGAGTAGCAGGTGCGTGAGCAGGTGGCGCCGCTGATGAATGGCGCGGCGTGACAAGGCTCTTTAAATTTAGACTTAAATATTTTCAGTGCCTCCACTTACTGAGAAATAAATCATTGAAGATATATATATATTTTCCCAATAAGACAAAAAAATTATTTACAGCAAGACACAATTTAACTAACTTATATGGAATGACTTAAAACAGACACAAAACAGCAATTTTAAAGTCAATTGAACTGATTTAGTGAGATTTCAACATTCAAAAAATATTTACAGCAGTTTTAAATTGAAATCACTCTTTCATACACATCAATCACACACGTCAGCCCCATTTTCCTAAAAAGTCTCAAAATACTAAAATAAATTTAAAAAAAAAATTCCTCCCACCGTTGCAGGCCTGATAGTCTTCAAACGGAAATGTTGGAGTAGCTAGTCAATTTTATTGAAGGTTAGAAACAGAAGGATCGGCAGGGAAAAACATCACCTGGAATGTTAGCTGAGGAGAACCATTGGTTGAGAAAAACGTTGATGTTGAGGATGACCGTTGGTGGGGTACATACGTTGATGGGGAAGGAGCCCGTTGTTGAAGAGTCAAACCACTGGACTCAGCCGATGGTGTGGAGAAGAGCAGTGGGTGATGACAGAGCTGTTGTTAGGAAAAGGAGATGGGGATCTAGGGGCCCTAGACAAGCGGTGAAGTCCGTCTTCTTGAAAAAAATGGTCCAGTCAGGGTCCAGATCGGTCTCTTTTAGGTTCAGGGTCAGGTTACTTTATTTGTACCCGTAGATAGATTTGTTTTGCAGTCTGGTGACATCCATATTTACAAGCCACAAATTACATTCAACATAGACACAAACACAGGCACACATGAAGCTGACTATAAACATGATAAAAAATACTCAAGGCTCCATCAATCAGGGTATAAAAAGACAAAGAGATGGGAGAAAAACCAGAGGTAAGAGAGAAGGGTCATATTAAAAGTTAAAAACTAGTCAAAGAGGTTAAAAACTCAAAGGACTAAAACCCAATAAAATATTTAGAACCCAAGTAACATCCTACAAAAATAAGTAAATATAAAATGGAGTTAATAAATAGGTACCTAAATTATGTGCAATATATTGTTACAGCTTGTTCAACTCTTTGACAGCAGCAGGAACAAAGCTGTTTTTGTAGCGCTGGGTTCTACTTTTTGGGACAGCAAACCTCCGTCTTGAGGGAAGAAGCTGAAAGTTGCAGTGCAAAGGGTGGGAGTCATCATTTAAAATGGAGGTAGCCACCCTCTGTACTTGTCTGGTGTACAGGGATGTCAGGCTCAGCTGTGGCTCACCAAGCAAACGACTGGACCATCTAACAACGTGATCCAAGGATTTCCTGTGTTTCAGTTTTATCTGACCAAACCATGACACTAAAGAAAAGGATAAAACAGATTCAATAAAAGCCCGATAAAACATTGTCATTATGGTTCGATCAATTTGGAAGCGTGCAAGTTTTCTCAAGCAATGCAAATGTTGCTGACCCTTTTTGCACACCCTTTCACAGTTCTCTTCAAAGTTTAAATTACTATCAATAATCGTCCCAAGATATTTGTAGGATTGTACACATTCGGTGGTCTGGCCTTTTAGTACGGTGACTTTGTGCCTGGGAGTTTTCCTCCTAAAGTCAATAATCATGTCTTTAGTTTTTGTCGTATTCAGCTGCAGGTAGGAATCCTCACACCAGTGAACAAAATCATGAACTACTGGGCCGTGGCCACTCTCACCATCCTGGAGGAGACTGACAATAACTGAGTCATCAGCATACTTTATAATGTGTCTGTTGTCATGTCTGCTCCGACACATGTTTGTGTACAGGATGAAGAGTAGTGGTGACAACACACACCCCTGAGGAGAGCCAGTAGAAGAGCACTTTAGGTCAGACAATGTACCATTGACCCTTACTCTCTACGTCCTGTTGGTTAAGAAATCCAGAATCCAACCCACCAGATTATTGCTCAAATAAAATTGTTGCAGGAGCCTTTCAACTAAGATATGAGGTTGGATTGTATTAAAGGCAGAGGAAAAGTCCACAAATAAAAGTCTGGCGTGTGTCCCATTAAAATCCAGATGTTTAAAAAGCATGTTAAACAGAGTGACAGTGGCATCTTCCACTGCTCTGTGAGGCCTATAGGCAAACTGCAAAGGATCCAATGCATGCTCAGTCTGCTTTAGGACCTCACATCTGACCAGTTTTTCAAAAATTTTCATTAAAATTTAAGTCAAAGCAACTGGTCTAAAGTTGTTTACCGTTTTAGGACAGCTGGATTTTGGAACGGGAACAACCACGGCTTCTTTCCAGATCTTAGGTACATGTTGTGTCTGTAAGGACTTATTGAAAATGTAATGAAATATAGGACTCAGTTCATGTGCACAGGACTTTACCAAGCGCCCACATATATTATCAGGGCCCTGACTTTTGTTCACTTTTACAGCGCAGAACTCCCTTTTAACATCCTGCACCTCAATATTAAAGTGCTGATTGTCTTTGAGTTTCTGTTTCAAATCTTGGGTTACTGTGCTAAAATCAAAGGAGTCAAAACGACCATAAAAACAATTAAGAGCATTAGCCAGCTCTGTGTCTGAATTAAAACCATCTAAAAACACACGATTACTGCACTTTTATCTCCCTTCCTTTCTAAAAAAAAATACATTTGCCTCTCCAGTCAGCTAATAACTTACTGAATGATAGCTAGAGTCCATTTCTAGCTATTGATGATTTCTGTTTTGATGAGGCGCCTTGTTATGGCTGCCGTGTCATTGTGATGCGCTTACATTAGCACGCCAATGTCAAGTCAAATTCCTTGTATGTTTTTAACATGCTTGGCAATAAAGCTTTTCTGATTCTGATTCTGATTCTGATTCTATTTGAACTCGGCTCACTTTAAACATTTCAATGTTAACAGTCTGCTAACATTACAAACTGACAAGAAAAAAATATATAATGACAAATGTAATATTTCCTATTGACATTTTGTTATAAAATGAAATTAATTACTCATTAGCAATTAAAAGAATTTACCTGGCTGTCACCAATCAAGCCTTTCTAATCAGGTTGTAACTCTGTGTTACCCCGATGACTTAGGAAGACAAAATCACCTTCAGCCTTCTGTGACCAACTGCTGCGTCTCCCTGAGACTCCAGCGTTTTAAGGCACAAAACTTGTAACCTTATTAATTGCTCCGCCCATCTGCCTTCTGGACAAAAACTGATTGGTTCCCCAAAACTTACATTCCAAAGTACTTGTCAATCAAAGCACCAGGTTACATCGTAAATAAATTATTAACAGCTTTTTGAACAGATATATCACTCAGACTCAAGAAAATTATTGCAAAATACAGTAACAGTTTTTTTTAAAAAAAGAAAAGAAATAAAACAACCATTTTCAATTTCACACTTTGAATTAAAATAAATTAAACCCTTTACAAAGACTATATTTACACAATAAACACTGTTGTGTCTATAAATAATTATAGACAGGGCTACATTGTTATAGTTGTGTTTGTAGCATTTGACGTTTAAATCATTAGCTCATTGCTGCTGAGGTGAAACAGACTAGTCATGGCCCTGTGTTCATCGTCTGCTCATCCACAATTTGCAAGAAATGCTGATTCTCCAAGGCAGTTGCTTGGATGCTCATCATCCAGGTTGTGGTCAGGGTCAAAGATCACAAGATCGTGACACTTACAGTGGTGTGTAAAAATGTGGAAATCCATTTCTTTTATAAATAAGCCCTGTTTCCACTTCAGGAACCAGGAACCAATTTTACAGGACCTTCCCCTGCGGCGTGTCTCTACTACAGGAACCTTCCCGAGAGGGGAAGTTTTCAAGAACTCGTAGTGGCCAAAATAAGGTCCTGTTCATAGTGGCCCCGACAACTGCTGGGTGGGGTTTAGGAATGACTCAAAATTTAAAGTTGGCATCACAACATAAACAAGACAAAGATAATAATGAAGCTCCAATGCTTAAAAATTTACAATATAATGCTCCCACGTTTGTGGCAGATCTGAACGATTATTCGGCATATGTATGTGGCCATGCAGTGTGAGCTTTGGGAAGAAACAAGCATTTATAGCAGAGCGGCATGGCGCATAACACCGGTCGCTACTGCCATTGTTTACTGGGATGTGAACCCATGCAGCCAACCAACGGGAGATGGAAATGTCTGCTGGTGCTTCTCCCGGTGTATTCATGCAGCTTTGCCATATAATGGCTAAAAAGTTAAAAGTTAATACCAAAATAGTTGTGGAGAGCAATGACCACATCAGTTGTATGTAGCCACATATGCATTGGGGTGGCACAAACAGTGGAGAGGCAAGCCTGGCAGCTCAGGCCATGCATAGCTCGAGAGTGGACACACGGTAGGCCAGCTGGGGACAGAGTTCCCTGATGGTGCCATATAATCGATCCAGTCCTCTCTGCAATTATTAAACAATGTTGCCAAGTTGGACCCATGCACTTCACTTTTAATTCATTCTGCACACAATCATTTTCTGCATGATTTCAATGTATTTTAAACATATTTTACTTTGCTGCGCTGCGTCGGGGTCAGAACTGTTAAAGGTGAACTACACAGTATTTTCATGAAAACAAATATTTTAAAAAATAATTTCAGCAACAAAATGTTTTAAAAAGTCCAGAACTAAAGTCTTTATCGTTTTCTAAAAAATAATATATTGTGGGGATGTGAAAATGACGAGGCAGAGTGTCATGCCTCGCCGCCCATCTGCGGCGCCAGCTGCACGCACACCTGCACCTCATCAGCGGCGAGGGACTTAAGCCACCTCGCCCTGGGCTTTGGCCTGAAGCCGTCAGTCTTCACTCGCTACTCTTGCTGTAAGGAATCTCAACCGTTCAGCAAAACATCCAAGTAAGAATCTCTTACCTCATTCTTCTCCTAGTCTGCTCCCCTGTGCACAGGTGGATTTCCCGGCGGCGGACCACTCCTCTCCGCCACCGTTCCCTCGCTGCTGCACCGGGCACTCCAGGTCGCTGTCTTCCGGGCTTCACCCTTGCTGTGCCAGCCACCTGCCATTCCCAAGTAAGCCAGTCATCATTTTCATATCTCCTGTGTTGGTGTGGTGCCCGTTACCCTTCTCCCTCTGCTTCTCCCATAGGGTTGTCCGGCTGTACGGCCTCCTGCCTCCGTGCCCGACGCAGATGCCACCACCAACACATTCACATCCCGCAGACACACACTCATACACACTTGTTGTTAATAAAGCTATTAGATCTACCCTGAGCCTGCGTGTGTGTCTCCTGAGCCGTGCACTATGTCAGTACGGCTTCAGCAGAGCGGCTCGGCAGACGGCGGGCTCACACGCCGACTTTCCACCCTCGAGGCTCGAGTGGACCTAATAGCCCACCAGCAACAGGTGATCCTAAATCAATTATCCATCATCACTAACCGATTGGACCGCTTGGACCCCCAACAGCCGTTCCCCCCGGCTCGTCAGGGCGGCACGGCTCCTGCTGCTCCAGCGGCCGTCCAGCCTGCTCCGGTAGCACCGGTTCGGCTCACACCCATTCCGACCCCCGCCCGCTTTAGCGGTAAGCTCGGCGGAGCACGGGGGTTTATAATGCAATGCGAGTCCGTGTTCCACCGTGTGCCCGGAGATTTTCCCTCAGACCATAGCCGAATTGGCTACATAGGGAATCTCCTGGAGGGGCGAGCGCTTACTTGGGCTTACGTCGTAATGGCGAGGCCCAGTTACGCCACCCTCACCTATGGCCAATTCGTGAGACAGTTCCTGGAAGTCTTTGATCATTCTTGTACTGAGAGCGTTCAGGTCGATCGGCTTCTCAGCCTTCAGCAGGGAAGCCGGTCGGCAGCTGATTACGCGATCGACTTCCGGGTAGCGGCGGAGGAGGTTGGCTGGGATGAACGTTCATTCTGCGGCCTCTTCCTCCGCAGTCTCAATGATAGTCTGAGGGACGAACTGGCTGGGCGGGACATCCCGGAGACTTTAGCGGAGCTAACGTCCCTAGCCATCAGCCTGGATAACAGGTTGCGCGAGTGCACCTCGGAGCGGAAGTCGTCTTCTTCTCGCTCTCGTGGTGCCTCGTCGCGCCTGTCCCAAGCTCGCCCCCTGGCGTTGCCGCCACCATCGCGCCCCGAGGAGTCGGAGCCGATGGTGACGGGCTGGACAAAGCTCCCCCCTGCGGAGAAACAACGCCACCGTGAGTTGGGTCTCTGCATGTATTGCGGAGACAGCCAACACACGGTGGAGCTTTGCCCACAGAAGCCAAACGGCGGGGTCCACGAGTCACTGTAGGGGGCCTCGCGGACGTCAATCGGTTAAATCCCCTCTCCTAATTGAAGCTGCCCGTCCGGTTTTGTCACAACCCCACTGGGCACCTCACCCACGCACTGGTGGATTCGGGCGCGGAGGGCAGCTTTATTTCACAAAGCCTGGCAACCCGATTGGGCATCCGTTGCCAAGCCCTCAAATCCCCTCTCGCCCTGGTCAACCTCTCCCATGTCTCCCTGGGGAGAGTCACACACCAGACTGTCCCTGTACCTGTGATCATCTCCGGGAACCACCGGGAGGAAATCACTTTCTACGTTCTCCCCAACTCTGTGTCGCCCGTCATCCTGGGGTACCCCTGGCTTCGCCTCCATAACCCCGTCCTGGATTGGAAGTCCGCCAGGGTATCGGCATGGAGTTCCTTCTGCATGAGCACCTGCCTGCAATCCGCTGCCTGCTCTCCGTCCTCTTCTCCAACTCCTATGGACGCTGCGCCCCCGGATCTCTCCCTGGTGCCATCGGAATTTCACGACCTGGATATGGTTTTCAGTAAGTCCAAGGCGATGTCTCTTCCTCCACACAGGCCCTACGACTGTGCAATAAACATCCGCCAGGGGGCACCCTTACCCTCTGGGCGTCTCTACAGCCTGTCGGCGCCGGAGAAGGAGGCTATGAATTCCTACCTCAAGGAATCGCTGAGTGCTGGAATTATCCGTCCCTCGTCATCACCATTAGGCGCAGGATTCTTCTTCGTGGGCAAGAAGGACGGTTCCCTCCGTCCTTGTATCGACTACCGCGCCCTGAATGATATCACGGAGAAGGATCGCTACACCCTGCCACTTATGGACACCGCCTTCCACTCCCTCCAGGGGGCGACTTGGTTCACCAAGCTGGATTTACGTAGCGCATACCACCTCGTCCGGATCCGGGAGGGAGATGAGTGGAAGACAGCCTTCCGTACCCCGAACGGCCATTTCGAGTACCTGGTGATGCCGTTCGGGTTGACCAATGCTCCTGCCGTCTTTCAGCGCCTAATAAATGACGTCCTCCGGGATTTCATCGGCCTATTTGTGTTCGTCTACCTGGATGACATCCTCATCTTCTCCAAATCCAGGGACGAGCACCGGGTCCATGTGAGGCGGGTCCTCCGAAGGCTGCTGGAGAACCGGTTGTATGTGAAGGCAGAAAAGTGTGAATTCTACGCTAAGACTACGTCCTTCCTCGGGTTCGTCATCTCCCACGACCAGGTGCTCCCGGACCCAGTGAAGGTGAAGGCGGTGGTAGAATGGCCTACACCAACATCAAGGAAACAGGTGCAACAATTTATTGGGTTTGCAAACTTCTACCGCCGCTTCGTCCCGAATTTTGGCACCGTCATCGGCCCTCTGACCCGCCTCACGTCCCCTAAGGTCCCGTTCCGGTGGACCAAAGAGGCCGCAGCTGCCTTCCAGGCGCTGAAGGCGGAGTTCTCCTCCTCCCGGGTCCTTAGCCAAGTCGACCCATCGCTGCAATGCATCGTGGAAGTGGATGCTTCGGACACGGGAGTGGGGGCGGTTCTATCTCAGCGGTCGCCAGATGACAGAGTCAAACGGCCCTGCGCCTTCTTCTCTCGGCGCTTGTCCCCGGCGGAACGGAACTACGATGTGGGGGACAGAGAGCTCCTCGCCATCAAGCTCGCGCTGCAGGAGTGGCGTCACTGGCTAGAGGGGGCGGACCTGCCGTTCGTGGTCCTGACTGACCACAAGAACTTGGAATACTTAAGATCTGCCAAGCGTCTGAACGCCCGCCAGGCGCGTTGGTCCTTGTTCTTTGCCAGGTTCCGTTTTAACATCACCTTCAGGCCTGGCTCCAAGAACGGCCTGCCCGACGCCCTCTCTAGGCAATTTGCCCCTGAGGCGTCTGAGGACACGGTCCACACCATCCTGCCCAGGTCGTGCATCGTGGGAGCCGTCACTTGGGACATAGAAAGTAAGATCCGGAAGGCGCAGGAATTGGAACCTGACCCTGGCGGCGGACCGGAGGGGAGGCTTTTTGTGCCATCCACGGTTCGGGGAGAGGTCATCCACTGGCTGCACACATCTAAGCTCACCTGCCACCCTGGTTCCTCCCGGATGATCGACCTTCTTCAACGGTCCTTCTGGTGGCCGGGCCTGCGGAAGGATGCTGCCCGCTACGCCCGGGCCTGCCCTGTATGTGCCACCAGTAAATCAGGTAATGCCCCTCCAGCGGGTTTGCTCCAGCCTCTGCCCGTCCCTGGCAGGCCCTGGTTGCATATCGCCCTGGATTTCGTCACCGGACTCCCAGTCTCTAACACCTTCGACACTGTCCTGACCATCGTAGACCGTTTCTCCAAGGCGGCGCACTTCATCCCGCTATGAGGTCTTCCATCTGCCCTGGAGACGGCGGACCTCCTAGTCCAACACGTGGTCAGGCTGCACGGGATTCCGGTGGACGTGGTCTCGGACTGGGGGCCCCAATTTTCCTCAGAGGTTTGGAGGTCCTTTTGCAATGCCCTGGGAGCCAAGGTAAGCCTCTCCTCCAGCCATCACCCCCAAACCAACGGGCAGTGTGTGCGGACCAACCAGGAGCTGGAGGCTGCGCTCCGCTGCGTCACTGCATCCAAGCCTGCGTCCTGGAGTAACCATCTCGCTTGGGTTGAGTACGCCCACAACACCGCCCGCTCTTCTGCCACAGGGATGTCTCCCTTTAAGGCGTCCCTGGGCTACGACCCCCCTCTTTTCCCAGCGCAGGAGAGTGAGGTAACTGTCCCCTCAGTTCGGGTGCACCTCAGGCAGTTCCGTTCCATCTGGGCGTCGGCGCGCAATGCGCTTTTACGCATGGCGGAGCGCAACAGATCCACGGCGGACCAGCACAGAAGACCTGCCCCAGCGTACCAGGTGGGTCAGCGTGTCTATGTGTCTACCCAGGACGTCATTTTAAAGGGTGAGAGGAGGAAGCTGGCACAGCGTTTTATGGGCCCATACCCCATCACCAGGATTATCAACCCGGTGGCTGTGCGTGTAGCTATTCCACCCTCCCTCCACACCCATTCCACCTTCCACGTTTCCAAGGTGAAGCCGGCAGTCTCCGATCCCCTTTGCCCTCCTCCTGCTGCGCAGCCCGCGCCCCGCATGATTGATGGCCATCCGGCCTGGCCTGTCTCCTCTATCCTGGACTCCCGGCGCCGGGGTCGCGGGTTGCAGTACTTGGTGGACTGGGAGGGTTATGGGCCTGAACATCGGCAATGGGTACCCTCGTCATTTGTGTTGGACCCGTCCCTCATTACTGAGTTCCACCGAGCGCACCCGGAGAAACCATTGCCAGGAGGCGCTGCTAGAGGGGGGAGTACTGTCACGCCTCGCCGCCCATCTGCAGCACCAGCTGCACGCACACCTGCACCTCATCAGCGGCGAGGGACTTAAGCCGCCTCGCCCTGGGCTTCGGCCTGAAGCCGTCAGTCTTCACTCGCTACTCTTGCTGTAAGGAATCTCAACCGTTCAGCAAAACATCCAAGTAAGAATCTCTTACCTCCTTCTTCTCCTAGTCTGCTCCCCTGTGCACAGGTGGATTTCCCGGCGGCGGACCACTCCTCTCCGCCACCGTTCCCTCGCTGCTGCACCGGGCGCTCCAGGTCGCTGTCTTCCGGGCTTCACCCTTGCTGTGCCAGCCACCTGCCATTCCCAAGTAAGCCAGTCATCATTTTCATATCTCCTGTGTTGGTGTGGTGCCCGTTACCCTTCTCCCTCTGCTTCTCCCATAGGGTTGTCCGGCTGTACGGCCTCCTGCCTCCGTGCCGGACGCAGACGCCACCACCAACACATTCACATCCCGCAGACACACACTCATACACACTTGTTGTTAATAAAGCTATTAGATCTACCCTGAGCCTGCGTGTGTGTCTCCTGAGCCGTGCACTATGTCACAGAGTTCTCTCTCAAAGTCAGTTTTATTCACAGCACCATCATCTCAAAGCAGAGAAAAAGAATGACACAGTAAACTCTCGTCCTTAAATATCAGGAACTTCACACTTCACAGATCACATGTCACACAGACCACCTTGCATTATAAAGACAGTCACAATGCATTTCTCTCCATGATATCACTTCCACTGTCTCCAATGCATCCCTTCCTTAATCCTTTAATTGAACCCCCCACAGTCTCAAGCCTTGCATACCAAGGCTAAGATTCCTGCAGCTTCCTGCCTTTGTTCTGACCTAAAATGTGAGCCACAAAACAGGTCCCATGTGTGTGTCCACCATACAAAGCCCCTCCAACATTTTAGACAAACAGAACAACAAGAGAATAACCACATGCATGCCGTGATAGTATCAATACACATCAGTCCACATGCTGTATAGGCTTCAGCCTCCTGCCGTATCTGCTGTAGCTGGGATTCAACGTCTCTGCGGGGCTGTCCTGGGGGTTTGCCGTCTGGGTGTGGAAACCTTTTGTCAGCACCTGTGGGTGTTCTGGGGAAACATTACTCTGTGAAGCCCCCCGCGGTGGTCTACCTCGCCGCGGAGCCTTCGCCAACAGCACCTGCTCATCTGCCACCACAAAAGCGGGTTTGAGTCTGTTTATGCCAATTCTCTCTTTCCTACCCCCCAAATCTATCAAAAACTGCTTTTCCCCTGTTTCTAGCGCTCTGAATGGTCCGTCATAAGGCGGTCGCAGCGGTGTTCGATGTGCATCGTGTCTAACAAAAACAAACTCTGCGTTCTTCAAAGTTTTAGGCACAAAAACGCGCGGAAAACTGTGGTGCGCGGGGCCAGGCAGCGTGCTTGATTCAATGTTACTCCGCAACAGCTGAGACGGGGAGGCGTTTGGCGCAGGGTTATCTGGGAGAAACTCCCCAGGCAGCCGGAGTGGCTGCACAAACACGAGCTCCGCTGGGGAGGCTTCTAGATCCTCTTTAGGCGCAGAACGCAACCCCAATAACACCCACGGTAACTTGTCAATCCAATTTGTATCCGTCAGTGATGCTCTGAGAGCCGCTTTCAATGACCTATGAAAACGTTCGCATAACCCGTTAGCCTGCGGATCGTACACGGTTGTGCAGTGAATTGTGATACCCAGGCTGCGGGCCATTGTCGACCAAAGCTCGGACACAAATTGAGGGCCTCTGTCGGACGTAATGTCCGACGGAACGCCAAAGCGCGCCACCCAAGCTGTTAAAAACGCGCGCGCCACCTCCTCGGCTGTGGTTGATGCCAGCGGGACCACTTCAGGCCAGCGCGTGGTGCGGTCCACCATTGTCAGAAGGTGTGTGCACCCCTGTGACGGTGGGAGGGGGCCCACGAGGTCTACATGAACGTGATCGAACCTCTTGGCCGGAATGTGAAACGGTTCCAAAGGAGCCCTCGTGTGCCTGTGTACTTTGGCTCGTTGACACGTCGTGCAGGCTGCTGCCCACTCTTTGACTTGTTTGCGGAGGCTCGGCCACACAAATTTCTCTCCCACCATTTTGACCGACGCGCGCACTCCAGGGTGCGCCAAAGAATGAACCGAGTCAAAGACGTGGCGGCGCCACGCGGCCGGTACTACTGGCCGCGGCCATCCAGTGGAGACATCGCAGATTAGGGGGGGCATACCGTCTTGCAGCACCCTGCTCTCCAGCCTTAACCCTGTTGGTCCAGACTGGAGCGTGCGCACGTCCGCGTCATTAACCTGCTCCGCGGCCATGGCTGCATAATCTACCCCTACGCTGACTGGGGCCGCCACGGCGCGCGAGAGGCAATCTGCCACTACATTGAGTTTGCCCGCCACGTGCTGAATATCAGTGGTAAACTCTGATATCGCGGCCAGCTGTCTCTGCTGCTGGCCTGACCACGGTTCAGAGACCTTGGCCATCGCAAATGTTAGCGGTTTGTGGTCAACGAACGCGGTGAAAGCGCGTCCTTCCCGCCAGAACTGAAAGTGGCGGATGGCCAAATGGAGAGCGAGCAGCTCCCTGTCGAACGCGCCGTATTTACGTTCGCTATCGCGCAAGGTCCTGCTGAAAAATGCGAGGGGCTGCCAAACCCCGGCTACATGTTGCTCCACGACCGCCCCTATGGCCACCTCTGATGCATCAGTGGTGAGCGCTATGCGGGCCGTTGGGTCTGGGTGTGCCAACAACGCAGCCTTTGCCAAGGCTGCTTTCACCTCGGAGAACGCTTGGTCCCGCTCCGGGGGCCATTCGATCTTATCTGCGGGTTTCTTTTTGTTGAGCGCGGCATACAACGACTGCATGAGTTGCGCCGCGCGGAGGAGAAAACGGTTATAAAAATTCACCATTCCCAAAAACTCCTGCAACGCCCTGACCGTCTGCGGCCGGAGAAAATCTGCCACCGCGCGCACCTTGTCAGGCAGCGGCACTGCTCCTTTGGGGGAGACGCGGTGTCCCAAAAAATCGATCTGCGCCACCCCGAACTGACACTTCGCTGGGTTGATTATTAACCCGTGATCTCCCAACCTTCGGAAAACCGTGGCCAGGTGTTTTTCGTGTTCATCTTCGGACGCGCTGGCTACTAAAATATCATCCAGGTAGATGAACACGAAAGGGAGATCGCGAGGCACCGCGTCCATCATGCGTTGGAACGTCTGAGCAGCCCCTTGAAGTCCGAATGGCATGCGTAAAAACTCAAATAGGCCAAACGGAGTTATTACCGCTGTTTTGGGTATGTCTTCAGCGCGCACTGGGACTTGGTGGTAACCGCGGACCAAGTCTATTTTAGAAAAAATGCGCGCCCCTGCCAAATGAACGGAAAAATTTTGGATATGTGGGATTGGGTAGCGGTCGTGCGCTGTAGCGTTGTTTAACCTGTGGAAATCCCCGCAAGAGCGCCATGATCCATCAGCTTTCGGGACCATGTGTAGGGGGGAAGCCCACGGACTGTTTGAATGTCGGATAATGCCCAACCTCTCCAAGTTGGCGAACTCCTCGCGCGCTATGGCCAGTTTAACTGCGTCCAAGCGCCGAGCTTTTGCAAAAACGGGCGGTCCGGTAGTGGTAATAAAATGCTCCACCCCGTGCTTAGCGACTGTTGCCGAAAATGTGGGGACCGTGAGTGCTGGGAACTGAGTGAGCAGTGTGTGGAACTTACCGCCTGCTGCTGTGACATTGGCTTGTGCTGTTGGCGGGGCCACTCGCGCTGTACAGGGGATAGAATCAAAAGAAAGTGCATTAACCAGGCGCCTGTTAGCGAGATCAACCAACAAACCATGTGAGCACAAAAAATCAGCCCCCAACATATTGAAATTTACTGTTGCTACAACAAAAGTCCACTCAAATGTACGGCCGTGTAGAGACAGGAGCAGAGTCTTCTCACCAAAGGTCTTAATCTCCGAGCCGTTCGCTGCCGTCACCCGGGGGCCTCCGGAACCAGCCAGTCTGTCCGCGTATGAAGGTGTGATGAAACTCAACTGGGAGCATGTGTCGACGAGGAAATGCCTCCCCGAGCGAGCGTCCGACAAGTAGAGCAGCTTGTTCTCTTCCCCGAGGGCCGCGGCTGCTACCGACCCCCGGTCTTGGCGTTTCCCGAACGCCCGAACTGGCACGGCGGTACACACTTGCGTGCCCTCTCTGCGAAGCGCCGATGGTAGAAACAAAGGGCATCCGGTCCATGTTCCCTGGCCCCTGCCGCCGCCGTCGTCGGTGAGTCTGGCACCGCTGCCTCTGGCCCCCTGTCGTCTCCGGTTGTCGCGCCGAGTTCCACTGCAGCGGCCGTGGCTGCGCGCCGCTTGGTGGCGTTGACAATCCGCTGTGCCTCTCGGCCCAGCGCGCGGTAGTCCTGTAGGGCCAACAGTGGCGAAGTGGCCAGGGTCGCTCTCGCTGCTGACGGTAGAGTTCTGAGGAAGAGGTGGGTGAAAATGAAGTGATCATCGTCAGAGTCTTTCAACTTCAACAACTTCTCCATCAGGCTCGTGGGCATGTCTTTTTCCCCCTCCGTCAGAGCCAGGAGCCTCTCTGCTCGCTCCTCCGCCGAGGGGGTGAATTGCTGGATGAGTGCAGCCTTCAACGTGCCGTATTTGTCGCTATCCGGCGGCTGGTCGATCAGGCTTTCCACATGCTGGGCCGTGTTGTTGTCCAGCTTTGCGACTACGTGGTAGAATTTTGTGGCATCTACCAATATCCGCGTTGACAACCGCATTGAACCAGGAGCGCAGATTGTTCTGCCAGAAGTCCGGTAGCTGGACTGTAGTGGCATTCGCTTGGCTGGGGGCTCCTGACGCGGCTGGCCCGGGGGAATTTTCTTCTTCCATTAACGTCTCGGGTCACCAGTGTGGTGATGTGAAAATGACGAGGCAGAGTTCTCTCTCACAGTCAGTTTCATTCACAGCACCATCATCTCAAAGCAGAGAAAAAGAATGACACAGTAAACTCTCGTCCTTAAATATCAGGAACTTCACACTTCACAGATCACATGTCACACAGACCACCTTGCATTATAAAGACAGTCACAATGCATTTCTCTCCATGATATCACTTCCACTGTCTCCAATGCATCCCTTCCTTAATCCTTTAATTGAACCCCCCACAGTCTCAAGCCTTGCATACCAAGGCTAAGATTCCTGCAGCTTTCTGCCTTTGTTCTGACCTAAAATGTGAGCCACAAAACAGGTCCCATGTGTGTGTCCACCACAATATTACCTAAAATAACATTTTTGTATAGGTCTGAAATAATCATAATATTTACATCTGAGCAGTTGGATAACAAGATTACAATGGCCGTTAACATAGATATATATATATATTAACACTAGATATGACAGGGCTACCATTTTCATGACAAATGGAGGTGCCATATTCTGTAGGTAATTATAGTGGTTGACAGCATCTTCAGCATTATGATAACAGGATAAACAAACAATTGTTCATTATATTTATTGTAATCATACAAGTAAGCTACGTAGATGGACCATGATTAGTCTTGCGGCTAGCCAGACTAGTCTTTATGTGTCTATGGCCAGTAAGGATGTCTCACCCAATCACAGCCAATAGCATTAACTGGGTTGATGTCACATGTTTCTACCAAGCAGTTAGGGCAAGAGTAAGTGTGACACCTACTGGCCAGGAGGTCAGAAGGTTGTTTCTATCAGCTTTTAAAGATTATGTCATAAACAAATCCTCTGAAGACCGACGACTCCTACCCCCATAATGGATAATTGACAAGGCAGAGGGCCAGATAGAGGGCCAGCCCTTTTCAAGTTCCTGTCCCCTAAAATTGGTTTTTGGTTACTGTAGTGGGAACAGGGCTATTGAAAAGCTGTAAACACAGTCTCTGAAAAAAATAACAGTATTACCAGCAAAAATTAAGGCATGGTGTATTTATTTATTAATAATGAATTTCATAAATTAAAGTATGCACTTGTGAAAGTGCAAAAGTCTGGGCACCCGACACAATTAGTGGTTTGCACTGTGGCTGCACAGCAAGAAGGTCATAGGATCGATTCTTCTTCTTCTTTTAGATTTGATTGGCAGTTGGCAACCAGCCTACAGGTGCATTACCGCCACTGACTTGATTATCATCACTCTGTATCTTTGTATAAGGAGTTCTGAACAACTCCTTATGTGTGAAACAAAATTATCCGTCCTTGGACTGTGTCCGAGGTGCGGCCAGTCTTACGCCACCTATAGGATGTCTATCACGGGATCGATTCCACTCCTGACCATCGTGGGTTTGATCCCACCCCCTGACAATTGGTGACCCTTCTGTGTGGAGTTTGCATGTTCTCCCTGTGTCTGTGTGGATTTACTCCGGGTACTCTGGTTTCCTCCCACAAGCCAAAGACATGCAGGCTAGTTTAATTGGCATCAGCTGGGGATTCTAAATTGTCCTTAGGTATGACTGTGAGAGTGAATAGTTGTCTGTCTCTCTGTGTTGACCCTGCGATGGACTAGTGATCTGTCCAGGGTGTACCCTGCCTCTCGCCCAAAGATGCTGGGATAGGCTCCAGCCCCACCGCAACCCGAAAAGGATTAAGCGATAGAAGATGGATGGATAATCAAAATTATGCTGTTTGTCAAGGGGCACCCACATTTTTACAACTATATGTGATTTCACAAAAATCACTACTCCAATTAGCAATTGCCCAAATGTTCACCAAAGGCACAAACAGTTATCCTCAGATGGGTCTGTGTCTAGGTTGTGCTTATGGTCTGGGTCAGAGGTCATGATACCTGTGCACTTATGTGGTTTCACAAAAATTGCTACTCTTCTAGGCAATTGCCTGGATGCTCACCAAACTCATACGTATCCTCAGGTGGGTCTGCATCAAATTAGGACTCAAGGTAAATGCCAAAGGACACCAGATATGGTCACGTGTAACTTAACAAAAAATGCTGCTCCTCCTAGGCAACTATCTTGATCTTCTCAAAAACATGATCTTCTGGTGGATCTATATCCAGGTTTTCATGTCTGGTAGGGTAGAATAGGCTATTCCATTATTAACAGATTAGTATTTAAGATGCCAATAAGATTTCAAATGTTTAAGACGCAGGACTGATGATGTGATGATAAAGCAGTTCAGTATATCAACAACAAAATGGGACAGGTGCACGCTCAATAACATGATGTGAGCAGGAGGAAGTGCTGGATAATGAGGCTGGTAAAGACAGCAAAACGGAGCGACATTAAAACAGACACAGGCAGAGACTCCAATTTCATCTTTGATGTGTTTAGGTTAATTATGTATAGTGTGGTCCTCTGCACCTGCAGTGATTTTGCATAGTTTTGCTCTGCTCATCTCATCAATTGCTCTTCTCTTAGAGTGTCTAATATACCCCTTATGAGCAGCACCACAACAGGCAATTATTAACACTGTATTACATTTCATATCAGCCAGGAGAGATGAGGAAGATACTGGCAGTGTTAAGTCATCCAGAGCAGACAGAAAGAACATGCATACAGTACGCTGTAATTGCTCTAGAAGTCTGACAAAGACAAAAATATGACATATGTTTTGGAGGTGATTAAAAAACAATAGATGTAGAATGATGAAAATTAGGAGAATGTGAAGATAAGTTCTGAATTTATCTGCGTGACAAAAAGAAATAGATCAAGCGGAACAACGAGCTAAAAGGGAAAATGTCAAAAAAAACATAAAAAAATAAACTCCATCAATTAGTCAAGCAGATGATCAGTTTCCTTATTTGATTAATAATACCAGCTGCAAATTCCTCTGTATGGGTTCACAGTGAGAATGTGTGAGAAAAAAAGTCAGTGGTACTATAATTATAAGATAAGATAAGATAAGCCTTTATTAGTCCCACAACGGGGAAATTCCAGGATTGCAACAGCACAGGGATAGCAACACTCAGAGCAACAATCAGAAGGCAAGAAAAAAAACAAGCAAGCAAGAGCAGCTAATACACATATGTACATATTACTATAAAATATATATATATACACACACACAGACACACAGTGCAGAGCATTGTAGCTGGATGGAATAAATATATGAATATGTAAACAGTGCGGAGCAATGTAGCTAGATGGAATAATATGTAGATATATAAACACACAGTGCGGAGCATTGTAGCTAGATGGAATAAATATATAGATATATAAACATAAACACACCCAGTGCGGAGCATTGTAGCTAGATGGAATAAATATGTAAATATATAAACACACACAGTGCAGAGCATTGTTGCTAGATGGGATGAAACAGCACAACCGTCTACTTAGTTATCCTACATGGTATGATTATGTGCCCATACATATTCTCACTCTCCATAGCGACCGGTATTTTCCTAGTTGTATGCCGGAGGGGACCATTGTGTAAGTCTATTGCATTTTTTGCATTCAAAAAACTATTACTTTGTTACGTCTTTTTGCTATCTCTGCGAGATAGCAAAGAAGAGATAAAAGAGATAATTATGGCTAATACACTCCTAAATTTTGATACAACAGCACTACAAGCATGATGATGCACTCCGTCATTTATGGTAATTATACCAGCTATCATAATCAATGATAGGGTGACATTTGCAAATGCTACTAGTAGCTCCCTTATTAGTTAATTATTTTCCTTTAATTACTTTGTTACAGTCATCTAATTAATTGGCTATTAATATCTATATAAATTTGAGCTGTGACCCTGCTGTTTGGGATTCATGATTTGAAGTGATCAAGATTCCTGTAGTTCCTCTTTTTGTACATCTGGCATTTTCATGGTCTCTTTTGACCTTCCCTCTCTTGAAAGCTTCAAATAATTAAAGCCACAGCAAGAATAAAGTCCTGAATCTCTAAAGACAATATAGAGTCATTGTTGAAATCTGTACTTAATCAATGAAATGACTGGAATGCACTAAACAGACTGCTAATTGTCAGTATAGGTGAAAAAAAAATGATATTCCCTGCAAAAATGTATACTTGGTAGAAAAAAACATTATGCCACATATTCCCCTTTATAATTAACTCATGCCCACTGATAATCTCATCTGATAAACTGTAGATTTAAATGCAGGACTAGAGAAAAGCAGAACCAGACAGTTTCAGTAAAAGGGTTTAGAATTGTTGAGACAGCCATAATTTATTTATTTAAATAAATAAAATTGCCAGTGTGTAAAATTGCTGGTTTTCTTTTTGTAAAATACACAGTTACCCCCCCCCCCAAAAAAAATGAAACATGACTGTGAAATTACTAAACAATAATCTGAGATACTGCATAGTTTACTGTGAAATAACTTGATAAGTAGAGGAATAAATGTTTACAAACTGTACCATTTTTTCCATTGTCAAGTCAATATGGTTAAAAAAGTGGTATATAATAATGACCAAAATCCATGTTTTAATGTCTGAATTTCAGTTGTTTCAACACATTGTAGTCATCTCTTTGTTTCTTTTTCTTTAGCTGTCATGATCTAAGCACGGGGGATTTCACGGTGTTCTGTCTCTTTGCCTTTTTGTTTTTCCTTATTTGTATAATATTGTATGTCAGAGTTCTATGCCGGTGATGTTATTTCTAGTTTGTTTTCACTTATTTTGCATTGTTTCTTTGTATGATTTATTTTCCTGTTTATGTTCAGTGTAGTTTTGTTATTTGGGTTTATTTGTCCTGACTTGTTCCTACTTTATTTTGCCAATGTCTTCTCTTTTCTTTCTCTCTCAGGAGTTGCAGTTGTCAGGAGCACTTCCGGGCTTCTCCCTGGTTGTGGGTGGTGCTTCTGTCAAATTGTCAGCTCCGTCTCCTCTCCTCATGACTCACAGCTGATTGTCATTTGCTCCCCAGCCCGCTCATGTGATTCACATCAGTTACTTTTTGTGTTAATTGTTTCTAATCCTATTTAAGGCCTGTTATTTTCATTTGTCTTTGCCGTAGTCTTAAGTTCTCTACCCTCACCTCCACCAGAACCCAGCCCTTGTTCTGGTGAGGTAATTCATAAGTTTACTTTGCTTGTCTTTTTGGATTTTGTGTTTGAGCTCTGTTTTGGACTTTGTGTTTTCTTTTCTTAATAAATTTCACAAACTGCAGTCCTGCGCGTGGGCCTCACCTCTCTGCCCTGAGAGGCAATTCATGACATTAGCGTTCTCAGCCTGTAAAAAGATGCCTTCAACTTGTGGACATTAAGTCACGCAACAACTCTTCCCTGTTTTAGATGTTCTAGATGTTTTTGTTTTTACTACATTTAAACTTATACTGCCTTGTGTCGGCCCAGCTGCAGTGACTTCATATTCATACCCTGTATTGTTAAAAAGACTGTCATATCAAGGGGCCATCACACTTCTCAGCATCCAGTAGGACTGCAGCATGCAAATAAACAGTGTATCCTTTAATTAGTAGCAGAGTTGAGTTGGAACTTTCGGCAGTTAGCCTGACAGTAGATAAACAGACATTGTTGGGGTGGACTGTTATGCAGTAAGGAAGACATACCACACCTTTACTGATTACCTCTGCCTTGGGGTGGTTTGTTTGTTTGTTAGTTAACAGGATTATGTAAAAACTGCTGGACAGATTTTGATGGGCTACAAATGAAACCATTAGATTGTGATCCATGAGCACACAGCAAGGAAAATAAGTATTGAACATAACATTTTTCTCATTAAACATACAGTGGTGTGAAAAAGTTTTTGCCCCTTTCCTGATTTCTCATTTTTTTCTGTGTTTGTCACACTTAAATGTTTCAGATCATCAAACAAATTTACAGTGCATCCGGAAAGTATTCACAGCACTTCACTTTTTCCACATTTTGTTATGTTACACCCTTATTCCAAAAGGGATTAAATTAATTTTCCATCCATCCATCTTCTCCCGCTTTTCCGGAGGTCCGGGTCGCAGAGGCAGCAGTTCAGGCAGAGAAGCCCAGACTTCCCTCTCCCCAGCCACCTGCTCCAGCTCTTCAGAGAGGATACCAAGGCGTTCCCAGACCAGCTGGGAGACATAGTCTCTCCAGCGAGTCCTGGGTGTGCCCCGGAGTCTCCTCCCAGTGGGACGCGCCTGAAACACCTCAAGTGGGAGGCGTCCAGGAGGCATCCTAATCAGATACCCATACCACCTCAACTGACTCCTTTCAATGTGGAGGAGCAGCGGTTCTACTCTGAGCCTCTCCCGGATGACTGCGCTCCGCACCCTATCTCTGAGGGTGAGTCCAGCAATCCTACGGAGAAAGCTCATTTCAGCCACTTGTATCCGCGATCTTGTTCTTTCGGTCATTACCCAAAGCTCGTGACCATAGGTGAGAGTAGGAACGTAGATTGACTGGTAAATCGACAGCTTTGCCTTAGAACTAAGCTCCCTCTTCACCACAACAGACCGGTACAATGTCTGCATCACTGCAGATGCTGCTCCAATCCGTCTGTCAATCTCTCGCTCCATTTTCCCCTCACTCGTGAACAAGACCCCAAGATACTTAAACTCCTCCACTTGGGGCAGGAGACTGTCCCCAACCCAGAGAGGACAATCCACCTTTTTCTGGGTGAGGACCATGGACTCGGACTTGGAGGTGCTGATTCTCATCCCAGCCACTTCACACTCAGTGGCAAACCATCCCAGCAAGAGCTGTAGGTCATTGCTGGATGAAGCCAACAGGACAATATCATCTGCAAACAACAGAGATGAGATCCTGTGGTCACCAAGCATGACACCCTCCATTCCCTGGCTGCGCCTAGAAATCCTGTCCATAAAATTTATGAACAGGATCGGTGACAAAGGGCAGTCCTGGCGGAGTCCAACTCTCACTGGGAATGAGTCCGACCGAGTGTTGGCAATATGAACCAAACTCTCACAACGGTCGTACAGAGACCGAATAGCTCGTAACAACAAGCCCGATACTCCATACTCCCGAAGCACCCCCCACAAAAAACCATGAGGGACATGGTCAAATGCCTTCTCCAAGTCCACAAAACACATGTAAGCTGGTTGGGCAAACTCCCACGAACCCTCCAGAATTCTCGAAAGGGTAAAGAGCTGGTCCGATGTGCCACGGCCAGGACAAAAACCACATTGCTCCTCCTGAATCCGAGGTTCGACCAACGGCCGTACTCTCCTCTCCAGTACCTTGGCATAGACCTTCCCAGGGAGGCTGAGGAGTGTGATCCCTCTAAAGTTGGAGCACACCCTCCGGTCCCCTTTTTTGAAAAGAGGAACCACCACCCCGGTTTGCCATGCCAAAGGCACTGCCCCCGACCTCCACGCAATGTTGCAGAGGCGTGTCAACCATGACAGCCCAACAACATCCAGGGCCTTGAGGTACTCAGGGCGAATCTCGTCCACCCCCCGGGGCCAGGCCTCCAAGGAGATTTTTAACCACCTTGGCGACCTCAGCCCCTGTGATAGGCGAGTCATCCCCCTCGTCCACAAGCCCTGCTTCCTCTGTGGAAGGCGTGTCAATGAGATTGAGGAGATCCTCGAAGTATTCCTTCCACTGCCCGATGATATCCCCAGTCGAAGTCAACAGCGCCCCATCCGCACCATACACAGTGTGGACAGGGAGCTGCTTTCCCTTCCTGAGCCGCCGGACAGTTTGCCAGAATCTCTTCGAGGCCGACCAAAAGTCTTGTTCCACGGCCTCACCAAACTCCTCCCATACCCGGGTTTTTGCTTCAGCAACCACCCGAGCTGCACTCCGCTTGGCCTGCCGGCACACCTCAGCTGCTTCGGGAGTCCCACAAGCCAACCAAGCTTGATAGGACTCCTTCTTCAGCTTAATGGCCCCCCTCACCACTGGTGTCCACCACTTGGTTCGGGGGTTGCCACCACGAGATGCACCGACCACCTTGCGGCCGCAGCTCTGGGCCAACGCTTCAACAACAGAAGTGGAGAACATGGCCCATTCAGACTCCATGTCTCCAGACTCCCTCGGAATGTGGTTGAAGTTCTTCCGGAGGTGGGAGTTGAAGACCTCCCGGACGGGGGCCTCAGCCAGACGTTCCCAGCACACCCTCACTATACGTTTGGGTCTACCAGGTCTGAATGGCTTCCTCCCCTGCCATCGGATCCAACTCACCACCAGGGGGTGATCAGTTAACAGCTCTGCACCTCTCTTTACCCGGGTGTCCAAGACATATGGTCGCAGGTCTGATGACACGATAACAAAATCGATCATCGACCTGCGACCTAGGGTGTCCTGGTGCCAGGTGCACATATGGACACCCTTATGCTTGAACATGGTGTTTGTTATGGACAAACTGTGGTTAGCACAGAAGTCCAATAACTGAACACCACTCGGGTTCAGATCGGGCAGGCCGTTCCTCCCAGTCACCCCCCTCCAGGTTTCACTGTCGTTGCCCACGTGTGCATTGAAGTCCCCCAGTAGGACAATGGAGTCTCCAAGAGGAGCACCCTCCAGCACCCCAGTCAGAGACTCCAAAAAGGGTGGGTACTCTGAAACATCATTTGGTGCATAGGCACAAATGATGGTCAGGACCCATATCCCAACCCGAAGGCACAGGCAAGCAACCCTTTCGTCCACCGGGGAAAACTCCAATATAGAGGCAGCAAGGTGGGGGGATATAAGAATACCCACCCCTGCTCATCGCCTCTCGCCCGGGGCAACTCCAGAAAAGGCCAAGCTCCAGCCCCTCTCCAGGAGACTGGTTCTGGAACCGGAGCTGTGTGTTGAGTTGAGGCCGACTATATCTAGCCGGTATCTCTCAACCTCGTACACCAGCTCAGGCTCCTTTCCCACCAGAGAGGTGACATTCCACGTACCAAAAGCCAGTTTAGAAAGCTTGGGATCAGTCCGCCAAGGTCTCCGCCTTTGACCGCCACCTAATCCACATAGCACCGAACCCCCATAATCCCTCCTGCAGGTGGTGAGCCCACTGGAGGGCGGACCCATGTAACTCCTTCGGGCTGAGCCCGGCCGGGTCCCATGGGTGGAAACCCGGCCGCCAGACGCTAACCTTCGAGCCCCTCCCCCAGGCCTGGCTCCAGGGTGGGGCCCCAGTAACCCCATACCGGGCGGGGTACACTGAATCCTTGATATAGAATTTATCATGAGAGTCTGTTGGATCGTTCTTAGTCTGGCCCTTCACCCAGGACCAGTTTGTCTTGAGTGACCCTATCAGAGGCAAATTGCTCCGGACAACATAGCTCCTGGGATCACTGGGGCACGCAAACCCCCCCCACCACGATAAGGTGATGATCCATGAGGGGGGAGAGTCTGCTGGATCGTTCTTAGTCTGGCCCTTCACCCAGGACCCGTTTGTCTTGGGTGACCCTATCAGAGGCAAATTGCCCCGGACAGCATAGCTCCTGGGATCACTGGGGCACGCAAACTAAGGCACGCAAACTAAGACCGGAGTGGTGGCTCAGTTGGTAGAGCATCCGCCCCACACCCGGGAGGCAGGGGTTCAAATCCCGGCCGGGTCATGCCGAAGACCATATAAAAAGTGGAACTTCCTGCCGTCCAGCTTGGTGCTCAGCAATAATGGAATGGAGGAGGGAAATTTGTGGCGGCGCCTTGCATGGCAGCGGCCCTCTGATTCTACACTTGGGGTGTGTGTGATTTACACAGTAGATAGGTAAAGCACAGTCTCGTTCTACTGTACATGATTGGTTGTACAGTTGAATGACAATAAAGGGTGATTTAATTTTTAAATTCATTTTTTTCCTCAAAATTCTATACACAACACCCCATAACGACAACATGAAAAAAGTTTTTTTTGAGATTTTTGCAAATTTATTAAAAATAAAAAACTAAGAAATAACATGTACATAAGTATTCACAGCCATTGCTCAATACTTTGTTGATGCACCTTTGGCAGCAATTACAGCCTCAAGTCTTTTTGAATATGCCACAAGCTTGGCACACCTGTCTTTGGGCAGTTTCCCCCATTCCTCTTTGCAGCACCTCTCAAACTCCATCAGGTTGGATGGGAAGTGTCAGTGCACAGCCATTTTCACATCTCTCCAGAGATATTCAATTGGATTCAAGTCTGGGCTCTGGCTGGGCCACTCAAGGACATTCACAGAGTTATCCTGAAGCCACTCCTTTGATATCATGGTTGTGTGCTTAGGCTTGTTGTCCTGCTGAAAGGTGAACCGTCACCCCAGTCTGAGGTCAAGAGCGCTCTGGAGCAGGTTTTCATCCAGGATGTCTCTGTACATTGCTGCATTCTTCTTTCCCTCTATCCTGACTGACCAGTTTCTGCCACTGAAAAACATCCCCACAGCATGATGCTGCCACCACCATTTGCATGGTTATGAACGCCATTCAGGCCAAAGAGTTCAATCTTTGTCTCATCAGACCAGAGAATTTTGTTTCTCATGGTCTGAGAGTCCTTCAGGTGCCTTTTGGCAAACTCCAGGCGGGCTGCCATGTGCCTTTTACTAAGGAGTGGCTTCCGTCTGGCCACTGTACCATACAGGCCTGATTGGTGGATTGCTGCAGAGATGATTGTCTTTCTGGAAGGTTCTCCTCTCTCCACAGAGGAACACTGGAGCTCTGACAGAGTGACCATCGAGTTCTTCGTCACCTTCCTGACTAAGGCCCTTCTCCCTCGATCGCTCAGTTTAGAATGCCGGCCAGCTCTAGGAAGAGTCCTGGTGGTTCTTAACTTCTTCCATTTAGAGATGATGGAGGCCACTGTGCTGCTTTGGACCTTCAAAGCAGCAGAAATTTTTCTGTACCCTTCCCCAGATTTGTGCCTCGAGACAATCCTGTCTTGGAGGTCTACAGACAATTCCTTTGACTTCATGCTTAGTTTTTGCTCTGACATGGATTGTCAACTGTGGGACCTTATATAGACAGGTGTGTGCCCTTTCAAATCATGTCCAATTAACTGAATTTACCACAGGCAGACTCCAGTTAAGCTGTAGAAGCATCTCAAGGATGATCAGTGGAAACAGGATGCACCTGAGCTCAGTTTTGAGCTTCATGGCAAAGGCTGTGAATACTTGTGAACATATGATTTCTTAGTTTTTATTTTTAATAAATTTGCAAAAATCTCAAAAACGCTTTTTTCATGTTATCATCATGGGGTATTGTGTGTAGAATTTTGAGGAAAAAAATGAATTTAATCCCTCTTGGAATAAGGCTGTAACATAACAAAATGTGGAAAAAGTGAAGCGCCGTGAATACTTTCCAAGTGCACTGTAAATATTAGACAAAGATAACACAAGTAAACACAAAATGCAGTTTTTAAAGGAAGGTGTTTATTATTAAGAGAAAAAAAGATCTAAACCTACATGGCCCTGTGTGAAAAAGTGATTGCCCCCAAACCTAAAAACTGGTTGTGCCACCCTTAGCAATTAATCTTTTACAGCGCTGTGAAGGAATTTTGCCCCACTCATCTTTGCAGAATTGTTGTAATTCAGCCACATTGGAGGGTTTTCGAGCATGAACCGCCTTTTTAAGGTCATGCCACAACATCTCAATCGGATTCAGGTCAGGACTTTGACTAGGCCACTCCAAAGTCTTCATTTTGTTTTTCCTAAGACATTAAGGGGTGGACTTGCTGGTGTGTTTTGGATCATAGTCCTACTGCAGAACCCAAGTGCGCTTCAGCTTGAGGTCACGAACAGATGTCCAGATATTCTCCTTCAGGATTTTTGGTAGGCCGCAGAATTCATGGTTCCATTTACCACAGCAAGTCTTCCAAGTCCTAAAGCAGCAAAACAGCCCCAGACCATCACACTACCACCACCATATTTTACTTTTGGTATGATGTTCCTTTTCTGAAATGCTGTGTTACTTTTATGCCGGATGTAATGGGACACACACCTTCCAAAAAGTTCAACTTTTGTCTTATCAGTCCACAGAGTATTTTCCCAAAAGTCTTGGGGATCATCAAGATGTTTTCTGGCAAAACTGAGACAAGCCTTTATGTTCTTTTTGCTCAGCAGTGGTTTTTGTCTTGCAACTGTGCCATGCAGGCCATTTTTGCCCAGTCTCTTTCTTATGGTGGAGTCATGAGCACTGGCCTTAACTGAGGCAAGTGAGGCCTGCAGTTCTTTGGATGTTGTTGTGGGGTCTTTTGTGGCTTCTTGGATGAGTCGTCACTGTACTCTTGGGGTAATTTTGGTTGGCCGGCCACTCCTGGGAAGGTTAACCACTGTTCCGTGTTTTTGCCATTTGTGGATAATGGGTCTCACTGTGGTTCGCTGGAGTCCCAAAGCTTTATAAATGGCTTTATAACCTTTTCCAGACTGGTAGATCTCAATTACTTTGTTTCTCTTTTGTCCCTGAATTTCTTTGGATTGCAGCATGATGTCTAGCTTTTGAGGATCTTTTGGTCTACTTCATTTTGTCAGGCAGGGTTTATTTAAGTGATTTCTTGAATGAGAATAGGTGTGGCAGTAATCAGGCCTGGGTGTGGCAAGAGAAATTGAACTCAGCTTTCCAAAGATGTGATAAACCACAGTTAATTTATGTTTTAATGGGGGCAATCACTTTTTCACACAGGGCCATGTAGGTTTGGATTTTTTTTAATCTATGATAATAAACACCTTCATTTAAAAACTGCATTTTGTGTTTACTTGTGTTCTCTTTGTCTAATATTTAAATTTGTTTGATGCTTTGAAACATTTAAGTGTGACAAACATACAAAAAAATGAGAAATCAGGAACGGTGCAAACACTTTTTCACAACACTGTAATTCTGATGGAGCCATTGATCTGAGATTGACACCAGATATTAGTAACAACCCAAGTAATATATACATACAAAGAAATCAAGGCAACTGTGTTCACAAGTTTGGGATCAGTCCGCCAAGGTCTCCGCCTTTGACTGCCACCTAATCCACATAGCACCGGACTTCCATGATCCCTCCTGCAGGTGGTGAACCTACTGGAGGGCGGACCCATGTAACTCCTTCGGGCTGAGCCCGGCCGGGTCCCATGGGTGGAAACCCGGCCACCAGACGCTAGCCTTCGAGCCCCTCCCCCAGGCCTGGCTCCAGGGTGGGGCCCCGGTAACCCCATACCGGGCGGGGTACACTGAATCCTTGATATACAATTTATCATGAGAGTCTGTTGGATCGTTCTTCGTCTGGCCCTTCACCCAGGACCAGTTTGTCTTGGGAGACCCTATCAGAGGCAAATTGCCCCGGACAACATAGCTCCTGGGATCACTGGGGCACGCAAACCCCCCCACCACGATAAGGTGACGATCCATGAGGGGGGCATGGCAAACCGGGGTGGTGGTTCCTCTCTTCAAAAAAGGGGACCGGAGGGTGTGCTCCAACTTTAGAGGGATCACACTCCTCAGCCTCCCTGGGAAGGTCTATGCCAAGGTATTGGAGAGGAGAGTCCGGCCGTTGGTCGAACCTCGGATTCAGGAGGAGCAATGTGGTTTTCGTCCTGGCCGTGGCACATCGGACCAGCTCTTTACCCTCTCGAGAATTCTTGAGGGTTCGTGGGAGTTTGCCCAACCAGTTTACATGTGTTTTGTGGACTTGGAGAAGGCATTTGACCGCGTCCCTCGTGGATTTTTGTGGGGGGTGCTTCGGGAGTATGGGGTATCGGGCTTGTTGTTACGAGCTATTCGGTCTCTGTACGACCGTTGTGAGAGTTTAGTTCGCATTGCCAACACTCGGTCGGAGTCATTCCCAGTGAGAGTTGGACTCCGCCAGGGCTGCCCTTTGTCACCGGTCCTGTTCATAATTTTTATGGACAGGATTTCTAGGCGCAGCCAGGGAATGGAGGGTGTCATGCTTGGTGACCACAGGATCTCATCTCTGTTGTTTGCAGATGATGTTGTCCTGTTGGCTTCATCCAGCAATGACCTACAGCTCTTGCTGGGACGGTTTGCCGCTGAGTGTGAAGCGGCTGGGATGAGAATCAGCACCTCCAAGTCCGAGTCCATGGTCCTCAGCCGGAAAAAGGTGGATTGTCCTCTCCGGGTTGGGGACAGGCTCCTGCCCCAAGTGGAGGAGTTTAAGTATCTTGGGGTCTTGTTCACGAGTGAGGGGAAAATGGAGCGAGAGATCGACAGACGGATTGGAGCAGCATCTGCAGTGATGCGGACGTTGTACCGGTCTGTTGTGGTGAAGAGGGAGCTTAGTTCTAAGGCAAAGCTGTCGATTTACCAGTCAATCTACGTTCCTACTCTCACCTATGGTCACGAGCTTTGGGTAATGACCGAAAGAACGAGATCGCGGATACAAGCGGCTGAAATGAGCTTTCTCCGTAGGATTGCTGGACTCACCCTCAGAGATAGGGTGAGGAGCTCAGTCATCCGGGAGAGGCTCAGAGTAGAACCGCTGCTCCTCCACATTGAAAGGAGTCAGTTGAGGTGGTATGGGCATCTGATTAGGATGCCTCCTGGACGCCTCCCACTTGAGGTGTTTCAGGCACGTCCCACTGGGAGGAGACCCCGGGGCAGACCCAGGACTCGGTGGAGAGACTATGTCTCCCAGCTAGTCTGGGAACGCCTTGGTATCCCCTCTGAAGAGCTGGAGCAGGTGGCTGGGGAGAGGGAAGTCTGGGCTTCTCTGCTTGAACTGCTGCCTCCGCGACCCGGACCTCCGGAAAAGCGGTAGACGATGGATGGATGGATGGATGGATGTGTTCACAAGTTATATTTAATAAAGTGGAATGACACAGGGAATAAGTATTGAAAGCATGAAGAAAAAGAGGTGTAAAAAGGCATAGAAAGCCAAGAAACCAGCTAAAATGCATCAGAATTTTGGAACCCCGCCCATCCCCCATCAGTGCAAAATAATTTCAGCTGTTCAAGTCCTGACGGATAGCCTTTAAAAAGGTCTGTGAATATCATATTGTCACACCACAAAGAACTCATGATGGGTAGAAGCAAAGAGCTCTCTTAGACCTTCGCAACCTTATTGTTGCAAAACATAATGATGGTATTGGTTACAGGCGCATTTTTAAACTGTTGAATGTTCCAGTGAGCACTGTTGGAGCCATCATTTGGAAGTGGAAAGAACAGCATTTTACCATAAACCGTCCACGACCAAGAGCTCCTCACAAGATTTCTGGCAGAGGACTCAAAAGAATTATTATAATTATTATAAGAATTATCCAAGAGCCAAAGACCACTCATGGAGAGCTCCAGAAAGACCTAGAGTTAGCAGGTACTGCTGTTTCAAAGAAAACAATAAGTAATGCTCTCAACCAACATGGCCTCTATGCCTGCTCACCTCGCAAGACTCCATTGCTGAAGAAACAGCATGTTGAAGCTTGTTTTTGGATGCCACAACATGTTTGGAGGAGAAATGGCACTGCACATCAACCCAAAAACACCATACCAACAGTGAAGTTTGGAGGTGGGAGCATCATGGTGTGTTTTTTTTTTTTTTTCAGCACATGGTACAGGCAGACTTCATATAATTGAAGGAAAGATGAATGGACAAATATACAGAGACATCCTTGACAAGAACTTGTTGCCATCTGCCAAGATGCTGAAGTTGAAACGAGGGTGGACATTTCAGCAAGACAATGATCCCAAACACACAGCCAAGGAAACTCTCAACTTGCTCCAGAGAAGGAAAATAAAGCTGCTAGAATGGCCCAGTCAGTCACCTGACCTGAATCCAAATGAAAATCTATGGAACGAACTGAAGATCAGAGTTCATAGAGGACACCCACGGAACCTTCAAGATTTGAATACAGTTTGTGTGGAACAATGGGCTAAAATCACTCCTGAGCAATGCCTGAGCCTAGTTTCTCCATACATGAGGCGTCTGGAAGCTGTTATTATTAACAAAGGCTTTTCTACAAAATATTAAATGAATTTCACCAAGCATGTTCAATACTTATTCCCTGTGTCGTTACACTTTATTAAATATAACTTGTTTTGTGAACATAGTTGCCTTCATTTCTTTGTATATATGGATTACTTGGGTTGTTAATGATATCTGGTGAAAATCTCAGGTCAATGGCTCAATCTATGTTTAATGAGAAACATGTGACGTGTTCAATACTTATTTTCCCCGATGTATATCTGCCAGGGGACCTCTCTTGCAATGTAATGTGACTATCTGTCCATCGATTAGCATGGATGAACCGATGGAAGGAGGGAGGGATGAGCAGATGAATGGAGAGAGGGAACCTTGGCAGAGATAGGGGCTCTCTGAGTACCCTCTAGTTAAGAGTAATGTGTATGCTAACAGTGTTTCAGTGAAAAATGAAACAAAGAAAACATCAATGGCATTTTTTCTGTTCATAAATGCAATGCATGAATGAAAATTCAATTCAGTTCAATTCAGCTTTATTTGTAATTTAAAATACAAGAATAATTTAGCAGCTCAATGAGGGGAAAAGACTAATTTAGGAATAAATATGCAAAACAAAGGACAATTTAACACATTGCGTATCTTGGTACATGGGAGCTAATCACACTGGCAGGGAATCAGACCAGAGTGCAAAAACTGTAACTGACAAACACAAGGTTCCGCACAAGCTAATGTGTTTGTAATTTTTCATTGTTAAACAAGAAAGAAATTGGATGTGCATTGACACAAATGTTCTTATGTATATACTTGATTTACATGTACAGTGGATATAGAAGAGAAACAGACATTTTCACACTGTTTCTCTGTAGCCTTACGTAAAGACAGACACAATTTTTCTTTTATCCAGCTGTATTTACCCAGTGCAACTTATAATTCCTAAAGAAAGTTGTAACAGCGTCAGGTCAGAAAAAAATAAAGGATAACGGATCACTCTCTTGTGTCATTATTTTGCTGAACCACCTTTTGGTTTAATTACTGTCATTAGCCTGTTGGGATACATCTACCAACTTTGCACATCTAGACTTTTCTATATTTGCCCACTCTTCCTTGCAGAACTGATCAACTTCAGTTAAATTTATGGTGATCTTTGGTGGACTGCAGTCGTCGAGTCATTCCACAGATTTTTAGTTGAGGTTAAGTCTGGGCTCTGACTAGGCCATGGAATGACATTCACTTTTTTCTCCTTCAACCACCATGTGGACACTTTTGCTGTGTCCTTTGGGTCATTCACTTGATGTGAACCTTCTTCCCAACTTTCTGGCAGAGGACAGCAGGTTTTCCTCAAGAATCTTACGGTATTTTGCCCCATCCATTTTTCTATTCTACCCTGACAGGTGTGCCAAGTCCTGCTGCAGAGAAACACTCCCCACAACAGGATATTACCACCACCATGCTTTACTGTAGGAATGGTGTAGTTTGGATGCTGTGCTGTATTAGCTTGTCATGAGGCATATCACTTTTCCAGTAGATTTCAGAATCATCAGGGTGTGTTGTGGCAAAGCTGCATGTTGACGTTCTTGAGGAGTGGCTTTTTTCTTGAAACCTTCCCATGCTAGCCACACTTGTGGAGAATTTGTGATATTGTTGTTGCATGCACACAGTGACCTCCTTCGTCATCAATTCCTGCTACCGCTTCAAAGTTGCCATAGGCCTCTTGGTAGCCCTTCTGACCAGTCCTTGTCAATCTTTCATCCAGTTTGGAGGGATTTCTTGATCCAGAGAGAGTCTCAGTTATACCAAACACCTTACAGTCCTTAATAATAGACATCACTGTGCTTCTAGGGATAGATAAAGCCTTTGAAATATTTTTGTGTCCATCTCTTGCCTTATCACTTGCTTCAGTTGCACTAGGAAAGGATTGAAAGGCTCCAGGAATAGTTTGTTTAATGCTGAGCTGATCAAGATGACCACAGTTGATCACAGGTGGAAGTGAAATTGCTTGTTGTGCCATTGAGTGGGTGATTAGCTACCATCTCAATTGCATACTGAGCCATTAAATATCATATTAAGGAGAGCGGTGATCCTTTACCCAACTCTGTGATTCTGTTTAATTTTTTAACTGTCACTGTTTTACCTTTTAGTTGGTTGCTATATGTTCCTTCAAGTAAATACAGCTGAAGAAAACAGTAATTGTGTCCATTTTCATTTCAGGGTGCAAAGCAAGAAAATGTGATTATTTTGATGGGGGTATTTCTTTTCTATACCCACTGTATGGGAAGGGAACAGTAAGAGCAGCCATGCAAAATGTACACATCTGTATTCCAGTAAAGTCATTTAAAACCTAACCATGTATAAAGAATATCTACAATGGATAGTAGAATATTGAGTCAGCATGCTTTGTACATCAAGCTTCATTCTCCCAGGTGAAACGATCTGTGGGAATAAAAGGCAGCAGTGCTGCACTGGCCTTTCATTTCACACCAGACTTCTTTCATTCAATCTACATGTAGCCGCTGCCTTAGTGGCTGCCATTTTGTTAGAGGGGATAAGAAATGCTCTTGTCACCATTACACTAAAGAAACCTGTGGGTTTTTTTGCACTCCTCTCGCAGTAGAAAGTCTGATCTAGGATGACCATCTCATTTCAGCTGAAGGGGTGAAATGGATCAACCTGCTCAGCGCAGCAGCTGGATAAAATGGAGGAGACAGGAGGAGGTTTAGAAAATGTTTTGCAGGGTTAAGAATCACTAGACAACCTCTTTCCTGGTGTAGTACGGTGGAGTGTGTGTGTGTGGGGGGGGGGGGGGGGTCTGATCTGAGGTGTTACTTCACACATAGAATAGAGGGACCCTGTGGGTAGTTAATATTGAACCCAGCAGGTTCAGAGAGTGGCAAATGTTGAGATCTCAAATGTCTCAATGGGGTTTTCGGTGTGTAAAAATGCTCCTCTGTGTAGTGGTGTGTTTAACACTATTTGTGCGGTAGCATCTTGTGTTACACTCTCTTCCATATGGTCCATTTCCGCTAACTGCATTTATTGTTTGGCATCTCCTGACTCTGGCATTGTGTCGCTGTGAAAGTGATCGGTGGTTAAGAACATCAATGAATTATAACAGCTGCTGTTTGTCTGCTAAGATGGTTGTTTAGTGAAGCTTTGCAGCTTTTGATCTCTGAGGACAGAAATCTGAGAAACTCCACAGGAAGTACAATTTGTAGCTGTAAATAAAACCAGATGTACTGGATTTGATTATTCAAAAATGAATCAAACATTTTTATTGTGTTATAAACAATAAATATTATTGGTTGGCTGCAAACAGGTCTATTGCTATTTATCTACTGAATGTTTAAAGAGGCAGTTGTTTTGTATTTATAGCTTTTTGTACAATGCACATTTGGTAAATGACTGCTTTAGCTGTAATGACTTATCATTATTCATATTTAACACCCACCCATTAACATGTGTAAACAGTGAATGAGTAGCTGACCATATATCTTAACTCCCAGATTGGACAGATCCTCCGAAGCCCCTTCATGAAGTTTGTGGCTCATGCTGTCTCCTTCACCATCTTCTTGGGCCTGCTGGTTGTCAATGCTTCTGACCGCTTCGAGGGTGTCAAGAACCTGCCCAATGAGACCATCACAGACCACCCGCGGCAGGTGTTCCGGGTCAAAACCACCCAATTCTCCTGGACAGAAATGCTGATTATGAAATGGGTGTTGGGTGAGTCACTTTCTTAAACAAATCACACCTATGACTTGCTCAGATGAATGAAGTGAAATGTGATAAAAGGCATTGCTGGAATGGTAGATTTTGGACATTTTTCATGGGGTGGTAAGAGGTCTTGGCAGGGTGGCACAGGAAGACAGTATTAGCTCATTCTAGTGAAGCTGAAAGGAGATGCGGTGTCCATTGTCCGTAGGGGATGATTTTATGAAAATTGTAACTCCTCCTAGATAGTTGTTCCAATGTTCAGCAAACTCAGTGCACAATGATCCTCAAGTAGGTCTGCATCTAGTCTCAAAGTCAAGGTCAAAGGTCAGGAGAGCTGAGCACTCTTGGGGAGATTCATAAGGCTGGAATAAGTTGCTTTGTCGTTGATGGGCTGGTAGTTTAATGTTGTTAGAAACTTGTGAACATAGTGGTTATTTGTTTTTACAAGAAAAGATTAAAGAATACAAAAGTTAAAGTGACACTCCACCAAAAATCAAGGTTTTTTCTTGTTAACATGTCTGTAACATGTTTTATATGACTTACAAGACATATCAAGAGCGAAATTCCTCAAATGTCGCATATCTCTTTTTTTTTTGCTGTAAAGTTTCACTTAAGCCCCGCCCCCTTCAAAAAGGTGGGTTGAGATTGAGTATTTTTGGTGACGTAACTATTCGTTGTGCTGGCGCGTGGGTAGTGTTGAACCAATCAGGACGCTCTGGCCTAACTGACGTTATCCTCCAGGCTAGTTAGCATTTTTTAACAAACTGCTTTTAAAAACGTAACCCACGTTAAGATGGGTTTTACCATTAAACTTTTTTTAAGGACCAATGCAGCTTCAGTCATTATCCTGGGCCACCTTGCATACAACTGGGCATGTCCTTCAACCAGTAAGTATTTTTATCACAGGATTTATTCTGATAATTTAGTGCTAGCCACTATTAGCCTTGTAGTATGTGGTTGGGCCTAGTAATCACAGATTCTGCCGTTTGGGTGGGTGGGGGGGGGGGGTTGACGTGAAACTGTAAGACAGTGAAAGTATTTTTGTAGAAAAAAGGGCACAAGATACTATTTTACATAATGTAGATTTGTTTTTATAGAAGAAGAAATCTCTGTCATTCAGTCCATACAGCCAACCATGTACAATAGAACAATATTCCATTTCTCCTATCTACAATGTTAATCACATGTAGAATCAGAGGGATTGCTGTCATGCAAGGCACCACCACAAACAACTTCTCCTTCCCCTGTTCTATTATGCTGACCACCAAGCTAGAAGGTGGGAAGTACCATTCTTATATGGTCTTTGGTATGACTCTGCTGGGACTTGAACCCCCCCACCCTCCTGGTTTGGGGCGCAGATGCTCTATCAACTAGGCCACCACTCCGGTACGGGGATTTATATCAACCGGAGTGTGTCTTTAAGGGATCAGCTGTGTGTGTTTTTGGTTTGGTTTCTTTTTTGAGTGGGGGGGGTCTATACTGGATGAGCAGCTGCCCACCTTTGCCCCCTTTTAGAACTGCCTCTGAGTTGATTCTCCGTCATTATAATAAGTCACAGTCAAAGTGAAGAGTGCTCCAGTGAATCAGTAAGGGTGCTTTTGATCAAGATGAAAGCATAAAAAGTTCATAAAAATATTTCCACTTACATTTTAAACGTTTTCTTAATGCCAGCCCAAACTTTCCACCAGCTCCAAAAAGTCATTTTTCACCTCTGATATGAGTGAAATGCCATGAAAGTTTAATGCAGTACCACACCAACCAAGCAGATGAAAGCTGAAGTTAGAGAAATACAACAAATAATACTCTCTTATCTTCCCAACATGAAATAGATGTTTCCTGAGCGGATGCAGCACAGGCCGGACTTCTAAAAGCCACCTCCCTGCAGAGTCCTAACGACAACCTGGAGGAAAAATTGGGAGGTTGACCTGTGAAGTGGTACAGAGGAAATATCAGATGTTGAGATTGACAGGGAGAAAAATGGGGGAAGGATAGGGAGTGTTCGATGGTGGCAGATTAAATTACAATAAGGTGTGTGTATGGAACACAGGAAGACAGGCATGAAGAAACAGGGAGATGGAAGGAGGGTAACAGACAGACAAAGACAAACTCAATGGATAAATAGCCCGTGGCAATATCTGTCAAAGCTCAGCTGCTTCCCATCTGCTGACGTTCTTTTTTCCGTACACACTCACTTATAACAACATTACGTGTGGGGTTTGTGTATGTCGGTGCACATATGGTTCTGTTTTTATTTGTTTACATGTAATGGCATCATTCTTTTCCCATCCAGGGTAATATTTGGCAGCAGGTGCTCATCACTGTGTTTCTGCATGTGCGTGTGTGCGTGCGTGTGTGCGTGTGTGTGTGTGTGTGTGTGTGTGTGTGTGTGTGTGTGTGTGTGTGTGTGTGCGCACAGCAAGTGGAGGCTTAGTCAGATGGGGTAATTGTAATTCCAGTAGCATGCTTTGAAGCCCTAGTAATTGTTATAGAGATGATACTGATCACCGTGCCTTTTTCTCAACGCAATTTACACCTTGTTTTGGCTGTAAATAGAGAGTGATGGAGTGGCTGCTGCGTGGGCCGAATTTGGTTTTCCATTGAGTGTCCATGTGTGCACCTGAGCTATAAGTGTCATCTGTCTGAGTGGTTCCATTTAAAATAGAGGCTTTGTTGTCAACACTTTGGTATGTGGGTGCTTCATCCACACGTGCATGATTCCACATCAGAGTCTTCTCATGTGGAATTGTTCATTTTGTATATTTCTTGTCTGTCTACAGCATACTTACATGAGCATGTGTGCCCTCAGGTATGATTTGGTCAGAATGCAAGGAGATCTGGAGCGACGGCCCCAGGGAGTACATCATGCACCTGTGGAATCTTCTGGACTTCGGCATGTTGTCCATCTTTGTGGCATCCTTCACGGCTCGCTTCATGGCTTTCCTGAAGGCGTCCAAAGCCCAGCAGTATGTAGACATGCATGTTCCAGATGAGGACCTCAGCAGTGCTTCACTGCCTGATGAAGTGGCCTACTTCACCTATGGTGAGCTGTGACTGAAACTAATACTTTTAAAGTAAAAATGTAAAAGTTAATTTGTGTAAATTTGTGACTTGCTCATGATAGGTTTGTCACTTTATAAATATCAGTCCCTCCAGGATTGCAGGATGTTGCAATCTCGTCAATTCACACAAAATCAGCCAATCAGCACAATTATTGCGCGACCTTGCAACTTTGTCCAATCACTACAACTTTCCCGTAATTTTGGCCAATCCTCATCAACTTCCGCTAATTTCACCAGTCACATTTGTCTTTGAGTGGCGTGCAAACGCTCAGTCTAACCAATCAAATGCATCACTGCACTGCGTTCACCTCCATGTTTACAGTGAGTATTAACAGAACACATCAGCAAAAACAGTGTGTGTGATTTTAAAAAAAAAACACTCACCCACAAGGTTTCCAACGCTGTCCCTTCCTCCGTCATCCCCCAGCCTGCCGGTGGACATCTCACCACATCTCCATCCTGACCAGGTGTACGAAGTGCTGGGTTTGTGTTGAAAAACGTCCACCTGCCTTAAAAGCACCCCGTCGTGGGAACGCGTGTAAGGAGAGACGCCATAAAACCACAAACAAAATGAGCAAATCTAACACTACAGCCAGTGTTTGATCATTTTATACATCTTTAGAGGTAAAATCATTACTACATCTTGTCAGTCAGCTTTAAAACTGTGAATCTCCAGTCTGGACACGGATAGCCCCCCTTCCCCTTCCCGCCAGAATGAAAATGTGTGTCTGAAGAGACAAGTGTGTGTGTCAAGACACGTAGCAGATAGACAGGTAGGAGTTAGTCATGGAAAGAAAGAAAAGATTGTAATTTTTTTTCCAGAAAAATACAGAGTCCAATAGACAATACAGAGCAACAGAATAAATTATTTATTTTTTCTTCTCTGCTAGGTACCGAGTGGTTGGGGACCGTAGGGAGTTTTCAAATGAAGGTGCTGTCAATAATTTCCAAATCTATGCTCTTTAACATGCATTCAATGCAGTTTGGCTGTTGTAATGGATATTGTATTAAAGTCTGCATTTGCTGTTGCACAAAAGAGTTTTTCTGTATAGCAAAAGTTTCTGATTAATTTACGGATCACTGTAATAGGAAAGACAATGTAATAATGTAATGTAATGTAATAGGCACTGACCTACAGCTCTTGCTGGGACGGTTTGCCGCTGAGTGTGAAGCGGCTGGGATGAGAATCAGCACCTCCAAGTCCGAGTCCATGGTCCTCAGCTGGAAAGAGGTGGATTGTCCTCTCCGGGTTGGGGACAGGCTCCTGCCCCAAGTGGAGGAGTTTAAGTATCTTGGGGTCTTATTCACGAGTGAGGGGAAAATGGAGCGAGAGATCGACAGACGGATTGGAGCAGCATCTGCAGTGATACTGACGTTGTACCAGTCTGTTGTGGTGAAGAGGGAGCTTACAGTGGGGTAAAAAAGTATTTAGTCAGCCACCAATTGTGCAAGTTCGTCCCACTTAAAAGATGAGAGAGGTCTCCAATTTTCATCGTAGATATACCTCAACTATGAGAGACAAAATGAGAAAAAAAAATCCAGAAAATCACATTGTCTGATTTTTAAAGAATTTATTTGCAAATTATGGTGAAAAATAAGTATTTGGTCAATAACAAAAGTTCATCTCAATACTTTGTTATATACCCTTTGTTGGCAATGACAGAGGTCAAACATTTTCTGTAAGTCTTCACAAGGTTTTCACACACTGTTGCTGGTATTTTGGCCCATTCCTCCATGCAGATCTCCTCTAGAGCAGTGATGTTTTGGGGCTGTCGCTGGGCAACACGGACTTTCATCTCCCTCCAAAGATTTTCTATGGGGTTGAGATCTGGAGACTGGCTAGGCCACTCCAGGACCTTGAAATGCTTCTTACGAAGCCACTCCTTCGTTGCCCATGCGGTATGTTTGGGATCATTGTCATGCTAGCCACGTTTCATCTTCAATGCCCTTGCTGATGGAAGGAGGTTTTCACTCAAAATCTCACGATACATGGCCCCATTCATTCTTTCCTTTACACGGATCAGTCGTCCTGGTCCCTTTGCAGAAAAACAGCCCCAAAGCACGATGTTTCCATCCCCATGCTTCACAGTAGGTATTGTGTTCTTTCTCCTCCAAACACGACAAGTTGAGTTTTTACCAAAAAGTTCTATTTTGGTTTCATCTGACCATATGACATTCTCCCAATCCTCTTCTGGATCATCCAAATGCTCTCTAGCAAACTTCAGACGGGCCTGAACATGTACTGGCTTAAGCAGGGGGACACGTCTGGCACTGCAGGATTTGAGTTCCTGGCGGCGTAGTGTGTTACTGGTGGTAGCCTTTGTTACTTTGGTCCCAGCTCTCTGCAGGTCATTCACTAGGTCCCCCCGTGTAGTTCTGGGACTTTTGCTCACCGTTCTTGTGATCATTTTGACCCCATGGGGTGAGATCTTGCGTGGAGCCCCAGATCGAGGGAGATTATCAGTGGTCTTGTATGTGTTCCATTTTCTAATAATTGCTCCCACAGTTGATTTCTTCACACCAAGCTGCTTACCTATTACAGATTCAGTCTTCCCAGCCTGGTGCAGGTCTACAATTTTGTTTCTGGTGTCCTTTGACAGCTCTTTGGTCTTGGCCACAGTGGAGTTTGGAGTCTGACTGTTTGAGGTTGTGGACAGGTGTCTTTTATACTGATAATGAGTTCAAACAGGTGCCATTAATACAGGTAATGAGTGGGGGACAGAGAAGCCTCTTAAAGAAGAAGTTACAGGTCTGTGAGAGCCAGAAATCTTGCTTGTTTGTAGGTGACCAAATACTTATTTTCCACCATAATTTGCAAATAAGTTCTTTAAAAATCAGACAATGTGATTTTCTGGATTTTTTTTTCTCATTTTGTCTCTCACAGTTGAGGTATACCTATGATGAAAATTGAAGACCTCTCTCATCTTTTAAGTGGGAGAACTTGCACAATTGGTGGTTGACTAAATACTTTTTTGCCCCACTGTAGTTCTAAGGCAAAGCTGTCGATTTACCAGTCAATCTACGTTCCTACTCTCACCTATGGTCACGAGCTTTGGGTAATGACCGAAAGGACAAGATCGTGGATACAAGTGGCTGAAATGAGCTTTCTCCATTGGATTGCTGGACTCACCCTCAGAGATAGGGTGCGGAGCTCAGTCATCCGGGAGAGGCTCAGAGTAGAACCGCTGCTCCTCCACATTGAAAGGAGTCAGTTGAGGTGGTATGGGCATCTGATTAGGATGCCTCCTGGACACCTCCCACTTGAGGTGTTTCAGGCACATCCCACTGGGAGGAGACCCCGGGGCAGACCCAGGACTCGCTGGAGAGACTATGTCTCCCAGCTGGTCTGGGAACGCCTTGGTATCCTCTCTGAAGAGCTGGAGCAGGTGGCTGGGGAGAGGGAAGTCTGGGCTTCTCTGCTTGAAGTGCTGCCTCCGCGACCCGGACCTCCGGAAAAGCGGTAGAAGATGGATGGATGGATGGATGTAATAGGAAATTTTTGACAATCCTGTGCTTTTCTTGTATTGTTATATAGAATATCACTGCAGTAAACTGGAAAAAAGCATCTGCTTTAAAATTTGTAATTCTTCCCACAACTTTTAGTGCAAAAAAACTCTCAAATCATCACAACTTTTATTGCAACTTTTTAAAAAAAGCTCCTACGAATTCAGGCTTTTTGGGCTGCAACAATCATAAAAAACATCCCGTGAAATCCTGGAGGGACTGAAATATTTGTCATTTTTTGTTATGAATGTGCCTTGTTTTTGGTGTGAATTTATAACTTTATTCCTGCAAATCTGTGTTTTTTACTCTTAAACTTGCATCTTTTCATAAAGTTGTGACTTTTTTGAAGAAAACTGGTCACAAATTTAGTACTCACAAAAGCAGTGTTTTTTTAAAAAAAATTCAGTTGTATTTATATGTCATATGACATGGTACCTATTTGCTATGTCTGAACTTGCCACTCCTTTTTATGTTTAAAAAAGACACACTTGTTTTCACACTATTGTCTCACTTCAGCGATATTTACCAGAAAAGTCTGCTTTAACACCCTGTGAAGAAAAAAATGTGTTGCATGAATCATTATTTTTCTGCTTATTATGACTGATGAGTAAAAGTCTCTAATACCTGAACATCTCAAGTGAGAGAGTATGACTGCCTTTTAATGCAGATGTGAATGCAGTTGTGTCAGAAGATATCACCTATCTGTTTACATAACAACCTGTCTGATAACACAATGGCAATCCTGGAAACACCTCTACAATACAACTGAGGTACAGGTAGACTTTGAAATGTACATACAAAAATATGTTGGTTAAGAATTCACAATATATATAAGCCCTGAATGATGATAGTAATATGTATTTTTGTAAGAAAAAAAACCCTATATGCACCGGTAGTCTGCCTCAAGCTACTGAGCTGTACTCCTCTTAGTGGTAGACGAATGGAAGCTTCATCAGTGCTGTCATCTGGTGGTCTGACTCTGTCATGACACATCAATAAACTGATGAAGGTGCACGCTATTGCTGAATCGGATTAATACTTTACACAAATGATTATCCACTTGTTCTCACATCTGCCCTATAGCAAAACTGAGCCTCCTTGCTTGGACTCAGCTCATCTCTTTAGTATCTCATGCTTCCATCTATCTCCTCCATCCTTTTCTCCTTATGTGTCTCAGTGGTCACCCCATTTTTCCTCTCTGTCTCAGTCTCTCTGACATGCTCTCTGTCTCTGTGTCCTTACTTCTCCTTGAACACACTATCCCTGTATCCCTTCTCTCCACTGCCCATGCAGCTCGTCCCTGTTTCCCCCCTCGTCTCCAAACTTTAAGTCTGTCCCCCCCTTTCCTGTGTTCACTTAATCCATCTGCTTACTGTACAGTCTCCTCTATCAAAACCTGTGTTCATAAAAGCTCAGATTATGCTCCTTAGGAACATTTCTTGCAGCTGTAACCAAGAATTTACAGCATGAACACTGTGACTAGCAAGCACTGTGGACATAAATTTCAAATGTAGTGTTGAGAAAATAGGATTCTAAAACAATATGACATGTAAGCGTTTGATTATGGGAAATTCTGTTCATTTCAGAATTAATTTTATAACCTTACTTGTCTACGTGGTCTTTCCATTATAAAAGTCATAAGTTTGTAAGATCTTCGAGGGAGGTTTTGTTTTATTCCCCATGTTTCCAAAACTCAAAATATTTAACAACCCCCATGAGTGAAACTTAATTTTCTCCTCCTTTTCCTGCAGCCAGGAATAAGTGGCGTCCATCTGACCCCCAGATCATCTCAGAAGGCCTTTACGCCATCGCCGTGGTCCTGAGTTTCTCACGCATTGCATATATCCTGCCAGCCAATGAGAGCTTTGGTCCCCTGCAGATCTCACTGGGACGCACCGTCAAAGACATCTTCAAGTTCATGGTCATCTTCATCATGGTGTTCGTGGCCTTCATGATTGGCATGTTCAACCTGTACTCATACTACCTGGGAGCCAAGTACAATCCTGCCTTCACCACGTGAGTTGTAGCTTGCTGTGAAAATGGTTTAGCATGTCAGCGTGTGTGGTTGTATGATCAGACGGTACCATATTTCCTCTCAGTTTTGAACACCATAGACACATTCATGAGTGATGTCACACACTGGATGAGCGTTGAGGCTGGCAAAAGACTGACGCACTGTTGACATTATAAACAGGATAATTATCACATAACAGACAACATGTTGACGAGCTGCTGCCTTCAGGGAGGCACACAATGTTTAGCACAGACTTGTGTTCACTTCAAACATTTTCCAGCACCCCACCACCACCAAAATCAGAGTGAGTGCAGACATCCCAAGCTATTGTAATGTGGAGTGTCTGACTTTGTGCTGGTCAGCTGCTCTGATTGTAACACCAAAGCACATGCTAATTAATTAGCTTCATCCTGCTAACTCTTACAACTCTATAAAACATTTTAACCTGATGAACTCTGTTCAACTTCCCTAAAAACGCCTAAAAATAACATACCCAAAGTAAATCAAAAGCTGTTCTTCAACCCTCTGCAGCATCTTCATGGGGTTAGTCTCATTTAAAAGAAAACACTCTGAATTTTTTGGCAAAACAGTCATAATCTCTCTAAGTGCTCCTGCCACTGAGTAATAAGAAAGTTCGCCTGGGTGTTTTTTAGATACAAATGCTTGCAAATAACATACAGCTGTCAGATACTGGTTGGAAAACACAACAGAAATGTAGAACCAAGTGTTTTCAAGCTCAGGTCAAAATTTTGTAAAAATACCACAAAAAATGAATATATTACACAGCTTTTTTCTCAGGTTGTAACAAGGCTGTGTCTGTACTGGAAGACCGGAAATACAGCTTTTTTTTTCAGTGCGCACTGAGACGCACTAAGATGCAGAGATGTGACCGCCTGCGGAATTCACAGAGTTCAAGGGGTTAAACACATCAACAGGCTCCTCGGGCTTTAACCAAATGACTTCGAAAGACTTCTATTATGGTATAATGGGTATAACCCAGAGAATTAAAGGTAGCATTGAGGTGCCTGATAAATATCGTTATGAGTTAGTAGCTACCAGCAGCCAAAGAAAACACACACAATGAAAAGAAGCAAAGCTGCAGGTGGCTGCACGGTGGTGCAGTGGTTTAGCACTGTGGCAGCACAGTTTTACCCTCGGCCGGGGGACCGCGGGGATCATGAGATCGTGGGTTCGATCCCAGCCCCCGACCAACAGTGAACTGTGTGGAGTTTGCATGTTCTCCCCGTGTTGCGCGGGTTTACTCCGGGATTTCTCCGGTTTCCTCCCGCACACCAAAAACATGTAGGTTTAGGGCGCTCGCGCACGCAGCGACCAGCAGCCAGTGGCTTGTCACCAGACTGCAAACCAAGTCTACCTACGGGTACAAATAAGTAACAAAAAAAAAAAAAAAAAAGCTATACAGTGGTTTGAAAAAGTGTTTACCCTCTTCCTGATTTCTCAATTTTTTGTATGTTTGTCACACTTAAATGTTTCAGATCATCAAACAAATTTAAATATTAGACAAAGGTAACACAAGTAAACACAAAATGCAGTTTTTAAACTAGAAAAACACTCGGAGAGCGCAGACCTCCGCCAAGCGCCACAGTTCCCCCCATACAGTGTTTGTGTGAACGTTTTCAGATTCCTTGACCATGAAAACATATGACTAGCAATTGGATTGACAATGATAGGATTAGTGGTTCAGTAGTTATTCAGGAAAATCGCATTTTCCATAATGGCGGTTTTCTTGTGGACGGTGATCCGGATCACCACCAAAATCTAATCATCTGTAGGATACCCCATTTGTGACAATCTCTGAAAATTTCATGAAAATCTGTCCTTAACTTTTTGAGTTATCTTGCTAACAAACAAACAAACAGACAGACAAACCAACGCCGATGAAAACATAACCTCCTTGGCGGAGGTAATGAAGGTGTTTATTATAAAGGGTAAAAAAAAAAATCCAAACCTAAATGGCCCTATGTGAAAAAGTGATTGCCCCCTCTGTTAAACATAAATTAACTGTTGTTTATCACATCTTTGGAAAGCTGAGTTCAGTTTCTCTTGCCACACCCAGGCCTGATTACTGCCACACCTGTTTTCAATCAAGAAATCACTTAAATAGGACCTGCCCAACAAAATGAAGTAGACCAAAAGATCCTCAAAAGCTAGACATCATGCTGTGATCCACAGAAATTCAGAAACAAATGAGAAACAAAGTAATTGAGCTCTATCAGTCTGGAAAAGGACATGGAACAGTGCTGAACCTTCCCAAGAGTGGCCGGCTTACCAAAATTACCCCAAGAGCGCAGCAACGACTCAGCGAAGAGATCACAAAAGATCCCACAACAACATCCAAAGAACTGCAGGCCTCACTTACCTCAGTTACGGTCAGTTCATGACTCCACCATAAGAAAGAGACTGGGCAAAAATGGCCTGCATGGCACAGTTGCAAGACAAAAACCACTGCTGAGCAAAAAGAACATAAAGGCTTGTCTCAGTTTTGCCAGAAAACATCTTGATGATCCCCAAGACTTTTGGGAAAATACTCTGTGGACTGATTAGACAAAAGTTGAACTTTTTGGAAGGTGTGTGTCCCATTACATCCGGTGTAAAAGTAACACAGCATTTCAGAAAAGGAACATCATACCAACAGTAAAATATGGTGGTGGTAGTGTGATGGTCTGGGGCTGTTTTGCTGCTTCAGGACCTGGAAGACTTGCTGTGGTAAATGGAACCATGAATTCTGCGGTCTACCAAAAATCTCATCTACCAAAAATGCACATCTGTTCGTGACCTCAAGCTGAAGCGCACTTGGGTTCTGCAGCAGGACAACGATCCAAAACACACCAGCAAGTCCACCTCTGAATGGGTTAAGAAAAACAAAATGAAGACTTTGGAGTGGCCTAGTCAAAGTCCTGACCTGAATCCGATTGAGATGCTGTGGCATGACCTTAAAAAGGCGGTTCATGCTCGAAAACCCTCCAATGTGGCTGAATTACAACAATTCTGCAAAGATGAGGGGGCCAAAATACCTCCACAGTGCTGTAAAAGACTCATTGCCAGTTATCACAAATACTTGATTGCAGTTGTTGCTGCTAAGGGTGTCCCAACCAGTTATTAGGTTTAGGGGGCAATCACTTTTTCACACAGGACCATATAGGTTTGGATTTTTTTTCCCTTAATAATAAACACCTTCATTTAAAAATTGTCACGAACCGAGCCGGTGTTGTTCTTAGGCTCGGTTCTGACTGTTCTCTGTGGCTTGAGTTACCGGTATATATGTGTATTGTGTTATCTTTTGAGTTTTCTATGTCCTTTGTCCTTGTTTCCTTACCCATAGCCACTGTCTGGCCAGCAGCAGTTAGACAGCTGCTGTGACCTACTTCCTTGTGGGCGTCTAGCTTCTGCCGGTCCGACTACGCCCCCTCTCTCTCCTGACAGCCAGCTGATTCCACTCCTGTCATTTATTTTCCTGCGCCTCGCCCAGGTGTCTCCAATTTGTGGAACCAGCAATGTTTGTACTTCAGCGGCATTCGCCAGTCAAGCATTGCTGGTCTGTTGCATCATCTTTGTGATGAACTGTCTTGCACGAGGGTTTTTGCCAGGCTGCTTTGGGACTTGCTCGGACTGCTCCAGTTCATGAATATTGGATGTGCTTTTTCCCCGGTATTTTCACCCTGTGACTGTGAGCTTCCTAGAGAACTCCTCATGTGCCCTGTGCTGTTTTGTTGTGTTGTACAGTTGGGGTTTTGTTTGCCTTTCTGTTCAATAAATGTGTGGTGTTGCAACCCAGCGAATAAATCCATTCTTCCTTCCCCTCCTCGTGGCGCAGCATAAATGTGCACGAGGGGGCTCCTGACGGAACGGACCAACCAGCAAGGATTTAGTGGGTTGCACCTACTCATCTGTTTTTCTTTTTGAACATTTTTCTTTTTTTTCACCCACCTGCCTTCTGGGCACGATGGCGGACTTGATGGAGAGGGAGCTGCGCTCGCTGTGTTTACTGGAGGACATTCTTTCGTGGACGCTGGAGCCCTGTTCCTTCGAGACAGCTCGACCGGCTCGGGACACGGCGGTGAGGGTGATGAATCAGGACAGCCTTTGAAACCATCCAGAGGCAACAAAGATTCTCCGGGATATTTTCGCTGTGCCATGCGAAGGGTCGGATGAGGAGCTCCCGGCATTCGAGCCCCCTGCGGCTACACCACCTTCTTTTCCGGACACTCTGGAGCTTATCTGCACTTATGACATGCAGCCCGGTGGTGTGCTGAGAATTCCTGACTATCTGGTGCCCAAACCGTCCACGAGTAGAAAGAAGCCTCGCCGGAAGAAGCCTCTGGCCCCTCCGACGACAGCCCCACCTCCTCGCTCCGAGCCGTGACTCGTACCATCTCCGGAGGAGCTAGAGGAACGAAGACTGGTTCTTCTGGCGGAGACTGATCTCCTCCTGGAAGCGAAACCGTGGCTCCTCTCGGAGATGGACGGGAGGCTGGAGGATAATGCCCCGTTGGAACCGGAGCTTCAGCCTGAAGAGGAGCGGACTCCAACCATGGAGTCACCACGCCTCCCCGATCTGGAGACAACAGCTGACGTCATCACCTCCCAGGAATTCAGGCAAGTTCTTATTCAGTCACTTTTAATGTCATTTGAAACTGCTTGCCTTACTCCAGAGGAGGTGTCATCTGGTGACCTTGACTGTCCATCTGTCTCTCCTGTTTTGACCACGCCATCGTCTATGCCGGGAGATGGATCACAGACGCAGGAGAAGCTGTCACCAGGGGAGTTGGAGCTCCCGCCGCCTGTCTCCTTCCGTCACCGCCGTTCCTGGAGGGCTCGCCATAAGGGTTCCGCTAATCCGCCACCTGCCTCAAATACCTCCGGCACCAAGGAGATGGCTCCTCCACCTTCCACGAGGGGGGCTGAACCCAACATGGGCACTGAGAGAGACGACTGGACCCCATCAGCAGCTGTTTACACCAGAGACCGGGAGGTCAGGCAAGTGTTTTGTCATTCTTTTCCATCTCATGATGATGAATCTTATCTGTCTCCCGAGGGGGAAACCCAGTCTCAGCAGTCCGCTGGGCTCTTCCCTTTAGCTGCAATGGCTGAATGTATTCCTATTCTCTCCGTGTCTCCCTCATGTTCCCCTGAGTGTCCGCCGGCTCCTGGACTTGGCCGCCGGGGCGACGGAGGAGCTCGTGGCCCTGGAGGAGGTCAGACCAGTGCCGGCATGGAGCAAGCCCCCAGCTTCCCTGCTGGATCAGTCACCAGCGTTGGAATCCTCATCTGGGGGTCCTAGGACTGCTACCATCACCGAACCAGCTGCGGAGGCTGCCGCAGCAGAGGAAGAACCTGCGCCAGATCGCCTCGAGGTCAGACCGGGGTCGTCATTTGGATCGACGGAGTCCTGGACGGTGGTGGAGCTCGAGTGCAGGCAAGTAATCTCTCCTGTAGTCCTCATGTCAGTGTTTGAGAGATCTTACCTGGCTCTTGGGGAGGAGAGTCGAGCGCAGCCCTCAGCTGCATCCGGACTCCCCTCGCCAGGCTCCGCCACTGCCGGCAACCCTAACCACCTTTCCTCTCCCGGCTCCCCTGAGCTCCTTCCCAGGGTCGCCAGAGGGGATTTGCTGCTACCTGGGGTGCCCAAGGATGACGACGATGTGAGTCCGGCCGACCCGGTGGAGGCCGACGTGGGCGCTGCACCTCCTTGACCTACAGAACCAGTGCATCCTAGATTGCCGGAGTCCTGGACGGTGGTGGAGTCCGAGTTCAGGCAAGTGTGCTCCATAAAGTCGCCTGTGCCTTTGTTGAAATCACACTGCCCGATTCATGGTGAGGAGGGCCTGGGGCAACTCGCTGCTGCTTCCAGGCTCACCTCACCGGCTCTGCTGCTGCCGGTGACCCTGACTCAGTTTCTCTCTCTCTCCCTCTGGTTTTGGAGCTCCTTGCCGGGGTCGTCGGAGAGCAACAGTTTCCACCTAAGGCCGCCGAGGATTCAGGTTCAGCGCTGGAGGCCATGGAGATTCCTACCTCCCTTGCTGGGGAGGTCACTGCGGGAACAATGAGGTCCCCGTTGGGGACCACCACAGGTGTAATGGTGTTCCAGCCAGAGCCCACCGCGAGTGCTGTAGAGCCTCAGCCGGAGGCCACAGTGGGTGTTGCAGAGCCTCAGCCAGAGGCCCCCGTGGGTGCTGCAGAGCCTCAGCCAGAGGCCACCTCGGGTGCTCCAGAGCCTCAGCCGGAGGCCACCACAGATGCAGCATTGGCCCAGTCAGGGTCCGCCGCAGGTGCAGCGTCAGCCTGGTCGGGGTCCGCCACGGGTGCAGCATTGGCCCTGTCGGGGTCCACCATGGGTGCAGCTGTGTTCCAAGCCAGGACCACCGAGGGTGCTGCAGACCTGCCTGAGGACGCCACAGCCTTCTTCTTCTCTTGGCCCAACGCCGTGGGGGTTTCCTCCCTTTGGTCCAGTCACCCACTAGTGAGTTTCCCGGTAGGCAGGCCGCCTCCTGTGTCTTCCTGCTGGCTCTGGTGGCTGAACACCGCTGGCCAACCGCCGGAGGAACTGAGTCTCTGGGCCAGATGGTCCATATTTCCCGGCAGGCTGCCGGACTGGATTTGCCGGACTGCTTGCTGGGCCTGGGACTCTAGGCAGCCTCCCGAGCCTCCACACCTTTGGACTTGGGGGGTTAATTGTGGGCCTTGGGCGGGGGGTATTTTGTCCCTCCTTTCTGTTCCCCCTACCTCCCACCCAGGTTCGTGTTGTTGTTCCTGTTGGGGATTGGGGGGGGGGGGGTCCTTTCCTTTCCTTTCCTCATGTTACCATGGGTGTCTGGAATCCACCCCTAGAAGGGGGGGCTCTGTCATGAACCGAGCCGGTGTTGTTCTTAGGCTCGGTTCTGACTGTTCTCTGTGGCTTGAGTTACCAGTATATATGTGTATTGTGTTATCTTTTGAGTTTTCTATGTCTTTTGTCCTTGTTTCCTTACCCATAGCCACTGTCTGGCCAGCAGCAGTTAGACAGCTGCTGTGACCTACTTTCTTGTAGGTGTCTAGCTCCTGCCGGTCCGACCATGCCCCCCTCTCTCCTGACAGCCAGCTGATTCCACTCCTGTCATTTATTTTCCTGTGCTTTGCCCAGGTGTCCCCAATTTGTGGAACCAGCAATGTTTGTGCTTTAGTGGCGCTCACCAGTCAAGCATTGCTGGTCTGTTGCATCGTCTTTGTGATGAACTGTCTTGCACGAGGGTTTTTGCCAGGCTGCTTTGGGACTTACTTGGACTGCTCCAGCTCGTGAGTATTGGATGTGCTTTTTCCCCGGTATTTTCACCCTGTGACTGTGAGCGTCCTAGAGGACCCTTCATGTGCCCTGTGCTGTTTTGTTGTGGTGTTCAGTTGGGGTTTTGTTTGCCTTTCTGTTCAATAAATGTGTGGTGTTGTAACCCAGCACGTAAATCCATTCTTCCTTCCCCTCCTCGTGGCACCGCGTAAAAGTGCACAAGGGGGCTCCTGACAAAAACTGCATTTTGTGTTTACTTGTGTTATCTTTATTTAAATTTGTTTGATGATCTGAAACATTTAATTGTGACAATCATACAAAAAAAATGAGAAATCAGGAAGGGGACAAACACTCAGCCAGATTAAAAAAGGAAATAGTATCTTACCTATTCAAAGTAAATTTTGTGTCTTCTTTCAAAACTTCCCCTTATCTCTTCCAACAACCTTTGAACAGCTGGTAGGCGACAGGTGTCACAAAGACAGGCGTCAAAATCCTTCAAAAATCATACCAGCTCCAGTGGTCTGAGCTGTCTCCACTTGTTTATACTTGCTAATTCATTTACTTGTCAGTGTTTTTTTTAAGGTATTAGACAGCCAAATATTATCATGACAGTGTGGGGGCTGTGGAAATTCTGAATCGGCATAAACAGTTTTGAATTTCACCTATTTCTCATGTATAAATCCCATTAGCTTGTTGTTAGTCTGTTGATTTGATGCTCTGTGGATCAGGCTGTTGTTCATCTCCAACCTGAAGCTTATATCTTGCATCACAGTTTTGTCCAAATTTGGGATCTTTTCTAAATAAAGCAAAGGATCTCTGTTGGGGTCTTGCACCTTTCTACATGTGTGGAAAAAACACAAACTATGAGTAGCCATGATGTAGTATCATGACATTTGCTGGACATTTTACTATAGAATTGATTTTTGGAAGGTGTGTTAGAAAAGTGTATTGGTTACAGAAAATCTCTGCATTAGATTGTTGATTATGCCCATTGTGCCATATCAGTTATAGAGAGCCAACTCTAATCTCCCCATGGGCTGGATGCAGGCTGTCAGGTGAAATTTAATGAGGAGAGCAGGATGGTTCATGCAGTAAAATCTATAACAAGCATTCATGGATTATGGTTTGATCCAACAATTCCAACAAAATTGAGGGTGTAAGACTGTGGTTTGTTTTTAACCCACTTTAGAAGAATAAGATGCTCTGCTGCTCTCGCCAAAAGTAAGATGGACATGAAAATGTGATAAAATAAATGAAAGTAACATAGGTTCCAATGTAGAATACAGTCGGCACTCTGGGAAATGTGCCAGTATTAGTGAAATGTAAAGGTCTGTGGCTTTTGCAAATTGAATTTAAGATGGCAAATGTTTAATTGTGAGTATAAGCATGTCTCCCTACTGTTTTTAATCCACTTAGTTTTAAATCAGCAGGGCAGAAAGGAATTTTCTGGGATGGTTTTAGACTTTGTCATGTTGTAATTATGCTGTTCAGATGATCCTTGAACTAGTGTAATTTGTGATCACAGCCAAATGCATATTTTGTATTTCATTAAAAAAACACATTAATCCTGCAGTTGCAGTATTAAAGATAGACTCTGGTGGATATACAAGCGGGGCTGAAAGGTTCATAGTGGTCAAATTTGACCAAATATGGTTTATTTTTCAACATAGTCTCCCCTTCGGTCCACACCCTTCTTCCATCGGTGTTGCAGTGCTTGTATCCCTGTGGTTGAAAAATAAACCACATTTGGTCAAATTTGACCACTATGAACTTTTCAGCCTATGAACTTCTCAGCCTACCCCCCACCCCCGTAAATCTACATTGTCTAAAATGGTATCTTCCGCCCCTTTTTTCTACAAAAAAACTTTCATTATTTTACAGTTTCATGTTAAAATATTTTCACTTCTCTTCCCTCAAATGCCAGGATCTGTGAACAGGCCCACCCACATCCTGCCCACATCCTGCCCACGAGGATACTGACACACTGCCTCTCCTCCACAAAATCAGCATACAAAAGTCTACAAGATGGCAGATTTAACCTTAAAATCATAGTATGGAAGATCTCAACCCAATCTCACTAAAAAAAACTTACTAAATGAACATTTTCCGTCCCCTCAAAAAAAAACGTGCAGTTGTACGTAAAACAAAACAACAAAAAAGGTACCTGGATACAGAGTAGAAGCGGAGTACAAACCTTACGGCGTAATGCCTTCATTCACTGTGCATGCGCGAATTCAACTGCTCATTGTCTTTCTGTGCATGCATGAAAAGAACGCACTGTACTCACTGCGCATGAGCAAAACAACACCTGATTTAGTGAGGCTTCAACACTCATTCACTTGCAGTTTCAACCAACAGGTTGGGAGTTCGCATTCCACACTGAACTGTTTATCATTTTGAGTATTTTTTTTCTGTTTTTTACGTTTGTTCATTAATGGTTAAGGTTAGGAAAAGATTAGGTTTAGGCATCATCTCCTCTAAGGGTTAACATTAGGAAAAATGTTTGGGTTAAGCGTCACCTCTGATGGTTAAAAAGAAAGAAAATGAGAGAAAAAGAAAGTGGCAGACAAACATTATGGCGCCGGCAGTCACGTTTTGTAAAGGTGTAAACGGCACATATCCACTGCACGTGATTTTACTGTGTCTTTGCAGGTTTTCTTAGAGTGAAAAACCATGAAATTGTACATTTTGTAGGTGAGACTGGACTGAAGATCTAATGTTTAAAAAATTGTACAGTGCTGCTGTGACTGCGGAGTTTCCAAACAACAACTCGGCACTTGCGAAGCACACGAACACCACAACAAAACAGCACAGCGAGCACACCAGTCAGTCCCAACTGGTGTTCACGTATCTACAATATCCAAAACTTCACCTCCAGCTGCCAAACAACACTACGCCTTCATTCCATGCCCAATCATCTCTGCATGATCTCAACACACTCCAAAAGAATTTCACTTTGCTGTGTTGCCTCGGGGCAAAACTGGCAGACATCACGTCTGATTACATCGCTTTTTTCTTCCTGTCTTTAACATGCAGCAGCTCTCCAAAAAAAGTCTGGACAAACAAATTAACACAGGCAGTACCTAAATATTTTCAGACTTATCTGGATATTTGTGGATCATTTTTCTCTAGCACATTACCTATTTGGCATGAGACTTTTGACATTAACTGCGTAAAATTGTACCGTTAATTCAATTCAATTCAACTTTATTTATATAGCACCATTTCACAACAACAGTCATCTCATAGCACTTTCAACTGTAGGGGAAAGACCCCAGCAATCAGGCGATCCCCTATGAGCAAGCGCTTGGCGAAGGTGGAGAGGAAAAACTCCCTTTTAACAGGGAGAAACCTCCAGCAGAACCAGGCTCAGGGAGGGGCAGTCATCTGGTGCTACTGGCTGGGGGGTGAGGGGATAGAGAAGATGAAAAGAACAGACATGTAGAGAGCAAACAGCACGATGGGGACTCAATCTATGGGAGAGAACAAACAGATGTTAATGACCAGCAAAAAAAAATATTTCATTGAGAGTGAAGAAAGGAGTGAAGCCCAGTGCAATTATTGGAGGTCCCCCGGCTGTCTAAACCTAATAGCAGCATAACTAAGGGAGGGTTCAGAAACACATGATCCCTTCCTAATTGTAGGCTATATCAAAAAGGAAGGTTTTAACCCTATTCTTAAAAACAGAGATCAAGTCTGACTCCCGAATCCAGATTGGCAGCTGGTTCCACAAGAGAGGAGCTTGATAACTGAAGGCTCTGTCCCTCATTGTACTTTTGGAGATTCTAGGTCAGGGGTGTCCAAACTACGGCCCGCGGGCCAACTGCGGCCCGCGGTCCATTTTTAATTGGCCCGCAAGAATTTTTTAAAATAGAATAGAATATGGCCCACACTTCAACTTTTGCCTGAGTGTATTGCACTTCTTAGTTTTAACACCAGGGGGAGCTACTGTTGATCAAGGCAGTTGCTCCACCAAAAAGGACAATCACAGAATAAATTTACCCCAAGTTACTCAACGTGGCAGAACCAAAGAAGCAAAAGGTAGAAAGTGAGTGCAGAAAATTTCAGACACGGTGGGAGAGTGAATATTTCTTCAAAGAGTTAAAGGGGAAGTGTGTCTGTTTGATCTGCACTGAAACTGTGGCAGTTATGAAAGAGTATAATGTACGACGTCATTATGAAACTAAACATCAGGCCTATGCATCCTACACTGGTGCTGAGCGAGAGCAGAAAGTAAAGCAAATGGTAGCTATCCTGCAGGGTCAGCAACAGTATTTTTTTCGTGCTCAAAAAGTCCAGGAAAAGGCTACAATAGCCAGCTATGAGGTCGCCCAACTCATCGCAAGACATGGCAAGCCTTTTTCAGATGGAGACTTGATAAAACACTGCCTCGTTAAAGTCGCCGAAATAATGTGCCCGGAAAAAGTGCAGGACTTCAACAACGTCAGCATGACCAGAAATACAGTTGCGCGACGCATTGAAGACTTGTCAGCCAACACTAAACTGCAACTGTCTGATAAAGCTTGTGCTTTTGATTTTTACTCTATTGCATGCGATGAGAGCACTGATGCCACAGACACCGCACAGCTGCTAATTTTTTTGCGGGGAGTGGACGAGAACTTTGGAGTTACAGAGGAGCTGCGCGATCTTAAGAGTCTAAAAGGCAAAACTACGGGTATGGATATTTTTGAAGCTGTGTCAGACTCAAGTGACAAAATGGGACTTAAATGGGACAAGCTATGTGGAGTCACAACAGACAACCACTCCAGACCTGCCAGCCATCCTTCGGTCCAAAGCGCAGCATCACTGCTCCCACTGAGTGCAAAGCCGTTCCCATTTTAGGTGAGTAAAAATATATTCCACAGTACCCGTGTGTTAATAAGCATGCATGTACACATGCGACAAATATCAATAATGCGCATCAATTCTGTCGCTACCCTGCTTTTACGCACCACTTTCTTATATGCGTTTTTCTTGTTAACTCACAGAGTACACACCGCTGTGCGCAGCGCACACACTGCGCACGCAAAGTCAGCTGATCTCATCTGATGCAGATTTGCTCCTTGATCAAGTGACATTTGTCCGGATTTTTGGCACGAGTGGCGTCGGATCAGCACCGCGGCTGGATGGACCGATTTACATACCCAGCACAGCTGATACTCACCAGAATAATTTACTAAAATTATATGCACTCCTGTTATTAAGTCCAGTTCAGTCTGTTAATGTTGATAACCATTTCAAACGAACGTTAATAGGTGTGTTGCTAAGCCTAATTGTTTATTCTCTGTACTGTAAATCTTCTGTCTAAGAAGAAATCTGAGGCTGCTGTTCTGAGAATGAGCTACCAAAGCTTTTTCTGAATAAATCAGTAAAGATCCATTTATGGAAAGCTGTGATGAAGGCAGTTTTGTCTTTAATTATATTCAACAATATAACATATTTGTCCACTTTTAATTGATTTTTCTAACTTTAATACACTAAAGTTAAGGCTATATACATAATTTCTAGTAAGTGGCCCAGCCCCTTCTATATTTTTATGTATGTGGCCCTCAGTGAAAAAAGTTTGGACACCCCTGTTCTAGGTATTACAAGTAATCCAGCATTTTGGGAGCATAGTGCTCTGTAAGGATAATAGGGTAATATTAGATCTTTTAAATAAAAAGGGGCCTGATTGTTTAGAGCTTTAAAAGTGAGAAGAAGGATTTTAAACTTAATTCTAAACTCTATGGGAATCCAATGAAGGGAGGCCAGAACCGGAGAGATATGATCTCTCTTTCTAGTACCTGTTAAAACTCTTGCTGCAGCATTTTGGATCAACTGAAGACTTTTTAGAGATGTTTTAGGGCAACCTGATAATAAAGAGCTACAATAATCTAATCTAGAGCTAACAAAACTGTGGATCAGTTTCTCAGCATCACTCTGAGACAAGATGCTCCTAATCTTGGCAATATTACACAAATGATAGAAGGCAGTCTTTGAAACGAATTTAATATGTGAATTGAAAAACAGATCTTGATCAAAAATAACTCCAAGGTTCCTCACAGAGCTATTAAGAGAAAGAGTAACTGCATCCAAACTAAAAGTCTGATTTGGAAAGGTATTTCTAAGGTTTTTTGGACCAACAAGAATTACTTCAGTCTTATCTGAATTTAGTAGCAGGAAATTACAAGTCATTCAAGCTTTGATTTCCTTAAGACAGGCTTCTAACTTGGCTAATTGATTTCTATCATCCGGCTTCATTGACAGGTATAATTGTGTGTCATCTGCATAACAATGAAAATGTATACAGTGCTTCCTAATAATGCTGCCTAACGGAAGAATATATAAACTGAAAAGAGTAGGGCCTAGTACAGATCCCTGTAGTACTCCATGACTGAGCTTTGAGTTGAAAGAATACTCATTATTTACATGAACAAACTGGAACCTATCGGATAAATAAGATCTAAACCACTGCAACGAAGTTCCATTTAGTCCAACATAGTGTTCTAATCTATCCAGTAGAATATTATGATCGATAGTATCAAAAGCTGCACTAAGGTCTAAAAGGACAAGTATAGAAACAAGTCCGTTATCAGATGCAATCAGGAGGTCATTAGTGACCTTCATTAAGGCTGTTTCAGTACTATGATTGATTCTAAACCCAGATTGAAACTCTTCAAATAAACCATTTCCCTGCAAGTGGTCAAATAATTGTGTAGCAACAACTCTTTCTAAGATTTTTGAAATGAAAGGGAGATTAGAGATTGGTCTATAGTTAGCTAAAGCTCCTGGATCTAGCATTGGTTTTTTGAGTAAGGGTTTAATTACAGCAGTTTTAAAAGCCTGCGGTACATGGCCTAAAGTTGATTTAGGCCATGTACCACATTGAATTGATTATTTGAAGAATAAAGCTACCAATAAATGGGAAGACCTCTTTAAATAACCTTGTAGGAATAGGGTCTAAAAAACAAGTTGAAGGCTTGGATGAGGAAACTATTTTGTCTAACTCTAAAAGGTCAATTGGAGTAAACTGATCCAAACAGATGTCAGTTGAAGGAGTTGTAGTAGTTACTGTGTTTAAGTTAACAGTGGGAAGAATCTGACTGATTTTGTCTCTGACAGATGAAATTTTATGATTGAAAAAGTTCATAAAGTCCTGACTAGTAAGCTCTAAGGGAATGCTAGGATTGACAGAGTCCTGACTCTTTGTCAGCCTGGCTACAATGCTGAAAAAAAAAACTGGGATTATTCTTGTTCTCTTCTATTAATGCAGAACAATAACTCGTTCTAGCTTTTCTCAGAGATTTTTTATAAATTACAAGATGATTTCTCCAAGCTATATAGCTTTCATCTAAATTAATGGAGCACCATTTTCTTTCTAACTGACAAGTTAGAAAGAAAGTTTTAAGCTACGAGTTTCTGTGTTGAACCAAGGAGTTAGAAATCTCTGATTAGACTTTTTCTTTTTTAAAGGGGCTACCATGTCTAGAGACCGGAGTTACACACAGAGCTACCAGAGGACTGACCCCCCGCTGTAGCTTTCACTACTTACAGTAGCTGTGTGGCCTAGGGTCAGAGAAACGGAGATAGGCGCCGCCCATATACACCTTCAGGTGTGAAGGGATTAACTAACTAACTAACTAACCATGTCTAGAGTCTGATGCAGAGAAGCTGTAACCCTATCTACCATGTTATCAATTACAGAAGGAGCAAGCTGTCTATAGCTTATTTCCGTTGTGTTGACACATGGTATAGAGGAAACAATCTGCATAAATTTGGTAACAGCATCATCTGAGAGGCAGCTACTGTAGTAATATTTTTCCTTAGGAGCCAAATAGTCAGAAATAGTAAAATCAAAGGTTAACAGATAATGGTCTGACAGTACAGGGTTACGAGGAGACACTACCAGCTTTTCTATTTCTATGCCATATGTCAGAACAAGGTCCAACGTATGGTGGAGATAATGGGTAGAATTTCCTACTTTCTGAGAAAACCCCATCCAGTCTAAAATTGAATTAAATGCCAAATTAAGGCAATCACTATCTACATCTACATGTATATTAAAGTCCCCTACTATAATTATTGTATCTGATTTCAGCAGTAAATCAGCTAAGAATTCGGCAAATTCGGATAAAAACTATCTTCTGGTCCATAGCCCTTCCAGTGGACGAGATATTGAAGCCCCCAGTCCCGACGGTGAACGTCCAAAATCCTCTGGACCATGTAGGTGGTCTGGCCGTCGATGATCCAAAGGGGAGGAGGCGGCTTCGGGGGAGGGCAAAGAGGGCTGATGGAGTTGGTTTGATCTTGGAAACATGGAAGGTGGGGTGTATCCGCATCGCCGGCAGGAGCTTGAGGCGGACCGTGACATCACTGATTATCTGGGTGATGGGAAATGGATCCAGAAAAAATGGAGACAGTTTCCTGGAGTCCGTCTTCAATGGAACCTTGTCCGCCGATAACCACACCTGCTGCCCAATGGAGTACCTAGTAGCTGGAACCCCTCTGTGATCAGTATAGTGGTGGTTCCGTTCGGCTGATCGGGCAAGGGTAGCATGAGTGGCCTTCCAAATCCGACGACAGCGGCATGTGTGGGCCCCCACCGATGGTACTGCCACATCCCTCTCCGCCATGGGTAATAAAGGAGGGGTGTACCCCATGGAAGCCTCAAATGGGACCACCCCGGTGGCTGTTGAAACTGTTGAGTTGTGGGAGTACTCCACCCAGGCTAGGTGGGGGCTGCCGCGCACCTGAGGGTGGCCTCTAGGGATTGGTTGGTGAGCTCAGCCTGCCCATTACTTTGAGGATGGTAACCAGATGTAAGGCTGACGGTGGCTCCCAAGGAGTGGCAGAAGGCTTTCCACACTTGGGAGGTAAAGTGCAGGCCCCGGTCAGACACAATGTCCATAGGAATACCATGTAAATGGATAATGTGATTGGTGAGCAGGTTCGCCGTTTCCAGGGCAGAGGGCAATTTGGGGAGGGGCACCAGGTGGATTGCCTTGGAGAAGCGATCCACACAGGTGAGGATGACTGTGTTACCCTGGGATGGAGGAAGTCCAGTTACAAAGTCCAGGGCGATGTGAGACCAGGGTCGGTGGGGGATGGGGAGTGGGTGGAGGAGGCCAGAAGGGGGTGAAGAGTCCTTCTTGTTACGACAGCACGTTTGGCAAGCGTTGACATACTCCCTGACATCTGACCGCAGAGTGGGCCACCAGAACACCCGACGGACAAGACTGATAGTCCGAGTAATACCAGGATGGCAAGCAAAAAAGCTGGTGTGGCCCCACTTGATGACGTCGCTGCGGAGAGCATCCGGGACACACAGCCGATCATCAGGACCCCCTTCTGGTATGGGCTCTGTGGATAGAGCCTGCCGGACCCTCTTCTCAATGTCCCACGTGAGTGCACCCAGAAAACAAGAGGGAGGGGTAGGGGGGTCGGGACAGAACTGGCGGGAGAGAGCGTCCGGTTTCACATTGCGAGAGCTAGGCCGATAGGTAATGGTAAGATAAAATCTAGCAAAAAATAAAGCCCATCGGGCCTGCCTGGCATTCAGCCTGCGGTCCAACCGAAGGTATTCTAAATTTTTATGGTCAGTCCACACAATTATAGGCTGGGCCGCTCCCTCCAACCAGTGTCTCCACTCCTCCAGGGCCAACTTAATGGCCAACAGCTCCCTATCTCCTATCTCGTAATTCCTCTTGGCAGGAGTGAGCCACCAGGAGAAATACGCGCATGGATGGAGATTCTGATCTGAGGCTGCACGTTGCGACAAAACAGCGCCCACCCCTGAATCCGAAGCATCCACCTCTAAGATAAACTAGAGCTGAGGGTTGACCGGGGCCAAGATTGGTGCATTAGAGAACAAGCCCTTCAATTTGTGAAAGGCCTGCTTGGCTGCCTCGGACCACTTAAGGGGCACCTTTAAAGAGGTCAGCTGGGTCAGAGGCTGTGCTACCCCACTATAGTTTCTAATGACACGGCAATAAAAATTTGCAAACCCCAAGAAGCGTTGAAACTCCTTGCGGGAGTGGGGTGTAGGCCAATTTAGCACAGCCTCCACCTTGGCTGGATCGGCCCTCAGCTCCCCCTCTGCCACGATAAAGCCCAGAAAAGAAGTGGAGTGAGAAGAAAACTCGCACTTCTCGGCTTTAACGTAGAGCTGGTTTTCCAGGAGCCATTGCAAAACAGTCCTGACATGGACTGTGTTCATCTGGCGTGCGTGAAAATGTCGTCAAGATATACAAAGACAAATTGATTGACCATGTCGTGGAGGATGTCATTAATCATACGTTGGAAGACGGCAGGGGCATTAGTGAGCCCATATGGCATCACCAGGTATTCAAACTACCCTAGATGTGTTTTAAAAGCCGTCTTCCACTCATCCCCTTCACGGATGCAAACTAGATGATAAGCATTCCGCAAGTCCAATTTAGTGAATATCCGCGCGCGCTGAAGGAGCTCAAATGTGGAATTTATCAGAGGCAGAGGGTATTTATCCTTAACCACGATTGCATTAAGTTCACAATAATCAATACACGGGCGTAGAGAACCATCCTTTTTCCCGACAAAAAAGAACCCTGCCCCTGCCAATGCCAGCCGAATAAGGCCAGCATTCAAAGAATCTTTGATATAGCTCTCCATTGCCTCCCTCTCCAGCCCAGAAATACTGTAGAGCTGGCTGGATGGCAGCCGAGTGCCCGGGAGAAGGTCTATAGCACAATCGTAAGAGCGATGGGGATGTAAAGATAGCGGTCTAGATTTGCTAAAGACCTCTCAGAGATCATGATAAACCTCAGGCACCAGGCTGAGGTTCGGCGGCTCTGCCGGAGGGGAGGAAATGTACAGCCTAGGTGAACACTCGGCCAAACTGAGATAGGATGCCAAACAGTACGGGCTCCGGGAAGAGTTGGAATTATTGGCCCAATTAATAATACGGTTATGCTTCTGGAGCCACGGATAATGAAGAACCA